>JAOQGH010000023.1:66094971-66212355 GCA_025769975.1 Gallinago jamesoni
CTTTTCTTTTCTTTTCTTTTCTTTTCTTTTCTTTTCTTTTCTTTTCTTTTCTTTTCTTTTCTTTTTCTTTTTCTTTTTTTTTATCAACAGAAATATAGTATATTAATGACAGGCTCAACAGGAAAAAAAAGAAATTTACATTTAAATAAAACCCAATCAGACTAAGCTGAGGTAAGGTTTTAGGGCACTAGAATCCAGTTTCCCTTCTTAGGCAGAAATAAAAACTCTGTTCAGGTCTTGAACAAGAAACAACAAAGAAAGGTATTAAGTATCACATTGCTTTTTGATGGAGGAATGGAAGCAAAGATATTGCTGGTAGCAGTTTGAATCTTCAACTCACATTGACAATGAAAAGTCAAGAGAGAAAAAAAAAATCTGATTTGTATTACAAACATTTTGGTTTTGTCTTTTTTATCTGTCTTTTTATCTGTGCACAAAACCATCTATTTGTTTGACTATAACCTACAGGTCATTTTCTTGCCATTGTACATGCCATTCCCACTGTGATATTGCAGATAGGCAAAGCAGATAAACATACGAAGCAAAAAAACAGTCTTCGGTGTGATGGATGCAATTTATAATTAACATGGACAGGGAAAAGATACTAAGCAGAGGCTTAAAAAAATTACAGGTCCTGATGTTCAACTTGTTTCTAAATTCGTCTGTGAACCACTGATAAAATAGAATGAGAAAAGTCTTTGTAAAGTAAATGATATATTATTACACAAAATAATAGGAACATGCAGTACTGTAAGTATGAATTAGGCGTTCTGTGGTTGATTTTGCATCATATAAACATGCTAGTCAGTCCAATGCTGAAAAAAGAGCTAGGAATTCAGTAACTAGTGACCCTTGTCCAGCTATCAGTGACTACCAAAGATCCTTGGTATAAAGGGCCCATATGGAACTACTCATGTGAGTAAGGTAAACTGCTAGATTGAGCTATACATGATGAATAATAATATATTAGCCAGAAATTGAGAGTATAAGTATATGAAGGACAATTAAAGCTCACTGAATTCAATTAGATTTTTCTATTGGATCTGTTGACATTGAATCAGAGGGGAAAGGAAGATTTGCTCAATATACACCTACAATGATATATGCAGTACATCACTGTTAGTCATGCTACCGGTACATTGCATCTGTAGACCGAAAGCCTAACAAAGAATTTCTGATATTGGATTCCGTAATTTTTGAGATGGAAAAATTTCCTTTAGAACCTTAGAAAATTTCAAGGAGCTTGAGCACTGACAATACATCAGGGTTGTTTTTTCCCCTTGCATTGTGCAGATACGTACTTAGGGAGATTATCATCCTGTTTACCAGTTTGGTTTAGCTGTCAGCAGCAGACATTGGGCTGTCTTCCTTATAACATTAATCCATAAATACTCAATATCATTTATTTCCAAGTTATTGCTTGCCAGAAACAAATAACTTCATTTTGATGGAGTGCTACTTACTCTCTCCATTTACTCAGATAGACCATTTCTGTGTTAAATTCTATAACTATGACATTAATGTTCAAGTCATGAACATCTCTCCAAATTTCATTAATACCAACTAAGTCAAATTAAGCCCATAAAGCGAGCAGTTCTCATTTCTCTTGTTTATTACATTGGATCCCAGCACAGGCAGATAATTAAAGATATTTCTTTTCTTCATGCTCCTTGGTGCCTTGATTAAGGATGTTCTTGACAGTGTGACGTTCCACTAAGTGCACGTCTTCTATCCTTTTTCCCTTTTGCTGTAAATTTAACAGTCTTCCAATTAGTGCAGAGGGCTGGTGAGACAGGGACCATTTACCTTGGGTATTCACTTCTCTGTTTAGAAGGTGGATCACATTGCCCTCAATAAATGATAGCTTCTGCAAAAGAAATCTTTCTTTTTACCATACTTGTCTTGCCAGTACTGCTGCCTGCTTGCTCTTCTTGCTACTAGGGAATAGCAGCAATGGGAGGTGCAGACCAACAACAAAGAAATACCATGAACCTTATTAGCAGGATTCCTGATAGTGCTACAGCCCAAGGATAACCCCATGAATCTACAGAGTTCCGTCATCATTTAAGGTAGCCCATGGATCTTTCCTGCTGCTGGAGAATCCCGTTGTTAGGATGGCCAACCTTCTAGCAATCTCCCCCCAGGCACGTAATTCTTCATTCTTAGAGGTTCAAAAGAGAATATCTCTGAGCAATAATGCATTATGATACTTGGGATCAGCATGGAGTACAGAGTTTCTCACTGTCTTTTATAGCACTGATATGTTATAAAAACATAGTATGCAGATCCAAAACTTCAAATTCATGTGTGGATTACTATTTTGTGTACATTTTAAAGGTCAGTCCAAGAAAAAAGTCATATGAATATAATGACTAGTTGACCTCCCAACAAACTTGGATTGCTGTGAGGCAAAGCATAGGGTATAATTTCAGAATAGGCAATTTTTCGTTTGTAAATGCTTAGCAAATCAAGTTAATTGGCAAATGGATCAAATCTATGAAACAAACGTAGTTCTGAGTGTAAAGTCATTATACATGGCTACTTCACAGATGTCTTTGTGGTGTAATACATTTTGTGTTTAATACTGTATTTTATACCAAACATTATTAGGGAAAGTAGTGGGCACTAGCAGTATAAATAAGAAGAAATTAAACTCTTTTTCTGTATATTATACATGGACTAAGTCTTTGGTCACAATAATATAAATGATTATTTTACAATAGAATTAAAAACTACATTTACTTACTCTCAATAGTTTGCTGAATCATCTGCATGTACATTTGATATGGCTAACCAGACTGACATGCAATAACGAACCACAGCAAAAAATTATTTAAATATAGTTTTGTTGCTATCTCAAAATTCCAGAGGAATACTTCTGCCCACCAGAAGGAATGGACATGGAAAAACTGGTTCTTAAATCCTAAACATAACATTTTCGTTTTAGCCAGCATAATGACCTTAATGTAAAAATCTGATCCCTAAATAAATTAGAGATTATGTAAACTCTGAAAAATGCTTTTTATAGGCAAGAACTGGTCCTGATGAAAGCTTCTATGACTGGATTTACTTGCATATCTATTTCTTCTTCTATCAAGAGGAAGATCAGTCCAGGAAGGAGTCCCTGGTACCTTCAATGAAAAGTAGAAATTAAGGGACCTGATAAATTCAAGTGACATTTGCTTTTAAAATGATGGTTTGTGTGTTGTCTCAGCCAGTCCAAGCTTGTTTCAAGATGAATAGTAACTGTATTTTTCAGAGAGTTGGTATAGGCGAGGATTTTACGTTTGCTAGTCAATGCACAGTCAGCCTTGTTACAGCAAAGAGATTAGCCTCAGACAAACACAGACACACAACTATTATACTAGTGCTCCTTAGTAATTGTAATTCTTGCAGTAGACAGTGAAAGAAAAGAATTCAGATATAGAATAATGCTTTTACAACCTAATTTTGCAACTCCTGACTATAATCTTTATTCATAGAAGCCCTGTCATCAGCTGCACTAGTGGGACTATTTCCATGATTAAAGCCTTCTCCAACTTCTGATAGATGAAGATTCAGAGACATCATTAAAGATTATTCCTACTACTTTCAAATCTGGCTCTTAAAAAAAAAGTTGGACAAAAGAATCGGATTACACACTGAGATTATTTTAACATCATAAATCTACTGGCTGGAAAGTTTTCTCTGTCTCCACTTCAAGTATACAAAAATTTGCGTTACTCCACTATAGGTTAGTAAGAAATTGTGTGAACATGGGTAAAAGCTGTGCTGAACCTGAGATAACAAGCCTCCCTGAACAGAAAATAGATTACCTGAGAACTAAGGCTGCAGTAAAAGTCTTCACATAGCTTCCATACAGATTTATCACATATATTTGATCTTCAGTCTTTGGGGACTATCTCTTTCCTGGTGCTTTTTTTGAGAAAAGACAAGTTACAGGGGATGGGGAACTGCACCATCCAAAGAGGAATATGGGATAAAACACACCAGAGCAGGAGGCCTGTTCAACAATGGCACTTAGTGCCCAAGTGCTGGAAACCCAGCTCTCCTCTTTCAGGATGCCAGATGGCTTCTGGCTTCAAGCCCTGTGGTGCTTCTGAAGCAGGTTCCCTACACCAGGTCTGGAATGAATGTGAGTGGAGTCTGATCACGTCTGCCCCTTTGAAGTGACATAAGCGACACCAGAGGCATCTGTCTGGTCCCAAAGAGAGACTTGAGTAGCCTCAGGTTTTCTTTACACTGTCTCAGCTGTGCAGCTCACCTAAAGCCAAAGCCTACACAGCACAACACAGACTTGGGGGTGAGGGGTAGAAAGCCAGAACAGCAAATTCTGTGTGATATTCACTGGGCAGGCAGGGGATCCAGATAAACTGGCTTGCATCTAATTTGCATTGCTTCAAATCTATTTCTACATCTGAATTCAATCCCTTAATGTCTCTTTACACTGAATTCCCATCCAGAAGCTCAAGCAGCTTTATCTGAATGTTAAACAGTCTGGGAAATCATTACGAAAAGAATTTGCAAAAGTAATCAGGCAAATGTTTAGAAAAAAATGACACTGCTTACACCCTCTTCTGTTCAAGCAAACGATTTTACTGTCAGATATTTTCAAACAGAAAAGCTGAAGTACAGGCTGGTAGTCATTAACAGTGTGCAGAATGTGAGTTCCAGACCAGGAACCTGGATTTAAGCACAGACCCCAGCCAGTCAGAATGGAAGTGCACTGTATGACCTATTTCTCCCACCTCACATAATCAAAACAACTCAAACTTCTCTTTTTGAATACATGACAGTCACAACACACTAATTGCAGCTAATCTGCAGGCCAAGAATTATGCAGAACAAATTACACAGTAGAGTTTCCAAAATCCACGTATTTGAGAAAGTTCCCATTTGTGGATTTTAAACTGGAAAAGTACAGATGCTAAAAAATACAGTGCTGTGCAAATGATCTCCTAAACTTGGAAATTAGTCTGTCTGTCTGTCTTTCTTTCTTTCTTTCTTTCTTTCTTTTTCTTTCTTTCTTTCTCTCTTTCTTTCTCTTTCTTTCTCTCTTTCTTTCTTTCTTTCTTTCTTTCTCTCTCTCTCTTTCTTTCTTTCTCTCTTTCTCTCTTTCTCTCTTTCTTTCTTTCTCTTTCTTTCTTTCTCTCTTTCTTTCTCTCTTTCTTTCTTTCTCTCTTTCTCTCTTTCTTTCTCTTTCTTTCTTTCTCTCTCTCTCTTTCTTTCTCTCTTTCTTTCTTCTTTCTCTCTTTCTTTCTTTCTTTCTTTCTTTCTTTCTTTCTTTCTTTCTTTCTTTCTTTCTTTCTTTCTTTCTTTCTTTCTCTCTCCCTCCCTTCCTTCCTTCCTTTCTTCCTTCCTTCCTTCCTTCCTTCCTTCCTTCCTTCCTTCCTCTAGCAGGAAAATAGCAGCACACAATAGAATGTGCTTTCATTGAGCATTCAAGAAAAGGGATTCAAATCCTTGTTCTTCCTCATATAGGCTACCAGCTTGATCCCAGTTGCCTTACTTTCTAGGGACGTAACATGTATTTTAGAGTGAATTGATTTTCATTTTGTCAGTAAATCCCATGGCATGGACCTGGTACACACTTTTTGTGGAAAAATACACTGTCAAAAGTTCCCAGCCAGTTCTAATTGTAAGTTTGTTTCTGGAAAGGGAAAAATGAAAGGGAGGAAATAAAACCGTATTTGTTGGGCAAATCACATGCTAAATGCATCCTTCTGTTGGAACAAACAGATGTGGAATGACAGGCAGAGTGATCCAAAAAATCAGTCTTTGAGTTGGCAGCAGGAGATTTATGCTCTAGTCCTGGCTCTGTCACTCACTGATTCAGCTTCACTTTCCAGCTCTTTTCCATTTTGTATCCACTATGTGTATTGTCTATTTAACTTATAAAAACTTTGGCATAGCAGCATTCCCTTAAAATTTCAGTGAAAAAAAACCTTTCAGTGAAACCCCATGGTAGCAGTACCGCTGCATTAGCAATGTCAAGCTGTAGGGACCTGTCAGCCTGGATCTGAGTAGGCAAAAGTAGGAAGAGTTGCTGCAGCAGTGGGAATAAGAGCTTCTTAGGAGCAGTTTTTAAGGGCCAGTTGTAGCAAACCAGGCTGAGCTGCTTCCAGCACAGCTCTCAGCCTCTAGTTACAAGTGCAACCCTCCTATTCATCTCCATTGTCCAGGGAGTTCTCTGTCTGCTTGCATAAATTTAGAGCTTTGACATGAAAAGGATGGGGCTTTTCTCATCCTCAGGAACTTTTCCAGTTTCAGGACTGATAATGTTACTATTTACAACCAAAAGAACTTCTTTGATGCCACAGAGGAATACCAGCATAAGCCAAGGTCACGGTGATAAAATCAGCCCCTAGTGCAAAACATCAAACCTTTGAAACACTAGTACTTGAGAGGTTGGTTGTTGGGTTGTTTTGTTTTTTTTTTTCCACTTTGCTGTATGGAGTTTAGGCATTAGGTCAAATTCTGCTCTCACAAAACCATGAATCTGGGAGACATGAAGTTAATACCAAAGAGACATGTCTAGCACTGTGCCTGCAACACCTATCACGAAAAGTGTTGCACATATAACTAAATGCATAAATTATCAATGAAACATGGAATCATTATAAAACTAGAAATAATTGTTCTTCAGTAACATATTAACAGCTCTGTCTGTGTTTTATGGAATATTCAGTTGTGTAAAAAGGGCTGTTAGATTGTAACACCAAGTTTTATTTTCTGCTCATTTTTAATTTCAATTTTAGCCATTTAGGACATGAGTTTTCTTCTATTTTTAGTTGTTTTGACTCATGCTTGAATTTACAAAATTACTCTTCCCAAGTGCTCACAGAGAGAGTCTTTTGAATTAATGGATAAAGCTAAACTCACTCCCATTCTGCAACTAAATTAGTATATTACATGCAATTATTTATGATTCATCCAAACTGGCTTCCCATGGCCCCATAAATCTTATAGAGTCAGAACATTGTGGCATCGTCTCTGCTGATAGTTTTTATTCTTTTGCCAGGCATAATGCTCCTTGAATTGGAGAAAAAAGTGTTCTTACTCAGTCATGACCAGTTACACTGTTGGCACTAGCAAATTTCAGGAACTGCGTCCAACCTTACAGAAGGAAAGTAGGTATTTCCAACGGGACTAAGCACCTTCCTCCAAAACTGCAGTCTTCTAAATTCTTGCTCATTTGTTGCCACACCCTGGAGGTGCTTAAGCTCCGCAGGCGCCAGCTTTTCACATTAAAATTCCCCAGACTCCTGAAATTCTGCTGTGGGCATGTCCAGAAATGCCTCTCGTGTCATGGCACCGAGGTAGCTCACACCCCGGCACTGCCTGATCCAGTGAACTCAGCTTTCCTGCACCTGCACCCGTCCCGCCCAAGGGGTAGAGCTGGTGAACGTTCCCAAAACACGGAGCACAGCGGCAGCAGTTGCTGTTCCCCTCTGCAGCGCTCGAGAGCTCCTTGGTCAGGGCTTTTACCCTAGATGTGGGAAAGATGGATTTTTCACCCTCCTGCGCCTGAGGAGATCAAAACCCACGCTCTCGCCACAAGGCCGGGGCTGTTCTGGGTGAAAGTGTTCTCCACCCTGCCCTTTGAAGATCTTCCACCCTACAGGAGCAAACCACAGCTTCGCAACAGCTGTGGGGAACGTGAGCGAGCACGGTGCTTCAAGGGGTGATGGCCCTCATGGGAGAAGGCAAGGGAGGTTTCAGTGCCGTTTTCCTCCCCTGAGGAGTTTCTGGGTATAATGTCCCAGGTCAAATGTATAAATGGTCTTTTTGGAGCATATATGGGAAGGAAATTCCTTGGTTCTGCTCAGTGGGACACTGAGGAGGCTGGCATCAGTGCATTTCACCTGGCACTCCAGTCACCCCTCCCTGGTCAACACTGCCATTGGCACCTCTGAGCATGGCTGCAGCTGCTCCTGGAGGGCCTTGTGAAGACTGAGTTTCTCAACAACTCCTCTCCCCAGAGAAGCAAAACAATAACACCACTGAACAAGGACCCTCTGCAGCATTTCAAGAATGTCCAACATCTGTCACACTCCACCTCCCAGCTGCCCTGCAGTCCCACATGCGGCTGTAGCTGCAGCCACCTCACCAGAGGCAGCAGGCTCCCCCCAGGCCCCCATGGCAGCCCTGCTGCCAGCTGACAGGGACACTGCATGTCCTCATCTGCCATGGTCCAGGGGCCATGCCCATGCAGCTTGCTGAAGCTATTGTCTGACAAATGGCTTGAGGGAAACGATGAACTGGGTTTCTTCTTTCAGGGGTTTTGGAGAACGAGTTCCATATTTCTCTGTAACATGCACTTATCTGGGTAACAACCCCACCAGCCCAGGGCTGCCCACTTCTGCTAGCAACCAGTGTTTCCCAGGGGCATTTTTGCAAAGTGGTTGCAGCCTCTGGGACCCCAGTTCGTACTGAGCTTTTTGTTTTGCCTTGACTGTTAGACATCTCCAGTGACTCTCCAGTTTCTTACAGTGAAGTCACATGCAACACTCAAGTGCCCTTCAGTCTGTGCCCTTTTTCGTGTGATAGTTCGGATTCCTTGGCTCACAAAGTCAAACCACTACCCCACTCCATGAGCTTGAGTGAGTCCTTTGGCTCGCCAAAGCGCATTGTTCAAAGATTAATTCTTGATCTTCAGCGCACTTCTTTGACTTCCTTAGGCATGTTTCCAGTGGAAGTAAAACTTGCAACATCAGCCTGTCTGCCTATCTGTGCCATCCACGGTGCATTTTGCCTTTTTTGTCTGATGTCAAACAAACCTGACTGGGACATACAGGTTTGACAGGAGAGATGGGGCCTAAGCATTTGCAAGTTCTCCTCAACAGGCATTGCCAGGTGATTTGTGTAGTGAAATATGTATATATGTGATGCATGATACATAGATATCATTGCCAAACTGTTCTTCAGAAGCAGATTGGAGATATACAGAGATAACAGAAAATTTCATTAAAACTAGTCAACTGACAGACAGAAACAGGTAGGAGAGCAGCCTTCACTACTGTTCTTATCCAAAGAATTAATTATTGCATGGCTAGTGACAGAACTGAGGTTAGTGCTTGAGAGGGCAGGCACAGCACGAACAGGTTTATGAGTGCGTCCTGTGCAGCTTACCAGGCGAGGTCTAGGGGTGGACCTGGCTGGAGGCAATTGTTTATAGCGACCTCAGGAGTGTTTAGGGGTGTATTACTAATGCCAGGGATCCATACTCACTCCATAAATAGCTATGTAACATTGTTTGTGGAATTAATTTTGATCTGGTCTTTTCTAAGGGATGTGTTCATCCAACTTTAACTCTTTTACCTATGAAGCAATTGCAAGGCCGTCTCTCCAAATGTGTTACTCTCTGGTTGAGTACAACAGTCATACATGTTTTGTTTTTCCTGTGGTTTGCAGTATTCATGACTTTTTTTCTGTTATAGAAGCTGACTACACCATAATCATTTCCAAAATACTCCCCCTGACAAGGATAAATCAGCCTACGCTGAGCACTGGGATGCTGTGGCCAGATTGCTGCCAATATCAAAGCCTGTTTAAAAGTAGCTGGGGGATCTCTGTGCTGCTCTGCAGATACAGATGTTTAACCTTTCAGTACCAAAGTTTTATGCTAGCCTCCTCTACATGACTGAACTGAAAACTTTTCAATATACCTAGTGCTGCAGGACCAACTATTGATGAAACAAGGTTATCTTCTGTATATCTTCTCCTGGGCTGGCAGGTTCTGCTGGCATGTACAGTGAATTATTGTTTACCCCTCCTCCAGGAAACTCATATACTTCCAGAGCATTTCAGCCCTGGCAGGGCCCTTAGCAGCTCCAGCAGTCTGCGGCTCCTTTTTGTTTTACACCTAGTGCCCCAGGTGGTTGAGTAACCACTCAGAGCCAAGGACCATGACCAGCCGGTTTCTCTATGGTCAGCCCTGTAGAACACTGCCCTTGCAGGAGCCTGTTGGCTGGAGAGAATGGCCTGGAAAACCCCCGGCCAGCTCAGTGCCTTGGCTGGCATGGATCATGAAGCTGTGCTTTTTTATGTACTACTCAGCTGTGCTTTTGTTATTTTCAAGCACTAACAGCTGCACTTTTCAAGCTAAAGGGTCTTGTTGACACTTACAGGTAGTAATAAAAGCAGTGAATGGATCTTTGAGTTGAAAGAGAATCTCCCTGGTCACATATCAGCCAAGAAATTTCAGAAGATACCATTGTTTTCATGTGTTTTTACAGCCAGGGGAATATTTTTTCAAATTATAGAATCATAGGGCTGCATAGAAAGAAGCGTGAACAGCAGGTCAAAGGAGGTGATTCTCACCTTCTGCTCTGCGCCCATGAGAGCCCACCTGCATCCATCTCTTGGGTCCCCAACACAAGAAAGAAATGGAACTGTTAAAGGAGGTCCAGAGGAGACCCACAAAAATTATCAGAGGTCTGGACACCTCTTCTATGAAGAAAGGCTGAGAGTTGAGGCTGTTCAACCTGGAAAAGACAAGGCTCCAGGGAAACCTTTCAATACTTAAATACTTTCAATACTTTCAATACTCAAAAGGGGCTTATAAGAAAGATGTCACAGGACAAGAGGCAACAGTTTTAAACTAAAAGAGGGTAGGTTTAGATTAAACTTAAGGAAGACATTTTTTACAATGAGGATAGTGAGACATTGGAACAGGTTTATCAGAGAAGTTGTCAATGCCCCATCCCTGGAAGTGTTCAAGGTCAGGGCTTCGAGCAACTTGATCTAGTGAAAGATGTCCCTGCCAATGGCTGTTTGAAACTAGATGATCTTTAAAGATCTTTTCCAATCCAAAGCATTCTGTGATTCTATGTTTTTGCTGTTCAATGAAGAAATGATCTAGCTGCACTGACAGGAAAGTAGTACCTTCTAAGGCTTAAACTAAGTTTGTTGTTATTCTATTTGTTTTACATCGAGCAGCTCTTGTAACACTGTCACATTCTAGCTTCGATAGAGACTAATTAAAATCACTGCTTCTTTTCTTCCAGCAAGATCACAGGCCAACTGATTTCAGTAACGTCCTTCTTGACACCTTGGGAGGTGAAATTTGTTGAAGTTCAACATGAAATCATAAATAAAACAGAAACACTGAGAGATGGTTTAAAATGACATCTGGAAGCTTTGCAAAGAGCTAACTAGAAGGACTGCTTGAATAATTTTAGATCATACAGTAATGAGATATCTTGTCCCTTTAATTTTAGGAAACACTGTGTTTGCATGAGAAAAAATACATTTGCAATGGCATCTGAAAAATGCAAAACTTCAGCTAAGGAAAGATCACCGTAGTTTCTAAAATAATTCAATTTTCATGAAATTTCCGTCAGAAAGGACTGCATTCAGTCGTTTAAACAAATCCGTTTTCCCTTCGGTACACTTTAGAACATCTACCACTCCACATGGCAGCAGATACTTTGGGGTAAGACCTTAGGCAAGCATAAATCAACAAGCCTATACCAAAATGAGCAGAGATGAGATGGCTTAAATCAATTTAGACTATGGCCTATCAGCTGTATAAAAGTGCTCTTCATAAATGATAAAGTGACAAAAATGTGTCTGGCTTTTATGAACTAATTAATCTGTGCTAACTACTCATGAAAGCGAAAAAGGTCCTTCAAACACAGGAAAAAGTATACATCAGCTTTAGAAGTGAAAGTGTTACACAACCACCCCTCCCAGTAGGACTGATTTTTGACATTTTCAGGCACTTGGACCTTGAATACGTGTTGCACGTACAAGAATATACATGAAGCATTTTGTGACTGTTTTCATGGGAGGTATATTTACAGCAGAAGAGTGAGTTTGGGGACGGCCCCTGTTTTATCCTGCAAGAATTCAAAAATATTTTTCAAAGGAGGGTCTGTTTAAGTGTCTGTTTTGATCCCTGCTCCTTTCCCAGAGGGCACATAAAGGCTAGCCCCAGGAGAGAGCTGGCTGCCAGTTTACGTCTGGGAGAGAACCTTTTACCACCGTATATCTTCGGAGGAGAGCCAGCTACTTCTGAATGAGATCCAAGACAGCCAGCATGCTAAGCTTGGACCTGCCTAAAATCAGTACACTCAGCAGGCAGCTGCCGAAACCTGCTTATTAGGGAGCGCTAAGGGCAGGGGACGGTCTGAAACCCGCGGCTGGCACGGAGCTGCAGGTGGTCACCTCTGCCCGCTGCTGCTGCTGCTGCTGCCCAAACAGCCCTTGAGAAAGACAAGAGGAGAAACTCCTTCAAAGAACCAAACACCTCAGCTCTCCTTCTAACTGTCTTTAAGAAACAACTGCTCACAACACTGTTTTTTGGTGGTTTTTTTTCCCATTTGTTGTTGGGTTTTTATTGTTGTTTTAGGTGTGCTTTTTTTCCCCAAATGTACTATCCCAACGGTAAGAGAATGGAATTAATTTACCTTCTCAGCCTGAGGGCTTCAAACCCTCAGAAGAGCAGCCCGCATATCAGCTTGTGGGATGGAAACAAAACTTTCCACCCACCCTCCCTGCTGAAAGTGAGCCGCAGCACTGCAGAAAATTCAGGAGTCATGGGCTCGGAGCTGCTTGTTCCTGCTGAGACTGGGGCAGTTCTGGGCATGTATGGAGAAACCTCGTGCTCTGCATTTGCAGAGGTGCCGCCCCAGGGGCTTGAGAGATGGTGAAATTAAAAGTGGTGTCTAAAGGGGGGAAGTTCCTCTGGGATTTTGTTGCTGGAAGGGTTACAGCCCTCTGCTTTCACGTTTGTGCTGGGGGCTGCTGCCACACTTCTCACTCGTCGTGGCAGCGCCTGAACTTGGAGATGAGCAGCCCTTCACTGCACTACGGTGTCAGCTTAAAGCATCTGCTAACCCTTCTCTCTGCCCCTCTGCCCAGTCTTTGCCTTCATGACCTCTTACAACCCACCTTTGAGAAAGGGCCCACCCCCCCTCCCTTACCAGCTATCTCACTTCTACCCCTGGACCGTTTCATGTCTTCACGGTGATTGCGCATAACAAAACAAAATGCAGGCCCTGCTTGTGCTGCTGAGGTCAGGGAAGCTGAATCTATTTACAGCAGCTGAGAAACTGCACAAATATATTTGCTTTCCTTCTATTGCTCAAGAAACCTGAACCCTTCATTTTCTGTTGCATGAAAAGACACCGCATAATGATTATTTTGGTGGATCGTTTCCCATCCGCTCTTGGATGTTCTTTTTTCTTTCTGAGTTTATACTGAAGTCTGGACAAAATCTTTTTAAAATGCTATATTTGCCTGTGAGCTTCATCCTGAAAAAAAGAAGGGAAAAAACCACCGCAACTCTTTATTTAACAAAAAAAGTCCTCAGCTGTGTCTTGGAGAGGAGAAGGAAACAGATTCCAGGACCATCACAGCAGCGTGTCTGTGTCAACTTGTACAGGATATTTCATCAGAACTTTATAGCTTTTTACTTTTAACCTGATGTCTAAATGAAATTACAATAAGCCTGAGATGATGAAAAGCTTTTTTGGATATTTGAATTCCTTGGCAACAAAAGCACGTAGGTTGAAATAAATCAGTTTCTAGCTTTAGTTCGTGTACCTGAAAGGTTATATTACTTCTACTGCACACAGTATATTAGCGGCCTAATTAGTTACTGGCCAGGACAGTGATTCACAAATCTATCCCTGCCCAGAATGTATTTAAGTGTGTCCTTCTACGAACCTAAATAAATTCTTACATATTTTTCAAGCAAGAAGCCATATTTTCAAGAAAAGTGATGTGGTAAGATTTCATACCTAGTTTACACTGCTTTAAAACAGCTGTAAATTGTAGCACAGTAAAATATCAGACCCAGCAACTCAGAGGTCTGAACAGCCTGCCCTGTTTATGTAGACTGGGTGATAATCCTGACACTTTAATTGCTTCTTAAAGTTGTCTCAGCTGATGCCCTAGTGCTCATTATTTTTGCAGTCACGACTACTGTGTTTATCCTAGAATCCAAAATCCCCCTCCTAAACTGTTCAGGTACTCAAACTTCCAGTTCTCTACTCCCCTTTCCTCCATCCCCAGTCTCTTACCAGTTAGATACTTAATGCATTTGCAATAACAAAATGTTTGGAGCATACCACGAGTTTAATAGGAAGCATTAATAATGTGGAACCTCTTGAACTCTTTCATTAATAGATCTTTCCCTACAGAATTCATTTTAATCTGTGTTTGGGATGAAAATTTACATGTGGTCAACCTCCATTCTCCATGTACTCCTTTCACTATTTAAACACAGTACTTAACAAAAATGTTTAAACATTTAAATGAATGTAGTGTTGGCTGTCAGAGGTGTGTAAGTCCACAACGCTGCCAATGTGCAGTCCATCTTTTTCTGCCTCTTGCATCTTTTTCTACATGTCACCCCATACCAAAAAACAAACAAACAAACAAACAAACAAAACCACCCCAAAACATTAACTGCAGGGCTTATTGCAGGACATCAGGAAAATTAAGAAGTCTAAGCAACTGAAAAAACCCAAATATTAGAACCAGTTTTGCTCATAAAATTTGTCTCCCAGCAGATTTACTTCTATATTAATTGCTAGCATGAATATTTTGGATGCAATAAAAAGTCTCTAAGCTGAGCAGGACCAGTTCTTGAAGAGCTTGATGTTGAGATCTTCAAATAAACTCTATCTTGTTTTTAAAATTGACTGGCTCAACAGGGATAGTCTGACCAAGGCTGCGCCCTTCAGAATCATTGTACAGATCAGGGCTGTTATGTATAATATTGTTCAGAAGTTGAAAGGCAGACCATGTGCTTTACATGATAAAAAAAAAAAAACCTCAATAAAGAAATTCCCCTGGAATTTTGAATGCATCATACTTGTGTTACATGATTCGGGGAGAGACTTAGGTCCAAATAGTACAGAGATTACAAAGTCTTAGGATGCTTTTGCTCCATTCATGAATTTACCTTTTAAACTTTATATCTAAAAGCATGCAAAACATGACATTTCTTCTGTTTTTATTTTTATTTGTTTATTTTATATTTAAAACTGATCTCGGCCTCTTCAACTATTCTATAAGGACTCTGTTGTCGAATCTCCACAAAAAAATAGTTGTGCGCAGGGTAGGATTGTGCCATTTCTAAACTATAATCAAATGTGAAAACTTTTTTTTTTTTTTCACTTAAAACAATACACTGTTTTTAAACAGGGCATTTTCATGAAGCTATGAATAACTCTGCCTCACACAGATTTTGGGAGAAAATATATCATTATCTCCATCAAAGGTCAACCACAGATTATAACCCTCTTTTTGCTTGTTATGACGAATGCCTTTTCTGTGGATAATGATAAGATATGGCAAGAAATGTGTGAGAACAGAATCTTAACCGGAATACATTGCCTTGGGTCCAAGAGCTTTTTTCCATTATTTTGCATTAGTTAGTTGCCTAATACTTAATTACCACACTTCAAATTAGTTCACTTCTACTCTCTTTCTTTCAAAGGCATCTGGGGGAGCACTATGCATCAATTAAAACTGATGAATGCCGATCCTCCGCTTCTGTGACTTCCAAGGCACTCAGAAAACGATTGCCAGGGAAGACTGCTACAAGAAACACTGATGGAAAAACAGACCATGAGAAGAAAACCTGAAAACCAGCCTCATCGATTTGGAGTCCACAGGACCCAATTATAGAGCAGGATTGCTGAAATGGATGCAGGTTTAGAACCCAAATATAACTGGTAACATTGCTTGAGAAAGAAAACCATGTCTAGGCTGGACGAGTGCTGCAGAGCAGGAGCTAAACCACATGGCAAAAATCACGTGCAGTGATTTGTTCCTGTCATCACAAAGTACAAGGAAAAGCTCTGAGGATCAACCAGGCCGGTCCGGAATGGGGTAAGCTGAAGGAGACACGAGCTGAAGTACTCTGTGACCAGACTTTAGCTCATCACATATAATAGCCAAGTGTTGCCTCAGACAGCTTAACTCCCACTTTGTATTTTGTAACTTCTTTCTACAGTGCTACAAGACGGAGCTCACGTCCAGCAGCCAGTGGCCACGTGGCTGCGAATGCAACTGCGAAGCTGTGGAACAAGAGAACACAGGAACATTTTGGGGTGCGTCCACAGAAACAGGTCCACAAACTCGTGCCTTGTTTTTAGACCAACTTATAGAAGTTGATCTAAAGTGTTAGGCTTCTGCAGGTTTTTTATTTTATTAGAGCAAGTATTATTGAATTTCCTAAGCTTTAAGAACAGAGTACACATGTATGAAAGGAAAAAAAAAATAAAATGCAATCTCTCTCACACATGCACCTATATAATGCATGCACCAAATTCTTCTGATTACGGTATTTTGCCAAAGAGTTTTCTTCATGAATTAGTCCCTTTTCACGTACTTTCATACAGGAAGGTTGCACACAAGTCTAACATTCAGAATTTTCCATCTCTAAAATATATTTTGATTTGCTAAAAGAAAAAAAGAAAGTAAGAAAATAGACATTTCAATTAGCTGAATCATAGAACCAGTTCATTCTTCTGACTTGTTATAATACAGCTTTTAAGTAGATGAAGAAAGAACTGCACAGTTATTACACAGGCAAAACTTCCCAGAACAATAAGGGAAATCTGGTACTAAAGGAAAAAAAATCATTTTCCATTAGGTTAGCAGCAAAAGCATTATTACGCAGCAGTCCCTTAATACTATAGACAAAAACTACAATCCTGCTGCAAAACACAGCTTTATGGAAATTTTGGCTTCCTGACTTGAAACTAAATCCTGCTGTTTGCCCACTTTGCTACATTTCTCCTGCTTCATGAGATCTTGCAATTCCACTGCTATCATTTATTTATTGATTCTCCTATAAGAAGGATACCAGCACAGAAAGGAAAACATTTTTCACTATGTAGTTTTTCTGTAGGCGTACAGGGGTATGTGGAGAGGGGAGGATGGCACTGTGAAGCGTATCCACCTGCACTGACATTAATAAGACCGATGGTGTTTCTCCCACTAGGAAGAAGTGCATTCTTTAAAAGGGAAAAAAAAAAAAAAGGTAACTTATCATTGGCTGGAGAGAGGCTGAGCCAGTAACAGTGCCATGGTGTGATTGATTTGTTTTTTCTAACACAGTCTGTGCAATATCAATGAGTTGAGAACACCCAGATGAAGGGAGAAAGATTAGGTAATACCGACTGAATTTCCCCACATTTCTTTTATTATTTCTTTTCCAAAAAAAATATTTCCTTTAGAATAAGACATATTTGACAGATTATAGAAAGGGGAATACATTTTCCTGGTAAAGAGGATGTTCTCGTGGTTAAAGCACGAGCCTGGTAATAAGGGGTTTCTGTTCTATTCTCAGATATTTGCAGCATCAGGCCTCGTTCAGCTCCAGCTATCCCAGCAGCTCCCACTGGCTTCAAGGAGAGCTCTGTCTGCTTCGGCCAGATGTGCTGTTTCTGCCTGGGAATGGCACAGATATTACAGAGTGACTTTCCCAAGTGTGTCTATGAAGATAACGTTCACTCACATCTTTGAGCATTCTGTGGTGCTGCTGAAACACCATACACAATACAAACATTTGGATTATTTACCATTGAGTTACAGACAGCAGTCCAAAAGGCCCAGCTGGCATCAGACAATTTATTGTTCAGTTTTATTATGATTCATTACTGAAATGCACTTGTCCTGTGTCTGGGTTCCTTCTTCACTAAACCTAGAAGAATGCTAGGGAGACATTGTTTCCCTAGCCTTAAAAAGGAAATATTATATGTGTTCACAGGTCATGAACAATTTTTTGGTAACTAGGCAATTCAACTCATCTTTCTCTCTCCATGCTAACTTAGGCCTGCCTGGTTATGGTTCTCCACCAGAAGCAGTAGCTCAGGTTATTCAATACATCCATTTTCATAATTTAAAGAAGCTGTTACTATTACATCTCTTCTCAGTCTTCTGTTCTTCAGAGTTTAAGAAATCCAATTCCTTCACATTTCTTCTTTCCTTAGATCCCTTTCTGAGTATAGTGCATTGACTGGTAGGTATGTATGTGTGTAAAAGTGAAGGGTGTCCAGCCTAGGGGTAACAGTACGAATACAGTACTAGATTCCACCTTTTTGGCTGTCAAAATAGCCTAGTACCCCAAGCTATTCCCGGGCTGATGGGACATAGCTTTTAGTCTTTATTCTACCTTTCATTACCTCTACCACTCTTACTACTGATTCAAGGGACTGGTTTGAGCTTACTCTGCACGGGTAACATATTAATGGGGGACAAAATGGATGGAAGTTATTCAGTACTCATTTCGAGGTGCTTTTACCATCAGTCTCCAGCCTTCACTCAAACTGCTTGAATTTGTGGTGAATGGTTACCATCTGAGGGCAGCTCTGTGATTTTCCATCACATGACATTGCGGAGAAAATTGCAAATCCCATGAAAGAAAAAAGAAACAAAACCACCCTACAAATCTGTGTTCAAGGACTTTGATTTGTTTACTCCAGTCTTAAAAGCATTATCTTGCTAGGAAAGTGACAATTTGATAATATGGACAAGGTCGTGGGAAACATAAGTCTTATTTTGGAGGTTCTCACTCAACACAATCGTTTAAGCACTACTGCTATTCAGCAAAACACTTGTGTTTACCTTTTCTTATCATCTTCTTAAGCAGGCAGGCTAGAAAAAACATCCATGCCACAAAGATCTCCGCTGAAGTTAGCAGCCATGCATGAGCTGAGTTGAACTCAGAACTGACCATTTTTATCCTGCAGCAATTTCTTGAGAAGCCTTATAATTGCAGTTTTGTACATATGCCTAACTCCATTCACCTAAAAGACACTCAGAGCCATCCTCACATTGCACAGAATAAGAAAATAGACTGTATTAAAGAGGAATCTTAATTTTCTTAGTATCCTGAGTGTTGAAATCAAGTTCCTGCCTGGAGGAAATCATATGTCCACATGTTCCCCGGTTTCTGGCCAAACCCAGGTTACCTTAGAGCTACCAAGCCCTGCCTAAGGTGGCAGGTTTGACTGCTCTCTAGTCAACAGCTCTGATGCCGTCTGCAGGTTGGGGGCTGACCTGCTGGAGAACACCTGTGAAGAAAAAGACCTGGGAGTCCTGGTGGACAACAGGATGACAATGAGCCAGCAATGTGCCCTTGTGGCCAAGAAGGCCAACGGCATCCTGGGGTGCATCAAGAAAATTGTGGTCAGCAGGTTGAGGGAGGTCATCCTCCCCGTCTACTCTGCCCTGGTGAGGCCCCATCTGGAGCACTGTGTCCAGTTCTGGGCTCCCCAGTTCAAGAAGGACAGAGAACTGCTGAAGAGGGGACAGCAAAGGGCTACAAAGATGATTAGGGGACAAGAACATCTCTCTTATGCGGGAAAGCTGAGGGACTTGGGTCTTTTTAGTCTGGAGAAGAGAGGACTGAGGGTAGATCTTACCAATGCTTATAAATACTTAAAGGGTAGGTGTCAAGAGGATAGGGCCAGTCTTTTTTCAGTGGTGCCCAGTGTCAGAACAAGAGGTCATAGGCACAAACTCAAACATAAAAAGTTCCATCTAAACATGAAGAGGAACTTCTTCACTTTGAAGTGGCAGAGCACTTTAATACGCTGCCCAGGGAGGTGGTGGAGTCTCTGTCCCTGGAGACATTGAAAACCCATCTGTGCATGTTCCTGTGCAGCCTGCTCTAGGTGGACCTGCTCTGGCAGGGTGGTTGGACTACATGATCTCCAGAGGTCCCTTCTAAATCCATATCATTCTGTGATTCTGTGAGAGCTGGGCCTGTAGAATCTAGAAGTGCACCCTCTGTCCTGTGAGAGCATAGAGAAGATTTTGCAATGGGAGGCTGCATTAACAAATCAGCCTTCCTAACCTTACCAGTATCCTAATCTCCAATTAATCACTCCAGATCAAAAACTTCATAATGCCAATCAGCAAGAAATAAGCCATAACTGTGTGGTCAATTCAAGAAGCGAAATAGAAACATGTAAAACACTGCAAATTAATCTCACAAAAAATATACAGATCAGTGAACACAAAAACTAATCCCAGCCTCTTCTTTACGCAGATCCCATTAAATCTTCACAGAATGCTTCCTTAAGAGCACTAAACCCTATACAAACATAACTCATTTGGAAAGCAGCTAACCAGTTTCTCTACTGCTTAAAACACATTAAAGAAAGTGGGGCAATAACAGTATTGTATACTGATTGAAAATGAAGCCGTGTCTACAAAATGCAATCAATTTTCTTTGGCAACAAGGAATGTACCTATGCTCAGCCCTTTCCATTCCCAGCCAGGGTGGAGGGAGGCATAGACCGCTACTTGTGGTTCTCTTACCTCCCCACTATCTGTGTGGGATAGTCCCTGCAGCTCCACAGGTACCCTCCTTCCCTTCACCCCAAAACACAGACTGGCAACATACTGTAAACTAGTGAGATTTCTATTTCTGAATAATTTCATCCTTTTTTTTATTATATTTTTTAATAGCCCACTCTGAATGTGGAACATCACATTAACTGAAAATACCAGAGTTCTTAGTCATTTTCTCTCGCCAGGACCAGTGTCAGTGAAGAAGTAAAACACCACTACAGCATTTGGCATAAATCACAGTATGCCATAGCTGAAAATTTGCAGTATCATTCTCCTACACTTGGCACAAGTCCCACTCGCTGGAAGTACAATGTCATAGAAATGCAGTTATCATGCCACTGCCAGCATTTGCATAACAGATGCTCATTAAAGGGAGGCTGAAGGACATTACTATAGAAACAGTTATTTAGGGCACATCAGCCTCAGTTAAGGAGAGAGAGTCACTCTGGCCAGAAACTTATAAACACTTGGAAAGCTAAATGACTGATGAATAGTAGGTAAATTTATCTACTTTGCTTGTCATTTTGATTTCTTTTTCACTCTACTAGATTCTTATCTTAATTTAAGCTTAACAATTTCCAAATATAAAAAAGTATTTAAAACACTGGAAAGACAATACCAGATCCTCCTCCAAACGAATCTGCCAGTCCAAGAGAAGTGGCGCCGCACATAATGCAGCATAAAGCAAGTAAAGTTATACAAAGCCATGAAACTGCACAAATTTGAATTAGATCATCATAAATCTAGCGTGTGGCTCAGCACGGCCACCTCACCATGCTCCCAGCAAACCAGTCTTATACCAATGCTTTGACTTGCTTAATTGCTCTGTCCAAAAGGCTTTATGTAATGCCTCAGACAACAGCATAACAAATTGATGAAAAGCAAAGTAGCCTTCTGTTCTTCACCATGAACTCACATATCAGTGAGTGGTGAATTATGTCACTCGCAGCACACCAGCAGAGTTCCAGCATGTGGCAGCATCTCTCCTAACTCCAGATTAACTGCTAGGAAAAACATAAAACTTAGGATGGTACATTAGCTGCAGCGTGTGTGTGCACATGCATGTACACACGCAGGGGGTTTGTTACCACTTGCATTAGGTTGTTCAGTCCAAGACTTCTTCGCCCTGAATTCCCATCCTCCCTCTGCAGCACCGTTATAGCACGGCACCTGGTCCACGTTATCATAGCAAAATCTGTTTCAGTCGTCGTATTAATTCACTCCAGCTGAAGACCTCGGTGAAGTTGACTGACTTCAGTGAGGGCCATTAAGTTCAACCTGGGTCTTTTATAACATCTGTGATCACGATGGTGCCCATGTTACGTTTCCGTGGTGCTAAGGAAGAGCTGGTATTGTTATGCGAGACGTCTCCCAAACTGGGCTTTGACTTCCATAGAGATAACATGCTCTCCCAAAATGCCTATTTCATTTTTTAGCAAATATTTTCCAGAAATCTGGAAAAGGTCATGGCCACTTTATGTCACACGTCATTGTATTTTGTATCTTATCTGATCAACACTTCATCTGTTTGCCCTAATCTTGAAAGGAGATACATGCTTATGAAATGTATTCACCAGTAGTAATGTAAAAATACAAAAAAACTCATCAGTAGAAAAAACATGTCTGTCAAAAATGTATAAAGAGAGTATTATTTTGTATCTATAAAGAACGGCTTATATGATAGGAAATTATTTTTGTTTATTTTTTTCATAGACAGGCCTTTATAACTGATTGCATGAGTTTTTCCTATCAATTGAATTTTGAGATTATATTTCAAAATAATATGTTATGAGAAATATCATATAAGCTAAGATGTTAGAAATGAGATCTTACTTTTTAGATTTATTGTGATTATTTAAATATATGCATATTGCTATAAGAGAGCAGAGACACGGGAATTCCAAACAAATTATATTTCTGAGTAAAGTGTTCTTTGCTCTAGTTTATATATATGTAGCTTTTAATGTAAATATACTGCATTAAAAATTATATGAAAACTTGGCATTGAAACTTTACTTAAGTAGTTGAAAAATTCTTAGCTTGAAATTTTCATTTATCTGCCGTTTCTGAAAGGTCATTATAACCATAATATAAACCACAATGTTAAAAATAAAGGCACTAAACATTTATAATAGAATATGCGATCCCTCTTTAAATTAATCATAGTGTTCATGTGCATGTTTTATGCTGTAATTCTTTTTAGTCTTGCTTATATTTATTTCATATAATTGTTTCTATTCATTGTTAAAATTACCCCACTGTACTTGGTATTCTTTTTAATGTTTCTCCAGTATTTTCTTGTACAGTTGCTTTAAGGCATTTAAAGTGAAGATTCTTTCTTCTAAAATAATTCTTGAATGCTTTCTCCCAAAGGAAACTCCTAAAATACACAATTCTAATTATCTGATCCCTTTATAGTTTGCAGTCTTCTGTCATTCTGTTCATTTAAAGAAATAAGAATAAAAAGAGGCATGTTTCACCCACTGATTAGAAGTGACTCCAACTTCAGGCTCACTCAGGCACTGGACTTTCCAGGGAGGATGCCAGTGGAAAAGGTGTTTTTGAAAAGGTGTTTTTGTGTGGGAGTGTACTGGGAGAAAGAGCACCAAATTTCTCCCACTTAGGCAACTGCTGATGGCAGGTAATGATTTCAGCGGTGCCTCACATGGCTGAATTCACTGGCATGAAGGAGTTTTTAAAATACTGTCAGTCCCAGTCGCTGTACCGAAGATAAAGTGCTGTTTACTCTGTAACGTTTCTTTGACCTTTGTGGAAGGCTTTGAACAAACCAAATTCTTCACATCTTTTCCTTTCTACCTCTGGAGGAGTCTACTTCCATCAACTCCTCCACCCCGGCCTTCATGCCCAGCATCAGCATTCCCACCAAACTCAGATAGATTATTCAGTTACCTTAGGAGCCAAACCTACGTTATCTGCCCTGTGCTTACTAATTGCTGCTACACATTTAATGAGAAACCTCTTCTTTCCTTACTCTTTGTAAAACTGCCAAAGATTGCTCCAGTTTTCTTCACAAAGTTGAGCTTATCTCAGCTTCTAGCAATCCTCATTTTTTCCTGGACATTTCTCAACCTTTAAAACACCAGATAATTTTTCCCCTAAAGTCTTTTGTCATTCTACCTCTGGTGTCTTTCTGAATCTGGTTCTTCAATCAGTTAGGGTAGGAACATTTATCTGTAAGCCTTCCTCTCCAGCACGGACTGGTGAATCAGTGTAGCTCCTGGTCTACCAGATATAAAGAAATTCCAGCCTTGAACTCTTCAGTTCTTTATCTTTAACAAATTCACGTTTTTGCAAACCCATGCTTATTAGGAGTTTCTACATATGCACCAAATAATGAACACTTCTCATGTGGACAGCCACATCATGTAGTTTGTTGCTTGTTCGGCATATTTCTTATACTTAGCCTTTTTATTTTCTGGAAAATTTTCCTGACTTGCTTATGTGCCATAGGCTTAATGCTTTTCTTGGAGACCTCGGTTTGCGTTTCTGTTTCTGATAGCTCTCTGCTATAGGAAAATTCTTTTGAAAGTGTCCAGTCAGACAGTAGCCTTTTCCCTACTCTTTTTTACAGCCCAAATCTTACTTCTACTTGATTTTAATGAATAACCTGCTTTAAAATGCCTAAAGATGTCTTTTTAATTGGTTTCTCTCATTAAAAAATCTCACTACCTTCAAGTCCTTTACCTTTTTTTTTTTTGTTTCTGCATTAAATAAAACACAAAACCTTTGTAGCTTTTTTATTCTCTCTGTGTAATGATCCTCTGACTCTTTTGCTGCTTCTTCAAAGCTTTTTTTGCCCTTTTTTGTTACCCTGAGTATGAAATCTTCAGTATCTGCCCAGTGCTTCTGTACCAAACCACTATCCCAAGCAGTGCCATTTTTAGCTCACACATCCGTGGATTTCCTGTACGGTTCAAATTGCTCTTTGAAACTTTTTCCAGGGCTGCAAATATAAATTGAAGCTGCCACCAGTGCATTTGTTTTCCAGTAACTTTTGTGCCAGTAAAACTCGATCATTAGAGTACTTATGAAAAGTGGTCTTGAAAAGGATGGAAGACAAGTCCTCTCTTTCACTGAGCACATAGTGACTCTCTCTAAAATATTATAGGGGATTACTAAACTTATTTTCTTAAAACAGCTCTCTGTTGAATCCAGGGATTTGACCTGGGGCTTTTGAGATCTCTGAGTCCAAGTGGCAATAAAGTAGGTAAACTTTTGACTTAATCTTTATAAATGAGGAAACCATTGCAGATATAATTTGCACTGCTATTCTAACACTAATGAATTTTACCAAGCCTGGCAATTTTTTTGAGCAAAAAGAAAAGGCAGAAAAAAAATATATACAAATAGTTTATATGCTACATTTTTTTTCTACAGAATGGCGAGATGGCCAAGAGTCCAGAATAGGCCAAATCTTAACCCAAGTCATTTGGGTTTAGTCTTTTTCCTCAGTCAAACTGGGCTTCAGACAGCGAAACTAGAATGATGGATTTGGGGACTTGGCAAAACCCAACAAGCTCCGCAGTTTCATAATTCCAAAGAAATCCTTATGTTTTTCTGTGAAGTCCAACCTTGTATATGGTAATGGTAATTCTCATTTTCTGTCCTAGCCACAAACTCTGAGTGTGACTCACCAAGTGTGCTCTTTTCTGACTTCTGGGTTGTTTGGGTTTTTTTTCATTTGTGTGCCATGGTATTAAAATGCCAACTGTGGTTTCTGCCTGGCCTTCTTTCTCATTTGCCACTGCCTGTGCATGTAGTTATATTTTAATAAATGAAAAGAGTTCTTACAAGGAACCCTTATTAACAGCTTACAGGCTGTGTTGCACAGAGCAGGTACGTCTTGGCTGAAGATCCTTCATTCCAGCTGGAGACCTGGTACTTCAAAGCACGTTGTCATACACCAGCCATCCGGCAAAACAAGCATAGCAATGAGATGGCCAGTCTTGCTGCAGGCACAGATGCTGTTGTAGCGACTCTTTCCAGGGTGGACACAACTTCTTCCCAAGTACAGTACGCTGCAGTAAATACACTGAAAGTTGCTGGAAGTCCCAGCAACAGGAAAGTCACTGTGACCAAGTTGCCAGACATGTAGCTCTAGCACTTCTGCCACTTACCAACAAAACCAACATGCTTCTGCAAATCCGTAAAGATGATAATTACAGCTGGCTCTCTGACAGAGCAGAGCTCCCCACGGTGGGGAATGCTGAGGCTAATTCTGCCAAATATTTTCCATTTCCTGAAATTCTTGCTTCTATTTCGCTCACCGGGAGTTTTAGCCAGTTGACCTTTACAAAAGTGGTAATTTCAGTGTTGTGGTAATTTCAGAGGCATTCAGGCCTCCGGATTATCAGCACTGAAAATGAATAAGATGCACAGCTGAGGGTACTTGCACGCTGCTAACTTTCTAGATGTTCATGATTTCCTCTAGGGTATTCAAATAGTAGTTGAACAAGACAAGCAACAGTAAAAGGCATGTTGGATTCATTCTAATTACAGAGTCATTAATTTGAGTAAAAAAGAATAGCACTAGAGGTCTTAATGGGATCTCTGTAGATGAACAGAGAAGTGGGAAATCCAAAAATCCCTCTGTTCTTGTGCTTAGTACAGGGTTTTTACAGCCATTAGAGGTCACCACAGACTCCAGTGAGGTTCTCTATGAAATAGGCGGACAGCTCATCTAGGCATATAATGTTTTTCAGGGTTAATGTGAAACAGTAGTGACTGCTTATATGATTTACTGAGCTGAAAAACGTTGGTAACATAATTTGGACATGGAAAAATGACCAAGCAGGATGCACTACGATTCAAGGATTACCTGTTGAAGGAGAAAAAATAACCACTGAAGACCATAAAAAGAACAATAAAAAGTCTTGGGGAGCACTTAAAAGGCATAGAGTGACTGAGCTGATAAGGAAATGAAAGCTGGATCTGTCAGTGTTAAAAGAAAATGAAGAAATGCCTAATGATCTGAATCCAAGTTTGGGAGTAACTTTAACTTTGTGGTTCTTGTTAAAAAACATGTATGTTGCAATGGAAAGCAGAAACCTGGAGATGTTAATGATTACTGCATGACTTGTCTGTGAGTTCCAGTCATTGACCAAGACCCTATTGTGCTGGATGGGGAAACAAATGAATGGCTCCTTCCTCAATACACTTATAACCTAAAATGGGGGAGGGGAGTGCAGGTGGGAAGACAAGGTTGATACGGACTTTCAGTACAAAAGAGAGCAGAAAAAACTATTAAAAAGTATTATCAACAGTCTTAGCACACCAGCAGTCTACTTGCTGGGGTAGCAAAATTTGATTTTGCCTACTCTGCTGAGAAACCTTGAGCTGGGAATGTGCAAGTACATGCCTGAAAATCTAGGATGTGGGTGGGGAAAGCTGGCCAACAAAAAAGATGGAACTGGCTGCTAGGGAGGATGGCAGCAAGCCATGAGGCAGCCTGAGAAGAGAAGGGGTAGTTTGTTTGATGTAGCACTGAAGGAGGAGTCAGCAGAAGAGCAGAAAGGGGAGAGGGCCATAGGAACAGGCAAATAAGCACTGCAGAAGCCTCCTGGAAAGATATGAGTAGCGTGGCATTGCACTAGCCAAAGAAAGAGACCTGAATGTTGCAGTATAAAGGTTCATGGTGCATTAATAAAGATCCCAGAGGATAACTCTGGATTGTCAGGAAAATTTTGTCTTAAAGGTGTTACAAAGGAGAGTTTAGACATAGCCGGCATTTGTAGAACTAAAGGAGACAATGTGGATAATGCTTAGAGTACAAATGGGAATGACAGGCAGGAGCACGGTGTGTGAGGCACTGTATAGACATCAGGTAAACTCTGACCCGAAAAGTTTGCAATCTCAAATGCAAGGCAGGTGTTTAAGACAAGCAGTGGCCAGTTAAAGTGGAAAGGTGAAATGTGCTTGTAATGCTTCATGGAGCTGTAGCAACAACCACAAGTCACAATTTACATAAGATGTTATTGCACAGCAGGTTCCTTTTATGCATTACAGCACAGATGTATTTTAAAGTGGCATTTGAAGTAAGATGAGTTGAGACACTGGCATGTCCAGACACGTGGAAAGCAGCAAAGACTCTGCTTCTGTGTTAGTACCTAGATCTGGAGCCAGAAAAGGACTGAAGGGAACTGGTTATACATCTGGTTTTGGGTTGTACAGCATTTCTTGACTACCCTACTACTAAATAGTCAGCTAAATATTTACTTGCTTGCATTGGCAAAACCAGACTAATATCAATATTTTCCTTTTAAACTGTTCTCAGTATATTACATATTCCTATTACATTTCATATTACATAAAATGGGGAAGTGAGCAATAAACCCAAACAGAGAGTAATAGTAGCATATGTTTTACCATGAGTTTTGGGGAGCAGTTTGAGCAAGAAGAGAGGATGCTAAAATCATTGAAAAGTCCTCTGAAGCTCAGGGAATTACTGCTAGGACACAGAAACTTGATGTCACAAATTGTAATCCAGCAGGAATTTCTTTTCTCATAAGAAAGCTAAATGACAGAAAGCACAGACACACTGCCAGACAGATGTTCTCTCTCCCTACCTTGAGGCATCGTTGGTCCCTTGGACAATGCTGAAGAGACATTCCATCCCTGCACAAGACTGTCCTGTGCAGTGGATTCCACAAGCTCAGACAGGAACCATCATTGACTTTCAATTTACAGCTTTTTCCCAAGACTGCAGAAAAGCCTTTATGCTGCAAATTAAATCAGCACCTTCTTGCCTATCTCTGTGGACACAGAGAACTGCTAGCAGGAAAGCTGCTGTCACATTGTTCTCATCTTCTCTCTCTAGACTAAACAGAACCAATTCTCTTGACCTTTCTTCATGCGGCATGTTTTCCATACCACTTATCATTCTTGTTCTTCTCCCCTGGACTCTCTCCAGTTTGTCTCTATCATTTGTAATGTGTGGTGCCCAAAACAGGACAAAGTACATGAGCTGGACCTCTCCAGTACCAGCGGAGTAAAACAGAACAGCCGTCCACATCTTACATAAGATACTCTTGCTAATACGCTCTACAGTGAGACTTGTCTTTCCTCAGACAGACGGTGCAGCTCATTCTTATTCAATTTATGGGCTGTATAGTCTGCAGATTTCTTTCCTACCCTGCATCCCATACAAATATTTCCCATTTTGCATTCATGTGGTTGATATTTGTGGACACTTGTCTGTTTTTCTGAATTCATGCAACTCATATCAGATCATCTCTCTGGGCTCTAATAGAGTCCTCCAAAGTGCTGGCACTTCCTATCTGCTGACGTAACCTGAAGATCCACTGCTTCATCTTTCAACTCACTCATAAGAAATATTGAGTAGAACTAGACCAATAAGAGACACATGTTCCATGGATATATTATGGTGAACTCATCTAATGCTGTATTTTCCTAGTTTACCTTTGAAAAATCATGCAGGATTGTGTGGAAAGCATTCTTAAAAGAAGGATCTAGTGAGCCTACTGCTTATTCTTCCTTCTTGGCCAATCTCTCTGTCAAAGAAAAATGAGATGGATTTGCTTCTGATAAATACATGAAGCACTTTGTGATCACTATATAATGTTCAAAGTATTCACAAAGTGATTGTATGCTGTAGTACTGTAGGGTTTAGTAGCAGGATTATCTTTATAAGCATCTACAATTTATAAGGCTCCCATTTTTATAGATAGATATTATAGAAGACATTCTCTCTGGTATCTTCCACAATGTTCTGTATTTTCTTTAAAATACATGGTGTTGTTCAGTGATTGCCTTTGACTACCTGATTAAGTGTTGCAAGGTGCATAGGCCTGCCCGTTCCTGTTAATGAAGTGTTGATGTTTGATGACTATATGGTTTGATACACCTTCCTGGAAAAAAGGTGTCTGCATCACACACTGAGAACTGAAACCTTCCAGGACTTGAAGGAATACAGTGACATGAGAAACAATCTGTATTTTCTGGTCCTTACTAATGGTTCCCTAGAAGAGTGCTGAGGATATTTACTCAGTCAATATAAGGAAACTTGCAGCTGCAACAGTGGAGGGGAATTCCTGTTTCAGGGGTTCAGTAATCATTTTGGTTATGTTAGGACTAAAGCTAACAAATATGAAGGTGAATTTTTAGGGTTGTGTATGACAGACAGCAGTTTATTATTTTCCAGCAGCAAGAATATCTTTATATATTTTCCTTACCCTCTTTGTATTTTCTTTTATCACTGCTTAACCTAACCTAACCTAACCTAACCTAACCTAACCTAACCTAACATAACATCTAAAGCTGTGATTACAGTTTATCTTGCTAGTTAGCTTAAGGATTAGCAATATTTCCTCTCTTTGTTGGTTATCCCACCTTAATAATTGTAATATATTACCATCTATCCCAAGTAGATTGAGAAGAGCAATTTTAATATATTGTAATAAATTTAATAAATGCTACGTATTATCACTCCTCCCCCTTGGAGTAACAGAAAGCATTGCTTTGGGTTGAATGTTCCTGCTCACTTGTCTTAAAGGTTATTTAATTAAAACAAGAGCAAAAGAAGAATGCCCTTGCTCTAGCCAAACATAAAATGCCATCCTAAAAATAGAACTAAACTCCTCACTTTGATGTGACAGTGCTCAGATCCAACTCACAAACTAGTGAAAAACTTTGTGTAGAGCACAGAGGAAAGGGTACTATCTGTCTCAGTGAAAAGATACTTGTTGCATTATTCCTCAGCATTTCCTACTGGCTAAGAGACACGGACAGACTTTTCTCAGTCTGAGAGCTAGCTGAGCATAGCCAGCACATAAAAACATGGGCACAAAACTGAGCGATACTTCACCACCACTCAGAAAACTGGGGGTTTCTGTAAAGTTATCAGGAGTGATGGTAAATAGAAAGAACAGATTTGTATACGGGCAAAAGAAAAACTAGAGACCTGAGCAAGTTTTAAAAATTAATTCTCTAGGCCCAATTCTTCATGTATCTCTCCATATCAAAAGTAACACTGCAGAGACAGTCAAAATTATATCGGAGTGAAGGATTTGAATGTGGAACAAGAATCAAGCAGAAGATAGCATCAGTAAAAATGGTATGCTGTAAAACACAGAAGTACTGCAATGAAATGATGTATATGACAGTGCTAGTCTTGTTCGCGTCTATATTTCCATTTCAAACACATGGTGGGGCAAGCGGAATATTGTTTTGGAGCACAAAGTCTTTAAAACTAACTTTACTGTAACCCCAAAGTATGGCTTAGTTTCTGAGGATGTGTATAGAGTGAGTATCAAAATAAACTACTGGTGTTAACCTTCTGCATCTATTCAAAATGAAAATTTCGGGGAAATTTGCCAGCTATATAAAAATAAACATTGCTGGTTAATGTCCCTGGACCAGAACGAGCTCAGCGTGAATAGATTTTATTTACATAAGTGCAGAAGCAGGTTCCATTTGCTATTAGATCTTCTAAGGTAAACTTTCTTATATAAACTATGGAATCTCCCACTAAAATAGTACAGTGAAAGAAAGCCAAAATTTGGGGTTGAAACACAAAGGCTGTATTTATTCTCTGAAACGCACAAAATCCCCTCATATTTTTGCTGCTCTGTTCATCCAAGGATTACAACAGCAGCCATCCGTTATAACAATGTCTATGTCTCCATTATATATCGTGGCACAATAGGAACAGACCTGCAGAGTACAACAGTGCCAAGGACCCAATGTCCCCAGTACCTAATGTTTTAGGGGTTTTAGTGTGGACTAGCTTTAACCCATTCCTGTTGATCGGACTGCATTAGATGACATGCGGCTGAAGTATGTCCTCCACCAGAGCACAAGGAAAGGAAGGACCCAGCTGGTTTATGGTGAGACTGCTCCATGATGTGAGCCAAAGGGTGGCAACTGGAGAGGATGAAGAAGTCCACTTCAAAAGAATGACCTGATCTGAAATAAAACTCCAGTAGAGACACACCCAGGGAATTAAGCCCTACCCAGCAGCCTGGTTTGTAAGGCAGATTTTATTAACCCCATTCCATGGGTGGCAGATGGAGGTACAGCAGATTTACATGAAAAGGAAGTGGCAGAACCGTGACAAGGCTGAATGATTCACTGTCCAGAGACTCTACTATGTTTTCTGCAAACGGACAGGGCAGAGTGGTGGAGTAGTGAACTAATGCAGATAATCTGTATCAGGACAAACAAAGCACAAACAGAAATTAGAGGGTCTGTCCTGATTAAATGATCTGTGAATGATTTCTTTCATTCTTACCACTGTCAGTGATAAGAAGAGTAACAATTAGATTGGCTGTGATGAGTGGCAATTTAGTAATGAACCATGAGACACAGATTTGAGTGAAAAAGATGAGGGCAAAAGAGACTGCAGCCTCTGGCTTGGCATTGTCAGATGTAGCACTTTCTCTTAGTCACTGGATGAAGAAAATGTCACCCTACTGGCAGCTCATCCACCTTCATGACAGCTACATCCAGGAATAGCTATATTCAAAACCAGAGCTTCCAGAGGAATTCACAGAACCCAATTAGAAGGACTCCATTCTGTGGTTATCATACAAAGCAGAGCTGGCCGTTGCTATTTTAGTATGTTTTTCTGCTATTTAATAACTGATAAACAGCTATCCAGACTGGGTATGATATCAGCTAGATATTTAATTATTATGTGGCTGTACTGGAAAGTGATGCCAGAAAATATAGACACCCCAGATATGCCAGTGTTGATTTTGGGCTTTGCCTACATTTTTTTTACCAGTGAAGAAGTTTTATAAGTACATTAAAGACATAATTCTGAAGAATTCTATAGCAAAGAGTTATCACAAAATCACTGGGCAAGGATGATGACACAATTCATCAGTAAACTCATAATAAGGGAAGCAGACTGAGTAGAAAAAGGTCTCAGATGTCTCTCACAGGGGAAGGCAGCAGAAAGGGCTTGTCATAAGATAGGGGCTCAACCATTATGACTGCAAAACAGTCACTGAGTAGATGTAAAAATATCTGTGAAGGAAGAGCCATGCTTTTATCTACTCTTCATGAATCCAAGTGTACTGCACCTAGAGTAATAATTGCTTGAAGGTTTCCATAAAAGATCTTATTTTTTTCTCTCATAAGTGATTTTAGAAGTAAGATGTCTTGAATAATGTATCTCTATTTGTTTTCTAAGTGTGCATTTAAAATTATTCGATAATTATATTAAGAGGTTGGATATGAGAGGAGGTTGTTTTTTGTAAATGTTGTATAACTTCCCTGTATAATACTAGCATCTGATTCTTGCCCAAAAGTTATGCTGAATCCATTGCTGGTCTATAAAAAAAACCCAAAACACTCAGGTTCCTCTCTCAACCTCCATTTTCACCAAAGTTCATTTACAATCATTGTACTGTTCAATATGGACATGAGATGTAATTGTTCCAAAAGTTGCATCAACTCTGCTTGAAGGATTGAGCAGAGTATCTTGCCACCACAGTCAGAGGCACTGCAATTCCCTCTGGAAATTCTGTTCTTCCCTTCATCTCTACAGCTGAGTTCCAGAGTGTGATGCTGTTGAGGTCATAAATACTTAAATCAACAAAATATGAAGCCATACGAAGATGCTGCATTTATAGAAACTGTGGTTTGACTATAAATCACCCTTTCCCTGTTTGATATTTCCGAAATTCTCTTTTACATTCCTTAACACATTCCTTTAGGAGAACCTTCATTTAAAGACTTCGGTAGAACACTAATGTGCAATGATAAATACTGACAAAATTGTACTATTCAAAATTGGAAGAAGGTAAGTTGATGAAGAGGTGGAGCCTCATCATGAAGACTAGGAACACATTGTATGGTATTTTAGAAGTTGGAAAGAAAATTGTTTCAAGCTTTACATAGAAAATCTTTTAGCAGTGCTATTTTCCTTCTACTCTATTCATATTTAGAGATGGGTGAAAGAAGTTGAGCTTCCAGAAACTGGCAGACTTTAGCCAGTTTCTGAATTGTTTGTCGTCTTCAGATTTCTGCTTATCTGTCCTGCTCTGTTTTTTACAGAACCTACTCAAGAGTCAAGAGTCACAGATGGTGGCAGGCTGCATGGGCAGCCATACTGTGCCTTTGTGAATAACAGTGATGCCTCATTCCAGTAAAGCTTAAGTTAGGAATGCTTTTTTTCTAATTAGCTATACTTTGTAGCTAACAAAATCATAAAGCTGTTCATTCAGTACATTTCTTCCCATGGTTTTAAGTTTTTAACCTGGAGAATTAAAACAGCTGATTCATAGTTTATTTGCTTATGCAGAGAGTTTAGTTGTTGTTTTTAAGAACTTTAAAATCACTTAAGCTCTACACTGTAAAACAACAATCCCAAGCTAAGATTTTAGAAAGACAGCCTACACACAAACACACACACAAAAAAAGTTAAATTTAATTTTTTTTTAGTTACAAAACCTTAAGAACAAAATGTTTACTTCTCCTAATTTCTCTGTTTGTTTTCATTTCTGGACAGTCAGATTTTCTTGAGCTCTGCATCAACCTCAGTACAAGTGTTTAAGAAATTTCTTTGTATATTATCTTAGTTGCTTTGTGCCTAGAATCATGAAAATGTTTAGAACCTGCACTACCTATGGTATCCCAAAGATAATTGCATTGTCTTCCTACAGTATTTCTGTAAGGTTTAATATCTCTCAAAGCCATTTGTCTGTTGTCAGGCCTGCATAGCATTGCTGCACATTGCTAGGATACAGTAAATGTTTTTAAAAGTGAAAGACCTCCCCTTTTTCCTATTGCTATCTAGAAAATAAGACCAGATTTTACCCTCTGATATGCAAGTGCAACTCCCTCTGGAATAAATGGGGTCATACATGTGTAGAGGGGCAGACTTTGGCCTAAAAGATTTATACAGCTATAAAAATACAAGTAGATAGCTTAGATGATGTTTTCTGGAATTTAGGGCTTAATCCACATCCCTAACAAAAGTTTCATCTCAAAATGGCATTAGTAGCCCTTGGAATATGATTTTGGATTATTATTATGCTCTTGTAGGTCTTTGAATCCATTTGACCTTCAGTCTGATCTGTCAAAGGCAAAATTTATGTTTGCACACCAAGCCGGCACAGTTCCCTTCCCGCTCCTTCCCTTTCCTACCACCTGGTTTCACGGGAGGGGCAATACGGGAGAGAAGGCAGGCGCAGCAGCGCAGTGCTGGCTAACTCAACATCTCCTGGAAGTTGCAATAGAGATTCTCCCACTGTCCGGGAGAAGGGAGGTGAGCTGGGAGCGGAGCTGCGTGGTTTGGAACAGCACCAGAGGCACTGACCTAGAAACCTTACGTAGGAGGGAAAAAACATAGACTGTGAGCTGCAATAGTAAATTACTCGGGCTTTGCGCAAGTGGGTGAATCTCATTCTTTTTCTGACTTGTCATGGTGTCCCAGAATATTCTTACCTTCTTCTTTCATTGTTGAAAATAATTTTCCTATCTCCTAGGCACTCACTGAGGAGTCTTCTAATAGCGTTTTGAGAACTGTGTAGCATAATGTTATTTATCATAGGCCTCCTTTTTATTTGCAGTCTGTTTTTTCCACTCTCAGAACAGAATTATCCCAAAATAAACACCAGACAATGAGAATCAAAAGCATGTGTAATAGCCATGCCATTTCGTAACTACTTGCTACATCTTTGTTTGGCACACTGGACTTTGTTTAGCAGAAACATGGTGGTATCACAAGGTCAGAGTCTCCACAACTTAATCCACCCCTAACAAAGGCTGAAATTCATACAACACAGACTCCTTTACAAAAGAGTTTCAACCGAAGTTAAAAATGAGTCCCCTCAAAATAGTTAACAAAGTGTAGTTAATTATAAAGAGGGGGGGAAAAACTGAAAAAAAAAAAAAAGCTCTCTCCAAAGTCTCAAGTAGTTCACCTTTATTTTTTTACAAAATGACAATGCAAGATGCAGTTACTTTTTTCTCTTCACTAAGTGCTATGTGAGCTCTACTGTGATCATGATGGATCTCACACACTAAGCAGGGCAAAACCTGCTCAGCAAAGGCACACACTGGGGAGTTCTCCAAGACAAGCACAGATGCTTGCAGAGCTTGCAAGCAGTGTTTTAATAAAAGTAGAAGTAGCGGTCCTCTCAGACTCATGAAGCCATGATGGGTCTTAGGAAGAATTGTGCTACTAGGAAAATTACTGCAAGTAGTGTCTAAATCAAGTGGTGGTGAAAGACATTACTCTGTAACTCATAGGTGCATACAGGTATATATGGATCACCTGCAAAAGAACAAACTTAGGAGAAAATCACATTTCTGTTCCCATGATGCTCATCTTGCTATGTTGCAAAGCAGAGCTAACTCTAACCTCTCCCTCATAACTCAATTACACCCAAATGTCCTCCAACAATTCTTCCAGTTTATTAAAATGCGTTGAGTTGAAGCTCATGAAATATTACCTCTCTTCTAAACTTCACTGTGACCCAGGGCCATTCAGGATCTCTTGCATCCTCTAGAGTAACTCCACTGCTTTAATTGCACTCACAGTCCTCTTCAGCTGCACAAAATCCAACAGACTTGTGGCCAAAAGTACAAGAAGAGAGTACAAATAGCATGAATATGTTCTTTTAAATAACCCTGGGGAAGCTCTTCCCAGCTCTATGTCTCCTCCTCCTTTGTGAAGTGCTATTGGTGTTGCAAGACCAAGAATTGTTCCAATGGGAACCACACGTCTCATGACAGTGGGAATTCATGCTCCAAATCTATCTTCTAAATGAAACTATTTAGGGATCATTCTCTGCCCTCAAGAGTAAATGTAAGGTCATGATTTGTTCGCTTTCTCTTTGTCTTCCTCTGCCTCCCAGGACATTGTAGCCTCAGCCATGCAGCTTACTGACAGCAATCAATAGTAGGTGACTGCCCATGCTTCTTCTCAAATCATGTCTAGGACACATTTGAGGGGCAAGGGCCAAAACCATGCCAGAAAGTAGGTTAAAAACTAAACAATGAGGATAGTTATTGGAGGGTAATCAAGCCTCTGTCTTTTGTATTACAGTAAGGATGCAACCTAAAGTCTTCAAAATGAGCAGGTAGCACTGTGACTTCCCATGTGTCTGGCAATTAGAATACTACTGATAGGGAAATAAGAGATCTTATTAGTAGTGTTTGAATCACAATGAACAAGCCAATTGTCTTTTTAATTAGCTTAATACATACCAGCCACTAAGGCTAAATTTGTAATGATTGCCATATGCAATAGTAACAGATTGTACCTTCATCGGCAGCGTCCCTTACCCTTCTGTCTAAGTGATACAAATGACTTGATACCTAGTAAGCAGAAAAAGTAGAGTTTCAGCCAATACATTTAGCTCTTGTCTCCCATCACTACACCTTGAAGTGGCTGCAAATACATTTTAAAGTTTTGGTTTTTTTTTTAATGCTTCCATCTTCTTTTGACTTGGCTGCTGTACTCAAAGAGCAGTAGGAAACAGTTGAGTGGGGCCTGTATAACACATATCTCACAAAAAGATACCTTTGGTGTTTTCCCAATGAGAGTGATGCTGACACCTTTCCCCTTGGAGGCTGAGAGGCAGTACAGTCCCTCAGAGCCACCAGTCAGCAGGTATGTATTTCATGGCTGGGCAAGCAACCAACTGTGCGTTTGTGCGTACGCTTCTGACTGAGCCTAGAAGAAATATGCATGCTGGCCTGCTGGCTGCAGTTGAGAGCTCCAGACAGCTTTTCAAGATCTCAAGCAAGCCTAACAGGATGTGTCTGCTCCCCAGTGCAACTGGTTTGGTATTAGTAATTACTATTGCTGGGGAGGAGGAAGACGTAGCCATATATTTGCAATAGGAAGGGAACTTCCTATTAAGCAGGAGGAAGAGAGAGGCATGGTTTAGCCTTAATAAAATTGAATCTTTACCAGTTTATCCACTCATTTATGTTGACATTTGTTCCATGAAGAATGAAAGTGAGCTAGCAGTAAATTACATCAAACACATGAACTCAACTTCTGTTTTCCCTATACAAGTCTTTTTCAGTTGTAGTCATTTTAAGTGTTACTTGAAACCATTGCTGGTAGTGTCTCCAGGCAGCAAATTGCCTGAAGGATATCTTTTTTTAATGATGTAGACCTGGTCAGCTCACACTAAGTGTTAAGTGAATGGTGAATGTGCTGTACTCAACAGCATAGACAACTTCATCTTTGTTCAGGCTTGGTGATACAGCAAGGCTTGGTTGCTCTTCAAACTGGACTCACTAGAATTACATAGAATTGTTATTACAAAATTTGTAGTTGTATTCTGTACTACAGGACATTTCTCTGACAAGCATACAAAAATCTTTGTTTAACACAACCTATAGTAACCCTCTCTACAAACAGCACTGAATGGGGAGATGGGAAGTTCAGATTAAGAGAACAGGTACATTTACATTTCAATAACACTTTCTATTGAACCACTTTAAAGCATTGATAGCCTGATCCTACTTCCATTTAAGCAAATGGCAAAATTCCCACTGAGGTCAATGGGAGGCTTGATCTGACCCTGATTCATGAGTGGCCAGATTTTCATACTTTGACTCCCACTGAATAAACAGTTCAGGCTGTGCAATTCCACTTAGCCACTTATTTTTGAAGTAAAGTACTACTCAGGCTCAGTGTCTGTCATGAAGCTCATAACACTCCTTTGAGGTTCATCAGTAAAATTGATGGATCTATCCACAGCAAAGAAAATGTTTTAGTAGTGTGTACCATCTAGCTACTCTTTAAGTTGTTATGAAACATTTCGGATAACGTATTTGTAATTTTGATGTTTTTATGACCTCATGGTTTTACAACCTTTTTATGACTCTTCACTATTTCTATGTTGACTAAATCACATGCATAGTTGATCTTTGCTGACTGGATGCTAACATTTTAAACATAGCTTCCAAGTAACCATAAAGAACAGGTTTTTAGTAAGATTATTCATAACAATTGCTAAAATTTTTGTTACTACTTTCCTGAATAGCTGAAAATTGTCCAAATACTCTTTATAAGCCAAATTAGAACCTGTAAATAGAATTCAATTTTTGGTTTTGTTGTTGTTATTGATGGGGCTTTTGTCTTTTTTTCCACAAAAATAGCTATATGCATTTACTCTCAGGTGATGTAGAAGAGAGTATTTTGAAAGCAGAAAGGCAAATTCACACTTGACTATCATCACTAAGAATTGAACACAAAATATACTTGTCTTTTAGAAACCTCTTCATGTACTAATTTCTACATTTACTTACATTGTACATGTTGTACAGAACATTAAATAATGTTTCAAAGCTGGTGTAAGATAATATGTAAGATATGTAAGATAATGCCCTCCCATCTCTAAACTTTATGTTTTGACCTCTCTTCTTTCGCCCATGAAGGACACATCCCTTTCTGGCACCACTTGCCTACCAAAGAGATTAGGGAGCAGTGGCTAAAGCAAATTTTCTAGAAAATTCAGAAATCCTTCATTAGGATGTTGTAACAGTTAGCCATGGAGGGAGGGGAAGAAATGATTGAGATTGGATACAATCATTCAGCATGTGTGATGCTGACAGAGGATGCACGTTCACTGCCACAGCTTCTTTGTATAGTCATACATGCCTAAACTGGATCTTCATGTAAACTTTTAATCAAATAGCTAGGATTATTTTTTTTAATTTTCAGTATGAAACCAGAACACTGAAAAAAAGGCTTGTTTAATTGTCATAATCAACAGGAGATAGGACAGAATTATCATGAGGTAGCTCATATCTACAATGCAAAAAAAAAAAAAGACTCAGCACAAAGAATCATGAGACAAAACCAAACTCAATCTTCTCAATCTTTCAATTATCATTTATCCTTCATAAGGATCAATAATGTTATCATTACAAATGCAGTTTATAATAGTGAACAGAAGAGACTAGAATAAACTAGAACTTTTCCCCCGGAAGCTATGAATATTTGGACAGTTAAGTAACTTTCTGGTTACAGCTCAGCAGGAATTACTTTACTTTCAGCAAATATTGATAATAAATACAGAATCAGCAGGGCCTAGAAAGCAATCTGCTCCAACACTCCTTTCACAATCGATTTATTTTAATAACAACACCAAGATTTGTTCAAAGTTGAAAAGCAAATACAAAATTTGTTCAAGCTTAAACAACAAATACCAGATTTTATTCTTATTATTAGTACTGTAGTCATAAGAATTGCACAAAGCAGCATGTAAAATACATCAAAATCAATGGAATTCGAAGTCCAAAGTCACATCAGTTCTGCAGTTGTGTTAAGATTCTTGCTTTTTTAAAAAAATACATTTTCATCTGCTTTATTTTTTGAACTGTAGTATTATTTCAGTATAAATCCTCAGCTTTGTCTTCAATGGGATAAAGGGCTACTGAGAGTAAAATAGCCCCTCATCTAGGGGCTACAATCTGCTGAAGTCTGTTGAAATCTCTCAGTAATCTTTGATCAATCATGGTGATCAGGAGAAGCATCCAAAAAGAGGAGGAAAGGAAATGTTGTTCCTTTGTTCAAGAAGGACGACCCAAGGAACTACAGGCTGGTCAGCCTCACCTTGATCCCTGGGAATGCGATGAAGCAGCTAGTCCTCAAAACCATTGTCAGGCACATGAAGGACAAGAAGTTGATCAGGAATAGTCAGCATGGATTCACAAAGGAAAAGTCATACTTGACCAACATGATAACCTTCTTTCATTAAATGACTGGCTTTGTAGACAAGGGGGGAGCAGTGGATATTGTCTACCTTGACATCTAGTAAGGCTTTTGGCATTGTCTCCCATAGGATGTTCACAGAGAAGCTGATGAAGTATGGGCTAGATGAGCAGACAGTGAGGTGGACTGAAAACTGGCTGAACTGCAAGATCCAGAGCTTGGTGATCAGTGGCAGGAAGTCTAGTTGGAGGCCATTAACTAATGGGGTAACCCAGGAGTCAACATTGTGTCTGATACTATTTAGCATCTTCATTAATGACCAGGATGATACAGCAGAGTGTAACTCCAACAAATTTGCAGATGACACAAAGATGTGTCAAGAGGAATGGCTGGTAAACCAGAGGGTCATGCTGCCATCCAGAAGGACCTCGATAGGTTGGAGAAATGAGATGACGGGAACCCCATGAAGGTCAACAAGGAGAAAAGAGAAGCCCTGCACCTGGGGAAGAACAGCCCCGTACACCAGTACACACTTGGGGCTGGCTGGCTGGAAAGCATCTTTACAGAAAAGGTCCTGGTGGACACCAGGTTGAACATGAGCCAGCAATGGGCCCTTGCTGCAAAGAAGAGTAATAGTATCCAGGGCTACATTAGGAGGAATGCTGTGACCAGGTCAAGGAAGGTTATCTTTCCCCTCTACTCAGGCCACACTTGGAGTACTGGGTCTAGTTCTGGGCTTCCCAGTACAAGAGAGATACAGACATACTGGAGTAGTCCAGCAAAGGGCCACTAGTGTCATTAAGGGTCTGGAGCATCTCTCCTATGAGAAATGTCTGAGAGAGATGGGACTTGTCAGCCTGGAGAAGAGAAGGCTCAGGGGAATAGAAATACCTGCAAAAAGGATGGAGCCAGACTTTTTTTCAGTGGTGCCCAGTGACAGGACAGGGGCAGTGGGAACAAACCAAAACACAGAAGGTTCTGTCTGAACATTAGGAAATACTTTGTCTCTGTGAGGGTGACCAAGCATTAGTACAGGTTGCCCAGAGGTTGTGGAGTCTCCATTCTTGGAGATATTCAAAAGCCTCCTGGACATGGTCTGGGGACAATAGTTCCAGGAGGCCCTGCTTGAGCAAAGGGGTTGAGTCAGGTGGCTACCAGAGGTCCTCTTGACCATTTGGTGATTCTATGAAAATGTATCTGGTTTTGAACTGAGATTGGATCCAGCCGGGAGCATCCGTCCCTGAAGTTTGTAATTCTTTGACCTCTGGCAGAAAGTAAAGCATTGGTAATCATTAAAAAAGTCTTACATGGACTGAGACAGGCTGGCCCAAGGAATACCTTTCATCTCACATCATACCTGCAGGCCATAGCAGTACTCTACTTTTCTCCTAGAGAGAAGCAACTAACTGGCCAGGTTCAGTTCAGGTTCTGGAATTTGCAAAACATGTGCAAAGCAGTCTAAACACAAGGATCCCCCTAATATGCTCTGAAATTTTAAAGTGAGCTTTTTTAAAGTTTTTTTTTTTTTTTTCCTTAGATGATGAAGAACTGGAAAATAGTTTGAGATATGTCTCCTTCTGAGGAGGTTGTAACATAACTGCTGAGATGTGGCTGTAAGGTCAGTAGCTTGCTAGACATCTGCACCATGTGTAGGTATGCTACTTACCATCAAGATTTAAATCAGTGATACATGTTAGTTCATGTGTGGTAATAATTATCAGGTAAAACTCTAGGACATGTCTCATGAAATTGCAAATCCAGTTTTAAGGTTCCTGATACTTGCTGTATGGACCAAAACTCCGATCTGATATCAATTCACGGTGCCAGATGAACCATGTTAAAAAATAATGACCAATCAACTTCATGCTGGCAGGTATTGTACTGGTTTGGTTATCGTGTACTGCCCTTCCTGCGGTACTCCATAGGCTTCGGTCCCTGCCTTCATCTCTGTCCTTTTATGTCCAAAGGTCATTGCCCCAGATGTCCCTACATCACATGATGGCTGCTGAGATGTGGTTGCACTCTTTTTATGCAGTGCTTTTACATGTAAAAGTACAAACTGTCTGTCTCCAATACATGGTAAAATGACTTCAAGCTTCAACAGAAAGAAAACACCTTTCCTTTTATTATGGTCAACACTTGCAAAGTATTTTACGCCTTTGCAATTCCATTTTTTAAGCACATAAGAATAGATAATTTATAGAAAAACATTTTAGATAAACAGACAACTCCAGAGAAAGGGGCAGAACTGATGAAAGGTCCTATATTACTTATTTTCCACTAAATAAATATTTGGCACATAAACAATAGAGCTGAGGTCTTTCCTCAGGATTAGAACTATCATATGCTGGAAATCCTGGACAAGAAGAACAGAAATCTTCTTGAATGACATTCATGGGTGGTAAATCTGGGTGCCATTAAATACATGATGCCATTAAAGTGATGAATAGAACTATACAGAGACTATCCCTGTTTGTGGAAGTCATAAGATTAGCAGTGTTCAGTTCTGCTGTGAAGATCTCAAATTCAGCAGAAACTTTGCATTGAAGTAGAAACATAAGAGAAGGATGTATTCAAGACTGTTTGTTTCAGTATATTTTAAATAGGTTTTGGAACCAGTCATAGGAAATCAGTTATCTTTGTGAAGGTAGCACCTGCAACTCTTGTTATAGTATCCAGAGCTGGTATACCATTATCCAGCACTACCCACCATGAAACTCAGTTTTCAGCTACTTAGAAGTTGACGCGTATGCACTATGCTACAGACTTTAACTATATCTAATCTCTACTTTTCCCCTACAAGATGGTACTGGAGGCCTCTTGAGTTGCTTCAATACTGTGCAGTAAACAAAACTTCCATTGCAGGATCCCCACCAATGTCAGAGGTAGAAAATGGGTACTGAATGACACAAGGGAGTGCAGAAGTAGTTTCTTCTTCAAGATGGGCATTTGCTTGGAAGAACTAGGCTCTCCACATATGTTTTTACTCTTTGATTTTTAAAAGTTGACCAAATCACTCACCATTTAGGAGATAGTTAGTAGCTGTCTTCATCTTTTGATGAAGAATATCATGTGATTTAGAAAACTGCTGAGCTCTTTCAGCCGCAAATGAAATTAAGGGGAGCTGTGCTTAAATATACATTATGCCAGATAACACAAACCACTTAAAAATTAGGTCTTAGATATCTCTAGTCAGGTGCATAAAATTAGAGATTATTCTAGCTTAATCTGTTCATGCTCAAGTTCCTTATCTGTAAATGGAAATAAATCCAGTTTATTTCACAGCAGTCTGACAAAGATACACATTAATTAGTTTCTGAAGCTCTCTAATACCACCACAAGCACCACAGCAAAGCCTGTGAGGAAATCAGTAATTCTAATTTTAGAAGGGAATGCAGTAAATAAGGCATCCAGCCACACATTGAACAAAAAGAATGCACCCGAACATTATTTAGTATGTTACATGAGTGCAACCGATCAGATGCACTGAATCAGGCAAGGATCCTCTTAAAAAGATGGTATGTGATCCCATAATCAAAAATCAAATTATAGTGTATATGTAAGATAACTAATTCAGCCTTATTTCCTAGCATTAGTGTTTCACTTGGCAGCCTTAGTCATCTACCTCTTTTAACATAGGCTTTGTATTTAATCACTGATGCTACCACTCTGCTCCTCCAGAAAGTAGAGAGGTTGGTGCTGGTCTCTTCTCGCAGGTAATTAGTGACAGAACGAGAAGGAATGGCTTCAAGCTCCAACAGAGTAGGTTTAGACTGAACGTTAGGAAAGAATTTTTCACAGAAAGAGTAGTCAGGCATTGGAATAGGCTGCCCAGGGAGGTGGTTGAGTCACCATTCCTGGACATGTTTAAGAGTCGTTTAGATGTGATGTTGGGGGATATGGTGTAGGGGACAACTTTGTAGAACTGGGATGATGGTTGGACTCAATGATCCCAAGGGTCTTTTCCAACCTAAATGATTCTATGATTCTATGAAAGTTCTTCCAAGGGACTACACCACAGTTCAAGAACTGACAACAAAAGGTAGTATGACTGGTTGAGTCTTACCTTGTACATTGCCAGAGCCCCAAAAAGTTTAACAAAGATATCATAGATGTTTCTAGGAGTAGTAGAAAGCACTAGGGCAAGTTGTTTAACCCCATGTTTTATTCTTCTGCCGTATCCTCTTTATGCAACTTGGAACTATATGGGAGATTGTATGAGGAGATTCAGATCTTCAATTGAAGGAATCAGGCAGGGGAAACAGGCGAGGGTACAGACTGGCTTAGGGAGCATCCATTCATCTACCACTCAGTCAGTAATGAAAACTTCCTGGTACTTCTCCCCACAGGTTTTGGGAGAGAATGGCATCTGCTTTATCTGGTCAAGTTTCACTCAATATATACTGGGAGGCTTTAATTCCTACCTGTATGAAGAGGAAAAGGCAAAGGATAATAACTTGCAGTCACTTATCACACGTGATCAACAGAAGTTGCAGAAGGCTCCAAACTCCTTGCCCTATGTCCCAACTTCCCTTCCTTGTGCCGCTCTGACTCCCCACAGATGGGAATCTCCCAGTTACACCACACCACGTGTTACTCTTGCCATGTTCAATCAGAGGTAGCCTTTGGCCGTCCTAATTTAGTACTGGAGAGCCATGATATAAATTGGGAAGGGGACTTATTAGGCTTCTTGACATGTGATGATTTTCCATGTTGAAACAAAATATTGTATCAGGTACTTCAGTTTTGTTGCAGTATTGTACCAGTGCTACTTCATTTGCATCCAGTTGAAAGTTGCCTCATATTCTACAAATCCAAAGAGATCCAAGAGCAACCAGATGGAATGATAAACACAGTATAGAAAACTAGACTTTGCTTTAGAAGAATAATACTTATAGGTATTTGAAAAATATTCACCAACCTTAAAAAAAAAAATCCATCTGGACACACATTTCCACTGTATTCTGGATCTAAAGCTATCTTGCTGTTCTCTGACTGCTTCTCCCTCTCAACACTACCTTTGCAATATCTGTCTCAAAGTGGGATCTTATGTCAGTGTGAGATTTTTCTAGATGACAAATTTTATAACTAAATATATTACTTTAAAAAAATAGGATTGGCAACCTGTGTTCCATTCTAAGGACCTGATTCAACAGAGAACCTTTCATACTTTAAACAGTTTACCAGTCTCAACATCCAAACTCCAACCTAAATAGAACACTTACTAGCATTGTGAAAAGTGCTATCTCTGATAGACATGAATTTAAAATGAAAAATAGAAATATAGAATTGATGCTTTAAGGTAAAAAGTCCATTCCATTTTCAAGGAAGGATTAGCCCCTTCTGTTTTGTTTTGGTTTTTAATGTTTTCAATTATTTTATTGCCTGCTTTAAAGTGCATCCACTGTTGACTAAAGGAAAGATTATGTTTCTGTAAAATATTAGGCTCACATTCTTACGGAAGAATTAGACCTTTTCTACATGTGTCTTTGAAAATGAAAGGTCTACAAGAGAAGGAAAACTACTTCTGCCACAGCAAATCACTGAATGTAGGATTTTTGGCTGCATTAGAAGTAGGATGGTTGATGAGAAGAATAAAAGATAATTCCACTAAGGTAATTATTCTGTCTTCTTCCTGCCTCAACCATGACCATTTAAAACAGAATTTCTGCAGAAGATCTCATCACTGTTCAGAGCTCCCTCTCTACAAACATCACCCTCAACACTCACAAGAATTGTGCACTGTCACGTGTTTCCCTGCTGCAGTGGTATCTACCATCACGGGGCTGTAAATCACTCAGTGTCAGCTAGATGTAGATTATCCCAGAATCTCTTGGGAGCTTTCCTGCTTTCCTACCCCACCACAATTCTCCATTGATCTGGCCAGGGTTGCTCAGCACCCTTGTCATTCAAGTGGCAGGAGGGTAGTTTAGGGGCAGTTTAATGTAATCAGTAGGTCTCTTTTGTCTCTCTCCTCCTTCACCTCATAGACCCCACGTTAGTCCTCTCCATCCCTCTGGTGTGGGGATGACCTAGAGGTGAGTGTCTCTGGTCTCCTCCCAGAGGTTTACACCCCTCCACTTGAGAGGACTGGGCTGCTCTCTGTCCTTGGGTCAGCTAATAGTATTTTTAACAAATCACTTCAGATAATTTACTATCCCCTTCCCTCTCACTATTGCCATCAATGATCCTGCCCTTCTGTTCAGGTTCAGTGTGAGTGGATTTGCTTTATCACAGGAGTGAATTTTGCTTTAGAATTTCAAAAACCTTTGAATTCAATATGAATCTTTTTATACACTTCAAGTCTTCAACAGACTATTTGATCAAAATGAAAAAAAAAAAACAGTAGAAGTTTGACTAATAAGGGTACAATATTGAAAAGAGAAAAAAAAAAGCAAAAGCCTAACTGAAAATTTCTGCAGCGTCTACAGCTCTACATATTGATATTCATTTTCTTGAATATTGCATGACGCCTAGAAAATACTATAGTTAATTCTCATACCACTACAGGTGAAATACAGAGATAAAGGTGAAAAAAATTCTTAAAGGGCTTTTTTCCCCTCAACATTAAAATAAATAAAAAACGTAGCAAATTATTATTTATAGTACAGTAGCAAAAAAATTAGATCATGAAAACTGCCCCAAAATCCTCAATACCTGCCTGTCCCCTGAGGAGCATGGTGCTATCAGGTTTTCTGTCCTGTGCTTGACAAGAAGTTTTATTGTTTCTCTGATCTGCTCCAGTCTGCAGGGAACAGTGTGATTAAGATACTACCTTTCCAAGTTATACTACTCACGCTGGAAAAGTGCTCTGAGATACAGGGAGAAGCAGTAAAGGCGTAGACTGTTGTGCATTTTTGCTACTGATTTGGTTTTTTTTTTTTGTAAAGTATTTTAATTACTGAGTTGGCTGAATGCTCTAAGTATCTTCTGAAGGAGACACATGTCATCTATTATGCAACATGGGGACTACCATCCTTTGCTGCTGAACGTACTGAAAATATCATGTATAATATAAACATAGAAATATGTCAAATTTATCTATTCTTTCACCAGCTCCAGCTAATACCATGTCAATGTACCATGGCTTGGGAAGCCACAAAATCAGTTCTATTGATTGCCCTGGGAAAAAGAAGACAGTATTTTTTCCCAGTCTAGGCTACCAGGAGTATGCTCTGTACTCTGGATCACACACTAAATGCCCTTCTTTCTCTTCCATTACCTGTTCCCCTAATAACAAAGTAACATATTACTTTGAAAACAGAAAAACAAAACCAAGCTATATCCAATGCACACATACATTTATATAAAAGCATTCGTGAACATGTATACATATAGTCAATATAAATAAATGCATTTGTATAATCATGTACACTCTTAAGTTGTGAAGAAAGATCAGATGCAGATTCAGATAGTCAAACACACAATTCACTGACTTTATAAAAGGACCAAATATATAAATCCTTTTTTTACCTCATTAATATTAAAATGTTATGTTTTCCATGCAGTCTTCCACATGCTCCCTTAAAGGACACACTATTGATGTAGCATCAGTCGTTCCCATCTACTGTTTTCCTTACCATTTAGAGTTATATTTGGGGGTATTGCTGATAAGGAGTTGTATGAAGAATGCACAGCGATAATCTGTGGTAATGATTGGTGCTTGACTTAAAGAGGAGCAGCCTTTTAAGGTCAACATTGGTTCCATGTTTGGATTGTTTCTACTATTTGGAAGGGGCTGACATGTTTTAAATTACTAAGTAATGTGAAAATACATTACTAGCACAAGACTGTTGTCTATGTAAATATTTTATGGGTAGGGTCACCCGCCATTGGTTAATAAGGTAACACAGATTCAAAGCTATTTATGTTGACTCATATTTTTAAGATGAGGAATTTAAAAACAATAAAATGTCACAGAATTAATCAGGATGTAAGACAGTGGCTCACAGACACACTGTGTCTTGCATGTCATGAACAGCTCTTTAAAATTACTTATTGAAAAGAGACGTAACATTGTCCACATGAAATACATTAAATGAATAACACGAGTCACCTAATTTAACCTAAGTTAACTAGCTATAATTTTTGTTTTTTGCAGAGATGAAAGCAAAAGATCTTGATATGCATAGCTTCTCCTGGGTCAACTGTTCTCATAAAAATAGGGACTATCATCTCCCATGTGTACATGACATCAAATACAATAGGAAACAAACTTCTATCGTAAGTGAACATGAATGTTTTCACCCTGGGATTAACAGTATGATTGGGGAACGAGTGCAGCTCATGGGCTCAACCTGCAACACTCTCCCCCTCCTACTCTCCAGTCTGCCTTTATTAACAGGCAGCATAAGGGCTTCCTTGTATTGCTCAGTTTGGACCTCCTTGCTGCCTGGGTTGGTGCAGGTGGTCTTTCTCACTGCTCTTGCCTGATCTTTGTCACACAAGACCAAACAGAAGAGCAGCTCACACTGTCCCACTGTGGGAAGGTCCCACTGTCCACAAAACAGTGAGATGGGGAGATGCAGTGATGTTGTGCAGGCTTGCCTTGTGCGGAGCCCATCAGAGACGCGGCATGGCAGTCAGTGGCAGGCAGACTTCTAGAAGACTTCTTCCTCTCTATGCTTGCATCAAGAGAGAGAAATCCTGTAGCACCCTTTCTTCTGGGCAATGTCTTAGAAGCCTGTCTTAGTCTTTTGCAAGGGACTTGGGGGTAACAAAACATGCAGGTGTTGCAGCTGATTTTACAGAGCTGCACAGCTGTAAAGGAGCTGAACTCCTTTGTGCCATTTCTGTGCAGGACAGTCTTTCAAGTTTATTGTAAGGTAAACATTTCCATCAACTGATCAAAAATTTCATCAGGGCCATGAAGGCTTTGACCTAAAGTCTCTCCTGAACACTCTGGCCAAACAAAATACATGCCTTTGCTTAAATACTGGAACACATGGTCCAATTAATATGCATTTGCAGTGTTTGCAACTCAGCTAGTTCCAGGGAGGTCCTCAGGCAGCAATTTCATTTCATTTTACAAGTTGGTCTCCTGCAGTTTTACTGTGTTTAATTACTTTTTGGACAAAAAAGTCTGACATTCAACATACATTGTGCATATTAAGGCAGGATGATAGCTGCTCAGGAAGAAGGTGCTCCATAGCATTGACTGTTTCATGGTGGTAAGTGTAAAGAGGCAGATAATGTATAGAATAATCTGGCAACATGATACACTAGGATTTAAGCCACAGGCTATCGAGGCATCACCCAGACCTGGAGCCAAACTAGAGGTTCCTGTTCTTTTACCACTGGGAGCTCATCTCTGAACGTCCTCACTCCTGTATAGCCGGTACCAAGATGATTTGCAGATACTTGCAGGAGCCTCAAGTAGTTCATCCAGCCCTCCCTTACAGACAGGAAAACACTTTTAGCATGTGTCAGCATTTTCTAGACATTTATAATTCAAATCGAACAGTTAGAACTATATCCTTAAGTACCCCTTCTAGCAGGATCCCACATTTAGCCAGAGCCAAAATGTTACCCTATTAATCTTAGAACAATAGGAATCTGTGAAGAATGAACATAATTAATTTGAAAGAAGGTGGCTATAAAGCTGCATTTCTGCTCTAGAAGATCCATCCAAGCAAGAGCTCTGGTGAACCAAAAGTTTTGTTGGAAATATAATACAGCTATTGTAGTGAAAGGTTTCTGAACCTGTAAAGAAGGAGATATGTATGTTTTCCTGAGAGGTCAGGGTATGCCCTGAGCAATGTCCTTGCTGACCTTGTTCCTAGGAAGAGAAATCATACAGGAGTGCAAAGACGTCTGGCTTTGCTGGGTGGCACCATGTGTCACTTTCCATGTGCCAGGTCAGAGCTGCATAAGCAGTGAAATTATTTTCATTAAAGTTTTGGCAGACAGTCTAACCTTAGGATAGGCATCCTCAGACCCTCACATATGAGTATGGCACATGCACACAATTCCAGAGGCACAGACACATCCACTCACCCTGAAGCAGTTGAAGAAGAAAACAAAAAATAAAAACAAAAAACCCCAACCCTTATGTTCACAGTTTGGTGCTGTGAATCTCCACATGGGAATGATCTGTTTCTGGGCTGCTAAAATAAAATCCCTGAGAAATGAGGTTTATGAAGTGTGAAATAATGTACATGGACAGCACACCCTTCCCCCTGCTCCTCAAAATAACCCCCGTGCTCCTCATGTACACCCAATTGATCTTCCTCTCTGAGGCCACAGCCCGGTGGAGCCTCATCTCTTCCACCCTTCATCCCCCCCTTCAGTTTACGCAATGGATTATATGCAACGCATGATATTTGGAAGCCACATCCTGCTGTAGGCAGGGCTGGCTGTACTCCCTGACACAACACTGGGGGATGACTCTGCTTGCAGCAACTGGAGCCGATGTGCTGGACGTGGTTTAATTGGTGCCAGCTTTGTCCTATTAACAAGTGTCGGCTTTCTTCACTTGATGCATCAAGCGGTGATGTTCTGCAGGTTCTAGGGCCCTTATGCATTAAAGCCTTTTGTATATGTTGCTGCCTGATTAGACAGGAAATAGTGCATGGCACTAGGGGATAATTCACGTGAGTAAAGTAACTTGCATGCATATGCATGTGCAAAACTGGGGCTCCAGATGCGAAATACATCTTTTTCTAATCCCTGAGCTATTCTCTCTGTGTATGTCTATATACACATTGCATGCTTATTACTTTTTATTACTTTTAAAACTTGAAAATAAAATTGGCTTGAATCTAGTTTGAGGATTGGCACCAATCCAGGACATTTCTTGTTTTAACTGAAACAGTTTGCCCACTGCTAATTTTAACACAAGTGATTTATTTTATTAACATGGATGCAAATGGTAAGCACACTCTTCATTCCTACCAGGAAACCTTGGAAGCCTAGCACGTCTCGGAAACAGCGAAGCCACAGATCCTGGGCAATGCTCTATCTGACTGTGAAAAGGTGTTTTTGAGAGATGCCTAATTTTCATACCTGATTTTGCTACCTGTGCAGGAGGGAGAGAGTTAAAAGCCTCACATTCCCAGATGTCTGCAAGGACATGACATAACTGAGTGAGACACTGAGTCTAATTGTCCCAAGCCTTTCATTCCCTTTAACTCCAGTGAACACGTAGAGGACCTGGCTCCATTATGGCAGATGACGGGACTGTAAGCACTAAACCTTCAACTAGTAGCAGGGAGGGGAAAAAGCAAGGGATAATTGCTATGTATAGAAAGTGCAGTCATTGAGAGGCCTTTAACCTGTTTATCTTTCCTTAATAAAGTTTTTGCAATCTATGGAAGAACAAGTCTGTTGTTCCTCACCAAGCTTCGGCACATGACCCAACTTTTTCTACCATTCAAGGAATGTAATTTAAACTAGATTTAGACTCCTCTGCATGGCTGAGTGTGATGCCCACTGGAATGTTCAGCTTATGCGGAATTGTTTGGTTCGGTTTAAATAAATAAATAGCATTAAAATCTAATCATGGAAAGTGTAGCTGTTAAAAATAGACTGAGGTAGCGCTCACCCAAAGTGTTGAGTAAAGGTATGTACAGGAGGGTTCTGAGAAGCGATTCATCAAGTGCAGGAGCAACCAGACGACCAATGCTGGCGAGGTTTCAGGCACGTAAGCATCACCGCTGAGTCTCCCCACCCTGCAGCAGGAGTTCCCAGCAGGAGTTAGACCTGTTTCCTTTTTTTTTTGCACTTCAGCTACCTGCTTTCCCTTCAATCAGATTCTCTGCGGGGACACAAGCTCCTCATCGAGCTACCTGTGGAAAGTCTGGCACCCAGCATGAAAACCACCATGTGCAATATTTCTCCACCTGTGGAGCAGTTGTTTAAAAATGAAGCAATATTATAAAGGATTTTACTTTTTTTGTTTTTTTTGTAGCTTTTGATGCTGAGTTCTCTTTCTCTGTGCCACAGTAAAACCTCAGTAAGCAAAAGATGTCATGAATTCACATGGCAAAGTCAGTTTCTGTCTCAAATTGTTTCACCTTTTGCTCCTTTATGTTTTTAGTCATCAGCCTTAAACATGAAACTGTTATCGTTCTTGATTAGGACATAAAAGTTAATCAGGGCATTTAATGAAAAAAACTTGCATGGCATTTTCCATATCAGGTTCCATGATCAGGTTGGGTTTTGAGTATTTGTGAATATTCATGAATGGAAAAGATTATTCCCTCTAGTGCAACATATTTTGGATTTTCCAGGATGCACCACGGGAACAGACAAGAGAGCTGTGGCCACGGTGCATCATGGGACCCTTAAAGTAGCCTGGAACCCAGCCAGGAGAGCTTAGTCCATACAACAGCTGCTGCAAAGACCTAGGGTTGCTTTTCCAAATGAGTGTGCTCCCTTTTTCACTAACACTTTCAGTTGGAATTCCACTTTCCTTTTTGCTCCTGCAAAATCAAATGCCTATGGAAAACAGAAAACTTCCTGATTAACTGTACTCAAGTGTACCTGGGTTTTTTGGTAGATGAATTTTTGTCTATACACTTTTGACAAACAATGGTGCTGTCTGATGGCAGGCAAGGTGCTCAGCCCCCAGCTCCATCTGCACTGCACAGAGAACAGACCAATACATCCATCTGCTCCTGAGCCACTAAGTTACAGTGAGATTTGGTTTAAATTATTACTGATTAGAACTTGTTTTAGAATATGGACTTACACACGAGATCTCTGATCAATGGGCCAGATCTTCCTGCAGTGAGGACCAGGTGGACCGTCCAGAGCAATGACTGTATATCCCCTTTCCAATGGTGAGCTCTCCCTGTGTCCCAGGTAAAACTAGTTCAGCACAGCACTAGTCATCTCTTTGTCCCCAGATCTTACAATTTCCGTATAAAAGGCTGACAAGGAATGGGAGTACAAGCAGCATTTTTCAGAAAGGAAATCCAGCACTCAAGGTCATTCAGTCACAGACTGGAGATTTCCTGAGTCTTTTTCCAGTGACCTGCAGTCACTTCTGTTGGCTCAGACAAGTCCCAATTCAGATGTTAAGTGTTATGGGTGACATCAGGTCACCTTGAGAAATACTCTAAAGACTTCAGAAAATGTATGTCAGTTTTAAGTTTTTTAAGAGTGAATGAAGTAAAATATGTACATTCATCATGAATGTTGCCTAGAGAAAGCTACATAAGACTTCCAGTTTATTCACTTGTAAATTTATTGAAGGGCCCAAGAGCATGCAGGTGCCAAAAGAATCATTTCTCTGACACTCTGGTCCTGAAAACCTGCAAAATGAACCTTCCTCCTTGGCCCCAACCATTAACAGATCAATTACTGAATTTGCATGCTGCTGCAAACTGTCTGTTTCCATTGGATAGGGAATTCCTGGAAAGCTCACAGTTTGTAAAGCTTGCCTGAGTATGGCCCAGAGCAATGGAAAACAGAACGAAGAAGAGAAGATCTAGTGGCATTTAAAGGAGGGATGCCACAGGGTGCAGAGGGGATCCAAGAGCGCTGGTAAAACCTGAGAGAAGAAGGAGGGTGGAAGAAGATTCCGGGTGGCTTTGCTGTGTGCAGCAGCTGGGTGCTGTTCTCTGAGATTACCCATCTCTGAGCCAGCACCAGCATGGGACGGTGCCTCCTGGTGACTCAGTGCAGCAGGGTGTGACAGCTCCCGAAGCCAACGGCCACACTGCTGTGGCACTCAGCCCCGGCTAACAACATCAGCTTCTCTGTCGGACACACTGAGTCAGCCACAGCGTCGCTAAGATGTGGAAATATTGCCCCCAGTCCTAGGGCTGGCTGTACCTCTGGGAGGTTGTACCATGCTCAGTTTTGCAGGATACACCTGATCACTGAGTGGATGAAAAAAAGGAGGCAATGACAGATAAGTAACAAACAGTGGTCCAACAGGGAGTGACAGTGGGAAAACACAACTGGATAAATGGTTTTGAAAATGAGAAGTCTCAATCTGGGAAAAAAATGGAGAATAATTTTCCTCCTCATACCCTTGAGCTGGACAGCATGCTTCGGTATGGCTGTATAGTGCTCACTGGAACTGTGAAGCAAACGACATTTATCTGCTGAGATGTGTATCCATCATATGTTTCAAAAGACTGCACTGTCAGGCCCAGAGAAATTTCATGAGTTCCTGGAGACCCTTAAGCTCCACCTTTCTTACCTCCAACACCTTCCACACTGTAATCTCAAATTCAAAGTTCCTTTATTGTTGCATATGGGAAGATCACAGAACAGCTACTCTAGTGCAACTCTTTCTTTTCCAACATCTGTTTCCCGGTTGTCAACTTCTTTTCCTACACCACCTCTCATGTAGCTGTGCCTAGTCACTCCCTTTCCTTCCTCCCGCTCTGAGACCTGCAGCTCCACCACTGTAAAAATAGCTGCCGTGGAAGGCTAACTTCTCTTGCTAGAGAACTGAGATGGCAGTGGTTGCTTGAAAAGTGGAAGGACTGCTTGAATGATTCATCTTGCTGCTCTCCCCCAGCCCTTTTCTTGTGTTGCTGCTTTTCCAAAAGCCTATTTCTTACTTCCAGATAGCTGTTTGTTGTGGCCATGCTGATGAAACTGTCCTGATACACCATGGGAAAGAGCAAATGAGGCTTTAGGAGGTATATCTCATACTCTTGAGGTCATCTGCTGACTTTTCCTTAAGTAGTCCAGGAGTAGCTAAAAATACACTGAATATAACACACAAAGAGAATATATTTCACCTAAAGCAAATGGAATAAGCAGTAAAAATAAAAGCAAAGAGACTGAGTCCAAACCATTGTTCATCAGTAAAAACCTTACTCTGACATATGGTTATGTTTATGGTTTTGTGTGATATTTAATTACAACAGTGAAGAACACCAATTTAAAAAAAAAACCAAAACAAAACAAAACCCAAAAAACCAAAACACTGCATCTTAAGAGAGAGCAAAAATCACGGCATGTGAGCACGTGTGTCCATTAACTGCTTGGGAAGCACAGTTACTTCTGCCTGATCACAACTTTTGTAATCCAGTCTCAAGACTATTCTTCAGATGACAATTAATACATACTACGGTTTGAAAGGGTATTTATTTTCCCTATTAAATCTCTATAGGAAAAATTAAAACAAATAAAGCACGTTAGCGTTTCTCCTGAGAAAATGCCAATCAGTGTACAACACTGGAGAAGACTGAAATTATTAAAGTTCAGAAATACTCCAAGTTTTCTTTATCCAAAATGTTCTGTTGCTCTGCATTGTTATATTCAACAGATTGAATGGGCTCCTACTGCTCCCTCTTTTCTTTTCTTAATGGTGTAGTTTTGAAAAAGCTGTTTGCAAATTTATGTTGGGATGATAATCTCCAGCAAATACTAAAATGGTTTAAAGAGCAAGCTCCTGAACATGCACAAGGACCTGTTGTAGGCATGCTGGAAATACCTGGAAAATACTATAATCTTTCAATTGTGCTCAGCTGAATGGTCAATTGCTGATGGTTGATTCCAGATAAGTTGCTCCCCTGGAGTCTCACAAAAGTCTGTAGAAACTTATTTAATGTTATATTTATTATGTCTGCAGCCCTTTGGGCTCCATCAAATTAAAGCTTTTTAATAATAAAAAAAAAAATATGGATGCATTCTAGTCGTATTAAGATGAAGACTCCATGTAATGAGATAATCTACCTGTGATCTGCTGCCAGCTTGACTGAGACATAGTTCAAGGTAAAATGTGTTTAGAGATCTGAAGTTGTAGATTACTAGCAAAGAAAACATTCCTGTTTCCTTATCTTAGGGAGACTGGCTTCCTGCTAGTTGTGGATCCTCCTCCTGCATGAAGTACTAAAATACCCTTGTTCAGCATCTTTTATTTCATCTTGGAGTGATAATGGATGTATAGTCTTTGTGGCTATTCAGATTCCCTTTTTGGCTCTCATAGTGGGTAGTACTGGAGTTCACGCAGTATCATAAGAGATGACTACATAGCACACTAATTATATAGGCTTTTCAAAGCACTTTGAAGATGAAAATTGCTGTATCAGTACAACTCCAGGTATTATTATTTATATAGCATACATAATCATTAGTTGAAGCCTAGCTTTAAGTCCCTTTGGGACTAAGGTGGGAGTAAGATTTGGTCAAATTCCATGTCCTTGCACTTTCACTGCATCTGGTTTAGGTAGATAACTATCATCCTAAGTTGCTCTGCTGTCTTCCTTAATTATAAAATACTATGAAAAAGAAAGTGATTGAAGCAAATGTGGACTCCTATGAGATGAGATATAAAATAACTTTCTAAGCTGTCAGCCAGAACCCAGTTATCGTTGTTAACACCTGTGAGATTCATTTTGAATGAAATTAAAAGAATTAATTCACTCTTTCTGAATGAATTAAATAAAAGAAACACCAGCTTGTTAAATAATAGATATTCAATGGAGAAGAATGCTCAATATTTGAATGCTCCTTACCATGTGATGCAGGGAAAAAATAATCACTACAGAAAGCTTTTTCATACAAAACATTAAACACCTGTTGCTTAAGTGATATGCAAAAAAGAAGGGGGTGGTGGGAGAAGACAGCCGCATGGGAAGAGTGGAGGAGAAAACAAATTAGATTAACAGGTTATTACAGCTCCCAGATGAAGCCCCAGAGAAGATGAAAGAAGGATTAATTTCTACAGCTACCAGTGGTATCCATGCACACCTTTTTGGCTAGACTTTTCAGGACGAGAAACAGTGATTGGTTTGTTTGCCTTGATTCTACAGGAAATCCTATGGAAAACAATCCAGACCCACTTTTGCTACTCACATATCCTTTGACAGCACTAACTGAACGTCCACCCTACCCACCGAGGGACTGAGTTGATAGTCAGTCCAAAGTCCACAGAGTTGGGGGGGTACCAACAACCGAAATGGAGGCAGAAGAAATTCCTCAGAGAATGTTCTAGACTTCAGGAAATACAACAGGCCCACGGATTCATGGTTGGATCCTCTGTGTGCTCCTGAAAAAAATGACACCTTCTTTTATGCAAAGAAGGTACAAAGTAAAGCTCAGAGCAGGGTTTTCATCTCATGCCACTTAACAGAAACTCCTTGTCCTCAACAGAAGAACGCCAGGTCAGACTAGGTACAATTCTTGCCTGAGTAATAGTTTTTCGCCTCACCACACAAAACCCTGGTGACAATCTTACAGTTGGCTATATATTCAGCCTTCAAACAGCTATGATGAGTCTCCCAAATATATGGCAGAGTACTCCCAGTGAAACACTTTGAAGTAATGATGCATAGATAATTTTGAATATTCCCTTTTGAATAGGGAAATTCAAAGTGTAAGCAGAGCCTGTGTTTTGAAGAGGCCTCCCTGTGGAGGGTGTCCTATTATATGTAAATACCACTGAGAATAGCATGCAAATATGGTCATTAGTGAAGGTTTGAACTTTTCCAGAACAACTTCAATTTTGAGCCAAGCTACTTCAACCTTCAAAGGCAGCAAACTCTATTACTCAGCAGAAGCCGAGACTGAAAAAGCCTGTTTCAGCGAGGACAGGTGGTTTTAAGATGCTAAAGTATCCAGAGACTTTTCTAATCCCTTAAGCTATTTTCCATGCTGTTTTCCTAATCAGTTAGTCGCAGATGTGTAAAAGAGAACTACTACATATTCCATGATCACACTGTTTTGCTATCAATTGTCATTGTATTTCCTTACATATTTGGGGCTGTTTATGGTTTCCCCTCCAGAGCTTATATTATACATCAAAAAAGGAGGAAGAGGAGGATGCAAAGACTTCTACCCAAGCAAGTTTACAGAAAAGCTGATGAGAACAGAGGCACATTCAGCAGCATGGAAAATTGCTCAGGTGACTGGGATATGAAAAACTTTCTAACAAAGTTGAGAAGAGGCAAAATGAAAATTTCACTCAGCTGCCCAACCCAGCAGAGTTAGATGCATGTTATAGAGTATCCTACACTCCCTTGTATAGTCCTGTGTAAATTTGACATGGACATCACTTAAATGTATTTCATTAAATATACAGAGTTCATGTCTGTTTGTAAAAAAAAGCAAACCTTTAGATTACTTTTCATAAACTTGCCTCTGCACTAAGTTATGGTAAAAAGAAAGTTGTGTGGAAATAGTATGATTACACATATTAAAGTGGTCACCATTCAGGACTTAGTAGCTTATGCCCATAAGCTTTCCCTTTGCAGTTTAGCAATGAAAATTAGATGTCGTAATACGTCTTTCTGGATCCAATCCCTTTATGTCTGAAACTGAGAGGAACTTTTACACTGATTTAAATGACTGAAACCCTGGAACTCATGTGAGCGTTTTCTGTCAGTTCTAATGGAAGATATGCAACAGTGGTCTAGGCCTGTTTCAAGGAGCAATTTAAATGTCTGAACATTTTCCTTCTTATGCTGGTCTAAGCTCACATGTCTCATTTTGTTATGCACATTTCCTCAACATAGTAGCAGAGAACCTATCTTTTTAAGTGATGGGAGAGTCTGCAGTCACCAGAAAGTCATTCCTTTTGACCACTTGACTCCCTTGATTATTTCTAACCCTGTACAGCCTGTCCCAGGCCCTCTGCCTCTAGCAGTTAGCACTAGGCTTCTTTAGCACTTAAAAGGAGTTAACACAAAATGATCCCTGTAAAAACATGTCTGTCTTTGCTCAAGGTGTCTGCATTGCAAATTCCAGCAAGCCAGTAAGGCGGATGCAGAATTTTGGCTACCATGAGAAGAGAGTGAGGGCAGCCATTTTGGAGGCAGTTGAAGCAGCTGTACCTATTTAAACAATTTCTAGTCACAGAACCCATAGATAGTGCTTACCATGTATACATGCACAGTGTCTGTAGTGCTTCACAGGGTCTCCTGGTAGTGCTGGACATTAGGAAGCATTTAAGGTAAGACAAGCATTCTTTTTTGTATCTATCAAAATACCTTTTAAATAAGTACAGGAACCCATAAGCTCTTCCTGTTTCAGTCTAGTGATGTGCTAGCATCGTGTAATTTACATCTGACACACTTTCCAGGACTGACAGAATCTGGGTGTGAATATGTCCTTGGGCACAGTCAAAAACGTATGGTTTAAGCCAGGGAAAGGCAGTCATCTCTTTGCAGAGCTGATCTTATAGGCCCATATTCCTGGAACCATTATTTTAGAATAAATTAGAATAAAAATGGAGGACCCTCAAATAGTTTCAAGTGATTGAGCCAGAGAATATGCCTAGGTAGTGGTTTCTCAGACATGACTTATGCTTCTGACCTTATTGTCTATGTTGGGGGTAGAAATGAAAGTAGTGTAGGAGTAAGGTTAGAGTAGCTTCAACAGCTCCATAAAATCCAAGGACTGTTTTTTTGACAGAGAAATCCTCAAGGGCCTTGCACCCCACCTCAGTCATTAGACTCCTCTGGCAGATCTAACTGCAAGTTACCTGAGTGAACACAATGAGAAAGAAAGGAAGACATCAAGAGAGTATGGTCAATCTAACCATCTCTATAATACACTGCATAAGAAAAAATATTGTATATCGGGGATATTTCATGCGTTCTGTATAAGACTCAGTCCTGACAGATTTGGATTAGCAGTAAACAGAGAGAAAAAGTTATGTGGGAAGAAGGTAAATCCTATTTTCTGCCCTACTTTATTTAAATTCTGGAAAAAGAAGCAGTGGTAATCATGGAGGGATTACAAGAAAAATTAAAAGTGGTCCTCACCCCAAACATCCACCACCCAAACTGGAGGAGGCCTGGAGATTTTGGCCTGACATACCCAACACTCCACATTAACCAGTCAAAGTAATTTGAGATCTGAATCAACCCCCAGGTCCAAGTTGCAAAGCTCTCCCCATTACATTTTTTTTTTCTTTCCTTGAATCAATAACAAGCTGCAGAGAGGTTCTGAGGGAAACAGCAGCCTGGTGGTAACCACAGCCGAGCTGGTGATGGGTATCTCTGCAGGCAGTCATGGTTCTGGAACAGTGAAACTTAAAAGTGCCTATCTGAAGGGGTGTGACAGGTACACTCACAAAGTTTGTTCTGGTTCTCAAACTATTACTGTAGTTTCCACTTTAAATATGGAAATTTCTTTTCTAAATTAGGAAATAACCTTCAGTGTGTGCGCACTGTATTTAAAACATTTTGAAATTACATGATCTGCATATAGACATTAGGCTGTCTGTAATGTGCCCTTCTAACTTTACTCTGTAAATTACTCTGTAAACTACTGGAGCAGGTGGGAGCCTTAGGATTATTTTGCCTTTTTTCAAAATACTTCTATACAACAAATCAAAGCAAATTTTAAACACTTAACAGGTTTTGAATTTGGGTTTTCTTGCTGTTTTCTTTGTAACGCTGCTCTTGTATTAATTACCTTCAGAGATGTGTATTTTTACAACACCTTTTCCAGTTTGAATTCAATATCTAACATATTTCTACGAAGGTAGCACTAGCATTGTATCACAAGTTATTTTTTGTCAGCTGCTAGCAATGCAACTCTTGCTGCAGAGATGCCTTGGGAGAAAGCATATAAAGAACTGGATGAATAGCATACAAAATTATGTCACTGTGATGGTTTTGGATTTGTATTACATACAGTCCACAGAAATAAATCTAGGTGAGAGAAATGTCCTGTGGAATGTCTTTACACAAGCAGACACATGTGTTACCACCAAAAGATCACTTGAAGAGCTGGCACTGAAGCACTATAAGCACAACAAGTTGTCCAAGATGCTCCGAGTAACTGAGTCCTTAACTTGAGACATACCTGACAATCAGCCTGTCTAGGAGACACTAGATTTTATCTCAGGGTGAGCCCTTGTCTGGATGTTTCTGTATCCACTTTTCCAAGGGCATGATCCTCACAAAATGCTTGGAATGTCCTTCCCTTCGTACAAAAGAACTAGGACAAGCTAGTTAAATATGACTCACTATTTAAGGAATACTTCAAGAAGCCATTCCTTGTGCTGGTTCTTCCGTAGTATCTCTCAGAGCTGTAAATCCACTACTGCTGTCCTGGTGATTTTTCCCCATCTTTACAAATTGGTGGAGGAAAAATTTGGACTTTAAATGACAAACAAATTTGAAAGCAGAAAGCTGTATGATAACTGCATGACAATTACATTTTGATTTTTCAAATAAAAAAGGAGTTGAATGATCTTTGCTTTACAGTCCAATGCTGGAAAGTGAAGCACTGTACGTCTGCCTTAGTGATAGGGACCTATATGGTGAAGCAGTAGACAGTATGTGAAATTCCAGCATTATCAGAATCAGTACCTTTCTCCCATTGACTCTGAAGGACTGAGGATTTGATTACAGAAATTGAAACTGACTGTCAGTCAAGTAATCTGACTACCTGGGGAAATGTAAACTAGAGGCACTGATTTCATAATGTTGAATGTAGGCCATATATAAAAATTGTTTGTAAAATTATGTGATAGTATCATACTACTATCTTTTTTGTAATAATTTACAAATAAGTATGTATTTTCTGAGGCTCATGGGAAGACTTGAATTACAGAAGTTCATGCTGAGTATGACTTTGTTCCAGGAGTGGCACAAACTGTGCTTGTTTTTCCAGTGTTGTGAGGGTATCTGAATCTGGTCCTGTGAAATTTTCAGTTCAAAGTAAATCCAGATGGATTAAATCAAGAATACTGCTGAAATGCAGAGTGACTGGGGAAAAATGAAGAGGGAAGAAAGGAGTTTGGATTGTAAGACTGAATCAAAGGATATATGGACATATAAAGCAGTAAAAGACAATTAGAAAATACATTTATACTAAATTAAAACTTTATTGACTAATGTTCTCCAGACAACATGATCCGATGGACTATGGTTGCATACATGCAATGAAGTTGAACACAACAGTAGTTTAACATGGAATGTCAAACAAATTAATATAATGTATTAAATGAAACAATTTATCTGTGTTGCTGCAAAACAAAACCAAGCTATGTATTTCCTTGGTCAATCTGTGTTCAGCAAAGAGGCTATTCATTTGAAGAAACTGGTAGATTTCTTTTGCGTATATTTCAAATAAATTAGCTAGAATTGTACTATTTCAAAATCCTTTCAACTTCACTTGCATTTCAAACAAAATCTGAGTGTAAACACTAAAGTTGCTAGAGCCATCTAGAAAGTCTTAACTGTCAAAACTCGGAGTGGACATTACAGTTCAGTAAATGTGAATATTTAGAACAAGAAAAATACCAGTTACTGCAAAAGTCATGTAGGCATTTTATTATTAATCCAGCACAAAGCATTTCTTCTAAGTTTCTCACATAAAAGACTAAAGCTTGCTTACAGTACTACATCTTCTATCATTCAAGCATCATTATTACCTATCAGGGAGACTTGCTAGATGACCTAATGGGTCTTTTCCACCCCTAACTTCTACAAAAGAAAATCATTCATGCCAGCAAGAACATGGTTCGCTACATCCTGGGCTTGATCCTGTAGCCTTCATTCAGGCAAAACTCCCACTGACTTAAAACAGAGATTTTCCCAGAGCAAGACATCCAGGATTAGGCCCTTTTTATTTTTTATTTTTTAAAAAGCATCCGCTTAGGATACATGGAAATATTCTATAGAATTAAAAAAATATAATGACATGTGCTTCACTTGCATTGAAGGAATTAGAGAATGTAAACACCATAGTGGCCCACGTCTTCACAATATCCATGAAAAAGTGTCAACTGCAAGTAATCTGCGTGCATTTATTTCTCTACATATACTTCTAAGGGTGTTCTGTGTATACCTTTACCTGCACATCTACACGCATATGTACACCCTTAATATACATAAAGGTGTGATAAAATTCACTAAAAGCAGTTGCTTGCCTGTCTCAATGCTTAAATCCGCAAGTGGCAGCAAACTGGGTTTTGAATGATGCTAATTATAACGTACGTGAGCAGCAGGACATGAGTATCGCTGTGAGCAAGAGTGTGGTTGCCGGTTCTACGAGTGTGGAGCCATCCCGCTTACGCACATCACAAAATCTACCTGTGTGAAGGGCTGGAAAGGCAGGTGACCAAACTTATTTCTTGGTGGGCCATGTCTGAAATCTGAGTTGAACGATTCAAAGGCTGTAGATTGTCCTAACAGGAGCCTTTCGACAACCTGGAGGACCATGTAGGAAAGTTTACCTTCAAAGTGCACTTTCTAAGAATGGAATGTTCTTGACAGGGAAATGATCAGAGGCAATCCTGGACTTTTTTTGCTTGTTGAATAGGAAAAATGTTTTCATCTTCAGGCAGCACTTCACCCTGACAAATGTGAGTTCAGTTATTATTGGGTTTTAGTATTACAGAAGATTCTTTAGAAACAAACACAATAGAACACACATACACATACACTCAGATATTTACAGCCTTTCTAGGAAAACAACCCCCTACCTTAGTACTGATTACCTATCTTTTTCCATTTTTTTCTTTTTTTTTTAGTATTTAAATTCTTTAAACCAGCTACATTAAATACCAATGTGTACTGTACCACCCCACACCAACCCCACATCCCCCCGAAAAAACAGCAAGTACTTTAAAAGTTTGTTCACTCATTTGTTTGTTTTTATGATTGTTAAAATCTCCTGCTTGAGACTGTTAAGTACCACCTCCACTGGAACAAGATCAGCACTGACGGCATCTTCCAATGCACGTCGTTTCATAGTAGAGCAAGTACTGCAGATAGAAGCTTAGATCTCCAGGTCGTCAGGTCGAGGCCTGCTGCTGGCTCGGCTGCTGGCTCTGCTGGGAGGCCTCTGGTCCACAATGGTGAGGGGCTGCAACTCGTGTCCCGACGCCAGTTTTTTAGTGTTCTGGTGCTCGTCGGAGAAGTCGAAGGGCTGGGCGTGCGAGTTGGAGATGGTGCTGCCAGCCTGTCCCATTCTGTTCTGCTCTGCGCTGTAATTGGCCCAGTTTTGCTCGCTGGCTTGCTTATTGTAGTTACGGCAGGAGGAATTGTTCCTGTCTCCGGTAACAAGCTTGTACCCTGGGGGAGACATGGGAGACAAGGGGGCGGTCGGTGAGGAGCAGCCATTGTAATAACCATATTTGGGGGAGCCGCAGTCCTTGGAAGGGCTCATGGCACCACTGTGGGAGTAGGGGTCAGTTTTCCCTTTCACACGATCCTTGACACCCTTGAAGAACACGTAGAAAAGCTCAATGATGTTCAAGGCAAGAGACACCAAGGACACAACCAGCATGAACAGGATGAAGATGGTTTTCTCAGTTGGACGGGAGAGGAAACAGTCCACTCTGTGCGGGCATGGCTCTCGCTCACAGGTGTAGATGGCATTCAGGCTAAACCCATAAATGTACCACTGTATCAGCAAGAAAGCCACTTCAAAGACAGATTTAAACAGGATGCTGATGATGTAAGTACGGAGCAGCCCCCCACGCATCTTCACTTTGCCATGCTCTTCAATCCCATACTTGAATTTCTTAATTTCTATTTGCTTGAGGTGCATATCCACATTCACACCATCATTTTGGACCACCTTGAGCTCTTCTTCTCTTTTGTTCAGCTTCTCTTCTTTCCTCATTACGTAGAACACGTGCGCCAGGTACAAAAGGGTAGGTACAGACACAAATATGATCTGCAGAACCCAGAAGCGCACATGGGAGATGGGAAAGGACTTGTCATAGCAGACATTCTCGCAACCAGGTTGTTGAGTGTTGCACCGGAAAGCAGACTGTTCATCTCCCCAAGCAGATTCAACTGCTGTCCCCAATAGCAAGATTCGGAAAATAAAGAGGACAGACAGCCACACTTTCCCTCCTGCAGTAGAATAGGCTTGAACCTTGTCAAGAAGTTTTCCTAAGGCACTCCAATCACCCATCTTCACACGATGCTGGCTAAAGAAGGACACAAAGAAAAAAAAAAACTGATGGTTAAGACAGAGCTTTAATACCTTTGATACACTGAATCAGGTCAATGCTAATAAAGCAGTGACATCAGCTTTTTCTTTAATTCATGTGTTTTACACGATCTGAAGAGAAACCATAGTTTTAGTTAGTCTGCTGATGGAGTGGGAAGTCAGGGAAACTGAAAAGAGAAAGTAACGCAAAACATCTCAGAGCACAATGAAAAAAAAAACGGTTCCTAATTTCACTCCAGTTTTCAAAAAGTCCATGACAACCCCCAGTTGCCAGCATGGTCGGCCCAGCTTGGTGACAGCATCAGTTCAATGGATCTACAGTTGCCCCAGGTAGAAAAAAGCTGTGACACAGCGCTGAAGCAGGGTGTGGAAGTACATAGTGGCACTGACTTAATATGCTAGGAATATATGAAAGATTTCTCTCTTTCAGTGTGGATCCTTCACACTAATTTTTATCTTCACTCTCTAAGGGAATAAAAAAGCAAACCATACTATAGCCTAAATCCAAAAGGTTATACTAAGTTAATGTTAGGGTTGATTACCTAAAACCTAAAACTTTGTCATTGCAAAACGCATGCTATTTTTCCTATAGCAAAATTGAACTGAGCTCTTGTCTATCACTACATTGTGTAATGCATTTAAAAGTATAGTTGCTAATGATGCCAAGTTTTTACTATCCTCAACTTTAGAAAAAAATTGCTATCTAAATAAAGTTTATACATTAGCATTTCCAGCACAAAAATCCAGGTTAGTGCTCTTTACCTATAGTTTATGAAGGAATCAAAAATAGCAAATATATGAAGTACAGCTAAGCTCATGTTACTATATTGGAGGAACTGGTTTCCTGTTTATCTGTGGCTCACTTAAGTTTCAGCTTTGTATTTGCATCTTTTGTATTTAAATTCCTTCACTTTGTTTTGAAAGGAAAAAAGATTTAGCAAGAAAAAAAGGTAAATGAGCTCTTTCTGTTTTTAAAGCAACTCCTGGCGTGCAGTTTGCATTCCAAGTGTTGCACACTGCAAGTTTAAATTGTCTCTCTCCACTTGAGTTTTAAAGTGCGCATTTCTGGGACATGGGCAGCTTCTGGGGATATCTCGAAATACATAGGATGACATTAAAGAAATGAAATGGTTCACTTGATGGTTTAGATTCCTCGGAAAAGCAAAGTTCACTATAGGATTTTTATCAACTGGAGAACGGTAATGTTATATGCATAAAACTTACATTTTAACTTGCCCCACATGAACAAGCATGTGAAATCAGGCACTTAAAAGGAAAAAGAATCACAAAGTTTCCCTTTTAAAATAGACACTGCTAGGTATAGGTATTTGTTCCGTGCATGCTGAGTAATGCCTTCCTGGTATTAACAGTTTTGATAATGTCCAAATTATTTCCTCCCCATCGCATCATGGATATATTCCCCAGTGAAGGTCATTTATAGAAAAAGCACTTCTTGGACAATTCATAAAATAGGAAATTTTAGCCCCGAGGAGATTTTCTCTCAAGAAGCAGTGAGTCACTGGAAACACAAGATTTTAAGTCTGGCAAACACAATCATAACAATAGATGCCAAATAAAAACACACCGTTCCTGCCATCGGAAAGAGTCCGAGAGAGTAATGGGAGACAAGTGTTTAAAGTACTCGCTCCGGTAGCTCCCAGATGCCACTTATCTTTGAACCCCTGAAAAATATCCCCGGGCCGTTTCCTCAGCCCACTCAGTCGCCTTGCTGTGCAGTTTACCCCCTACAGCCTGCAGACCCTTCCTCACATCATTCCTTCCTCGCATGACTGAAGCCCCACGAAAGGGTCGGGACTGCTTCAGACTCTTACATCTGGAAGCCTCCGCTGGGAGGAGTACACAGCGTGTTTATCTCTGACACATCCCTCCAGCCATCCCCGGCTTTAGTCCTTCCCAAGGAAAGGCTACTTTGTCATTAAGGGCTCAGGGTGGCAGAGAAGGCATCGGGCACAGGAGCGCGGAGGTCTCTGGAAAGGCTGGAATGAAATGTGACCATGTTTCTCCTCAGGCTGGGATTGTTAAAACAGAGAACAGCCTGTAACTGTACAACACGTGAAGTTTGTTTTAAAAGCAAGCTATTTGCTCCATGTCCTAGAAGTGGAAGGGGACAGAAGGAGTCTTTTTCAAGTAACAGCTTCTTGATTTAATTAGGCAGCTTTCCGATGATTTGAAACTACTGCATTAACAGACTTTCCTCAGACTCAACGTATTTTTTTACTGTCTAAATGTTGGTTCAGATTGAAAGTTTGATTAAGAAAACAGAGGACGTGTTATTTCTAGGCAGTTATGTGTTGTTTGTTTTTTAATTACACTCTACTCTGGTCCATTAATGCAATGTGATTTACTTCAGTTTTGACCTACTTAATCCCACACCTGCAATATTTTAAGAATTTACTACCTATTTTTTAATTTGCTTCAGCATGCAAAATTGCTAAGTTTCATTTATGTCCTCTGGCAATATAAACTCCAGGAGGAAACATTCCATGCTTGAATTACTCATACATAGTTTTGAAAAACGACTTTTTTTTAAAGAGATCAGTTACACACTAGCTTTGCCAGTGATAAAAACCCCCACATCAATTCAAAACATTGCACTGTTAATCAGATAACCTTGTGGTGGCACAAATATATTATTCCTTTGCTTAAGTGGATTCTATTGCTTTATGAAACACAGTACTTTGTTTTGTTGTGCAGAAAATTCATTCATCAGCTCTAACTTGTTTACTTTCAAGTCACTGAAAGACCATTTTTTATTAACTGATTACAGTATCTGTTTACTAGGTATAAAATGAGCTTTTGTATCAAACAGTTATTTAAGTATTCTAGCTTTGTAAATACCATGAAATGGATGGACGATAACCCTTAAAAATTGTTCTTCAGTATTCTGGACTTAAACTTCTTTTAACACTTCCCTTAAATGAGTCTACTGAATGACACAGGTTGATCCAACCTATTGGTACAATTTCAGTACTTCAGGAATTTAAGGATATGGCTGACGATGAGTCTGTGTGTTTCATGAGTTCTTACTGATTATTACTTTACACAATTATAACCTTTTTTTTTTTTTTTTGAGGCAGACTAATGCTGGCCTAGTAAACTCTTTAAAAGATGGATTTCTTCCAGGTCCTACTGTGTATGGGTAAAGATAGGGAAAAAAAGCCACAGAGCAGCAGGAGATATGACAGCATTCATCTGCATGAGTTTTGGATGACCACATATATAAGAAATTTGATTTGTAAGCCACAATTAAGAAACTCTAGAACTATTTTTTATGGACGGCATTCATCATGTCATCTGGTTCATATTTTCCAGGAGGAATAGTGCAAACTCAGTGCTGTGCTAACATGCCCAGGTCTGACTACAGCATTAGAAGGTCACATGCTTGTGGATGGAAGAGCAGTAAGGGTTAGTATGGGATCTAAAATGGGATTTTGCAGCTGAAGCAGTTGGGAAACAGGCCAAAGTTTTTGGTTTCCTACCTTTCCTACGCTTTTCTGTGGGCTCACACAGATGTAAACAGCCAACAAAAGATTCTGGACCTTGAACGTCAATCAGCTTGAGTAGTTCCCAAAAGCAACCAGCATTACAGAGAAAGCAGCCGATATGTACAACTGATGGGATTTGGATGGCTTAGAATAGAGAAAGATAGTTTTCCGAAATCTTACAAAAATCATCAAAAGCCTTCCAGACGTTTCCCTGGAAAGGTTTAATTCACTTGTAGGTCTGCAGATGAACTTCAGTTCATTTCATCCACTGGACAAATATTACGTACTAAATGTTTGCACTAACTAGAATTTAAAGTGTCAAACTGTGTTTTTTTCGTTGTCTGCTAGTATTACTGGTGGTCAGCCACTAGTAGATCTTCCCTTATAGCCTTTTCCTCTCCCGTGTTGCACCCTCTCCACCCAATTTAATTCTAAAGCATAGTAGCAAAAAGACCCAAAGCAACTGTAAGCGCTTTCTTAGACATTTGCTAATTGTACAAGTCAGGCCTACCCTCTCTTACTGCCCAGATTCACCCCTCTCCTGACTCACTTGGAATTAAGAGAAGAAACACTGAATTCCCTGAGGGGACCTTGGACCCTCTGATTTTCCTGCTTGTGGGTTTTGAAATCTGGATTTCTAAAGTGTACGTGTGACTTAAACAACAGACCAGGTGCCTCCATGAGAGATAAATTCAGTGGGTAACATGGGGAGGAGACACCAGAGACCAGGGGAAGGAGAGCAACTTATCTGATGAAATAGACACATTGCTCAATTTCATCTAACCTTCCTCATGCCCACAGGAATCCTTGGCCTAAAACAATGTTCATTTCAGAGACAAATAAAATTAATCTTTCAGGCTTGCATAATATGAGAGCTGAGATAACTTTACAGTTTGCGCTCCTGAGTGTATAAGCAGACAGATTTATGTTGCAAATCAAATCCCTCGTGTCCTTCTCGCCCCTCTTCTGAACTCAGCCTGCTGCTCACCCCTCTCCCATTTGTATGCTTGTTAGGTATCATGGGTCAGTGCCAGTGTTTGGCTTTGAAGTTTCTGAAGGAAACACTTCAGTAAACATCCCAAAGACTAGAGGCTTAAATTCTGCAGCGTAGTGTGCTGTCCAGATGTTAAAAATGGCAGGATGAAAGCTTCACACAAGTTCTCCAACTTGCTCCCAGTGCACACACACACATGCACACAGACAAAATTCAAGCACAAGGTGTCTGTAGCCCATTTTTGTCGCCATTACCAGGGGTTTTTGTCATAAATCTCACATACAAAACTCAAAAGGAACTCAGACAAAATATGCCACTTCGTGAGACTCACTCGTTATCTCAAGGTAAAATGTGAGGACGCGCAAGAGCACACTATATTCTTGTTTAAGAGTAGAACGTGTTACTCGATAAGATAGACCCTGTGCTTCGTCTGTCTTTCAGCTGAAGGTTCTTTTTCCTGCCTCCTCGTGTTGCTCTTTAACTACTGGCAAGCAGCAGGCAACAATTGCTGTAAGGAATCGCTCCAAGTCTTGCAACGTAAAAAGCTTTTTAGTTCTCCAGGAGATGCTGCTCAAGCATTTATTTCTCTACATTTTGGTATTTAAGCCTTCAAGGTAAAATAAAGGGAATGTGTCATATTAGGATTATGACACATATTGTGGATATTCTTGCAGATTTCCTCTTAGACAACTTTCATTTATATCCACCCAAGACTTTCACAGACGTTGCCAACGTGGTAAAGGCATATCATGATATCTCACATTCCTTCTCTAAAATCCCTCACCGAGGTTGCTAAAACAGAGTAACTATATACAAACCAGGTTAAAAATCCGTAACCCACGTCTGGATTTTATCACATCTCTTTTTTAAAAGAAAAGGGGAAAACTTATCAGGAAGACCACGTGAAAGCCACCACTCTGGTAGCTGCAGCATTTAACAAAGCACCTAATTAAGAACCTTGCTCTGCACAAACTATTAGGCATCAATCAGGATTTCCATATGAAAGTAAAATGTGTGGGGCAGAAAGGGGGACGCACTCGGGACAAGGTCTCCCTGATACTAACTTCTGATGCAATTTCGGTACAACAGAGGAGACCTAAGCGCACCTCGGGGTTTTGTGCCTTTTTTCTTTCTTTTTTTTTTTTTTTTTCCCTGTAAAAGAGCTCATTTAGTCACAGGCAAGAACACAGAGTAGCGATTTCACCCAAACACTAGCAACAAGTCTGCAACTCAGCGCTGCGCTCACAACTTCATCCCAGTTCCTCTCTCAGTGGAGCAAGGTTAAAAGTTGTAGAAGTGTAATTATCCGTAGAAACGCAGAGAAATATGACCAAAGAAAGCAAAGAATTCCTACAAGTTTGAGCTTAGCACTTTAAGAGAACTCACGCTTTTATAGATGTCTATTTTTAAACAAGTTCAACCATCAGCGCAGTAACACAAAATTCTTGGGGTGAAAGAAAAAAGTGTTTCCAGAAAAAGTGATACACAAAAAGGTGAAAAAGGAAAACTTTCAACTTACCCTTGCTGATCAGCAGTGAAACTGGATCAGAATACTTCTTTGGAGGGTTAAAGTAAAATGGAAGAGCACGTTCAGGCACTCAGACCTGTCTATTTAAACTTTAAAAGTCTACTGCTGTTTTGTATTTTTCATCCTTCCTTCCCCACTAATGAAAGAAAAGTGCTGATACCTCGTAAAACTTTTTTTCTAACTTGGAACACTGGGAGAGCTTTTAACAAGTTTTTAAGCCTCTGACTGAAAGAGGAGGGGAGAAGGAGGGGTGGCAGCCCAGGAGGAGGGGCGCGCTGCAAATGGAGAGGAGGAAGGTGGGGGAGGAGGGAAAGAACTGAAGGCACAGCAAAAAACCAGCCCGCGGAAAAGGAGAGGGCGAAGGCGTGAAGGTCCGCTCTTGCTGATGCAACAAAACAAATACAAGGGCAGCCAGCAGCCAGCTCCCCCCCCCGCGCCCTCCCCCCGCGACACCCCCTGCCGCCGTCACTGAGGGCACCTGGGTGGCACTTCATCCAGATCTGGGCTTGCCCGGGAGAGACGAGCAATTTAGCAATCTGGTGTGCACCGGGAGCTTCACTATAGGGAAAGGGAAAAATGCGTGAAAGGGATTAATGGGTAACCAGCGTGAGGCTCCTGGATGCTGGGGCTGGACCGCCTAGCTGCTGTCTCCATTGCCTCCTTGCCACCACCTAGGAGAGGAAGCCCTCTCAAGCCCTCTCGACTTTCTGTTGTGAACAGAGCTTTGTTTACTTAGGACTATTTCCTTTACGTGCACACATGAAAGTATGCACCAGGAGCAGAGTGTTTGTTTCTACAGGCGATATCCATCACACATTTTTTTATTATTATTTGTGTGTCTGTGTGTGTGTGTGTGTCCATCCCATGGGAGAAACGAAGAAATGATCTCACATTCCAGGAAACTCTTTCCAGGAAACTTCAGAAAATAAAGCATAGTACACAGAATCAGTCTTCAATACTGAGAAGAAATGCTCCAGATATTTTTTGAGTGCGTTTCACAGAATAAAAGCATCATCCCAAACTGATATAGTCAATTAGAATAAAACTAGTTTGGCTTTGCTCCTGACAAAATCCCTGCTTAAACACTCATTGAAAAATACCTTCTCTGTAGAACAAAGGTTAATTTATTTCTCTGCCTTCGTTAAGCTCCTCACACATGGAGTCCACACTGCATTAGAAATTGGTCCTGTACTTGTTCAAGTCATGGGATATTAGCTCCTCTGTGGAACTGCTTAAGAGATGAAGTTTCACATTTTGGGTTTTACCAGGCTCATTTGGGTTTCAATTCACATTATTCTCATGGTCTGTTTCTGGGCTAAGTAGCATGGATAAGCGTTTTTTTTTTTTTCTCTTTAAAGGTATAAATGAGGGGAGAAGTCCAGTAATGACCATTGAGAGGTTCCTAAATACAGGTCCTCTTTACAGTTTCTTCTTGAAATAATGAATATTACAATCTACAACACGACCTGGATGTTACCACTGATTTTGCACAATCCTTACCTACTTCTTTTCACCCAGAACTCTCCAGAGAAGAGAACTAAGTCAAGATCTTTGTAGAAAGACACTCGGCAGAGAGCTTTGAAGCTGGGAAGGTCCTGGTTCTTGCTCTGGAGCTGTTTGTAGCAGACCACACTGCCTCCTGTTTGAGAAAAAGAGCTAGTACACTACAACCATACACCTTCCGTCCTCCTTTCTCTGGCTATGGACAGAGACGGCTGGTTTCCCTAGCTTGCCCCCTTTGCTTTGATACTGGCTGTTAGTTTTGACAGCTTTTTTAGTTATTACAATTGTCTAAGCCATATGGCAGAAAGAGTGTTGTTTTAAGGTTATTTTTTCTCTTCACAGAAAGGGAGAAATGGAGCTTTGTGCTTAACAGGCTGTGAGCCCTTCTTCTTCTTCTTCAGAATGAAAAAACATGTAATATACAAACCATAGTGTTTCACTGCCTTCATGACTATGGTATAGACAGTGAGCAGGGTACACATAATGCTTCTGATACTGCTCCATAAAACACTGGCTATTCTAGAGCCAAGTACACCAAAATGGCTACGTGTGTGCCGGTGCTGAGACAACGAGGAGACTTGGATTGTCATATAAGTTGGTGCTAAAAAAGCTGCGCCTTAGGAAAGAGAACCATGCTGGGAAAAGAGCGTTGAATCATAGCATGCTAGAATACAGTGCTACCATTCCCTGTCAAAGCTGGCAGGATCACAGGGTCCAGCTTACCTGATCTTGCATTTTTCCGTGTATCTTTCTGTATAGGCTTTGAGTTTTCCAAGCATTCTGTTTTTAAAACAAGGACTGAGAAGTATTTCTCCACTTAAATAAACAAACATTGTTTGTGAGGAGCACAACACTCTTCAAATCCACTTTGCAAAACTAAAATACATATGTTATTAAAAAGGGAAGGATAATTTTGCAGCAATAAGAGGCATAGCATTTGGCTTTGCTACTGCATTATCCACATGAAAAGGGAAAGTATTTCAAGTCTCCAATGTGATACTGTGTAGAATTAGGAAGAATTATTATTAGTTCCAATAAAAATGCCTTGGAAATGTCTTTTAGAGTTCGGACATAAGTGTCCGTGATCAAGTTTTAGAACCTGTTACCATAACATATTCAGCTTCAGATGTTGCAATGATCTACCATTTCACACGGTTACCAGAAAGTCTCACACTCATTTGCATTGCAGTGAAAATAAGCTTTTCAGATTGAACAAATGTCTTCACACACAACCCCTCTTCGGTTGAAGCTGTGTTCCACAGGAAAGCATGCCGGGGCAGGGGGGGATGTCAGACCTGAGATTTTTGCGAGTCTGTTCCTAATTACACACTAAAAGATAGTGTAAGAAGGGTAAGGGTAAGAAGATAGGGTAAGAAGATCACAGTTAGATTTGAAGCCTTGTACTGTGGAACACAGACCCTTTTTACACCACAGAACTCAAGATTTCACAGCCCAGAGCTCTTTGACTCCTATATTGCCCTCCATTGACATTTTGCCTTTTGGAGCAAATGGCGCTACCTTTGTGAAGCAATCTTTTAGCGTGGCAGTGCTGGGACTGCAGAACCTGTTTCTCTTTGGTTTGGCAGCTACAAGGCAGACAGTAAGGGCACGTTTGCACTGCGACCCACTGCTGGAGCCCAGGCTCTGTCAAGGGCATCTCCAGGACTGAACCGCGGGGTGACTTCCACAGGATTTCTGCCCACTCTCTCCCGAATCCTCGGCTGAATCAGTGAGATAGCTCTGAGCTCAGAGTACTGCTGCTGCTTTTCTATGCAGACATATCAAAAGGAACCATACATTGGATTATTTATTATTTACAGCCTCAGACACAGATTCACAGTTAATACAGAGCTCAGTTCACTGTTTTCTTTCTATTTATTTCCTTAACATAAGTGCAGAACTCTATACAGAAACTTTTCCCTCCAAATATTTTCTCAAAAATATTTTAGTAACCTGATTCACCAGGAAAGCCCTAGTGAATGTTTCACTTGGAAAGCTCTCCAGTCCTTTGGCCATTACAAAATTTCCCGTTGATACCAGTGGGGTTCATGGTCTACTCCCATCTAAGGATGTTTGTGATTTATAGAGTTCTTAAGACAAAGAGCATGTCTTCACTTGTTTTTGATTTGTTTGCAAAATTCACTTCCCAGTACTCCCATGCACAGCTCTGTCCTCGTCCTGTGCAATCTGAGAGAGGAGTTCATGGACTGACTAAACTGAATATACAATAAACTGAGATGCATATACCCATGTAATACAGATTTTCTTGGGTGCCTTTCAAGGCAGCTGTGCAGTCACCCACGTCCCTGGGTGGCACGTAAGCTTCAGCACGTTTTCACCAATATCCCTTCTCACACATTTGGCTTTAAAGACAGACTTGTGAATAATGCGTGGCCCTGTTTCATGCCCTATTGAGTTAAAGCTTCTTAGAACGTCCAAGGAACAATAATGTGGTATTTCTTGATTACCTAAGCACATAAATGTGCAGACTAATGATTTTTTTTTTTTTAAAGCAGCCAGTGGTTTTCGCTTGTTTAAGGGATTTACATCATGAGGAAACATAATACAGCTTAGAAGTTGCTGGCCGCAGCCCTTGCACATTCCGTCAGCCGGGGCAACTGGGCTGGAGCACGCTGGAAGCTGCTGCCCCCAGCACCGGCGGGTCAGCAGAACACAGGCTTTTCCCCTTGAGCTTCAAAGGGTCATTGCTTGCTCAGAGCAAAAGCAATTGTCATCCCTCAAGGTGGCAGCTGTTCCCACTCGGGTGGCACAGCACACAAGCATATAAGAGAATATTTTCTGGTAATTGTAAGGATAGTAACAGTAAAAAAGGAGGCTCACCACAAGAGTGTCTCTTACTGAATGCGCTTGCCATTCCTTGTTGAAACTGGTCTCTCAGATTCATTTGATACATTGCTATTAAATGTAGATATTCCTCAGGGGGAAAAAGAGGCTTAGTCAGATTCTGCTCTTACTGATCTGCCTGCAAAAGAAAAAAACCTGCCATTTTATAAGACACCCTGCTGGAAACATACCAAGCCTGAAGCACCTCGGATGAAAGTATGGGGAGAACTCAGTGACAGATGCCGTAGGATCTGAGCCCAGCCTAACACATGGTCACTATTCTCTGGAAATACTTTGCACTGCTGCACAGTCATCCATCTAGAATCTCAGAGTGTTTTATAAATATTAATGTAGGACAAGTTGCATTATATTAACTGCTTTTGCAGAGATGGGAAGTTTGTCATGGAGAATATCAGTGGCTCTTCTGAGTCATAACAGCTCATGGCACAACCAGGATTAGCAGCAAAATTTCTTAATGCCCAGCTCCATCCTTTAAGTCCAAAATTATTCTGTCCCGTTCTCTAGTTGCTTTTTGAAATATCAGCTAGCAGTGAAAACAGCTAATGGTTTTATGGGTGTTTCACTTTAAAATTTATGAGGATCACAGAGAAAAAAAATTCAGTGTTCAAAGTTTGGGGTGGTTGTTTCCTTTCTGTTCTTCATGCTGGTGCCTGCCTCTTCATACCACTAAGATCTCACTACAACTTCTTCATGGTGGTACTCAGCTTGCTCACTTTCCCATGCTACATTTAGAAATATGAATTCATTCCTGGCTTGCCAATCAACAGAAAGGGAGAAGGGTAATACACAGAGGCTCAGATGCTCTTCAGCTTTGCCAAGGAACTTCTAAACCTCATTCCAGACAGCTTAAACTCCAGAAAAGTTGGTCTTAAAAGGATTTATCCCAACATTGTAACTGATTCCAGTCAATATCTCAACTGAGCTAGCTGCCCCTCTAGAAAGACAGTAGAAAACCAGTCAAAGAAAGAATGAAGTATGAGTTCACAGATCCTTATGAATTTGGCTCCACCTTCTGTACACAGTGAAAATAAACATGAATTATATTGGATCTTGAGCATCAGTTAAGCTTTTTGTTTATTTCACTTTCCATTTCACTTTCAAAGATCCTGCACTTGAGGATGATCTTGTGGTATTTTGTGTGCTTTTATTTTTCTTTATTGGTGGGGAGGATTTCCAGTCGTTTGGTTCCAATGGATGGGAGATTATAAAAACAAATAGGGCCATTTCAGGTTTTCAAAATGTAGAGTCACATAGTGTGAAAGCAACATAGTCTTTCACAACACAGTCTTTAAATTTCTTCAGGGGGTCTTGCAATGACAGAATACATTAGTAAAGAAATAAAAAAAAAATTCAGAATATGTATCAACACCATCTGCTACTTAGTCTGATGGGTAAGCTCACTGAATCCAATAAATCTGCACACATTAAGTACTACCCAGCAATGTAAATAAAGGCTATACAGCCAAACTCCAAAATAGAAATCTGCACAAAAAAGAAAACTAGAGTAGGTAATTCCCCCAATGTCTACCCAGTTGAAGACACTTTTGCACCTTTATTGATGAAAAATGTTTCATTTATTACCAAACAGAAAATCAGCTGTGCAATAATCGTTGTGCTTTGAATGTTTAGAAAAAGTGAGTAATTTTTGACATAAATTCTAATACTTTTTTATCCAGGCTTTACAAACAGCAAATGACTTACTGTGGTAGTCTTTGAAATCTTGGTGAGATTAATGAGTTTTCCACATGTGGCTAAACTGAGGGACAGAAAACTTGGCTACTTTACCCATGTCAGAAGAGCAAAGGAGAAATGCATGAACTGTCTTCCCCTCAAGAAATCTCACCTTTTCCATCCTGTCCTCAGAATATCCTCAGGTTTTATTTCATTTTGCTCTTTGATTGTCTCATTTAAATAATTTCAGGGTTGCATGCAGCATTTGAACAAATTTGGTAATGGGAGGCACAGAGCACAATATTTTTACATTTAGTTAGGCAATACTGCTGGTTATAGTGAATTAAATTGAGCAGCTTCAATACTAACCAAAAGTATTTTTTATCCAGAAGATCAAAATGAACGTTTTATTTATTTTGGTCTTCAAATTATTTAATATTTGGAAATAAGTCCCTTTTTCTCCCACCTTCTACACAGAAACAGAACTAGAATCGATTATTTATAGGCTCTGATTTATCATTCTATATGTTTGATTAAGATTTCTTAATCACATGATTAATTTAATTAAATTTTTTTTATTAGCCACAAGATTAGAGAATGCTTGTGGGCATCCTTTTCCTGTAGACATAATATCTTTTAGATTGACTAGTATATTCACATTTGGCTGAGTGACTCACCTACAGACAGCCTGTGCTTGTCATTTTCAAGTCTTCTCCCCACATGACTGTCACAGGAAGAAAGAGGATAGGCTGCCCTCTCACTTTATGCTTTTTGGGCTGCAGACAAGAGAAATTTAATGTCACCTAAAAGAATGGGCCTGAAATACCCTATTTCAAAGATTTCTGAAAGACAGAGGCAAGGTGAGCGAGTTGTTCCTAGCTGAAAGGCAGAGGCACGCTCAGTGAGTCTCTTGATAGCATCAGAGGGGTGTTTGAGGACATTTCAAGGCTTCTCTCTTATTTTGCCTACACCAACCACTCTGTTGCCATTTGCTGTACAGCTGCATATATGTTGGCCAGAACCATTTGAGGAACGTAACCGCTCCTTTCTTTTGGCAGAGTGCAGGATTAACTCTTGTAGACATGAAAGGGTCTGCAAAGAATTGAACGTCAAGAAATTTTACATAAAAGCAAGTAAAAATTATTAATAGGGTTGACTGCTGGTAAAAACACAAATTGATTAAAAATATACTACTAATTAAGGGGTTCCCATAAGAACAGCTTTGGGAAAACTACTGGAAAATTAATCTACTGGAATTAGCTGCTTCTGTTACAAGATTTCCCAGAACGAGATCTCCCAGTATAATCCACGAGTCGTTTTCCCAGGCAGTAGAGAATATCAACTCCAGTAGTCTGCTTTGAATTTAAATGTTTTTACATTCATTTATTTAATTTCTCAGAAATGTTAAAATTAACTGAACTGGAAAAAGAAAAAAAGTAGTCTAGTTACACAGTGTATCAGTAATTTAATGACAAGTACAAATGAGGCATAAAGAACATAAAAATCCATGACTCCACAACTCAGGTTGGGAAGTGCTCATTAGCTATTGCTAGCACTCTTCAAAAAACATGAATGGTGTATAAGGGAAAACATCTCATAAAAGATAGCAATATCGTTCAGCTATTAACCTTTAAAACAAACTATATCAAAAGCACACTAAAAGCATGCAAAATAAAATCAATTCAATAAAGTGAGAAAAAATACTTGTAATATATTGACCATTAAGCTAAGGGTTAACTTTTACGTCAGCTTTAAATAATAAAACCCAGAGGCTTTGCAACTTTCTGAGGCTTCATTCAAAAGAAACAACTTTCAATTCCTTGCCCTTAAAACTAACATTGGCATATTATCCATAAGCATAGTTCTTAAAAACTTAGAATCATAGAATTACAGAATCATTTAGGCTGGAAAAGTCCCTTAAGATCATAGAGTCCAAATGTAAACACTGCCAATTCCACCACTAAACCATGTCCCTGGGAATGAGATCTACATGTCTTTTAAATACCTCTAGGGATGGTGATTCAGCCACTTGCCTGATTACGCTCCACTTGATTACAATAAAAACCAAAATGGTACCAATGATCTCAGATTATTCCATATTTACAGAACATTTTCAGCAGACAAGAATGTAAGAATTAATTCAATGTTCTCACCGTCAATCAAGGTTGTATTTTGCAAATTGTTCTGTTTAAGTAAAAGTTTGTAAACAAAGCCAATACGATGCTATCTCCTATGAAAAAGAAGTGCCCTTGTATGAGCAAGTGCTTTTTAAGGGTGATATAGCGTAAGCATTGAGGATGGGAATGAATACAGAATTTAGGTCCCGCTGCAGACATGTAGAACTGGAGCACACAAACCCTATCCCAGCAGCCTTCCCCAGTGATTCCCAAGCTCTGGAAAGGCGTGAACTCCTGCAAAGCTCGGGCAGCACCTATCGTGCTTGGCACTCCCAGAACCACCCCGCGCTGGGCTGCCCGCAGCCACCTCCCATCCCTGCTCTGGCCAGGAATCCTGAGAAGCCAGAGGCACCCCCACCTCCCTCCCTACAGAGGCCCTGTTTTGCCACATATTTTCCGGAGTGGCTCAGGACAGGTTGCCACATGGGGCTTCCCACACCATGCACTTCTTCCCAGCTGAGGCCACTTGTGATTCTGCTCCCGCCGCTGCTGAGGTTTTTTGCTAATTATGTAGCGATAAGAACACTTGTCCCCAAGTGGCAAACTTGCTTGCAAGCCCTGCTGAGGGGATTCAAAACAGTATCTTTAGCTTTCCAAGTCACTGCTTTACTTAGCAGGACAAAGGACAACTGAAGGAAAACGGGTGCAACTTTTATTCCTGTAGAGAAAGCTGTGTTATTTTGCAAAAATAACTGAAAAATTTGTTAACCTGAAAAAAAAAATCATAAAAAAAATAAAAGTGAGAATATTTACAGAATACTAACAGATTCCTGTTTGAACCAGAGCTTGAGCCCTATACTGTGTAGTTAAACTTCCCAATTTTATTTCAGTTTTCTTTGAGCGTGCCCAGAAATTCCAGGAGCGGAATGACATCTCCCCCGGGGGAACCCGAGCTCCCTCCTTCATGGAGAGAATGACAAGCTAAAGAAACTGTGTCTAATGACTGAGAGATGGTATTTTATTACTGCTACTAGCAGTTTAATGCCATACAGAGAAACAATTCCCCTGGAAGAAACAAGATTCTGACTTCTCTTCAGCCCACCAAGTACTCAAACCACTAAGGCAGAAAGTGAGGTTTTCACTGTGCAAGTGTCCTTTTCCCCCACTGTTTTCATTAAGCCTCAATTTCAGTGCAGAAGCTCACACTTACAGGAAGTAGAGAATTTATATATGTGTGTGTGTGTATAGACTTTGACATGTACTTATATATCTTTGAGATATATATGCACACACACATATTGATGCTCTATGTCAGGAATTGTGTCATCAATACAACATCCACATCCCAACAATTTGCCAAAGTAGTTTTATGATCCCGTGAAAATATTCATCTTTTTCAATTTTGTATTTTTGGGACACATTAAAAAAAAAGAAAAAGAGGTGTGAAACGGTGAGTTTGGAAGAGAAAAGCTGACTGCCAATCCCTCTGCTCATACAGTAGAACAGAGGGAACTTGTGTAAGCAAGAACTGTCTCTCTTAGCATACTGAATTATCAAAATTTATTGTCTCCAGTTCATGAAAAATAAAAATATTACATTAATATGAAATTTGAGGAAATTTGGATGATTAGTGTAGTATGTTTTCTTTTTTTCAATTATTTTTTTAACATTCCACTAACTGCAAAACACATGATAGAAGTGCGAAGACTTTTACAACACGCTATGTGAGAAATCTTTTTACATTTTTGGAAACTTTGAATTCAGAACAATGATAACTCACTTTTCTCAACATTTTTTTCAAAAATACTCTTAAAGGCAGGGCAAGTAGGGTAACAGGTTGTTGTAGAATGTATATTTATTTCTGACATTTTCAGGTGGGCATAGCACAAGCTGATAGAATCTACACGAGCCCAAGAAGTCCTTTTGCCACCCATTGCACACTAGTTTATGGAAATTGAGTGATTACTACATTTCAGATGAACTTCTCTAGTCACTGTTTATGCTCCTCTGGGTAAATTCCTTTCCTGAAATCTGGAAAGCAGTCACAGGGATGAAGCCAGTTAAGTTGATAAGTGTAGAAGAAACTGCTGAAAATGTTTACTGATAAAGGAAGATCACAGTGATTAGCCAAATGAGCCAGAAAATGAGGGCTAATCTTAGGTACAGGAAAGGGAAACATACACTATAAACTGCTAGTAAAAGGTTAAAACCAATGTAAAATCTCTTTGGATTACTTCATGAAACTGCTATGTAAAGCACAGATCATTTTATTAATTCATGTAGAGTCGAGTGATACCTACACACCTGCACAATTTTTATTCTTTCCATGGCACATAAATAGATCTTTGTTACTTATCCAACTTTTGTTCCCTGCCCTCAATACCATTTGATTTCAAGTAGGAATTCTGCATCGAAAACAAATAGGGTCTCTACCAGTCTTTGAAATGGAAATGTAGAAGTCTCAGTGTGAAATTGTAAAAGTCCTTGATATGCAATCTGCTTGACCTACAGACGACGTCTGAAAAGTGCTGGCCTATGTGTTGGAAGCCCTGGTGTTATGTACCATCATAAAACAGCTCACTTCTACCACCGGTCTCTGCTGTAACAACTCACCATGACTTTTTTAAAAAGTGTTTTGCTCTGTTGGTGGATACCTGTAGCTTTAACATTGGACAGGCAACTGGGAATTAAGTATATATCGCATATAAGTATTCTGAATATTCATGAAAGCTAGGGAAACACATTTAAGGCAATACTATACAATTAAGTATGTGTGAAAGTTCTGGTTCCCTTGCAAACTCACCAGTGCAGGACTGGTAGGCAGAAGCCTTACTCTATAATTTGTCCTGAGGAAGGTTTATTCTTATATACTTACTTCTTGAGTAAATCTAGTAAATCAGTTAATCTACTGATTGCCAGTGTTTTCATTTTAGGGGTAAAAACAAAAGCCATGAAAAAATGAACAAAATATATAGCATCATTGCCTGACTTATTTTTTGAAGATACTAAAAAATATTCAGGAAAGGTGGCTAACAATGAGCTTTGTGGACTAAATTTGTAAAAGGATCCTAATGCTGCAGCGCTACTTAAATATGGCCACACTGGTGATCACTAAAAAAAAAACAACAAAACCCTATTCAAATTCCTGTTCTAGCTTAGAAAGATGCTTTCCTTACAATCCACAGACTGAGGCACCAAACAGCTTCATGCTCTCAAGAGCAGAATGCTCCTACACAGCCACAGCAGGAAGCAATTAAGGGACTTCTCTGAAAATTAGGTGCCTCCAGACATGGCAATTGCTGACTTGGAGCTTCCAGACTATTACAGCAGTACAGAAAGACCTAAAACATAATTCAGCAGCAGAAACATTGCATGTCTTTAAGCCAAAATCTTTATCTTAATTCTAAATGTTATACTGAAATGTAATCTTTCTTTATGTCACTGTTAATTACTGGTTTTACTACAAGCTCACATTTCAATGCAGCTCTGCAAACCAAGGTTGCAGATAGATATTAGACACAGTTTGCAAATTGTGCCAAGAAGAGTAACTGCTACCGGGCAAAATGCCTGATGGGTTGTTTAACATCCCAGTCCTAACCAAGTTTTGAAGTTTGGTGGCTAGGAAAAAGTGTCATCTGCAAACACAGCACATTAACGTGGACGACACTGAAGGACAGCACATACGAATTTCCATATTGTCCTTATTCAGACTTGCATTACATCTAACTACAGAAGAAGCTCTATACTCAGGAAAACATACATAAAAGCACGATAAAATGTTAAAAAAAGATAGATCCTTTTCATTTTAAAACGTTTTATTGGTGGCTATATTATTACTTTAAATAATGTAAAGATGACCGAAAACAATTTTTGTTTTATTCGAGACTAAGGATTAACAAGAAAAGCTTGTTAACAGGATTAACAAGAAAAGAAGACAGAGATTCAGAAAGCTGCGGACCCGGGGGCACGCGGAAGGTCCCACGTTTCAGGCAGGTCCCACTAGGGGGGGGTGTGAGATAAAGGAGACCCCCGGTCCCCGCAGCGGCGGTGGCTGCGCTGCTGCCGGAGGCTGGCTGGGCTCCGGTTTGGGGGGGGCGAAGGAAAGCTGGGGGCGGAGGAAGGGCGCAGGTCGGTGGCAGCGATGCCCGCGGTGGGGCACCTGCTGTGGCAGTGACACCCAATCCCCTCTATGGGAACCCGCCGCCTACCAGAAAGGCACCCCACTGCCCCGCTCTCTCAGTGAGTCCTTATACCCCCATCAGTCTATACATACATTCATGTACACACACACAAATACAATCGAACACTTTTAATAATATCTATTATTAATCTTTATTAATCTTTATATTAATTTTTGTGGGGCAACTCCTGGACCCCAAAAGAATAAAGGTTCATGAATGCAAGAATTAACTATAAATGTTAAAAAATGTCACTTGGACATCAAGAGTTTTAGCTTGTATGGCCATTCTTCTCTTATTTCAGGAATGAATATCTGAGAATTTGAAACTAGTGAGTTTTGAAGGGCTTCCACCTGAAACAGTAATGATTCTTGAAATACATTTCAAGGTCTTTTGTACCTTGGTCTATAATATATACTTGCTGTAACACTTTCAGACTTTGACAAACTGACCAAAAATTTCAGTTTGGTTTTATTTTTCCAGTGAAAGCCAAGATAAGTTACAGGAAGGTTTGCTTCACTATCCATCAGCTTGGAACATCTGCAAAATCAATCAACGTTCACCAAAGGCAAGTACATGCATCTCAGAAGTTCAGTTCTTATTTTTTCTCTTGTACCAGGATTTCTGCATTACAGTTGAAATACAAAATGTACATAGTGTAGTGACTTGGCTAGTACCCCAGAGTTTTCAAAGTCTGTTATTACTAATAATTAATTGCCATTAATTGTCTCCCAGGTTCTTTACTATCATTCATATTACTCTATTAAAACATTGTAGGTCTTCTGGGAGCGATATGTTGTATCCTCTTGTCAATAAACCTACAACACAGTCATTTTTCATTAAAGGTGTCAGTCAGTTGTATATGAAGTGAGCAATTATAATTGATTTGATCAATTCCTTCTGGGAAATATGACAGAGGAATTGTTTTAACAACAATTTCAATTGCAGAGAATGTATATCCTTAATGTTTGTGTCTGGAGATGTGTTCACCTTCAGTAAAACCAGGTACTTTGATGACTTGAGATTCTAATTAACTCTAGAACCTTTGAAATTACTTTACAGTAAGTTAATAGGAAAAGTATCAAGTAATAATGATATTTAAGGATATGCCACCACTTGACATCACTTCCAGAAAAGGCACTGATGTGTCTGGGACGTAAAAAGAATATTGTGTAAGATAAATAGCCATAGCTAATATGTGGATTCATTGGCAGATGCAAGCAGCAGTAATTTAAACCCTTTCTTATTACTATTTATAGTATAATCAAATCACAGACATCCCTCCACTCATACTGTAGATACAAGTTCATGTTAAGGGAAAAAAATTAGCAAAACATCAAGAATATACCCATTTCCGCCAGTCTTAGGTTGTTTTAGGAGTTATGAAATGTTGACTGCAATAGGCATAGTGAATAGTATAACTAATGCATTTAGACATTTTACATCTTTGCATGATATTTCCAGGCACAGTTCGATAATTACAACTGTACTCATTGTTCAAAATTATCCATTTAAAAGTTTATGTTAATATATTTCAGGAATGCCTCAGGAATGCTCCTGATGCTCATCATTCCGACCCTCATTTCTAAAATGAGTTATTTGTAGGCTACAGTTTGTGTTGCTATTTTTTCTACTGCCTGATTGATTTAATCTTAAACCCACAAGGGACCTTCCAGAAGATCATGTGTACTCCTCTAGTTCACCCCTAATAAGAACACATGTACAAAACCACATTAATTTGATTTTAAAATTTGATTTTCAGCAAAAGTGTCTGATAATACGTTTTATCCTGTATGACCATCCTTAAGAAACTGCAGAATACAGTCTTGTAGTAAAATCTTGAGTTATTTGGCTCAGTATGAAAACTATGAGGGTGCAAAAAAAAAAAGCATAATATGTACACTACTTAGGAGGTCAAAATAACCTAATGTACTCTCTTGGCCATAAGCTTTATGACTCCACTGATGACAATGATACAAATATGAATTTTAATTAAATACATTTTCACTGAGTTTATCCTGCAGAAGTTTTTTGTGTCCATGACAAATCTTCCAATGCTGGCTGCAACTGAATTATTTACAAACAAATCAAGACAGTAGGCAGAACAGTATAATTTACATTCCAAGCCAGTAATACAAATTGAAATGAAGGATAGTGGCAAAGTTTGGGGTTTTCCTGTTTGCCCGATTATTTGGTTTTCTGCAGGGAAGGTGAGAAAATACAATAATTGAAAATAGAAGGCAGGCTACTAAAGATGCCCTTGAATGAATGAAAATCTTTTCCAACTATCAGGGAATTGAAACAAAAATTTCATTGCTTTTGTTCTCAGTCTTTGTATGACTGTTGTTTGTAACTAACTTGAACAAAAGCCCTTGAAAGACGGCAATTCCAAAATGGCAAAACCATAGATGAAAGGACGTAATGAAAGCTGTTTCCAGTGCTAAATCTTCTGATTTTGTATTTCAACAATTGAGGTCTACTCCTTCATTGTACTGGGGAGAGGTGAAATATAGTCATAGGAAAATCAGAGATGTCTACTTCTTGTGTCCTCTTTGAAGGCTGTGGAGATCAATTTCCATGCAGTGAACAGTATAAAGAGATATTGCCAAAGTCATGGGTGATTTTTAAACATCAAGTAAAAGAAGATGAAACAATCTGAAAAAGAAATGTATCACATGAAGATGAAAACCTCTTATTGAAAGCCGTGCACTGCATGATGGATGTGCACAAACTTACTCAAAGCACACTTTTCCATGGCATTTTCTAGCAAACTATTATCTCTTTACAGAAGTTTCTGTGATATTTTAAAATTTCCAGTAGCCGGAAAGACCTGTCAACACAGAACTGCATTTAGTAGTTGTATATCCTATAGGAGTGTGACAGATTTTCATGGAAGAAAAAACCCGGTAGATTTCTATGAAATATTAATAATACAAACAGTCAGTGATAGGATTAATGCTTTGAGCTGGATTACATTTCTGCAAATGTAATCCGATTTGATCTTCAAACAATCAGATTGAGGTATTTGTTTCATTGTGATCATCACACTGGTTTAGATTTTCCACTTGCCTTTTTGGTTTAGGGTTTTTCTTTTCTTTTCTTTTTTTTTCCTGTTTGTCTTTTTAATGTATTTTCTATTTGGTTTCACAATGACCAGTGTTCCTACTCAGTATTAAGAACTTTGCTGGATTAACACAGTTCTCAAAATCAGATTGAGTATCCAAACAACTTGGACTTTGAACCATGGCTCAGGGTGGAGCAAATAATGGATAAATGTAGGAAACAGGAATTATCTCAGCTGTAAGGACCTACTTTGAGACATAATTCCTAGAAGTATCTTATTAATGTAAGATTTGATGGTTAGGTATAATGAGTAAGAAGTGTAACTCCATTATGAATTTTATGCAAAGTCATAGAGTGCACATATGCAGTCCCATGCCATTAACGGTGGGGGTAGATCTTGCTCATTTGATTGCCTTTTTTCCCCCAGCTTTTGGAAACTATTCTGTTTTTTTCAAGCAGGGTTATCCTCTACACATGCCACCACTGGCAACATATGGAAGTAAGGTATAGCTATGAAAGTGGTTGGGTTAAATAACAGATTTAACTGTTTAAATATCACATTTCTGTTGCACCAATTGTATCTACTGTATCAGGGACAGATAACCTGCCTTAAAACTCACAACTAGAAAAATCAGAATAATTAATATCTGGTAAGTTGGTACAAACTTTTATCTGGAGGAAAAGGAGAACACGAAAATCTTTCGGGGATTGTGATAGCTAATCAGGGAAGGCTATTCAGGTCTATCAATCTCAACACCTTCTCCCAAAGCCGAATGTCCACCAGTCTTCCAGTTATCCCCTGATCTAATTTTTCCTGTTGATTAGTCCTTCCCATGCTCCAGATTGTTACCCAAAAATTGCTTCTGAGGCTGTGCTTTTGCATAGGTGAATGCACCACTGTGATTCGTGAAATGATCAACAGGTTCATATCTTATTTCCATGATCTTAGTAACAACAGTTTAAAATGAAAAACTTTTCACTTTCTGAGAGCAATTGTAAGTAAACCTCCATTTTCATGGAGACAGGGATTTTCTTAGTGGTGGTTCTCTATGTGATTGTAGGAGCTGGTTGCCTTACTCCCAGCTTTTCCTCCAGCTGCAAACACAAACAGAGGTATAAGAATTCCTCTCAGATGGCTTTCAAAATAACTCGGCTATTGGAGGATTAACCTTCAGTTTCTGTTCCTTGGTGTTCTTCTCTCCAAAGCACAATTTACTAAAAGGTAAGACTGTTGAATTTTCTTTCTACCTTGAATTGGTGCATGAGAAAACAGCTGTTTTTACAAATGATTCACTTTGGAGTTTAATTACTAAATTTCTTGAGATTGGTATATATTTGAATTTGCTGAATTATTAAATAATGCTGCAGGGTAATGCACTTGTTCATGGTCTGCCTATTCAAAAATGTGAAGGCAATTTTATCAACATTTTTAATAGAAATTCATATTGAGACCCCAGTAGCCAGCTATTAATCTGAACAATTTCTGTCATACTGAGGCAAGAATATTGATGGCTGTGTATTTGTCAGAATGCAGAACAAAATGATATGAAACCATTTTAATAACAGGCAAGTACCCCTTCAGCTAAATTCTAGTTGACGTTTACTTTCAGTATTTATTTGAACCATTATCTGTTGCAGTCCAATTAAAAAGACAGATTGGACTGAACCCATATTTGGAAGAACATGGCATATCACTTTCTCCTGCTGTCAAAATTCTGTTTAATTAGCACTGAAATTTGCAGCACCTTCTTTTCCTCCTAAATTACTGTAGCCAGCTAAAATGCAATATGTTTCTGTACCTGCAAAGTATTCAAGATAATCAGAAAGAGACAAGTTGTGCCTTAGCTCAGAATTTTCAGTCTCCTACATACCCAGCTGAATGCACTCACAAACAAAATCTTTACCAGTATCAAAGAAGCAGATCAACCGGAAATACACTCCGATTTGATCCAAGGCGATGAAGCTATTCAATAATTAAGACGAGTTGAATCCATTACTATCCTGTTCTGAAAGCAAATCTGTTATTTTATTGCTCAGCGTGCTCAGTAGCATGTATACGTAAGAAAAAGCAGGAGGGAGAATGGCTAACTACAGAAGCATTAAGGCCCATATGTTCCCAACAGCTGCACAAGCTGGAAAATTGTCAGAAGCCGGGCAGCATCAGCCCAACGATGTCACCTGCCTGAGCGCACAGGGTGCAGGCTGTTCACGTCGCAGTCAGATTGCTGCATATGCTGCTGTCTCAATGATAGCTGTGGAGACACAGCCTACTCCACCAGTACCCTTCATCTTCCAGGTGGTTTTAGTGAAATAAATAGCGTCTTTTTGCCTGACAACTGCTTATGGAGTTTCAGTGGGACGGTGAGACACTGGAACAGGTTGCCCAGGGAACTCGTGGATGCCTCATCCCTGGAGGTGTTCAAGGCCAGGCTGGATGGGGCTTTGAGCAACCTGCTCTAGTGGGAGGTTGGAACTCGATGATCTTTAAGGTCCCTTCCAGCCCAAACCATTCTATGACTCTATGATTCTATGACTTCCAGGACAAGAAACTGCTCTGCTGAGGAAGGTTGGCAGACTTTGGTATGGAAAATGAATCAGGAGCAAAAAAGTGAGAACTGAGAGATAACAGAATCTTTATTTACAAATAATTTTTTCTTTTTCATAACTTGGCACCATCAGGAGCAAGAATTCTATCTCGGCACCAGGAATTTCAGTAAGGGGTTGCTGCTTTGAAGCAGTTTGCCACCTGAGTACTATGATTACACCAGAGACACCCATCTCCTTTTCTGATCTGCCCAACCACCACTAACTGTCCCTGTTGACCCTACCTCTTCTGGGGTGGGAGATACAGGGCATGGGTGTATTCTTACAGAATATCTCACGTGGATCACCCTTGACACAGCTCAGAGACCTCAGTGGAAGCAGTACGGTACCCAATTTTCAAGCACCACTACAACATGGAACAAAATTAATTCCTAATTTCTTCCTAGACTATTATAAACTTGTTGCCATTGACACATCCTAAGGCTCTTGTCCAGGTTTGTCCTTGTGAAGACTGAACTAAGTTCTGTGTTTCCACTATGAAACTCCCACCATTTTAATGTGCATTGAACCGGAGCTCTTCCTGAAGCTGGGTAAAGAGTTCTTCAAGGTGAGTTGAACTGTGCAGCTTTGAAATATGGTTTTTTATTAGGAACCTGACAAGTATCACATTTCTACCTTGTGCATTCATTCTTTGAAATATAACCACAGTCAGATTCTAATATGCCAAACACCTATGCCTCTTTTTCCTGTCATCTATGAAAGAGTATTTTTTGATACAGAAAACTAGCTTTTTTTTTTCTTTTTGGTTTCCCTGGAAAACAAAAACTCTGGGTTCTAATTTGAGTGATAACATCACTTCAAAATGATGAATTGTCACTTCACCTGCAAAAATTCAAAATTGTTAAGAATAACAGACTCCAATAGAGATGTAACTTGGAGGAAAAACTCCTATGACAGCAGAGGTTTTTTTTTCTGTGCTAGAAAGCAGGTTAAATAAGACACTGCTAAGGCTAAATTGATCTCCCATCAGAAATCATAAGCCCTTGCATTTTATTTAAAACATAAATAAAATGAGTTGATTTGCTTTAATTTTCATTTGTTTTAACTTCTGTGTCCACAGCTCTGATCCCACGCTGCAATTCATTTCTGCACGAAGTGCCTCAAAGTTAAGGGGGGGGGGAGTGTATCAGTGAAAAGCAAACAGACTGAACTTACATGGTAGACTTAAATGACGGGTACTGTTTCATACACAGGAGCCTAAACAGGAATTAAGTCGATGTTAAGGATGAAATTTAGTTTCAGGAATTGCACACAGAGAAACTGCCTATATTTACAGGTGGCTAGGGCTGTTTGGTGCACTTAGGATAGCCATGGGACTGGGAGAAAATCATAGAAATATAGCAGATGCTCAGCTCTCTGGCAAGACTTGCCTTTAAGCTCACCTTTAGTTAGTTCCTCTTAAATGCACCTTCAATTTAAGCTTACCTGAAAGAAACACAGAAGGCTTGATTCAGGGGACTGAGACAGGCATATAGTGCCATTTGAGATGCCCTAGGGCATTTCAGACTGGAACATGTGTCTGGCAGATGTTACTGAGGACAAACAGGATGCCTACGCTGTTCTGGAGCAGCTGGGTACCACACACTATGCCCGAGGACATCTCAAACAACACTAAATGCCATTTTTAGACAACTGAATTTGCTGCTTACTGCCCCCCCAAAAGTTTGAAAAACATTAGCCACAATAATGTGTTGTAATATAGCAAATGAGGGCCACACTTAACTAAGGAATTTTCATGTGAATTGCTCCAGAATAAAAACTGGATTTTGTTAACAGATAGATTAATTCCCCATTGTTGTCTCAACATTGTTCCAAAGCATGTTCAGTCCATCTGCAAGGTACTTTACAGTCCTCACTGCCAATGACAGCTCACAAATACCAAGCAAGATGGTTTTGCATTGCCCAATTCTGCACAGCCTTGTGTTCACAAAGCAAACAGATTAACACTTGCCCAAACACCACCACTAAGAGCCCAGGTAGGGCTGGAAACAATTTTATGACATTCCTCTGAGTTCACTAAACTGAATGTTTTCATTAATTGTACTTTCATTCTCAGCACCGACGATGTGGAAATTAATGACCCAGATGTAGACAGAGCTGAAGCAAAGGCTCGTGATTGCTGCAAGAGCCTCTGAGCACTCACACGCTGCTGTTGCAGACAGTCTGTCAGGGGAAAGCACTAAGCAGTAACATACCCAAAGAGGTCTAGCAGAAAAGCTATTCGACATGAAGTCTGTGAATCCATGTCTTAACGTGGACCACACCCCAGGTAATTCAGTTTGGCTCCTGGTTATGTGATTCAGACTTATGGAGATTTTGAAAGTTTATTTCAGCCAGATTCTTCCATCAGTTACAATATTATAAATGAAGGATAACTTCCAGTGGACTAATTTACTAGTGTAAAATAAGCAAAACCAAGGAAAGAAATTGAATAATTTTAGATTGCCTATGTGCCTTTTACCCATTTACCTGTGTGCCACTAAATACCTTCCGAATCTGTTCTGTTTATTCTTCTAGTTAGCAACTTCTTGATTAAAGAATGCAATTTTACTTTGTTTGTTTTTCTAAGACCACTACAATAATCTAAAAGAAGTTATTTCAGTATTTCATAAACTAGCTGTTTTATCTCTACTCCCACTTATCATTAATGTAAATACTTTGAACAAGTGAAAGGTTCTGCCTTTATCAGGTTTAAGATTTACAGTTCTAAATGCCTTCAGATTTGCCCAGCAGCATACTTAATACTAATACCAGAAGGATGCAAATCAGTAAGTTTACAGAGTTAAAGCAGGTAAATTAAAGAACCTTGAAAGCTGAGAAAGTCATGGCAAAATATTAAACTGAAAAAGCTCCATACTGGTGGTGAGGCACTTTTGAAGGGAGATGCTAAGTGTGTGTGCATTGAGTTTCCATGGCAAGGTTTTGGTAGCATAGGCGGGGGACAACAGTGGTGGCTTCTGTGAGAAGCTGCTAGAAGTTCCCCCTAGGTCTGACAGAGCCAATGCCAGCTGGCTCCAAGGTAGACCTGCCACTGCCATCAGCAATGACGTTAGTGCCTCTGGGATAACACATTTAAGAAGGGAAAAAAATCCTGCACAGCAGCAGTCAGAAGAGAGGAGTGAGAATATGTGAGAGAAGCAACTCTGCAGACACCAAAGCCAGTGAAGAAGGAAGGGAAGGAGGTGCTCCAGATACTGGAGCAGAGATTCCCCTGCAGCCCATGGTAAAGACGATGGTAAGGCAGACTGTTCCCCTGCAGCTCATGGAGGTTAATGGTGGAGCAGATATCCACCTGCAGTCCATCGAGGAACCTGTGACAGAGCAGGTGGATGCCCCATAGGAGACCCTGTGGGAAGCTGGCACTGGAGTAGGCTCCTGGTAGGACCTGTGGCCCCATGGAGAGAGGAGCCTGTGCTGGAATGGGTTTGCTGGCAAGACTTGTGATGCCATGGAAAGGACCCAAACTGACGTAGTCTGTTCCTGAGGAACTGCACTCCATAGAATGGACCAACACTGGGGCAGTTCATGAAGAATTCAGCCTCTGGGAAGAACTCACATTGGAGTTCACGAGGGACTGTCTTACATGGGAGGAACCCCACACTGGAGCAGAGGAAGAGTGTGAGGAGTCCTCGCCCTGAGGAAAGGGGCAGCAGAGACAAACAACCTGGACAGAAGAGTGATGAACTGACCATGAGCCTCGTTCCTGTACCCCCGTGCTGCCAGGGGGAGGAGGTAGAGAATTCAAGAGTGAAGTTGAGCCCAGGAAGAATGGAGGGGTTGGGGGAAGATGTTTTAAGATCTGGTTTTATTTCTTATTACCTTACTCTGATCTGATTGGCAATAAATTAAATTAATTTCCTCAAGTCGAGTCTGCTTTGCCCATGACAGTAATTGCTGAGTGATCTGTCTTTATCTTGACGCACGAGCCTTTTGTTGTATTTCCTCTCTCCTGTCCAGCTGAAGAGGGGAGTGAGAGCGTGGCTTTGGTGGGCACCTGGTGTCCAGACAGGGTCAACCCAGCACAACATGCAAACATTAAAAGGGTAAAATATCTGCTATGGAGAAAGCTGTTTTACAGCAGTGCCAAGCTGAAAAGCACAGGACAAAGCCTATGAGTGCACGGAGGTAAAGCATTCCTCACAGAACAGATCCAGCTATTTTAAAAGAAAAAAAATCATGAGATTATAATCTGACTTTCTTTAGGAAAACCTGCAAAACCTTAAATGAAAGAGACTCTCTACTCCACCTAAGAACCACACTGCTTTGTACTGACAAACATTAATCCATGTCCCCACCCCCAACCTGAATTGCAGGAATCTGAAAAAAAATAAAACAGTAAACCAAATTATTAGAATGCCTAAGATTAAAAATCACACAATCCAAGCAAAGACCTACACTGAAAAAGAAAAATGCCAAAGAAAAGAAAATGCCAGGGACTCTATGAATTCTTTTAGGAACTTCTTTGTTTTTACTGTTTAGCATGAAAGATGGCTAGATACTATGATAATGAATTGCAGTATAACACTATATTGGGAGTTATTTTCAAGATAGGAACAGTGAGACTGGCTAAACAAAATGTAAATCTGATTATCTGAACTTTCCCAAAGGTTGTTGTTTCTGCCACATGAAAAACAAAACAAAACAAAACAGGCATGCACTAGAAAAACTTCCTGGAATATCTTGTAGGAGAAAAATCCTTCAGAGATGTGAGGACAGAGGATATGACCTTAAGGGCCAGCTTTCAAAGGGCTTTCAGCTTTGGCTGTAAATTGAGTATGCTGCCTGCAGGCACAAACAGGATCTATGCTTGCAGATAAGATTTTGCGATGTTCTCAGATCACTGCTGGGTCAGTCACTTACTCGCAGTTGATCTGCAAGAGGCCATTAAAGAGTCTTGTAAGTGGGTATGACAGGTCATTTCCTTCTCTAATTCAAATGTTTCTGTGACAGCATATGGTAATCTATGGGCAGTTTACAGCATTACCATATTCAGGAATGTTCCACGCTCTACATCCAGCAAGATACAGTTTCCATCAGTAAGTGCAGATGGCACAAAGCAATGAATTTACTTCATCAGCAGGCTCACAGCTTTGCACTAGCATTATTTATTTATAATACCAACTTTAATTTCATTGTGGCCCTGTCCGCAATGTACCTCTTTCTTTGTAGTTCCCCCCAAACTTTTCCTCTTTTTTTCCTGGTCTTTCATGCTGGTCTTTCTCTTTCTACCCTCCTCCTCCAGCCAAAAGCATCTGTTCTCAGCCTGCAAGAGACTGCAGGTTTTACTGTGCTTTCTGGCGTTCAAAAATAGTTAAACTGAAAGAATGCAAACTCTTTATTCAGCATCCTTAGAAATTTCAACTTTCAATTTCCTGCTGTTATGGACAAACACCACAGGATATACTGGCACACTCACAGAACAGATGCCATTAGTTGGAGAGGAAGGGTGTACTAACAGTAGTTGGAGTGTTTTATTTACAAAGCACGTTTTTTTCTTGTGATGCTGCAATGGATCTTTTAATTAGTTAGTTTTGGGAGGCTTCTGTCACCTAGAATTGATGCAAGTAGGTAGCCTGATATTTTCAGCAGTGGGTGTCAGCGACGTGCACAAAGGAGACGTGCTGGAGCTGCAGGGCACGGATACACAGTGCTTCCTAAAAAGCAGGCCCCCCCCAAAGTTTCCTGGAAAATCCTTAAGCACCCCAAAAATCAACTATCTTTTTTGGAAAAGCCTGATCTTAGCATTTTATTTGCCTCAATAAAATGTCTGTGTCAATCTGAAGGAGCACTCAGACGGAGCTCTGAAGGACCATCCCCTTTCTCCTGCTAGTGGAATGTTTTCCCCCCCACAGCCTCACTGAAGTTAGTCAAGTCTCTTATGAGGTGATCAAAATTAACAGGAGGACCACAGTGTGGCTTGTTGAATTAAAGAAGCCACCACTATCACTTTAAATAACCAATTTCAGGTGGTGTCTTATTTTAAGCTCCTGGTTTCTTAGAGCAACCACTGCTAAATCCACATTTCAGAAATGACCTCATCCTTCAAGCACAAGCCCAGCCTCCCTGCCTTTCCTTTGTCCTCGATGCAACCACTGCTATCCTATCACTCAAGCCATAAATTGTCCTTTCTTTGTATCCAGTCTTGCCATTACAACATATTGAGAAATCACAGTGTAGTCATAGTTCATTTTTTGTTCTCCTTGACCTCCAAAGACATTTGGAGGTGCAGCCATTAGGGCTGACTGTTCACTAAGGCTTACCATTGCACTCAACAATGCCAAAATCTCGGAATTAAGAGGAAATCTTAGCTAGAAGCAATGTGCAAAAATGAGGTTAGTATAGAAAAGACCATCAAGAAGCTGTGTTGGAGAAGACCAACCCATAACTACAGTATCTGTATGGCTTTTTTTTTTTTAATTAGCAAAGGAGTCACATTTCATTTTATTATCCATATCTGTAATACACTAGTGATTTTTAAAAGCAAACACACAGCCTCATCAATTTTTCATGTTTCCCATTCTGTAGTATCTTTACAATGGAAGTTGTCCTATGGGACAGAGCAGCCTCAGAAGACAGAGGAGAGGATGCTGTGACTTTTTACTAAATCGGTGACACAGACAGAGCACACAGAGCATGGTGTACAGCCGGTGTTTAACACACAGCAGTAAGCAGCACTGGCCAAGCACTGGCCTCCTCGATGGTGGGAAAAGTGGAAGCTTTATGGGCGGCTGGAATGCTCAGTCCCTCTGATATGGCAGAGGTTCATGTAGCTCACTGCATCCTGTGCAGCTGCCTGTTGCCCGTTTTCTTCAACAGAACATGGCTTCCTATTCTTCACACCGGTCAGACGCAAGCTGGATGTTTCATGGGAGGGAAGGTTATAACATCAGACACTGACGATGTAAGCATTATTTCTGATACACATAATGGAAAATTAAGAGGCTTGCAGTATGCTTGCATAGTGTCTGACTAGGAATGTGGGACAGTATGGTGCCATGATGAAGGAAAAGCCTAAAACAATGGAAACACCTATTTATTCCTAGGTATTCCTGCCACAATCACATCATTATACACTAGATAGAGCAGCTGCTGTTGCTTTCACTGGTAATCATTGCATGCACAGTCAGCGTGGGTCTAATGACTACTGTTTGCGCCCAGATCAGCGGCCACAGGCATTGGCATCACTATGGATGACTATATGATGTTTGCTGTACTGTGCACATCGTTAGGCAGAGCTCATCACCACCAAGGGAGAAACTCTGCAGCCCTGCCAGGTAGGCAGGGATCCTGTCCCGGGTTCCTGGGACCAGCTTTCCATCACAGGCATCCTGTATCTAGAGAACACAGTCAGGATTTAGGTTGTAAATGGCTTCGTTTCTGTGAATAGCCTTCTTTATTCTTTTTGGGTAAATAATAACGTATAGCAGCTTAAGATAGACTCACATTGCTGAGTCTTTGGGTTTTTCCCCACAGAGGAAAAACAGCGAGGAAAGGAGAGCCTCCGAGCTGCCGACTGTACTGCAATGCAGCCCAGCAATCACTGCAGCACCGTCTCCCCAGGCCCATTAGACTTGCTAAGCGCTATCGCCAGCTCTGCTCGGGAGCACCGAGAGTGGGAGCTTTTATTACTAGCTGGTCCCACTGAACATAACCGAAAAAGATTTTGCAGCCTATAAAAAAATGTAGGAATATAAATTGAATTAACTCAGTCTTTTCTAGCAATCATTCAGTAATTTTTAAGAATAGGAATTTATCTCAGGATTCTCCTTCATTCTCAACCTCCCAAACCTTAATATTTGATATTCATTAGCTAAATAACTGGTTTTGATTTACAGTTTTGTCCTAAAGGTCTAGGCAAATTTAGACTTTACTGGTTTTCGTTCCCCCCTCCCTGCTACTTTGTACAGACTGACTCAGTTCATATGGGGACAATAATGCCACCAACCTTACCTTCAAAATATATTAAATAACTGTTAATTCACCATGCAGTAAATTATGTTTTTATGCAAAATTAGTTTAATTTTCCTTACTGTTAATAAACCCATTTAAAGCATTCTTGAGTAACACGGGGGAAACAGGTCTATAGAATGACTCTGCATAATAAGGGTTACCTGTTGTCACACATGCAGAGAGGAAAAAACAATGCAGCGAAGCAAAATGCCTGTTTAGGAGGAGTACATCTATGTTTCAACAGGGCGGCTATTGCTTTCACAAAGCACGCCTATCCATCATTCTTTAAATGACTGTAAAGAATGAATAAACTTCTTTTTCAGTGTGGTTTCAGCTTTTTAAGAAAGAGTTACAGCCGGTGAGGCACCTTGCCACCATGCTGCAACCTTCTCGCTGCTCGGTGCCTGCAGACACATCTGTCTGGCTGTTTTCATGCTTCTCTCTTCTCCCTCACTTCAGCAGACCAGCAGACCACAACCACAGGCACAGTGGGGAAATGCTCCTGTGATGTGGTTTCTGAAATCTGGCTCAGTTTTCTTCTCTTGGCAAAGGCTTATTCACTTCCATGCTCTGAGCCAATCCTGTTCCCAGTCAATGATAGCTGTTTGAATGCATTTGAGTGCCGGATTTGGCTTTTTGTGTTCAGCTGCTTTCACAATGACTTCTTCCAACTCAGTGCTCATTCTGGCAAATAAATTCCATTTTTAGTAAGTAGAGTTGCCACTTAGCAGGTTTTTTTATTAGTGAGTAGATCTATTCCTACTTCACTTTGATTTTGTTTTCCCTTTTCTTAAATTAAAAATCAAAACCTCATTTCTAAGAACTGTTTAGAGTTTACACTAGACTAAATTTCCAGGCGTAAGTAATATAATGTTCAGTCTTAATGGAAGGAAGGGAAGTGGCAATATCAAGCATTTATATCTCAGTAGAAGTTCACCAGAATTTAACAGAACAAAGAAATATTTGATTGACTGTAAGGGCTCCTTCTCCTCAAAATCCTCCTGCAAAAAATAGGAGAAGAAAAAAGTCTTATAGAACAAGCTGCTACAATGTCAATAATGGAAAGTGTTAAAAAGCCAAGATATGTCATCCCCACTTCCCTGGGTATCCTATTAATAAGGGTAGGTGGCAACTTATTACTTGTAGCTGGGTAGATTTAGCTGAGTTTCAATATAGTAAAAGGAGAGTAACTCTTCAATACATTTCTGATGGCTATCTGCAACTGTGCCATTAGCCAACACGAATAAGAAGGTGCTTCAGCAACATTCAACAATGCATCAATTAAAAAGCAGCCTTTATTTGGCTTAAATTACAACAGAAAATTGATAAAAGATAGTTTATGAGCTACCAGGTTAAATTCAATGCCTGGAATAATCTTATTGAAGTAAATTCAATGGCGTGGCCTCCAAGGGTACATTTGCTCAAAAACTTTTGAAACAAAATGAACAAAACTGCAAAAGATGCTGCTTTATAGCATTTTATTTAAAATCAATACTGACTTCTATGAACACCAACAAGCTCTGGAGCACCAAGTAAGAAGTACAATCAGCAAACACATCTGCAGAAAATATTTATTTTTTAACTCCAGACAATAACTTTTTATTTTCTATGCAGTTCACATCTCCATTGCTCCATTTTCCCCCCATGTAATCTGTTAATCATTTTTCAAGAAAATGGTTTTAAACAGGACAGAAACAAAAAATCCTGCATATCCCTTTACCTTCTGCTTATAGGTAAACCACCCAGCCTGGTCATTCAGGTTGTTTAAGTTTTGAGTATCTCCTGGCTTTAATTGCCTTGAAACAATTTTTATCATCTCCCTTGCATGTTTCAGTGATGTCTTCTTTTCTCCCTCATAAAAATTGCTGCAGGTCACTAGACACATATTGTCAGACCATTTTGACTACAAAATAGTAATTTACCTTCCCAGTTTGAAAGCCTTATATTTAGGAGGGAACTTTTCTCCAAATGTTTATTCCCAGAGCCATATCCAAACCCAAGGCTACTACTGAAAAGATATCCAGCAAGGATCTTGATGAGCAAATTGAACAAACAAACAAATAAAATTTCTCACTAAAATAATGACAGACTGCTAAGTAGGCTTCCTACTCTCAAATATATTTCATAAATGAAGTTGTCCTAAATGAAGGCAGGCATGTTGCTGATGAGGAAAAGAAAGAAGGAACCTTCCTCCACCTTTATATGGCAAAATCAAGCGCTTTGTATTCTTATGAAACTTCTTCTGTTCTTATGAAACTATCATAGAAAGCTTGGGGACACAGCAAAAAGATATATCAAGGAGAAACCTGACATGTCAATTGCTAAAATGTTTTAAGCCCGTAATAGGATAGAGTGACAGAGAAAGACTTTAGGGAATCTTTTCTTACCCTGATAATCTGATGATCAATGGTTTTTACTCAGGCTGGCAAACTGTCACAAGGGGTCACCTTCATAAGTGGGATTGAAAACGCCCTCACCAGGTCTGCTGATAACAGTAAACTGGGTGGTGAGATGGACATGTCAGAAGGGCTAGCCATGTTACAGTGAGATCTGGACAGGCTGGAAGAGTGGACAAGCAGGGACTGCAGGGAGTTTAACAAAGACAAGTGCTAGGTCCTGCACATGAGACAACATAACCAGAGAGTCCAGTACAGCCTAGGATCTGTGTGTCTGGGCAGCAGCCTTGCTGAAAAGGAGCTGGGGGTGCTGGTGGACAACAGGCTGGATATGATTCAGCAGTGCGGATCTGCAACAACAAAGGCAAATAAGATCCTGGGCTGCATCCACAAGGACATTGGTAGCAGAGATAGGATGTGATCATCCCACTCTACTCAGTACTTGCCAGATTGCTCCTGGAGTACTGTGTCCAGTTTCAGTCTCTACAATTCAAAAAAGACGCGTACAAACTGGAGAAGGTCCAAAGGAGGACCACAAAGATGATTTAAAGGCTGGAGAACCTGCCCTGTGAGGAAAGACTGAAGTTAGGTCTTTCCTCCTTGGAGAAGAGAAGGCTCAGAGGGGACCTCATCACAGTTTTCCAGTACTTAAAGGAGTGGCTACAAAGAAGATGGATGCTCTCTTTTCACAAGGAGCTACAAGGAGAGGACAAGGAGCAGTGGGTACAAGTTGTACTGGAAGAGGTTTCATCTTGGCATAAGAAATTTGTTATAGTAAGAACAATCATCCACTGGAGGTTTTCAAGACATGACTGGAAAGGGTGTAGATAATCTCATTTAGGCTCTCTTTTCCATGAAAGGTTGGAACAGATGATTTTTTGAGGTCTCTTCCAACTTGGGCTGTTCTCGTGTTCTATGATCCAAACTACAGTAAAGTAAAAACTTTACTTTACTTTAGTAAAGTACTTTACTTACTAAGAAAATGTTCACATAGTCTTGTTATCAACACATGGCATCCTCCAGAGAGCATCACAACAGTAGTTTCTCCTCATGAGAATAAGAAAAGAGGCCAAATTCATTGGCCAAGTCTTCTCGTTATTAGGCTTCATAGTGTCACTTTCTTACAGAGTGTAAGGCAACAATGGCAGAGGTTGTTTTGTGTCATTTCTCAATTTCCAATAATACAGGTCTTGACATGTCTTAAAGAGAGACAGGTAGGTTGAGGTGTTGTGGCACTTTTTGGTTTTGTTTTTTTCCTAATATGTAAGACCTGCAGGAATCCCATTCAAGTCTGAAATTGAGAGGCAGATGGGACAGTTCACCATTTGCTTGCTTGAATGAGGTAACATCAGAGATCTCTCCAAAATGTTTGATTTTCTCCTTTGTCTCATCCTCTTACAATTCTCTCAGAGTTTAAATCAGATATGATAAATTATTTGAGGATTTTTTTAACTTGAATAGTTATGTTTTCTGTCCTGGCTCCAATTCATAGTCAGTGAATGGCTTAACAAATGGCTTATCTGCTGCACATTACCACTCTTTAACTGTATAAATTCTGGGTGTCTAAAATAGCAAAATTATCATTGTTGCAGCCACCCCTTTTCTCCTTGACGAAGAATTTTGCTGATTTTTTTTTCTAAACTAAATTACATATAAATTGTCAGAGATATAGCAGAAGAAAAATTCCACAGTTGAGAAATCATAATAAAATGAGAGGAAAGGATATGGATACAGTAATGCTGGAAAAAAATGGCTAAATATCAGTAAAAAGTGACAATGAGTGTTTTCTGGTTTTCTTGATGAAAAATAAAGGAAGCTGCATAGGCTGGGAATATTTGGTACATGAAGCATCACTGTAAAAGTGCAGATGGATTGTATGAATCAGTTGGCCGCTGCCTTTATGAAAAACAAACAACCACCCTACTGTTTTTTGGGAAAAGATAGTAAAAATTCTTAATATTACCATCACTGAAAAGGTAACTTCATTTCAAATAGCTCAAGACACAAGTCAAAGAAGAGCTCCTCACTGCTGCTGTAGTTACCACTGATTATAGCAGCAAGAATTCTGGAGAATTAAGGTGAGCCATGGCATTCCTCTGGCTTGCTGGATACAGTTGCTACAGAAAAAAATTCTGACCAACACAACCTATGCTGTGGTCTCACGGCCTTTATCCAAACCTCTCTGAAGTCATCAGAAATCTTTCCACTAACTTAAATAAACTCTGACATTCTGTCATAGTGAAATGAACTTGTGGCTAGCACCCAAAGTTCAGGAAAGCTCAAAGGACAAGGTCTAACAAGGGAAAAAAAATAGATATAATAGTAAGGGAGGAGGCCAGGGAGGCCTTGTAAAGAAAAATAGCAGCTTTGGGGCTTTCTCCCCTGAGGCACGTCTAAGATGGTGATACGTCTCCCCTGAGGCACATATAAGATGGGCTCTGCTCCAAACTGATAGGGAACAGAAGAGGGATCGAAGGAAGCTGGGTCAACGAAAAGGGAGCAAGAAGAGCCTGGCACAGCAGAGGGGAATGAAGAATGCAGCTGCAGCCCTTCCACAGAGATCTGCTAAGAGCTGCAGGTATTCAAGATCCTCCAAGTACCTTATGTATCTCTCCCACTTTCCTATTTCCATTACAAATTCAAGTAAAACTGAAAGCAAAAAAGGAGAGGAGACAGAGAGAAAAGGCTTTGCTTTGGTTGCCAGAGGAAGGAAGGAGGCTAATTATGAGGAAAAAGAAAATATGCAAATCACAGACATATAAAATGCAGTGTCTTGTATTCTGCTCCTATAGTAGGATATACTATAATACTGTGAACTTCAAGGCTATTAGGAACCCAAAGCATCTCTGAAGTACATCGAGACTGGAAAGATTGGGAAATGTATATGACATAATAAGTGAGGGGGAAGAAAGACACATTCTCATGTTTGATCTTTTTCAGCAGATAATGACATTTTGTTCCTTTTCTCATCCAAGCACTGAAAGCAGTGTCAAAGAGAGATTTATTCCTGAATCTGATGTAATCAGGTGTAATACCGAATCAGAATATGGAGGATGAGAAATGGTGTGGTGGCAAGCGGTATGCACCTGTTGGGCTGTCAAAAGGAGGACAGTCCCCTCCCTCCCTCCCTTTGTCACTGTCTCTGGTGACACACACTCTGCGGAGAGCAACCAACCACCCAGGAGGGTCCCACCCCAGATTGGCTCCTTCATTTGTCCCCAACACACACCACTGACTTGACGTGGTGGAAATGAAAATCTAGAGCACATCACACATTCTGTCCTCTCATTCAGTTTTAAGGATTTTAGTATTGTTCTCTGTCACAGGGCTTGTGCCTCACAGAAGTGGAGATACAAGCCTGCAACTGGTTCTGCCACCAAAAAATCACATATGACGTGACAGAGGCCCTCAAACATATTGTACTATTGAAGGCACAGCTCAACCACAGACTACAAGCTTTTCCAGCTAGTTCATTAATATTTATTCTTCCTCTTTGGTGAGACGCAGAGATTTAAATTAAATTTCTTTTACCCAGATGTATCTATCTACCTACCTATTATATTAGATGGGAGACAAAGCTAAACAAAGGGACATTTTCCATTCTTAAACCAAGCAAATCAGTCAAGCAGAAAGTGAAAAGAAAAAAGTGAGCTGAGTTTTTAATGAAGGCCAATGTTGTTAATTTGATTCAATTGGGAAATACTATTATAATTATGACTAGCTATTCTATGCAGCCATAGGTATATGGGTACATATTGATAAGTTAACATTGAAGAGAAGGTTTATTGCTCAGATTAAATTTTCTGGTTAAAGTGAAGGATCCATAATCAGAAAAGATGATTAAATATGGCCATGGCCTAAACGGTTTCATTCTACTCAGGAGATTCCATCTGCATGAATGAAGCAGAACGGTCGGCCTTAGAAAGGGATTATGAGAAGACATGGGAAGAAACAGAACATCCACATGAGAAAACTGGAGGCATCCATAATAATAATAAGCCTGCATTAAGAATGTTTTGACCTAAGACTGCACAGAGAGAGCCTTAAAATTTTTCTTCCTGAGAGGTACCGAGCCTGGGTAGTCACAGACCAACTCTGTAACTGTTGCTGTGGGGACAGTCCCTCAACTGGGCATGTGTCATGCTCCATGTGGCAGACGCTACTCACCAGTAGTGACTTCAGTGGAAGGGTTTTGCCTCTCTCCCCTGCCAGCCAGACCAAGCACAAATATTTATTCAAATGGCATAAACAACAGAAACTATTTTTGGAAGAAATAGAAATTCAGTTTATTAGGACTCTGGAAACACAGTGCCAGACTGTGTATAATCAAGCCACTTAAGTCCAGCCATAACATTTAGATTCTATTTACTCTTAATGTATTTTTGTAACTGATTTTTGATGAATCAGCCTTTTAAAAATCTTTACGTAAACTGTTCTTTGGATTTATATGCAAATATTACCCTTTGTAAACCCAAATGTTGGCATATATTCCTACTACAGTTTACAAGTAGCCTAACTATTTACCTTTCAGATTATTCCTAGATCTGTCTATGGTAAATAGCATCCAAAGAAAGGAAAGTGCTACCTTTTGTTACATCACTAAAATAAACAGGCGTGGGGAGTGCAGAAGTCTCTCTGCTAAAATGCTGACAAGAAGGCTAATCTGAACAAGATGGGGTAGCTCGGTTTTGTTCAGATTATTTTCTTAGCATATGCAATAAGAAGAGTTTGAGAAATTATCTGCATTATAAGTAAGCTAGACTTCAAAGACTGCTAGAGTGTCTAAAAAGTCACTTCCCTTTTTGATGTTCTTAGTCGACCAGAATGGTACTCTTGACTGGAACTGAAGTGAGATACCTGAACAGCACCAAATTCAAAACAAGCAACAAAGCAATCTTGTAAAGGCCTGATAAGCTTCTCTACCAGGTCAAGTACACTCAGGAAGAGGTAAGACTGGGAAAGGGACTCTGGACATCCTTCTGCTTAGGAAAGAAGGAATTCCTGTTCTCTTCTGTTCTATGAAAAGGGGAAGAACCCTTCATCTTCTTCTGTGCCATGTGTTGCTCCTACAGTAATGGATGCCTCTTAAAATCTGGTGATGTTAGAGATTTGCTTCTACCTACTGTCACAGAAGTTTCCACATTTAAATAATTTACCTTGCTGTACAGATATCTTCATCCCTGTCTAGTAGCCTGGACTGATCAAAAAAAGTCATTAAGACTACAGAAAAGAAAAGTCAGTCTGAGTAAACAGAGTGAGCATTGAGATAAAGATTGGGCAAACCTATAGCCTCACACATAGTAAGGGGCCCAGAGATAGCCAGTTAGAGCAAAAAGTCTCTAACCTGACTGTTTAAGAGGAAAAGAGATTAATATTTCAGCTTGTGTCACCTCAGATTTCCAAGAGAACCTCCCACACCCCGTATCGCAGGCGACAGCCAAAGCTGTCATTTCACTGAAATGTCTGTAATATTCATGCTGCATTTTGGTGCAGTCTATAATTAAGTGCTCATATGGATGCCATCAGATCCACTCAACTTCATTTATGTATTTCTCATTGTAAAGATTCACAAAACACTCCCTCTGAATAAAGCTTTCTGCTTAACATACAGAAACATATAAAATCCCTCCAACAACATATTGCCATATTATACAATACTGCAGCCCTAACAATAACTCACACCAGTTTGTTACTACACCTTGTATAAGCACCCTCAAACAATGCATTTGAAATGCAAATATACAGGATAAGACAATGAAATAACATGCTACATAACTATATACTGTAATATAACATAAAGACAAAGCACTATTTTCTCTTCCTCATCAGCAAATTAAGTCTTGTTTACATAGGCTCTAGAAATATTTAGGATTTAAGGAGTCAGATGTTTTAAAGAGTTAAGACAAAGCTCTACACAATAAAAAAAAAGCTAGGAAACGTAACAAGGTTTATCTGGGGAGACTTTTAGCTCATTCCCACATGTGTTTTTTAAATCTGCTTTGTCCCTTGGTGGTGCAGAAGCAAATTAGCAACATGGGGAAAGTACTAGGGAAAACAGAAGGTGTACATTAATTTCACACCTAATTATTAATTAATTTGCTCAGGCTCTGCTGGAATAATCAGCACTTGAACGGCTTCACTTGTTCTCAATGAGCCGCTGCAGTGTCTCTGTTTAAAATTCCAGGGGGGGCAGAGTTGCAGGAGGCTGAATAGTAATGACTGCAGGGAGGGAGAGCCTGGACCTCCTTCCACGGGACCCGTGCCACGTGCTTTTATAGTACCAAGCATGACTAACACTAGGGTAGATAATGTGATTTCTTTCTGATAGCTGAGTTACACTAGCATAAAAGAGAAGAAAATAAGGATTTGGGTGAAGTATCTCCATTGGTTTTGTGTTGCTGTTAAATAGTTAAGAATGTTAAGACAAAGACACTGTTATTGACATTGGAAAAATTATCCAGGACAAATTTATCTACATAAGGCATTATGAAACAAGGCTTTAGTGCTCTGATACAAGCAATATGTAGTGTTGGGAGATGACAGATTCTCCTAACTTATTAAATAACACACAAATAATCTTTGACAAACAGATGATTTGAAAGGCTGGCTGCAATTTTCCTGCAGGCTGCAGCTCTTTCAGATAAAACTTATGAAATGCAGCATATTTAATCAGTTACTTGTACATTTGATCCAGATTGCCTTTCATTCCCTTCTGTACCTCACATAGGTTGTAATTTGCTATAGCATCTGTCTGGTAAAAAGCCTTCCATTTATACAAAATAAGTGACAATTTGAAAAAGAGCGTTATTCTTACATAAAGATACAACACGTCTTCTACATCCTATCCTTATTATGTTATCATATGTTATCAAAGGTATCAGAATTTGGTATAAGAACTGTCATTGACCTAGAGAGAACTAAGTAGAGAAAGAGGCCCATGTGAAAACAGGAAAACATTTAGGACCAGATTCAGAAGGAACTCTAGTATAAACAGGACTTGGTAAACTTTATAGCCCAAACTGAAAATTAGGATGTTGCCTCCTCATTGGCTCTGAAGATCCCCAAATGCTTGCACTCTTCTATCTGTTTCAGTGTCACAGTGCTCGCTGATGCTGTCTAGCTCAGCCCTAGAAACTGGGAATTCAACACAAACCCACCCCTAGGAGACTTGTAGAGTTGGTGAGGAGCAGGCTAGGCTGAGCAGGACTTTCTTCTTCTCCTGCTGGGGATTTGTGAAGGAGGTCAGGATGTGCCAACGAGGGAGGGAAAGCCAACGAGGGGGAGCTTGCTCTGCAGAGCCACTCGGACGCTTGGGTAGGAGTGAGATGACGGGACTGCCTCCACTGCCCAGACTGATCATGCATTTTATATCACAGTCACTGGACGTGAGAGCAATAAAAGGAAAAGCACCGACACTCCCACATCAGTACTCAACCATAACACTACACTGAGCTCCATCCCTGTATGAGCTTTTCAGACACGGGAATTTAGCGTTGCTTTGGGAAACTCCCTTCCCCTTCCTGCAGCGCTCCCATTGCGGACTGCTGACAGGGACTTTGCTGACAGAGGAAAGTTTGGGGTCCTTCAGGCTGAAGAGTGCCTAATATGTAGATCTGCCACTGCAAATCTCTCCTCAGAGAGCTATGGCACGCTCTGAAAACACACCTGCAGCTTTGCCTAGTCTTGTGGTTTAATCCCAGGTGGGAACTAGGACCACGCAGCTGATCGCTCGCTCTCTCCACCCTCCCAGTAGGGTAGGGAGAAAAAGAGGGGAAAAACACCCTTGTGGGTTTAGAGAAAGACAGTTTAATAGAACAGTAACGCAAGACAATAATAGTAAAAGAATATACAAAATAAAGTGATGCAACACAAGATGCTGTCACCACCCAGTGATAAGTTTCCCAGCCAGTTGCGAGCGGTGATTGCAGACTCCTGCCCACTGGGCAACCCCCATTTGTGTACTGAGCCAGATGTCGATGGTCTGCAATATTCCTTTGGCCAGTTTGTCCTGTCTGTGCTCCCTTTCAGCTTCTACGGGAAGCTGAAAAAGTCCTTTACCAATGTAAACACTACTCAGCAACGACTAAAACAGTATGCCTTACCAATGTTGACTAACTCTATCCCAGCTGAATGCAGGACACCTAGCTTATTCAAGTAATTCTGATGGGCACTTACTGTCAGGAGAGAACATGGACTCCAGATACCAAACCTAGAGAGGCACGCACCTGCAGCCTCAGGGCACCAAAAGTCCAGAGCAGGATTTGAGGGACAATCCCTCATTTTCTATTTTCTACCTGTATCTTCTTTGTTCAATAGTTTGGGGAAAGGCAAAAAAAATGAGTAAGAATTAGCTGAGGGCCTTGGGACACTGAACCTTCCCACGCACTGACTAAAAAATGCTATTTCAATGGTCCCTTTTGGATATCGGGTCCCATTCTGGAATCAAGTCCACCAAATGAGGGCAATGCAGTATATTTCTGTAAGTAATTATAGTCAGCTGCAGAGGACAGCTCATTTCACTAAGCTTAGCTAAGTATTTCAGTCTCTGATGGATAGGAATTGGAGTGTCACGGTTAAAATGCAAAGTATTCTACATATGGATAAATAAGAGAAAGAATAAATGGCTCAGTTCTGAAAAGCGAGACTTTTTGCATCCATTGCCTTCAGAAACAACCGAGAATGTGCAATAACCCTCAGGACTAATCTTCAAGTAACCTCTGAGGCAAGGCATTACAAATATAAGCTAATTTTAAAAATCAGGTGTAAAACCCATAAAATTCCAGCAGAGCTTATTTACTGTTTTATACCAAGATCTATGTTTGTATAAAATTTCATGAAAATTGCACCTAATTTACCATGGGTTATTTCTTGAATAAAAAGTTGGAAGAAAGGGAATAATAATTTCCCTATGTTTTTATATTATTTTCATCACAGTAGGTAACCTACCTGCAATAAAAAAATGCAGCAACTCTGTTTTGTAATGCTATGTTCATTGTATTGAGTTATATGCAATATAATACACATCAATACCATATGGTGCATAGGCAGTAAAATAAAGAGTATGAAACACAATGGCTTTACACTTATTTAGTGCTATAAACACTATAAAGCATCAGAGTAGCTAGCAAAATTATGCTGAAAACTAAGCAGGAATGAATTTTTGAAGTTTGTGGAGAACTTTGCCAAGAACTACTCAGATGTGAGTATATCCTCCTTAAAACTGGGTTTGAATTTTCCACCGGTGTAATTTAACATAGATCCATCAGCATAAATCAAGGTAATCAACATATATCAGCTTAGAGTCTACATCCACATGGATTCTTCCCTTCAGCTATTGCATTATTCTCCAGTGCAAGTCCAGGAACCCGAGTTATGCAGAAAGAGTGTGCCAAAAGGAAAACAGACTTTAAAATAGTAATTAACACATTATTACCATACTTCACATTGCTACAGGAGCGCTCCAAGGATTCCAAGCAGAACAATCACTCTTCAATCAAGTCATTACATGTTCACAAAACCTATTTTACAGATGAGATATTCATTATGTGAAAGGACTGAAGATTAAACTCCTGATGCTCATCATTAGCTGACTTCTCCTATGCCGGAATCACAGCCCTTTTTCCCCTCAGCAGCACTGTCTTGTATGCTGCAGGTCTGGTGCAGAACACAAGACCACTCACAAGTCTGGAAAAAAGGTACCTCCTGAATTGAGGGACCTGAGTCCCACCTTGTGGATTTCAATAAGCTTCTAACTCAGGAGAGCAGGGAGTCGCTGTACATTTCTCTGGTAGTTGCCCCAAACAGGTATGCACATGTACAATTGCATGGTTGGAGGAGATGGTTCCCTTAAAAAAGATTTGAAGAGATGAGTTTTCTGAACTGAGGAAGAGGGGGGATATATTTTTTGCAGTCTGTCCAATTGTCTTCTGAATTTACAGATAGAGATTAAAAAAAAATCAGGACATTTCATGTCTAACAGGCTGTAACATTCAAAGTTCTAGTTGGTGGGAGGAAAGACCTGTCCAACTGAATGGAGCTTTGCAATTTTGCATCCTAAAGCACTGGCAGGGAGCCCTAATAATTTCTGTTATGCCTGGCCTGTGGATAGATTTCTTTATGTTGCTGCAAGCCATATGGCTTTCTGGAAAATTAGGTTTTTTTCTCAAAATACTAAAGTAAAAAGTTATATATGACTAATATTTTATTTACTTGCCAATATCTTTTGGGGACAATGATTTAGTTTGGCATAAAATATGTATTACAAAATTTGTAACAGTTACTGTGGAGGTGTATCAATATATAGAAGTATTTGCCTTGTTCCTTGCTTAAATGAATTTGCCTGATAAAACCATACCTCAGTTGGAACTTTACTCCACCATAAAAACTGCTAAAATAAATGCCAATGACAATATTAAGTATTCTGTTTGTTACTTAGAGGTTATTATTCATGTCAGAGAAATGTATTAGCAGATTTACTGAATCAAATTCATTCTTAACACTAAAATTCACTGGAATTATACCAGAGATGATGGTAGCATAATATAAAACTGTGACTTGTACTTTTTTTCTTCTCCAAAGAAATGAGATTCATTATCTTAAAGGAATGTCTGTATGTCACCAGTGAGATTTCATTGCACAACAGATTCTGTTACACAACAATCTTAAAATCAGTTTTCATTAAAAGATCACTTTTTTTTTGGTGTGAAGACATTCAAGACTTGTGTTTTCCTTCATCCATCTTTCTTTACTCCAGACACAGTATTTGTCCAGACACAGTATTTGTTCAGAGAAGCTCCAAAAACTTCTGTCAGATGTAAAACTATGTTAGGATCCCAGACACTAACTGAAATGAAAGAATAAGTTTTAAGAGTGCTTTCTGGAATTTAAATAAACAGTGTCGTTACCAAGCAATGCTTTTACTATTTCTTTAAAACATCACTTTGATGCTTGAGGAGGTCACGGTTTGCTAGGACACAAAACAAAGCACACATCTCATGGCGCTGAAAGTACCACAGAGGAATAGAGCACGGTATGGTACAGACCAAATTCTGTCCTCCCAGGCAAGTCTTACAAAAGAGTGTAGCTTCAAATGAGCAGCAAAAAGATGATTTGCTTATTTTTCAAGCATTTTATAGCATTCCCAAAAGGAAGAGGACAAAGTTTTCTGTGCGTCATATCTGGCCAGATTAATCTGTACTTCTAGATGAAACCCTTAAGAACAAGGCTATAATTTATATTAACAAAAGAATATAAAACAACAGTTTACATAGCAAATGTCTCAAGTATTTGACTTCCTGCAAATATTAAGATTACAGAAAGCACTTGATATGACAGCAAAGGGAGGAAACTGTATTGGTTTTGCCAGTGGGATTCAGAACTATAGCAGGATAAGGCATTGGGAAGGGGAGCTGTAGTTTATCTGGACAGACACAATTTTCAGACAGAGAACAGAGAGGGTGTGGTGGCTCAACAGAACAGCACTTCTACAGGCTTTACAGTCTAGATGGTATAATAAAGGAAGCAATAGCAATGAGATATTTTAGGGAAACCTATAAGACAAAAAGGAATAGCAGTCAGTGTCTGCAGCAGAGTACTGTATCCACAGCTCGTAAGAGCTGAAGAATGAATTCTTAAATGTCAGTGTGGTGGGTGCCAGAATTAATACTATTCTTGGGAGGAAATCTGAAGGAAGTTACTTCAAGGATACATACAAAAGATGAGCATAAAATCAAGCAATTATAAAAATATTCAACTTCAGGATATCAAAGGACCAGTTTGCAAGGTAGTACAGATCAGGGAGGACAAGACATACAGACAGTTCTAAGGCACAGCAATTCTCGTGTACAACTACTAAAAAAGGCCACCAGGTTTGCTGAGCAGACTCCTGAGAAAGCACAGCGTAATAACTGTTAGCATCACTTAAAATTGTAGCTTTTGTGTTCCATGCACATTTAGGTGAGGGGATTACCTTTAAAACAAATGCAGTTTCTTCCTTGTTTTTCTCTCAAGATGAGACAGTATCAGCTCTGAAAATATAGGAGGATATGGGATGTCCATTTCAACCAGTGAAGACTCACAGGGAAACCTTTGACTCCGTTTTGCACCTCCTTTGGCAGCTGTGTAATTCTTTTCCTCAAAAGTGGCCTTTCTGGGACAACAGTGGTGGGACCTGGGCCCCTGTGCTGTATACTCTGTGAGCTGTCAGAAGATGTGATGTGACAGAGTCACCTCACTTTATGCAGTCCTGGGGTGAAAGATGAAGAAGAGGAGAGCCCTGCTGCAGAGATGCCTTTGCTGGCTTCCATGATTCTCTGCTCAGACCGCAACTGGGATCTGCAAGTCCCTGACCAGGCGACTGCTAGCAAAATGAAAGAAGAGAGTTCTCTAAATTGTTTTCTATTTCTAATGCTGATGATAATTGCCTCGCCTCAGCAGCAAAAAGATTTGACAATTAATGCAGTGTATTGAGTCTAAAGCAAAAGGAGAAATGGGGAAGCAGTGTTAAAGATTCTTTTTGAATAAAAAAACCTGCGATGCCAGTGTGAGATACAGTTGGCCTGAGTGACTCTAGCGCTGATTATAAATGATTAAGATCAAATAGAGGAATGGAGCTGAAAGGAACCCTACAGACAGGCTATAATCTTCCCCCAGTGATCACAGATAATATTTGTAGTGTTTTGAAGTGCTAATGTAGTGCCTTCAAATTAGCTAGCAGTTCAGAAAATGTACACGATCCAGACTTCACTGAAGTCAATGAAATGGATAACTTTAACTGCAAGCAACAATAAAATGTTAATTAAAATATATAATACTTTAGGAATGTTCCACTGGCTTCTGGATTTTTACTAGACAATAGAAGCAATTCCATAACCCCAAGTCAACACCTTTTCTTCATATTCTGTGGTGATATTGTGCAACATATGTCCACAACTACAATACCTATACCATCAAAGTTTTATTTTAGCATATTATAACTAGCCACAAATACAAATACATTTACTGTATTCCAGGTCAATAGGTTCAAAAGTCAGATGTCCACGCAACTCTTGAATATTGCTGCCACCTTCAGGAAACATAGCAAAAAACCCCCAACACCAAAATATTAATTAGAAAAAAAAAAAGGAAAATAAACAAGGATTTATTATGTCAATTGGTTATTATATTGTACTTCAGTTACATTAATTTTCATAATGGCATATAAAGATAATTTTATCATCCTCAAATTTCCAACGAAGAAGTAAGTCCAGCGTTAAGACAATTGCCTAAGGCCAATCACAGCCAGTGACACATACATCCTCAGCTCCTTGAAGTTTCACCAAAAAAGATTTGTGTATCAGAAAATCACTTTATTGGCATTTGGATAGTTACAGTGTCATTGAAGCTTATTTTGTCTTTGATTCATTGAGGCAGTTACTTAGCACTGCAGGGTAGATTTAATCTTCTGTACTGAAACTCAAATCCAGTAGTTACTTTTATAACCACACAGAGAGTATCTATTGAAAACTGCATCATAAAATACAGACAGAAAAATCAGAGTCTACATATTCACTGCTAAATTTTGAATCAATAACATTCTTGATTGTTATCGGGCGGGATGGTTCTGAGTTGGTGCTTTACGATGTTATGGGAGAGTCCTATTGATTTCCTGACAGTCTCTCACATTTTTTTCTCAGATGAAAGAAATCAGAAGTGGCAGTCTGAAAGCTTCGGTCTTTATGAAATATTAGCATAACTGAAGTTTAATTACCAATTAAGGAAATGGACCCAATTTTTTTTTTTGATTCTCCTAAGAGCTTACACGTGCTTTATATCGTCTTAGCTCTCACTAACAAGGTACAAACTCATCTGATGCAACTTCAGACCAAACTCATGATAGTTTACTTCCTTATTTTGAAATGGAACCAATGTAAATTCTGTATAGGAATGTTTTAAGCCTGTATGAAGCCTGTGAGTCACAGGCCCATTTACCCATCGATTCCTTATTGTTTGTTCTAATGGAAACATCTAGGAATGGGTTAGTATTTCCCCAGAGTGCACAGGGAGGAAAGGACAGATGGTCTCCAAAACAGTAAATTTCCTTTGGAGATTATTTAAAAAGACTTTCCCATCAGCAGTAATATTTTAAGCAGTTTCCTTTTATATATTTATGATTAGATTATGATCTAATGAACTCTTAAAACATGCTCATTGTTCCTCCAAATTTGGGAAACTCCCATGATAAGTGATGTGAGAGGGCAACAAATGCCACAGTGGTCATAAAAGGGTTGATGAAGTGTCTTCACTTTTTATTTAGGGGCTCAAGAACTTCTTCAGGGATGTCAGAGTATTCAGAAAGGTAGGGTAGGCTGCTTGTGTTATCTCCAGAACCAGATTTCACACTCATTTCTCCTTTCCTGACATCTATCTTAGTCCTGGTTAGGGACACTGTAAAGTGGGGATATCCTGGCTGCTCCTGGTCTTGATTTAGCTCTGGAATGGAGTATAGAAAATTGGTTGTTTGTTTTGGTTTTTTTTATCAAGTGTTGTTTCCCCTCCCATTTAGTTCTTTGGTATATACTCCTTTGAAAACCTTATCAGCCAAGAATAAGCATGAAGTGAGATTTCCATACATAGTAGTTATTCTAAGTTATTCTATTAGATACTAAACCCCAGCCCCTTTAGTTTGCTAAAACAAAGGTCCTACTTACTGCACTGCAGAAAGTCTTAAACATTCATGCTGTGTATCAACTACGTAAAACCAAAATCTCTCCAGACCTTTGTACGCCATCCACAAAAGTGTGGTCTTGTGGACAGTCACAATGAAGGAAAAAAAAGGAGGCGGCAGGGCAGAACAGAGCAGAAAGGGAAGAAAGGAGAGAAATTATGGCCCTGGTGTAATGACATGAGCATTAAAACCAGATGTTCCCACTACTACCATTAGCCGTAAAGAAGATTTCTTTGTTGCCCACGTTCTTTTCCTATCTGAACCGCCACATTGGAGACACTGCAGAAACATTTTAAATTTACAGAAATTTGGAATAAATTAGAAATTCAATTTCTGGGACATGTTCAAGGTACGGGGAGAGAATTTTCATATTAATCATCAGGTACAAAAAAATAAACTTCTCTGTAATGCTTAAATGACTCACATCTCTATAATATTTCACAATTTGAAACTTTGCTTACTTTACATTCTACACATTCTAAGAACAGGTACATTTGCTGTTTCCTCTAAGTTTCTAAAATTATAGAAGTTAGCACTATGACTTTCTATGAGCATTGAATTTCTAAAAAGAGTTGTTTGTATCTCACGTCTTCCTGAGTTAGGGCTAGGAGCCAGGGGTTTTCCTGTTTGTACAACTGGGAGAGAACATCTGGGATATTTCTGCTGTTGAAAAGGATGCTTTTGTCTAAGAGACAGCGGCATTTCACCAGAGTGAAATCCACATGAGCTATTTTGCAGTGATTTCAACTTCTCTCATGTGACTGACATCCATGCATGTAAACATAATGCACTTCAGAATAGTGTTGCTCACTCTGAGTACCACCCTCAGAAAGTATCTGCCCGGATGCACCCTAATGATCACACCAAATGTGACTGGAGATCTGTCACCTTGGCTCAGGAGAAAGGGCTCCAGCTTCTAATTGCTGCAAAACATGTGGCAAAAGAAGCTGGATGAAACGCATAAGGTGGAAAAGAGCAGAAAGGAATAGAAGGATTTGAGGAGCACCCCAGGTACCACAAGAACATTTTCCTGTGATGCCACTACAACTGCAATTTGTCTTATAAAGTGTTTTATAAGATAGGAAAGCCATGATAAAATGGAGGCTTTTTCAGTAAGGACTAGGAACGCTGAATGTTATGTAGACTGGATTCCTTTATTTCATACCAGCTGTGAAACTGAGGTGCTGTCATTTGAATCGGCGCTTGTGAGGTGACAGCCAAATGAGCGGTGTCGTACCACAGCACAGCACTTCTCGGCTGGCATGGGGGCAGAAGAGAAGCAAACCTCTCTATTGCCCGTGAAAGGGAAGCCTGGCTTAGGCCAAGAATAAGCTGCTCTCGCTTGTAGCCCATTCCAAACAGTGCACTTTTGAGTGCATGGCTGAGCTGACAGGACTCTGCTCAGGACCCTTTGCAAGCAGCAGCCAGCAGACAATTGCTCTCATTTTTCTTTTGTGGGTACCTGAGGGCCCCAGCCACTTCGAAGTGAACCATGGACTCCTTTGTTACTCCTCAAATTCTTGTTTCTGAGGAACTAACAGTAAGATGGATTTCTGTTTCAATTCCTGAATCATCATTTTCAATAGGAATACTGTATTTTCATGCTTGACCCCAACATGCTAGTAGTTCTACTGTGAGAGCGGATTCCTTCCTGTCAGTAGAGCTCTATTAACTGAAGGGACGACAGATCCACTTATGAGACATTTTGCCAGGGAGGATTAGCATTACTGACATAAAGGATAAAAATGTACAGTGTGCCACTTTACATGTTAGCACTGTCAACACCATTATGAGTGTTTATTATAACTCATTTCTGCTTGTTATAGCTAAACTAATGGAAACTGATTTTAAATCAAAATGTTTTCACTGTTTTCTGTTATGACTTTATTTGCTGAATAGAAAAGAATCCCATTTGCTATTTTTGTAGTATTTCCTCCACCCCAGGAGGGGATGGAGAGTTAAAGAGCACTGGAAAACACCTCGCTGTTCATATTTTCATTTATTGAGACAATCTTGTCACTTGCTGATGTCACTTGGGAGTAAACCGTGTCAGCGCATTCCTTTGGTTTCAGCAGAAAACCTGTATGCTGGGGGTGACAGAGGGACCTAACAGAAACAAGCCCCAACAGATCGACCTGGAGACGGAGAGAGACAAGTTCTCTGCGGCTGAATGAGTTTTGCTGAGGGGTGGGTGTGGAGGGGACTCTTTTAAGTGCACTGTTTGGAATGGGCTACAAGTGACAGCAGCTTATTCCCGGCCTAAGCCAGGCTCCCCTTTCACGGGCAATAGAGAGGTTTGCTTCTCTTCTGCCCCCATGCCAGCCGAGAAGTGCTGTTTATTTATCGATAAATGCGTCCCACGTTACCCCAGCTGCGGGTTCCCCCGTGCCGTGGCCCAGCCGCAGGGTACTTCACCACAGCCCTAAAATGCGGGAGGAGTGCGGGTCAGCCTTTTTCCTAGGCTGGTGCTATTCTTCGTTTTACATTATTCGGCCAACAACGCAGAGACCACAAAAAAACAAACAAACAAACAAAGAGGTCCCTCTGTAAAGGAGGACCAGGAGACCCCCACAGCTCGGGCCTTCATGCCCGACCACCTCTGGGGGGGGCTGCCGGTCTTCTGGCCCTTCCCGCACCGCCGCTGCCCAGGGAAAGCTGCGGCGACGAAGAGCCCGGGGCCAGCGAGAGCTGAGGCTCCCACCTCGGGGCGGGCTTGGGACGGAGAGAGCGGCTCTCCCCAGCCCGGGCAGGGGCAGCGGGCGGCGAGCGGAGGCGGCCCGGCCCTCCCGCCGGCCTCTCGCGATGTTGCCAAGGGCCCTCCGAGAGTCGGCAGCGGGCGCCGCCGGTTGCTAAGGGCCGCCGCCGGGGGAGACGCGCGGCCGCCGCCACCGGGAAGGGCCGGACACCGCCTCAAGGTGATTCCCGCCGGCCCGGGGGGGTTTCTCGGTTCGGTGCGGTGAGGTGCGGGGGCAGGCAGCCGGGGAGGGCCGGGCACGGCGACGCCCTTCTCTGTCAACCGCCGGGTGCCCCCCCCCGCCCCGAGCCTGGGCGGAACTGGGAGTGCGGGGGCCCGGGGCCGAGCCGGGCCGAGGGAGAGGGCGCTCGGAGACCTCCACGGGGTGCCGGGGAGAGCGGAGCGGGCTGCCGTAACCTGGGCGAGCAGGTTCAGGGTGCCCTGGCCAAGGCCGTCTGTGCTTTTTAGCCGTAGCGTGAGAGAAGGATCTGGTCGTGTTTTGCCTCTTCTCCTGAGGCTTTTAGAAAGACAATCTGCTGCTGAACGTGAGTTGTCGCGATAAATCTGGTTACTGCCAAAGCCAGATACGCAGTTGTATGATTTAGATTAGATATCGGGAAGAAATTTTTCACTCTGAGGGTGGTGAGACGCTGGAACAGGTTGCCCAGAGAAGTCGTAGATGCCCCATCCCTGGAGGTGTTCAAGGCCAGGCTGGATGGGGCTTTGAGCAACCTGCTCTAGTGGGA
>JAOQGH010000023.1:66212455-66224826 GCA_025769975.1 Gallinago jamesoni
GGGGCTTTGAGCAACCTGCTCTAGTGGGAGGTGTCCCTGCCCATGGCAGGGGGGTTGGAACTCGATGATCTTTAAGGCCCCTTCTAACACAAACCATTCTATGATTCTATTACTGATGATAAAAACCAAGCGGGGTGGGGGTGGGAATTCTCGCAGTGCTTGTATTTCTATTAACTGCTGTCATTGGTTTGTTGCTAAAATTGATCGCTTTTTTGTTGTTGTTCAAAGCCTTGCTCAAGCAAAGGCTTCTGTGAGGACAAATACTGGCTTGCAGCAGGCCGGTTCCAAATAGTCTTACGGGTTTTGGGGCAGGGCAGGCCTTGCAATTGTGGGACAGTGCTGGGAAAATGTATTTGAGCTTGAAAAGGCTGCACAGACTGGGCTTGGAGTAAGATTATTTTTTTTTAGGGAGAAAATGATCATTTAAATTTTGTCTGAAAAACTGAGTGAGGATATGTTTTCTGGGGGAAGAAAATCCCTTAAAACCAGCCACAAAACTTTACAAATGAATTTTAAGATAACTGTCTCGGCTAGTGATTACAAAGATGAACTAAGACTTTTCAAAGCGAACTGAGATGAAACGGCATACTGTCATGCTTTGGCTCGATGCATAGTTTGAGTAGGGCTTTGCACCAGTTGCCAACCAGTATCCAGATACTGGATATTATTAGTAGTATTAGGATATTATGCAGTGTTAAGGTCAAAATTTAAGACTTATGAGAGTGGTTTCTATAGACCTAAAAGTGCATTGACTTTATTTAAGTATCTTGATACTTTAATTTATAAGGAAGGACTGCAAATTAGGGAGTTAAGATTATTGCAAAGGATTTGTGGTTTTGTTTTTTTTTTTTAATTTTATTTTAATGCTGTTTCAGGAAGGATGATTGATTTAATGTTGAATTGTGTTTGATCAAAGTAAAATGTTTAGCAGCTGTGCTATTTACTACAGAGAGCTGCTAACTCAAGGAAGCATTACCTTTCAAAAAGGGTAACTCCTCCAGCTGGTCCTATATGGCTTTGATTTTTTGTTAGTGAAGAGTGTTTGTCTGAAGATGTGATTTATTATATTGTCTCTTCCAAGGGTGTATATTGTTTATTCACAGGTGCATAGAGAATCTTTGATTGAGGTTTTTTTTTTTAATAAAAAAATGTCAAAGTTCTCAAAATCATTCTTCCTAAGAATAGAAATACATAAGCTAGAACTGCCACTGGAGGTTGGAAGTTTCCTTGGCATATAAAGAAGTTTAAACCATGAATTTAGGTTAATTTATTAATCAAGATAGAAATGGAGCTTTTGGGGTTTTTTTGCAATGCTTGAAAATTAAACCAGTAAGACACTGTCTTCTGAACTTAACAGATGGTTCCAGTTTCTCACTGCTGCTGCTCCTCCCAGTTTTTCCCAGTAGCAGTAGGGTTAAGATGACAGGACTCTGTCAGGTCACTGCTGTTGATTACTTTATGCAGGGAAATTAAACAGTTTTGGTAATTCCACCTGGCCCTTGCAAAACCTTTCCAGCACCTTTGATCATGGGCATGGCAACAGCTCTAAGTAGAGGGATCCAAAAATCAGAAGTGGGTAGTAATAGTAGATGAGAATCAGCTGAGGGACGTGTAGATGTTTCTAATCAAGATACAGTCATTACATCTGTAGAAAACCCTTTTTTTAAAAATCATGATGAAGTCTTGTGCCTATTTGATGGGCAAGTCCTTAAACAACTATGAACAGGAATATTCAGGCTTTTCTTAATGCAGTATCTCGTTTAAGAATATTGTACTAAGATAACAGGAGGTTTATTAAAACTGATTTGACTATTTTGTTTCTAGTTTGTCTGAAGATAAGATCTGTCAAATAGCTTCCTGTCTGTGATCATGTCATTTGATAGAATATCCCATGTTAACAGCAAAAAAAGTGGCATTTTAAGGGATTTTTGCTTTTCTTGGCATCTTGAGGGGAGGGAAAAAAACACAAACCTATGACAGCTTGTTATTTTTTATTTGCTTTATACAGATGTCTCACTTTACAAGTGAAGATGAAGCTCTGTTGCAGTCTATGCTTAGACAGTTGCTGCAGAGCGTGAAGGAAAAAATCACTGGAGCCCCATCAGTAGAATGTGCAGAAGAGATTCTCTTGCATTTGGAAGAAACAGATGAGAATTTTCACAAGTAAAAATACTTTTGCTATTTTTAATATTTTGAAGGAGGTGAAATGTGTTGTACTACATTATTAGGAGGAAATATTTACAATTTGTATTGCTCTGTGAATGTCAACTCACAAAATATGCTAATTTAGAGAATAGAGTTTTTTTCTTTTTTTTTTGCACTCTTGGTAATACATTTTTACTGTAGTAGTAATTGATGAGCTGTTTGTGAGAGAGTAACTTACAAAACTCCCTAACTTAGTCAACTCTGATGCATGTGTACATGTAATATATGAAATGCACAGGGAAGAAGAAGCTAAAAGTTGAAATTTACATGTAACTTTGAAAGAGAAATATTTATTTAAAGGAAGATATGCACAGTCAAAAAACCCCATAAACAAACAAACAAAACCCATATGAAATTACTGCTGTCAATATTTCTTCTTAGGACTTAAGGAGAATACCCAGGATGGAGGAGGAAACAATGCATATATTTCATACATAGCTTTCCCCTTTAGAACAGTGAAAACATGGCATTCATTACTCTTTCTGGTATGTTAAAAAATTGGTGCTCCTAAAGATATGTTCTTTTCATGAGAAAAGTTCTAACTTATATTTTGTGGAAAATCAAGTCATGCTTTAAATGCAGAATGTGAGTTACTGTCTGGCTCTGGACTAGTTCTGGAGGTATTCTGGTCTTGTTCATGACCTGCAGCATTATAGGCTGGTTTTCATGGAAGGTCAGAGAGGTCATATAGTGATTTATTAGTGAGATCATTAAGAAACTTTCTCCTTGACCCTTACCCCGTCCATCCAGACTGCATCTCCTTTATTAGTAGTGTGTGCTTTTGGATTGTCCAATATGATAGTTCAGCTCAGCATTTTGATCAGCACTGTTTCTGCCTCATGGTTATTTTGCATCAGTGATTTTATCAGATTTTGAGGCCTTACTTTGTCCTTTGTTCCCCAAAGACAGAAAAGACAGAAACACAGGCTCCTCAGAAACCTAATAAGAAAGAAAATGGAATCAAGCTCAAAATTCAAGTGTAGTAGTAGAAATCAGGATTTTTAATTATATCAGTAACATGTTTTCTGTTGTATTTTTTCCTTAAAGTCAAGTCCTTAAGTTAACACTCCTCCTACCCCCTGCCATCCCGTGCTTCCTTTGTAAGCCCAGCCAGATCAGTCTGATTTGATTCTGCATGGGAAGAAATGGTTCTATCATTGCTGAAACACTTATTTGTTACAAAACATTTTTAAGGTGGAAGAGTGATGCAGAAGATCAAGGCTAGGACATTGGATAGACATAAACGTAGTGGCATGATAAATTATTTGATTGCTGTGTATTTCAGAGCAAAGCAGTCACTGCAAAAATGTATACCCTGTCATAAAACAAATGGGAGAAAGTTTTATGAAAGCTTTCATTCAGTGAAGAGTCATGTGCAATTTCATTATTGCAGGAGTAAAAAGCCAGTCTACAAGACAAATGAAAATGTAAATAAACATCTTTGCGTCTTTCGGGAGATGTATTTTTGTTACTTTCACTGAGAACGAAAGTGATGTAGGAATAGGAGTAAGTGGAGCGGATGGAACTTGAGGTAGGCAATCCAGTGAGGAAGTATGTGTAGACACGATTTTCTGTGCTTATTTTTTTTTAATGTATCTTGAATATGGTCTGATAGTTATTAATTTATTAATATGCAAGAAAGGCAAAAGTTTCTGCCTGTTGTAAAAGTTGCTTTTATTTACATTTGTGTTTTATAGCTTTGGACTCTGTTACTACATTATGAACTGACTTTTTAATTCGAATTTTTTTCACCCTGTATTTATCCAAGTTAACACAATATAGTGACATATATGCATTTGATATAATGAACATATAACGATGCATCTACTGTATATTTATGATTACTTTTTTGTGTGCTTGCTGTCATACAAATCAAAAGGCTAACCAAAAATTGTTTGTATGCTCTGAGTGCTACTTTTTTTAGCAATTTCTATAGCTAATACAGAGTCTGAGGACCCAGTGAGAATCTTTCTGATTATTCTTTGGTTTCAACAAGTTTCTGTGAGTATCTAATAATAAGAGCACAAAGTGCCAATTTCCTTATGTTTAACATGTACATGCAATCACAGACAGCTAGTTTGTCAGTTTGAGTGAGATCTTCTGCATACTGTCATGACACATAGACTTTTGTAAGCCTTAGGTGTACTCATATACTAGAATTTATAAATTATTTTGTGTGTTTTTTCTCATTTTGTATGTATACTGCATAAATAGTAATAGCAGATGGATGCACCATAAAACAGTGCTATGTTCAGGATTCTCCAAGTAATGTTTCTTTTGGAATTCTAAATTTGAGATTTCCTGTTATTCTATGATTTTTGTTTACAAAACCTTAACCATTTGTGTGACTAGATTTTTGCATTTAGAAGAAGCACAAAAGGAAATTGGAAACTATTTGGTATTGTTTCTTCCTGGCATATGCTGATAACAACCATATTGAAGAAGATAAAACTTTATTATGTTTTTTTACACCGTTGAAGTTTATTTCTCTGCAGGTCATAAACCCTTTCAGTAAAGTAACAGGTCTGCTGAGAGAGAAGACAGCAAATGTTAATATAATGTTGAAAATATTTGATGGTGAACTCAAAGCAATCTGTTACATTTTAATTTTGTGTATTTGTTGCAGCTATGAGTTTGTGAAATACCTTAGACAACATATAAATAATACTGTGGGATCTGTGATTGAAGAAGAAACAGAAAAATGTACTTCTGCTCGAAATCAGGGTGAAGTATCTGGCTATAACATGCTTGTCCAACATGTTACTAAAAAGACACGTGAATCAAAAGAGTGAGTATATACATATAATTCAAATTTTTGTTTATTCTTGGTCTTTGCCTTCCTTTCTCTTTTCCAGAACTTGAATTCTGAACCAGTAGGTGGCAAAAGTAATTCTTTGTTTTCAAAAATCAGTGCTAAGCAATTAATATATTCCCACCCTACATTGCAATTTGTCACGCTTTGTCTCACTCTGAAATTAAAATTATGAACTATTGCATAAAGAGGTAAGTAGCAAGTCTATGAAGTTTTTTGATCTATCTAGGACTGGAGTTGGGCAGGGTTAGGATTCAAGAGAAGAATCACTACTTTGTACTATTTCACTAGCTACTAGTTAAATTCAGTTGTAATATGGAAGTTGGCTTAAAGAAAAAAATCGCTTTTATCAGGTATTAAAGTTTGGTAATTTCCTTAGACATAAATGGAGAGTCTGCATGACAATGTTGTTTTCTAAAAAAACTTTAAAAATATAAATTATAAATATAAATTAGAATGTTGTTGTTTGTTGTTTTGGTTTTTTTTTTTTTTTTTTAAATTTCTTCCTGGGGTTAGCAAGTCAGGTGTCCTATGGGACTAGTATGTTTATTCAGATCTGCTGTCATTGACCAGTTCAAAAATTGAAGTTTGAGTTAGCTGGCTTTGTATTTTGGTGTACATGCTAAGGTACTTCTGCAGTGATGTCCGTATAACATAGAATTGGTATGTGGACTAACTGCGTATAATTATTCAAGATTTTTTGACTCAGACTGTCATATGGCCAGAAATCAGTAGGTGTGCAAAACCATGTATCAGCACATTACAGGGTCTGCGCTCCAGATTACTTGACTTTGAATATCATATTTAGTAAAGAAGCCTTAAATAGAAGAAAACTAGTGCCAGTTAAATTATTTTCTTAGTCGTCTCTTCCAAACTAACTTTATTCACCTTCCTATGGACATTAAAATAACTTTTCCTTGGAATACAGAGGCTGGTAGCTCTCTTACTGGATTTTCACACTTTGGATTTCAAATTGCATAGGGAGATAATTGCCATGATTCTTTTAAGGGGCAGTCAGTAGTACTTTTAAAATGGATTTTACTATGTACTGCTGTTATTTCCAGAAAATATGTAAATCTTAAAAAGTTTAGTGTATGTATCACATTGGCTTTGCAATCCCTGTACAAAATCTAACTACATCATAATGCTTAAAGCAATTCTAAAAGTATTATGTCTTTAATTAAAACAAATAGTATACTTCTGTCATCATAGTGAATCAGGTCCTTGCCTCTCTATTTTTAGTTGTCATAGAGAGCTATGATGAGAGCTTGAACTGAAGTCGAACCATTACAGTGTGAAAACAATGAAACTACAGAGAGAACCTGAAATGGTGAATGATGAAAAATAAAAAAACAGCCAACCAGCCCCTGCCTATTTTAGCATCAGTGGTTGTTTTTATGTGTTGCAGAGGAAAAAAACCAAAAAAGGCAATTTTTGACTCTTGTATATTTTAGCCACTAAAATTATTTTATCCACTTTTTCAGCTGAACTACTTTTTTCACCCATTTTTATTGCACAATGTTAACTTAATCTCCATCTCTCTTTTCAGTGGAACTGGGATTTTATTAGTTTATTGTGATACCTATTGTTCGCTTGTTCACTATGTGTCCTCAGTAAGAAAGGAATTAAAAAACAGTGTATGTTTCTGTTCTAGAAGATTTTATTTTCTGTTTGGTTCCCCCCCCAAAAAGATTTCTTATCTAGAAGCACACAAAAATGTTTTATGAATCATCCTTTTCTTGTCACCTGTTTGCAAGTCTTCTGAACTCTGATCGAGCATTAATTGGGTATCACTGTGATGATCTTGATATCATTTCAGGATCATTCAAAGTTCCAGTTTTGTTCATTGCAATTACTCACTTTCTGTGGAAGGTAGTGTGCTTAAAGGTAATTATGGAGAAAAATGTCTTAAGGAATCTAACTCCTTAGTGGTACATTCAGTATTTTCATAGTGCAGTCATTTATGTTAGAAAGCAGTTCTTAATTTTTATTTTCACTTAGAAAACAGATGTTTGGATGACTGGTTTTCAAATTATGCTGTTTGTGTACTTTTTTCTTGAGGATCAGGACCTTAGGGTTTTTGTGCTTGTTAAAGTTGGTTGAAAAAGCTCCAATAAACTAAATATGACTATCTTATATTTTTCATTTGAGAGGTAGGAGGATATTAAAGCACAATATGGTAATTTATGTGAAATAAGTTTGGTGACTTTGGTGACTGTGAAATAAGTAATAGTGGCCTTAAAGTACAAAATAATTTGAACTAAATTACCAACATTTTACAATAGGATGTTTTTCTGAAGCGTCTTTTATTTTGAGTTGCTTCCTTATGGATATTATTATTCAACTTATGTAACTTAGAAAAAAATCTGTTTTTTTTGAAAGAAAATTGGTTTGCGCGCATGACCCATACTGAAGATCTTTAATCATGATGGTGTGTTCTCTTCTATTGCTTCTGCTTGAGAAAAATTCAGGAGAAAAATTGTATGTAGAATTTGAAGAAACATAAACAGTAACGAGAATGGGCCTGTTTCCTCAGGGACAGATTCTCCCTCTCGGTGGATTCACATTGTTCTTTCATAAGAATCTCCCAGAAGAGAATTATATTAGTGGCATTACATTGAATGCTTTTAGAAGGGGAAAAGGGAATTTTATTATACATTTAAAATATAGCTATTTGAAACTTTTAAGGTACATACATACTTTGTTGCTCATTTTAGATTTGTATTTGGTTTTCATTCATTTCTGTAAATTCAGTGAGTTAAGGTCTAAGTAGCATTATGCCATATTCAGTTATTCATGATAACTTTTAATCAGTATTTTTTATGATTTTTAATATTAAAACCATCTTTACTTTGAAGATACAGGGAAATGATGCATGCCTTGAAGAATGTCATGATGGTTGTGGTAGAGTCTTTAATTAACAAGTTTGAAGAAGATCGGCTGCATAATAAGGAGCTGGATAGTAAAACAAAGAAAGAACATCAGAGTGGCTATTATACAGACAACTGTTCTGACAGTGACTCCTCGTTTAACCAAGTACAATGTGTTTTCTCTCTATGTTACGAAATAAGCGTGGTGCTGTAAAATTGTTAAGCTTCTGTTAGTGGAGATTGAGAAGCAGCCCTAAAAAGAGATTAATCCTTCCTATCTTTGATACATCCTAAGACGAATTAATTCCCTTTCTTTCACTCTGAAGTGCTAAGCTTATACTAGCTGTCTAACTTTTAGACAGCATTTGCTAGATGAGATTAATCTGATGCCCATATGCTCTAAAGTACCTATGCAAGTACTGCATAGGAAAAGATAAAATAGTGGTAAAAGCGGTACATCATCTAACTTTTTGTGATTTTATTTTAGGAGCCAAGTAATGTGCAGTTCATTTCCAGACTACTGCACTATGCTATATTACTTACTGAATGAATTATTATAAAGGATTTTATGAAGATACAGGAAACTTTTAAGTAAAGCAAAGCAAAATATATAACGAGAATTTTGTTGCTGTAAATTTAACTTTGGGCAAAAGGCAGAGAACATTTATATTGTTGGCTTTAATGTTAAATTAGTATAAATGCTGAAGTCTTAATTATTAAAAGTAATTTAGATATCAGAAAGACTGATGATTTTAATCTTCTGCTGTTCAGATTGATAAAATATTCTAATGATAATTTTATTATATATATTACAGAGTTATACGTTCATGAGTCAAGAACAGTTGCAGCTGCTTGTAGAAAGGCTTGACCCTATTCAGCCTAAGGAAGTAAGTTTCAAAGAAGAACTGAAATGTTAATACAAATGAGTGTTTGTGGCTATTGGAAAACATACTCTACGTACATAAGAGTTCACATGAACCTAGGTGGAATCTTGTCTTTCTTGGTTCATAGATCTTGGTTTCAGTGCAGCAACTGCTCTGCAGTTCATTGTTCATAACCATTTGGTTTAAAGGCTAGCATTGAAGCAAATACCTGATTTATTTATTTTTTGTTAGGAGTTTATGTACTATAGATGGACATTCTCAGTTTGGAAAAAGTTGTTCTGTGGGAAATAAAGTTACTGAAGCTTATTTTGCTGTAAAAGGGCCCCTTGCCCTTCTTGGTAACTTCCCTGTTGTCCCTTGTGTTAGCCCTCTCAGAAGAGAGAGATGCCTGCTGATTTGCCAGCTGGCTGCTGCCAGGTGGAATATATAAAGTCCAAATTAGTTTTGCCTTCCTGTCAGTGGCAGTACTAATTTGGGTCTCTAACCACCAATCAGCACCAGCTGCTGATATTTTCAAAGCTTGGAGAAACATCATTTTAAGAGTGCTGTCTCAGTAAGATTTGTTTGGGATTGGCAGTTGAGAGAGGTCTGGTAGATGGGAGCTGGTATAAACATTCTGATCGAGTTTTCTCAGAAAACCAGGTAAAAAATCTGATGCTATTCAATGTTGTTAAAATTTCCTATAGTTTGTTTCAGTAATATGAAAGAAATTAGAGAGATAAAAGTTGCCTACAAATAAAAAAAAAAGTAATTTTAAATTATTAAGATTATAATGCTGATGAAAATTCAGCAGCTCAAACATAGCGTCTAGTAACTGTTTCCCTTACTGAATTTTTAGAGAGTAGATTGGTAGTACTTGGTGATAGTTTTGTATGTTTTCTGATAAGAAATATATTTTCTGAAAAGAAAATACTTGATTACAAGCAGAGAGTAGAGCAGAATGCTTGCATCCAGTATTGAAAGCCTATATATAAAATTATTTTCGTGCTTCTTCAAATATACGTTTGAGTTTTTTGTTTCTTAGTGATGTAGAAGTTTGTCTAAATCACCACAAAAAATATAGCAGAAGATAAATTTTCTGGAGGGCCTTATCTGTTCCACAGTCAGGTCCTGTTTTCTTCCTTCCTCCAAATTATCTGGTACATTACGTATTTGAGAGGTTGCTGTGAAAGGATTTGTGGTGTTTATCTTTTTGACCACTTCAGGTTCGCCAAGAGGCTTTGCAGACACTGTGCGTTGCCCCTCCTTCTGATATACTGAACTCTGAGAGTTGGCCAAATCTGCGTAAGCATCTAACGATGTCTCTGTCAGATCCTGATGCAACATTCAGTGTAAGCTAATGTTCCATATTTAGTTATTAGATGTGTAGCCTTAGTAAAGAGTACTGAAAAGGAATAAGTTACACGTGCATTATGAGCAGTCCAGCCAGGGTCCCAAGACGTTTTATTATTTGTGTATGTATCAAATAAACTCTTTTTGATGTAAAAGAACTATGTAATTCCAGTAGGTCTTGATTTAAAGGGTTACAGCAGGATTTCAATAGGTTTTTTAGGTACTAGAGTATTCATTTGTATACCTTTTAATGAGAATCAGAGGTTTGGATGTCTTTTAGCAAACAGACATGAAAAAAGTTGACAAAACTATTCTGTAAAACGTCACGTTCATATTTCCTGTTTGTCAGGTATATGCTTCATGATGATGAGAAGATGATACATATTAATATTATAAAGGCACTAATGAGGAAAAAAATGGCAGCTGTTTAAAACTGCTTTTAGATTATTTATTATGTGAATTAGGCCTTTTTTCTTTTTCTTTGAATTTTAAAGTGATTATTAAATATATGAAAGTTGCTAAAACTTTTTGCTGTTGTAAATAAAATATGTAAATAAAAGTATGTAAATAAAAATGCTGCTGTCATGTATTTCTGTTTCAGCTGAGAAGGTCTACAGTTTTTTTTGAAACAATACTAGTTACAAGTCATTGATACGTTTAATAATATAAAAACATTAATATTAATGGAAAAGTACAGTAATGTTCCCTCATCTGCTTCTTTGTATCTCAGTGAGGTGCTGTCAATTAAAATATTCTAGTAAAATTTCCTTTGGGACCACCGAAACCTACAGTCCAAGCTGTATATTTTTATCAAATATGCTTCACGTCTGTAGAGGTAGTTGAGCAATATGTAATATTAAGAACAGTGCCACTACATATTGATTATTGTGCAATAATAATACACAGTTACATGACTATTTAATATATTGCTTGCTTTTTCTCCCTTAGGAGAAAATCCTTAGATTCTATGCAAAAACATTTTCTTCTTCTCCATTTAATATGACAAGAGAAGCCTATACAAGTTTAGGTATGTGCATTTAATTATGTTTAAGACTTCACAAGTCCTGTACTTCATGAAAATCAGTTAACTTCTATAATGAAGCTGTACAATACAGTCCGTTTTACCACTATTGTCATGGAGATGAGTTGGTTTTGGTGGTTTTTTTCCTTCTTTTTTAGCAAAACACTTGGAATTGTACTTTCTTTCTGGGGAATATTCTCTTCGTATTTCAGCTGGTCTGGATGTATTGAACACAGACATAAATCGTTTACTTAAAAAGGTATAAATGAAATTTCTACACCTTTTTTGTCATTACTGACACATTATGCATTATTCATTTTTTATTTTAATAATTATATTTTCAGATCCGCCTTTTAAATGAGTACCAAAAGGAAGCTCCCTCTTCCTGGATTCGTCATCCAGAAAAGTGTGTCACATTCAAAAATCTGTCACTTTTTCTTAATTTAATGATTTTCATCATATAACTAGATGCATATGATTTTAGCATAAGGTTGATTACAGAATGCACAGATGCCTGGTCAGTGATAAGGGGGTAAATATAAATAGAGGTTGGGGAAAGGAGAATAAGGAAGTTGAGTAGGAGTAGTCATGGGTGATATTAAAGCTGCTTACTTGTCTTTTGAAGTGTTATAAGTGCTTTTTAACAAAAATAATTCAGATGTCTTACAGAGTAACAACTGTAGTAAAATGTGTAATTGTGAGGAAAATACACATGTATATTATTCATTTTATTCGTGGTAATGCAGAGTTAATATTCTTACAAGATCAAGTTAAAGATAAAGTTGTTGATATTTATGATTTATTGGAATAATGAGGTTTTACCAGAAATTTGTTTGTGAGTATTACTGGTGAAAAGATTTAAGTGATTTTGTTTTCTGTTCATTTTTTTGTTTTTGTGTCATAAGGTATATGGAAGAAGTAGTGGAGAGTACCTTGTCACTTCTGTCGGTAAAACATGAGCCTAACCATCCTGCCTCTCCAGATTTTTTGAGTCCAATCTACTTCTTGGCTCTGTTAGATATCAAAGCAGTATGGTTTAAAAAGTGGACGGTAAGCAAAACAAATGCAACCCAGCAATCCACAACTTGTTCATGTCTGACATGTATTTTGAAAAGTTTGATTTATGACTGTCATTATCACAGACCTGTGGTGACCTGATAACAACTTATAATAAGCACTGTAATTAAGGAAGTCTGGTATTTATTTTTCGGGGGGGGGGGGGGGCATTTATGTACTTTTCCCTTTAA
>JAOQGH010000023.1:66224836-66331354 GCA_025769975.1 Gallinago jamesoni
CCCCCCCCCCCCCCCCCCCCCCCCCCCCCCCCCCCCCCCCCCCCCCCCCCCATGTCTGTCCTTTGCCCTTTAACACTACTTTCTTCCTTCGTTTGTATTCAGTTACATAAAATTTCAGAGAAGTTAGTGCACTTTGGGACTTCAGTCCCTTTGTCATATTTGACAGTGATCAGAAGATGCAAATGTTTTTCTGGAAGACGTGATGAGCATGACAGTACAGTTATATATGTATATATAAGATGTACTGCATGCAACTTGCTAACCTCCAGTAGACACTAGAGCTTTTTGCACACTACCATGTATAAACTTATAATTTAGGATTTACAGAGCAGTGACAAAACATATAGTGTAACATTTCAGCTTTGATTATTGTTTTTCCATTTATTGTGCATGTTTTGCTACACGTTTTTCTAATGACATGATTTTTTTTTTTTTGTCATCTTAAATGTACTGCAAGCAAAAGCCTCAATTGAATATAATAGTGGTTTATGCAAGCTGGAGTTCAATACATTGAACATGTGCTGTGCACAGGATCCCTAGTAGAACAGAATTAGAGATAATTTCTACTTTCTAATTAAAAAGTAAAGCTTATATGTTTAAAGTTGACATTAGGTCTTCTTTGTCATTTTAGCACGCGTATTATAGCAGAACAGTGGTACTTAGGCTTTTGGAAAAGAAATATAAATCTTTGGTAAGTATTTCCTAAGGCAGATTTACTTGGAACTTGTCCTTGCTTTGCACATTGTGGTTTGAGCACTTATTTTTCCTTTTTTCTCTTTTGTCAGAGATGTTCCATGTTGTTTGCCTAGCTTTTTTGATTTTAATATTTTTTTTATTTCTGTTTGCTTAAATGAATCATTGTTAAATGCAAAGAAGGGTATGTGATCTGAGTAAGAGGAAATTTGTTTTATAGCAAGTGTTTAATTAATATTATTATTTATTAATTCCTTATGTTGCATTCATATTTCTGACAAAAATAGCAAATGAAAAGATATCATAAAAAACTCTATGCTAAATTTTTTTTTTGATGGGAAGAAACTAAAAAACCACTATTGTGTTCTTTAAGTTATCAAACTTAAAGAACACACATTCAAAATGTCAGCAAAATAAATCAAACTGGGAAAACATCTTTAGTAATGATGGTGTTAATGCTGTCGTGGTTTCTGTATGGGCAAATCGCTGAAATGGTAGTTTCCTTGTTTTCAATAAGACCAATATAGATGTGAGATCCATTCATATAGACAGGACTTTGTCTAGATTTGGTAAAATTTTGTAATCCAAATTAAATATAAGGTAAAATGCATGTGACTGATAAAACCTTAGTATGGGAGACAAGGATACAGACAAACAGGCATTTGTCTTGTTTATCTGTATGTGTAGAACAGAACATAGAATAAAGCATGGCCCATGCAACCAAAGGTTTATAATAGGAAGTCCCTGAGCAGAGTAGTCTATGTAATTAATTAGCATAGAGTAAACATCTGATTAAATTGAGGTTTTATCACATATGTCTGCATATTTTACATAAACTTGTGAATAAATCTTAGCAGCTGCAAACTGTAATAAATCTAAAAATACTTCATTGTTTGTATGCTATGTTTGCGATTCATTTCTGAATGATTCATTTCTAAATTATCCATGCTGATAATTTTTAAACTTCCATATACTTTGGTTAGATGATAATAGATAATGCTATGATAATGATACAACACTTCTGCAAAGAACAGTAATAGTTCTAACAACCAAACTTACAGTTAGTAAATGTATTTAAGACAAAGCTTTTCATGTGTAGAAGATGAAATCTTCCATAGTAAAGACAATATGGCAATCAATCACAGATTGCCATTAACTTCTCAAAATACTTGCATGTTCTGTGTGCTCTTTTTCATAGATTGTCTCCATGTTTTTAGAACTGGTGGTATGATAATGTAATAATGGCAATGTGTTTTAATACTCCTGTAAAATTTTGCCTCCTGTTGGCTAACCCATACAAAACACTGAAACATGAAGTAGTTGCAGTAAAGTGAATACTTTGACTCTTGAGTTAAAGGACAACACTTGGATACAAGAGAGAATGACTTCAATGTAAAATACCAGGTATTTTATTATTTCATGCTTTTTTTCCCCCCCACAGATTAATGCAGCTGTCCAGCAATGTCTTGATTATTTTGAATTTTGCAAGGCAGCAGTTAATGAAAGTTCCAGGGTCAATGACTTCTCCCAGCAGCATTGTAGTGAGTATCTTTGCATGTTTTGCATGATGTGCGCATACACCCACATTCTCTAGGTCTTTGAGCATGCTACCTCAAAAGGAAGACGTTCTGTCTGTTCTTTTTCCTCCCAAAATATTGTATGTCTATCTTTTAAGGCAACAGTAATAGCAGTGGTTAGTTAAGCTGTCTGTCTTTCTATACAAATTGATCTGTGTTCACTACAAGTGTTAGCTAGGGACTGTAGAGTAAACTGAAAAAGTCAAGTTCTAATTTCATGTTTTTATTGTTAAAGGTGATAAGCAGAACTTTTCTTACACTGGACCACAGTTGCAGTACATCTATTTTGTTCATTCACTGTGCCTTTTAGGAAGATTGTTGATCTATAAGCAAGGCCGAAATCTCTTCCCAGTACAGCTGAAAAATAAAAAAGGTAAGGGGAGGGCTGAAGAAAATGGAACTTGTTGAGCAACACTTTATCCATATTTGATATATGTTTCCACTGAAACATTGTGGACGTTATACTTTGTTCAGCAATTCTGTGCCTGGAAACCTTTATCAAAAGATGTTACAGGTAATTTTGAGAATCAACGCACTTTTTTAATTGTTGATGGATGTGGTTGAATAGATCACTTATACCCTTACGTTTAATATATTAATTTCATGTTGAAGGAGAGTTGGATCGGTGTGTAAGTGATTCAGTCTTTCTAGGTATGAGCAACATCTTTTGTCAAACCAATTGATATAATTGATTGGTAGAGACACATGTGCAGGGACCAAAACTGTTTTTCAGGTGTGAAACAAAATCAGTATTTTCAAACTAATTGCAAATTGAAAACAATTGCTCTGAGCTTAACCTATTAATATAATTAAGGTAAAACAATGGTAGAAGAAAAGATTGGTAGCAGTGCAACAGAGGTGTTGATAAGGACAGAAGATATGAGATGGAAAAGTCATTGGACATCCAGAGAAGTCTACATGTGGTGATACATTGTGCGGGATTGGCAAATCCAAGTGTGTGAGAACAATTGCAATGTTCTGTTACGTTAATGTCTCTATTAATTCAGTGTAGAATTCAAAACATCACTGGATACAAATTCTATGACTTGTTTTTGAAGATATTTTGCCACTCTGGTTTGCAGATCAGGACGTAATAGATCCAGTATCAAGCGGTTGTGAGGAAGAAACATAAACTAATCGAGTGCTTTTGTCATTTATGGATTATCTGTATAACACCATTCAAGCAGTGATCCATTGGTGATGGTTTTTTTTCTCTCCCCTACAAAAGTAACAATTTCACCATCTGTCTTCTTAATAGTGTCCTTCTCGGCTTCATAGATAGCGACCCTTTCCTCGCAAATTGATTTATTAACATAATTACATTAAACTTGGAGCAATAGTTCCCAACCTGCATTTAGCTACACATTTGTTGTTTTTGTTTCAGACCCAAAGAAGAGCTGTCTGACAGCTTGTCTCTTTTGCAATTGTTTCATTTAATCTTAATAGCAAGGTGATGCTTTTTCCTACAGCTGTGCATTTTCAGCAGTCTCAAACTTTGGCTGCCATTTGTTTCAAGGGAAGACATGGTAAAATTGGTATTTGCTAAATTGGGAGCAAGGTCAAGCCTTACAAGTTGATCATGAAATACCTTGATAGAGTTCCAGGGGCATGCGTGTCCGTTGCATTATCAGTTGTAGATATCTTGATTTCCTCAATAAAACACAGCATTGTTTATGTATATTTACAAAATCCATTTGATTTGTAAAAATAGAGTTGCACTTTAATTTTCAGAGTACTGTCCTTTTTTTTTTTTTTTTTTTTTTTTTAATAGATAGTGTATCCATAACCGATCTGTTGGTACTGTTTACTCAGCTTATTTATTACTCTCCACGTTACCCACAGACAGCTTTGACAACAAATACAGGTAAATGTTTGGTTTAGTATACGTTAATCTATATAATTATAATGAGGCATGTGTTAACTTCTTTTGCAGCTTTTATTGTGTCCATAGTTTGTCTAGATTTTTGTCTTCCCTTCCTGCCTTATCTTTCATTCTAACCATGCTAGATCAGTGCTTAATAAAATTATAATTCAGAAGCATCTATGTAAGCCATATAGATGTGTTTGTGTAAGTTAAAATATAAACAAATACTTCTTGTATTCCCCAGAACATCATTCTCCATCAAGTCTTGTTATGGAGATTCTGCAAGTTTTTTGTGATCAAACAGGATGTGCTGCTGAATGTTTATATACGGATGCGGTGATAGATGCGCTACTTCATCCTGTTCAAAGTTTACTAAGTGGCACAGAGGTTTGTAGTAATCTTTAAATAATTTTTAAATCTATAGAGTTTTATCCTTTTTCTGTATTTTCTATGTAGAAGATTTATTTAGGCACCTGGTAAGTTCTATAGTATTTTCTACATTAGCTGTTACAGCATGCCTCAAGTAGTGTAGGCTCTCACTATATTTGGTCTGACAAACCTGATTTTTTTTAAAATCTTGTGAGAAGTAGCAAATATTGTTCTTTAGTGAGACTATTCCCTTGAGTAAATCACATTGCCTAATCCTATTTTTTTTTATTCCAACATTTTGTACATCTTTTGGATGTTTCTTGGGTGCTTATTTGCTCTATCTGCTGTTTAAAAGGCAACCTACTTGTATTCCTTTTTAAATTCAGCTGGCAACTTGAAGTTACGTGTTCTCAATAATTATTATAGGTAAAATATGTAATTCTTTGTGGAAAATTATTATTTTCTGAATTCGTAAAAGGAGGAGTTTGGGTGGTTTTTATTTAAACTTTTCTATAATAGGTGTAAAAAAATCTTGGGAAACGTTATCTACCGCTAGGTACTTGAAAGTCTAGTTATAGTTTCAGCCTGTCCTATTATTTTTGCTTTGACTGAGGTGATTTAATTGATTTAAGTGTCTGTAAGTCTCAAAACGGAGAGGTTGAGGGTCTGAAATACACATGGAGAAGCCTTAACTCTTACATAAGGGACTTGGAGAGAAATTAGTGACTGAGAAGTCTTGACACCCTTGGTTCTTAAGTTAAATACCTCATCTACGTTCTTAAAGTTAAATTTTATCAGTATCTTTCTGGTTATTTTTTCAGTGCAGTTCAGTTCCCAAGCAAATATTTAAAACTATGTATTTCTATAAAACTTAAAACTGTAGTCCTGCAAAAACTCGATCGTGTCAATAATTTAGCTCTTCTATGTGCATCTGTACTGAGTACAGTAGCGTTACTTATGCATTTTTAAGGATGGATGATTTTGCAAGATTAACACTTCAAATCGTGTTGTTTTTAATGGACATTGTAAAAATTTAGTGCAAAATTTTTCAAGTAGAAAAAATGACTGAGCCTGCATATGCTTTGAACACTGACAGTCAAATTAAAAAACAGTACTGAGGGAATCATTGATTTGTTGTGATGGAGGCCTGTGTAATCCCGCAGGCAATTTCTATGGTCACATGGTATTCTGAAGCATATACTACTGTCTCCCTTCTTTAGTTTACATTAGCGGTTAAGAAAAAAATTGTTACAATGTTTAGCAGTTCTTCCTTTTTTTTGGGAGGGGGGAGGGGGAAGGGGTCTGCTATGTTTAGTTGCCTCTCGTAGGTAGCTGAACTCTTAACAATTAGTCAGCCCTCCTGTGACTTAGTAACTGGTCTGTTTAAAAAAATACAACAGGTCATATTCAGGCATATTTAATGCTCACTAGCTGTAGTCAGTTAGTTATGTGTTGTGAATCTGAAAGGTGTCATATTTGTTCTAACGAAGGTACAAATTGTTTTGTATTACATCTGGGAAATAAGAATTACAGAATTACAGCTGCTGTCTACTGTCAGGCCCTCAGCACGTCTCCCCATTACTCCTCCCCCCCTGGGCTTGGTAGCCTGGGCTCAGGACCAGCATAGGTAATAGCCTTATTCCCTGCCCGCATTATGTTATAGAAGCGTGGAAGCCTAGTGCCCCTGATTTGTACCCTGACCCGCAGACATGACTTCTTTGCTTGCTTTGCTTCAGACCTGCTTTATCACTGTAGATCCACTTGCATGGCGATCATTGGGCTATGTCTGGAGCAGACCTGGACTTAACCTTGGACTTCCCTCCTCACTCTTGAGGGGATCTGGGCTGTTGGGTGAACCTAGTTACTATCACTGGACCTCATCTGCTCACCTTGCTTGGGGATGGTGGGACTGCCCTCTCATCTGATGGCAAGCAACTGCCATTGCCTGTCCTATTATTGCACTCGGTTCCTGGCTTTTTCTCCCTTGCAGATCATCCTGCCCTTGCTGGTCCTTCAGAGGTTCTTCAGGGAGTATCCATGTTCTATTTGTCTAGTATTGAAATATTGACTTGATTTATTAAAGAGCAATGGCCAATTTAGCATTAATTCAGGTAGTACATTCATTAGTGATGGTACGAGAGCAACAGTCTGAACCCCAGTGAGTGATTACAGCCTAGTTGTGCCTATGCAGTGCTCTAAAGTGAATAAGGAGTTGGCAGATGACTTGTGTTTTGCTCTATTGGCGCAGGCTTTCCTGATGATTCCAAAGCTGTTTGAGCCTACCCCAACGTAAATGTGAGGTGGACACAGAAGACCTTCTTGGGAACTAGAATTCCATTTCTAGCCAAAGAGTGTTTTTCTAGCCAAGAGCATATGCAGCAATGAGGGAGTTAGCATGTTTCTAATCTTGATTCACGCATTGCCCTTCTACCCCTAGATGGCATATCAAGAGTCTTCCCACATTCATGGGAAAAGAGAAAAAGGAGTTTAAAACTCTTTATCTATGCAGTCATTGAGCTTCTGCCATAATCATTAAAAGTGACAATTATTGCCGTTTGGGATGAAGATTTCTATGTGATGGTGTTTGAGCATAGGCTGTTTACTTATTTTGCTTAAGCTATTAAACAATCATCAGAAAGGTGACCTTCAGGTTCTGAGTACATCAGCCATACTTGAATAAACAGCTTTCACAAAAGCATTGAATTGAAAGCCTTTTTTTCTGTCTTCCAAATAGGTGTATATAAATTCTCTTGAAACCACTTTAATTGATGTAGCTGATATTTTGGCAAGGATTGCTGCTGTAGAAGATGGTCTTTCTGTTCTTCTTTATGGAGAAAATAAAAAAACTGCCAGAGAAGATAGGTAAGAGTGCATTAATGAATAGCATTAGTGAGTACTTTAATGAATTACATTAGTCTTATGAGACTCATTTTCTCTTTTTTCATTTATCTGTAACGTGATGTATTTTGTTTATGCTTGGAGTAAAATATCTGATTATCAAGTAGTGTTTTAAAGAATGTATTAGGGAGACATTTATGTGTATAACCAGGTGAAATGACAATTTAAAGAAATACTTTTATTAAGGGAGATTTCCATGGTTTACTTGTTTGTCTTATTCGTGTTAGAGCTTTCTTTTCTTTGAATGTAGTTTCCTTATACTCATAGTGCTGCTGTTCAGGCCAAAGGACCCTTTCCCTTTTTTTGTTTGCTTTTAGAATAAACATTAAAAATCAACCTATTTTATATTGAAAGCATAGATTTAATGTAGCATTCATTTTTCAGTACATCTAGTAGAAACAGATCTTGTATGAGAAGCTGAGGTTTGTAACACTGTACCTAACTTAGGATCTGTGTGATCATATGGGTATTGTATTGTTAGCTGATGCTAAAACTCAACCGGGCAGTAAAATTGAGACTAGCCTTCAAAAATATCTAAGCTGCAGGTTGTGAAAATGTATGAAATATGTGTCTTCTAAGTGGAGGAGTCTAAGAAGTTGCATATATTTTTTTAAGGGGATGTGGAAATAAAAGATAGTGTTTTGGTGAAAGAGTTGTCCTTTGCATTGCAAGCCTGGAAGACTTCAAATGAAGATCTCAGGAAAAAGGAAGAACAAGGACAAATTTTTGCTTTGTAGCGATTTCTTTAACACTGATTAAGTAGGAGCTGAAATAATTATTTTGTTACTCTTGTTACAAGACTGTATCTTGTTACTTTGTCTGACACAGATACGGTCTGTGTAGTTAATATGTATGTTGGCTGGATAGAAGACAGTGGATGCATTTTTGCTTTATGTAGACCTGTAGCCCAAGTAAGATCACTTGCTGTACATTTCTTTTCCTCTGACTGCTGTTACAAGTTATAACATGGTTGGTCCCTCCATAGTGGGTCCTGTTTTTTTTCTGTTTTTTCTTTTCCCCTAGAAAATTTTAAATAAGTTTAGTCAGAGGATTTATTTCAAGGTTTATTGATGACTACAAAACAGTATTTTAAAAGTGTTATTTTATTTCTAGTCCTGCAGCTGTTCATGTAATTGTTCAGTTTACAAAGAAACTCCTTCATGACGACATTTCTCTTTTATCTGGATCCAAGATTTTGCCAGTTGTTAAAGGAGCTTTCATTTTTGTATGTCGTCAGATGTACAGAACTTGTGAAGGCCTGCAGATGCTAATTCCTTATGGTTTGCATGAATCTATTGGAGAGGCCTGGAAAAAGGTAAATCTTGTTTTGGATTGGGAAGATTAGGAAAAATCTTAGTGTAGAGGTTCAACTTATGTAATAATTTTTCTTTGCTTCATGTTGCTTGTATTTAAGTAGAGAATGATGCTTAGAATTGTTCTAAAAAGGAAGTTCTACTTTTCAAATTTTCCTTCTGTACATGAACGTAACAAGCTTATTTTGAGACTTCTGTGCGTTAAAATTAAACCAAGAACTCTCAAAATTCATCAATAGACATATCTTTCATAGATCAGCTCCTTTCTAAACATTGTGCTTGATGCTAGAGGTTACCTGAAGTCTTGATAGCCAGTGTCCAGCACAGATCTGGTCTTACTCTTGATTTGGGATATTTTGAAAGAAAAAAACACTACTGAGATGTGATTTTAGTAATTCTTAGGTTAATCTAGTTAGTTTTGGTGGGAGATATGGGGGGGGGGGGGGAAGAGGAGATTGCAAATATTTGCCTTATATAGTTAGATGCTATTGGAATTTTCTCAAGGGACCATAATGAAGAGTGCCAGGCAGGAGTTGTTGTCTTACATGTGTACTTGGATATCTCATGGAGTGTAGAGTCTTTACAAAATTTCAATTTGATCACTCTTCTAATGCTTTTTCTGCATGAAAAAGCTTGGGTCCAACACTTCTGTGTATTCTGCTTTAGTAACAAATTTACTGAACAAGGTTTATGGATCTCTGCTTTATTCCCTAAACTTTTCTATTTTCATTGTTCTGATAGCTGTATGCAGTGTGAAAATTCCTATCTATTACTATAAAAATTTAGTTAAGATGGAAAAATGACAGCAGGTGCTGCGAGATCAGTTTTCAAAAAGTTCACAGTGAAGTAAAATTCAAACAAATGTTTGAATCATTAAAATAAGATCGGCAGTATTCAGGTAAAGGTAGCATACAAAGTTTCCACTTTGGCTTCCAGCTAAAATAAAAGCATATTTAAACCATAGGTATTAGAACTCTTAGTGTAAAGCCAAAATTTACCTGTGTTGTTTTACTTCATACTGAAAAATGGAACCATCTCTTTTTCTCCTCCAGGGATTGTAAAATATTTTCTTAGAGAAGGATTAGACCAAGGTGTAAATAAAAACAGTCTAAAAAGCTAAAGATTCTTTTTGGAGGTGCGGAGGCAGAAGAAATACTGAATGCAAGGGAGAGAGAATGGAACAGCTATTTTGCCTGTCAAATGATGTATGCTTTTACTATGATTAGAAAATTTAAAAATACAGTCAGAATGTAAACAGGCAGAAAATATTAGAAAGATTGAACATGAATAGATAGGATGCTTAAGTCACCAGCTTGTGGGTGTTTCTCACTGCTTTTATATAGGAATAGTATCATGAAAGCATACGTTTTGTTTGAAAATAAAATATATCATTAGTTACAGTCATACGACAGTAAACTGTTTCTCATCAAAGGATGTTGGTTTTGAAACTTAGGTTCTTCCTTGCTTGAGAACTTTAGGATTTCAATGAATTAAGGAGTTCAGTTCACTTGAATCATGCTGTGCTGTCCTATTGTGTAACTAGTCAGTCTCACTTGAACTAACCTGTTACTCTTTTTAGTGTTTATCACAATCAGAGTGTTACATGCTTTTGATGGGCTTTTCCAGTTATTTGCTCTAAAGCACCACAGCATTTGCACATGCACAAAAGACTTCTTTGCACATTAAAATAATTTATTATGGTATAGAACATCATTTAGACAAATTGTTTTGACACATACAAGATAAGTAGGCTGAATGTGTCAAATTTTAAAACAATCATGAAACATTTAGCTGACAAAATGCCATTTCTTTAAGTTGCTTTGGTGGTCAAATTGAGACTGAAGTGGAATCTACATATTCAGGATTATAGGAGTTGACGAGTTAATACAGGAAAGTCACATTTTCAGCTCTGCCATCTTGATTAATTTTCAAATTATTTTCTGTAATTTTTCAATTTTAAAGCATCTGCAGTTATAACATATTCTACCATTTATAGTGTAGCAAAAAGGGTGGACTTTGGTGGACTCTATCCAAGCAGTAGTCAGTTTCTTAATAGATGACTGGCAGTTTGTTTCCTCCTATTTAATGCATCTCCTGGAGTTTTAAGGCTGGGGAAGTAACAATTTTTTTTTCTTAGCAGAGTCTGCTGGAATTCTGGGACAGAATTTGTACAGATGATAGTAAGAGGGGAACTTAACAGATCCAGGAGGACTGACTAGCTTAGTAGAAGAATCTTTTGTGGATTTATTAGAGGATGCTTATAAGAGAGCAACCAAACAAATGATTGCTTGATTTCATTTCAGTGGTGCAGTATGCTTTTTACCCCTGGAAACATAAACCAACTTAAATCATTCATCTTAAATATACAGTGGGTTTGACACCAGTTATTTTCAAATATCAATTCAATTAGAAAATCTATCAAATATAAAGATATGTATATATATTTATGTCTGTACCTCTAATTATACCCATACTGATATAGATACCTTTATATATTATATAAATAAATAAAATAAAAATTCACATAATTGCTTAAGAAATTTGCTGCTGTAAGTTGTTGAATCCAGAGGCTTTTATTTCCATTATCTGTGACAGAAGTAGACTGCAGAATTGCTTTGTGTGTTGTTTTTTTCTTTTGTTTGGTTGGTTTCTTTTTTTGGTTTTTTAATACTGATTTTTTGCTTTCGGAATCTCCAGTTAAAAAGTAGAAAGAAAGCATTTTTTATTTTAAGAATTTCAGTAAAATTTTTAAAAAATGTACTAGCTTTAAAATGATTTATGCCCAAGGAAAAAATAAAAAATAAGCTTTTCTGGAATAAAAAAAAATGTAGTGGAATAGTGTATTCTGTGCCAAACACTAGACTACAACCTGATCACTGTTATTTTTTTAATGTATAATGAGGAAATGAGCAAGATCTACAGTTTAAAAATGGTGTAAATGTTGTGTAAGGAGTTATTTATTTTCTTATTTTACAGACAAGTTTGCTTGCAGAAAGAGTACCCACTCCTGTAACTGGTGTGGACTCTACTTCATCAATAAATCTAGAGTCCAAAAACATGTAAGTTGATGCTTAATTTATACACATGCAAAGGTATGAGCAGAGACTGCTGCTTTAGCCACAGTTGAGGCATCTTACAACCCCGTGTTTTTTTGCCAGAAGCGTAGGAGTAGGTAAAGAGATTGAAGTCATCCCAGCATAGGTCTGAGTAGAGTTACAAAATTGTTGTTGGCCTTTCAGGACTTTCTTGGCTTACAGAGTTGTGTCTGATCTATGTAAAATGGACTTATGATTGATTCTCTCTGACTACGGAAATTGGTTTGAGGAAAATGTGAATTAGAAAGCATAAAAGAAAATAGCCATCAGAGTTTATCTTACGGCTTTGATGTGGTGGCTGTTCTGCTGAATGGTATCCATGCCCTCAAAATATTATGCAGCAAGATTGGCATCATTCTGGCTGAAAGCCTTATGTGTATTAAGTGAATGGCATAGTCCCTTTTATACTAAAACTTAATGTTCCTGTATAGAAGTTTGTATGCATTAAGATGAGAAATATACAAATATTTGTCAGGCTGAACATTCATGTTGATATTGGTGTTAATGCAGAACTGTGTTAATTAAGTAGACTCTTGGTAATACTTGGTTATACTTTGCTGTAGATTTCATGTGTAATTTGCAAAGATACCTCAACAATTATTACTCTGGTCTGTGGTGGTGGTGTGTACTGGTTATAGCAATTCTAATCTAGTGATAAATAGAAATGTAGGGATACAGAGCAGTGACTGAGGAAGCTGTTACTAAGCACTATCATTGACATAAGCTGTAATTTCCTTCTAGCATCTAGATTTTTCATTTAACTATGGAACAACATGTGCTTATATTTTCTGGGGGAAATTTTTGCTTCTGAGTGTGAATGGCAGGGGTTCTGCAGGAGAAGTGGTTAAAGTCTGGGGTAATGGTTGACTGCTACCAGGAAAGCCGCTTGCTGCTTTCTGATTATAGGAATCAAAAATGAGAAATGAGAACTAGAGATGAGAATCCAAAAAGCAAATACTTATTAGAGAATTACACAGAATCACAGAAATCAGGCTCATATGAGTCTAGTGTTGGTGCCTAGTCAAAGGTGATGTAATTGCTTCACTTTTCTTTGCAGGGCATAGAATATTTTGTAGGGCAGACTTTTTATTCTTGCAATTGGTGTTCTTCCTACCATATCTGTAGAAAATATTTTCCATTTACTACTGTTAGTATGTGAAGCTATTGTGTATATATAGCATCTTATTGTCACAATTCCATACTTTTTTGTAGCAGGAGCCTTTATCTCCTCAAACACGAGTTTTTATTAGTTCCTCATAGAGTTTTTACATTGCTGAGAAATTCTGTGCCTGCTTTGCCAGTTTGTAACTACCACATCAATAGCTTAAAAGACTTTTCTAGAGTCAAATAGTAACTCATAAGTCATTTAAGGATGGCATGGGCCTTTTGGGTTCTCCATTGCATCATCTTTCTCTTCTGTGTTCTTACCTAACCTTAGTTCTGCCAGGATGAGTTGGAATGTTTGTACAAAATACAGTCTAATACATGTTACAACTTTTCCAAATGCCTTTTAAAACTAACATAAACATAAGGAGTAAACATAGAATTCAGTGAATGAACTGTTGTTTTTCAAAGTAAAAAATCATAATTTTTCGTTTTTACCATGCTTTTTTACATACTTTAAAAAATGATTATTTTGTTATTCTTGCAGTTTGCTATGGGAAGAGACTTTGTTAGAAGCCTTGCTAAATTTTTCTGCCACACCCAAAGGACTATTTTTGCTTCATAGTACGGGTGCCATGAATGACTGTGTGAACTTTATGTTCAGCAGTTTCTCAAAAAAACTCCAGGTAAACATAATAGAGTCTGTATAGTTTTTCTTACTTATAATGATTATCATAAAATAAAGAAGAAAGAAAAATAATAAAATAAATTCCAGGTATCATTTTGTCACTAAACTTCTGCAAAAATGAATTTAAAATGTAGCTTATAATCTTTCATATTGGTGCCACACAAGTTTGTTGGATGTTACTCTTCTTCAATGTCAGGTATTTATTTAGTCTTTTTTGCCTTTTTACTCTAAAGTTTGAAGCACTAAGCAAAATATATATTTTTTTTTTTTTCTAAGTGCATATGTTTCTGTACTACATTGGTAGGTGGTGTTGAAATCTAGATATACTAGACAATACATGAAATGTAACCAAAAATCAGATAATATGCATTTTAGGGGAAAAAACATGATATTACAGACATCCTACTGAATGTGCGCATAAACCATTATAATATTAACGTTTTCATTCTTTGCTGATGTTGCATGTCTCAGCCATAGTATTTTGTATTTAGATTTTGCTAACAAACTTTAATAAAGATGCTTGGTTTAGAATCTGACTAAGTCTGTAGAGGATAATATCTATGAACTGTTCAAGTGTAACCATACAGTGGATTAAATTCCGTAAACAAGTGCAGGAAAGATCAATATTTAAGAGATCATTTGAGAGTTTCATGTCCTTTGAATAACTAACACTGTGCTTTTATATTTGTTACTAACAGACAAATGAATATGAAGAGTTTGGCAATAGAGTGATTATTACACAAATTGCGACAACACCAACAGGTGCAGTAGCTCTACAGAGTTCAGGTAAATTGAAGAATGATGTTATTATGTATTCTTACATGTTGTAGTGTTGCATATTAGAAAAAGGTTGTGAGAAAGTTGATGTTTTTAACATCTGAGAGGAATAATTACGCAGTATTAGCAAAGACTGCTTAAATGTCTATTGATTTCTTCTTGATGGAAATTTATTCTTTCCAACTTTTAGTTCATTCACTTATCCTGATGCTGGGTTTTGTTTTGTTTTCTTAAATTAAGCAAAATCTTTACTTCATTGGTTTAGATTTCCAGAAATTTCCTGTTTGTGAAGACATTTATAGCTGTTAAATAATAAGTTGCTAACAATATGCAAGTGCTTCTTATTGATCTACGGATCAGAATTAATAACTGTTGATTTCTGTAACTTGTATGTACTTTTCCATGGCTACTGACTGCTCAAAGACTGAGAAACTGCAAAGGCCTGAATGCCATTGGTGCTCTTGTAAAATAAATAGTAAGATGGAATTAAAATTATCTGAATTGATTATTCTTTTATGTCAATTTGTGCCACAAAGTCCCTGCAGATTCATTCTCAGATAACTCAACTGTTGCCATCCCACTCCATGGTCTAGGTAGTCATTATGTTGAAACTAGAATCTTATCAATAAAGCTACTCTCTTAAGTTGCTAAGGTACAAAAGTTGCAAATATCTTCTCTGAGTATCTAGAAGCGGCTGGTGTGTAATTAAAATGATTTGACTGAAAGACTGTCAGAAAGGCAGGCAAATTCTACCAGTCAGGGAAACTGATTGTTAGTTGCTTATAATTTATGCCTCTGGGATCTTTCAGAAAGCAGGGAGCAGATCTACTTAAGGAGTAACCCATCTGTGCTGTTTAAGGTTCTCAGCCAACTTGCTACTTCTTATGGCCCTTGGCATCAAAGACAAATAGTAGACCAAAAATAACCAGCATTAATTTTCAACCTTTAGAGGAAGTTGTGCAATGAATGTAAAGTTTTTATTATAGCTATAGTTTCGGAGTAGGATGGCTATTTTTCCTCTTCTATTTTAATATTAACATTTTAAATTCAGCTTGTAGTGCTTCTCTTAAAAAGATTTTTCCAGTCCTTAACTTTTCATTGTGCTGTGTTTTCATTTACTAATTAGCTATAATAAATCTGTATTTTTAAAACTACAGAGCCAATGCTAGCTAAAGCTTGATCTGTAGCAGTCAGCAGCTTATTTACATGGCAGTTATATAAATATCCTACTCCAGTGTAATAATCTCTGCTAACTGTTGCTGTAGATTTTAGATTGAATATAAGCAGACTGCTGCAGAAATGTAGTTTGACTAAAGGATTGAGAGTAGCAGGGAGAGTAACCCTCAGGCAGTCTTTCTCATGAAATCTTAGTCCACAATGTAGAGAATTTTGAGAATCTGACTTAGAATTGTGGTGTAAAATGTTTTTTTAATATCAAAATTGTTTTTCTGGTATTCTTGGCATTCTGATGATTAGAATAAAAATCTGGTTTAGGTTTCATAAAGGCACTTGTAACTGAATTATGGGCTCTTTTGGAGTGTGGAAAAGATGACGTGAGGATAATCCAACCCAAATCTACTCCGGTTGACCCTATTGACCAAAGCTGTCGGAAGGTGAGAAATTACTTAGTCTTCTGTAATGGCATGGAAAAAAGCAGGGCTGTGTTTCAGATAGGATGATATATACGTTTCTGTAAATTTTTGTCATGACTATACCTGCTTATTGGCACATGGAGCAAAATTAGTGTAATACACTAGTCAAATGATGACTGAAAGGATTCTTGTACTGCATGGCAGGTAACAATGCCAAGGATCCATTAAAGTCAATATAAAATAATAAATAACAATCATGCCAAAAGTGAAAGTCTTAAAATATTGGCCTGGCCATCAGTTCATGTCTGCTATTACTGTAGTAATAACAAGAAGAGTGGCGTGCTTTAGAGTGTGCTGTGTAGTCCAGTTGTGATGTCCAATTGTAAAATTGGACAGATAATGCATATTTCACAGACACTACTATCATTTTAGATTATATAGACAGTTGCTAGGGTTTGCAGTCTTATTTTGGCCAGTTCTATGTCAAGTTCATCCTACAAAGAAGAATAAGAATAACTTAAACTTTAAAAATTATTTGCTATTAATTTTATTTGGTTATACTTAACTGAGTAACATTCCCTTTTGTCCCTCTTCTTTTTTTTTCTTTCTCTAGTCTTTTCTGTCTCTGATAAACTTGCTCACTTACCCTGCAGTTTTTGAGCTCCTGAGTAAACAAGATATACCCAATAAACCACTGTATTCACTCCGCGAAGTACCTACAGATATTATTGTAAGTATAATTTTTAATTTGAAGGAAAAATAAATAATTCTGTGAAGACATTTTCCTGACAAAATGTTACTGTAATAATTGAATATGATTTTTCTTCTTACTGAAAGATTTTGAAATTTTCTGCACTTTATATAATATACAGCATGAGGGCAGTATATGCACATATCACTTGATGTTAACCTAAATTTTCAGTTTGAAATCTTAAGGATGGTATAAAACTCTATGCCCAATTTAAAGATCATCTTCCATGACTTGTGTTAGAATTGTGGTTTTCCATAGAGAAAGAAAGTCACATACAAAACCACCTCTCTATGTGCATGTAGATACATGCTGGAAAATCTCTATACTTGTATTTTATATAATATTGCTTTATCATGCTGTCTGTGGATTTAAACAAAAATTAAGAAAAAACACCAAGCAAAAACCTCAGGCTACCTCAATAGCACAGATGATTCACACACAGAAGAAATCACTATTTGGAAAGTTACTGGTTCAGTCCTAAGAAAAATGATGTTACCATTTCTCTATTTAGTAGTATTTTGTATTAGATATTATCCAAGTGCAGTGTATTTTATTTTTTTTTTTTCATCTACAAAGCATAGGTAAATTTAATGTGTGACCTTGACTGGCAGTTAAAATCAGATTTTTTTTTTCTAATGAGTTAGCACTTTGAATTGCTGTTGTGCTAAAGAGTTTGTTTAGTGCAAGCTGTGGAATGGTAGTAGTTGAAGTTGTTTAGACAGTGTATAGCATAATCGTGCACTTTTATGTTTGAAGGGGATTTTTCTAGTTCTTCTTTGTAACACTGTTTGGGTGATTTAAGGAGAAAATGGGATGATAAATTTCATTTTTCCAGTACACTCAATGTTGGTGTGTCCACCTATGGATATTTCTGTCCAGTCATCAAGTTTTCTGAGGCACTTGTAGCAGGGGAGATAGATGTATGTTGAACACCTCAATGTTTGAGACCTTTCAGATTGGGGTTGGTCTTAATGATTTTCATGACTTTTGAAAGCCTATGTTGTGTTGGCTTTGAATGAATTCAATAGTTTGTTGGAATTCTCTCTATCAGAAATACCAATTCTGATATAATCGTTCAAAGTTCCCTGTAACACTGTTACAGGTGGTTTAGATGGGGTTTGTATCTCACGCTGTGCAGCAGTGGGTTTTGTACGCCTAAGCTAGAGATCCAGGGTTATGTGGTTAACAGAAGGGAAGTACTCAGTTCATCAAATTTTAATTTAATGTATAATGGCTAAGTCCAAGTACTCAGAAAACTTCTGGGGTTAAGCGGTCATAAAGATTTGTTATAACTATGGGTTTGGGTGGTGATAGCAGAAAGCTAAACATAAAAAAAATTGTCCAGATGTAACCGGTTGAAAGCAATTTCGGTGCCACTAGAAGACTTGGTTAGAAGAGCTAATTGCTTTGTGTGCTTCATTTTTCTATATTTCTGAATCATGTCACATTGCCACAGAATCTGTCTTGTTGTATTTATGCTGAATTATATTAGATAATGCAGAGAACTTAATCATCTTTGTATGACCTTTATTTCTTAAACACACAGGATATAAATATTTTCCTCCTTGGTATTTTTGGCTAACCAGTTGCATCATTGACTGAACAGATTTTCAGTTGAGCTTTTACTACTTTTAACTTTTGACTAATAAGGTTTTTATTTTGTGCCCCTAAGAAATTTTTTCTTAATACATACCAGGGTTTTTTTTACTGTTTGCCATATAAAAATACTTTAGAAAATGGAGCAGATGAATAAAGGTCCTTCTGTCTTCCTTCACTCTTCCTTTACTCTTCCTTTGAGAGGTTCCACAGTACATATATTCAGTGGAATCTGGCTTGGAAAGTACCCTCCAGATCTGTAGCTTTGAAAGACGTGCTTAAGCAGGTGAAATTATTTTTTTCTTTTTTTTTTTTTTCTCCCCCGCAGTGATCATGCTTATATTTAGATGGTGTATCCTATCTATTCAAAGTAGATGACATCCACCTGTAGTATTTAAGCTATGCACATTTTTCTGATCCGACTTTGTGTTGGACTCTGTTCACTGCCTTCCTTACTAATATCCCAAATCACAGGTTGGTCTGTTTCTCAATAGTCCTTTCTCTCTGCCTGCTCTGTCTACTCTTTTGCAGGCTCCAAGCTTTGATGTATAGATGAAAGAAGGAGGTTGTTGGCAGAGAAATATTCCTTGGCATTTAACTCTTTGCACCTGTAAATATCTAAAGAGCCCTAAACCCCCAAAAATCAGTTGCTTGCATTACCAATTTTATGAACAGCATTGAGGACCGAGTTTAATTATTTTACTGTGAATTTCATTGTGAACATACTATGTGGAAAAAGGACATTCTTCACAGCCCTCTCCCCTACCACCCAAAAAAATCTATTAGGGAAAATAGGGTTTCACTTTATTTTAAATAACAGTGCATTTTATGAAGCCAGTTTACTCTGAGAAGTTCTAGAGTGTTTTTTGTTGTGTTTTGATTTAGTTTTTTTTCTTTTTCCTGGTACTGGGAGTTTAACTTGTGATGTTTACTTTTCTGTGTTGAAAAACAGAGCTTTGGTTAATTTCATGAAAGTATGGATCCTAACTTTTCTCTTATATCATACTGAAGTGACTCGTTGATCTAAGCATTTGAATAGTAACTCTCTGCTGTCTCTGAGACTATGCTTCTTAAATGTGGAGAAAATAATTTGGATTAAATCCAAACTTTTAAATAAAGCCTATAAGACTTTTTGTAGTTTTTCTTCTGACCATAGCACAGCAATCTGTCTCTGAGATGATAACATCAGTGAATGTTTTTCTGCATTTCTTGGTCTTTTAATGAAATAATTTCTTCCGAAGCTGTTTGGATATGCAGTAAACCAGAGGGGAAGATAATTAGATTGGATTTGTGGAAGAAGTGGGAAGCAGCCACAGGTTGTTGTCTGTTACATGAGATGCTGTAGGATGAAAGATGTAAGCCTCAACATCCTAGCTAGGCCTTGTTACACTGAGGATAAATGGCTGTGTTTTGAAGCATGTAGTACTAACAAGTGTTAGAAAGGGTATTATACTAAAGGATTTGCTGTGCTTTTCATTAAAATAAATGTATACACATTTCAAACATACAAAACGCCCAGTTTAACATTTTTGTTGTGGTTTAATACTAAACAAAAACTACAGTACTTGATATGCTAGGATTTTTGTATGTTTAGTGATGTATCTTTTTTAACAGATTTTTTTTTTTGCCTCTAACCTTCTGTATGATTTCTTTTTACCATTGACTGTTATGGTGGAAAGCCCCTCTTATAGAAATAGTTTCAGTATGCTGTTTAATAAGAGGTCTCATTTTATAGTAAGCATTCCTATAAAACTATTATGTGCATAAAATAAAATATCCTACATTAGTTTTTTTACATTTGTCTTCCTTTGGCAGGATATTATTGACAGGCTTATAATTTTGAATTCAGAAGCTAAAATTCATTCCTTATTCAGTTATGAACAATCACATATCTTTGGTCTGAGGTAAGATGCTCATTTTTTATTCTCTGGTCACATTAACTAAATAGAATATAACATGCTTGGATGTTTTGCTTCTGATAAGATAACATTGGTTTATATTATGCATGAAGGTGAAATTCCTCCTTTTTTTTAACATAAGAAGATTAAATGAAAAATGATCTGCAAAATGAGAATAGCAATGAATCTAGTCTTATTACCTGTAAATGAATATACTGCAGTATGATAACCAGTAATAGAAATTGCATGTTGTTATTTTGCCTAATTCATTGAAAAGAAAATCCATTGTAGTGCCTAAAACAAAAATCATAACAAAATACTAAAATAAACAAGGTATTTTTTTTACCATTTTATATTGGTTTGGTTTATCTAGTCTCCCGTACTTTATTTTTTTTTAATGTATTGGTTTAATTATCACCAATTTCACCAAAACTAACTTTGAGAAGGAGAGTAGCATTTGATCCCAAATATTTCTAGAACCTGAAGGTATGCTTAAAATAACACTCATGCTGTCGTGCTCATGTTTTGTAATACTTAGTGCTTTATAATATTTTAATATAGAAATTATTTTCTGCATTTTTCTTTTTTCTAAAGTGAGTGTATGAATCCTTGAATTCACATTTTTGTTATGAATGTATTTTGTGCAATTCAAGTAAAAGATCTGCTGGATTTTGCCTTCATAGTATGGCAAACTTTGATAACCTCTCTTGGGCAAGATATAGCCCAATTGATTAAGTACTGCAACATTAGCTTTCTGCAGCTGAATTTGTACTTTGATATCACAGTAAAATTATTTCATACTGTATATGAATAACCATAAGATACAGTACAATTTGCTGATAAGGGTGAGCATGGGGGGAGGTGGACAGTAACAGAATTTGGAGTTGGGAGATATATGCTTTTGTCATATAAATAAGAAGTTATAAATGCTATTTTGAAGGAAATCACTAGTTGAATAGGAATGAGAAGTCCTAAAATAAAACTTGAAAAATAAGATTATATTCTTCATTTAGGATTATATTGACTCCATAAAAAGCTTTATAGAACTCCCATTGATTTAATTAAGGATAAGGGAAAGTGAGATGTTTTACAGTTTAAAATAGTAGTTGGCTTTTAGATTGTGTTCTGCCTTTATAAGGTAAAAGAACAGATTTCTTCTACGATGATATTAGGAACCCTCATAAGGTATAGGCAAAAATGAATTAATCAGTCTGATTGTATAGGCGGTTGACTCCCATCCTATAGGAAAGAGACTGTTACACAAATATGTGGATCATGTGTTGAAGTTGTGTTGAATGCTTTTAATAATTTTAGCAAAGCCTGTACCCTTGTGAAGCAACAGAACCTACCCATAACTCCACGTATGAGCAATGTAACAAGCTCATCTGTAATCCTGTAAAAGCAGCTATGTTGTTACACAGGTGAGATGAGCTTCAGAGTTCACTGTGGTAATGCCATGTTCTGCTGGACGCTGATAAAGTCAAAAACCAAGTGAAAATCCAGTCAAAATGCCAGATTTCAAGAAAAGATTAAGTAGTATTTTCAGTATGGAAGCCTACTCATAGGTCGGTATCTTAATAGCTGGTAATCAGAAAGAGGAAAATTTTAAAAAACATTTCAATGTAATTTTCAATAAACGCTTTGTGTTCTGCAGGGACTTTTGGAATCTCAGTGGTACTTGATTTTTAACAGATTCAGTAATGGCGGTGTTTTTGTTGTTTGGGTTTCGTTTTGTTTGGGTTTGTTTTTTTTGGTGTGGTTTTTTTTTTTTTTTAGTTCAAAAGACCTGTTCCTTTCCCCCTGCCTTTCATTGCCTTTCTTATATAAGAAAGGAAGATACAATTCTAGGGATTTTAACATAGGCCTGTGTATTCTACAAATAATGTGAGACTGTTTTCTTATTGATTAAATGGCTTTTCATGTGGGGATTGCTGTAAAAATGTTTTTTGCAAATAATAGAGAATTGGCACATATAAGCCTATTATTATGATTAATTCAACTGCCTGCACGCGTTTTTATTATTACCTAGTTATTCAAAGTTCCCTATTAAAACAATACCGGAATTCTGGAATTTGTTGTGATTACTGGATTGTTTACAGTATTAAGGCTTGCAAGAACTCTAGGCTATACTATCTGAGCATGAGGTAAGCAGTTCATTTTAAATACCTTTTGATTCCAAGTTCCCTGAGCACTGCTGACAGCAGGTATGTGTGTTCTGTAAAGTGAACTTTGCCTCGCATAGTTGGTTTGCTCCTTGACCAGATTTATTCAAGAATACCAAATTCATCAGCAGTTAGATCAAATAATTTCAGATGCTTAACAGATCTGAAAATTTAGAAAGTTAATTAGAAAGAGCAAAAGATCTACATTTCTCTTTGTTGCTATGTAGAATTAAAATATTTAAATGTTTATGGTAACTGCAACATTGAACTAACAATTTTGTGGCAAAATGATTTTGGTGAAAAATTTGTCTAGAAATATTTCTTTTTGCTAGGCTTTATAGCAATAGTACACCCAAATGCACATTCTTTAGTAGTTCACAGATCTACATAGCTGTATAGTTTGTTATTTGGTCAGGTGTATGGCTCACCCTGAGCTGAGTGCTGAACTTCAGATCCATTTTAACTTAGGGGGCTCTGAGGTCCTTTAACTCACTTTTATTGTTCAAAAGAGTTACAAATTTGCTTACTTGAATGTTAAGCAACTTCTGCAATTTAGAACTTGTCCTGGTTTCAGTTGGGATAGAGTTAATTTTCTTCCTGATACTACTGTGTTTTGGATTTAGTGTGAGAATAATGTGGATAAGAAGTATTGTTTTAGTTGTCTCTAAGTAATGCTTGTATTAAGTCAAGGACTTTTTCAGCTTCCCATAGAAGCTGAGAAGGAGCACAGAGAGGAAAAACTGGCCAAAGGAATATTCCAGACCACAGACATCATGCTCAGTATATAAATGGGGATTCCCCAGTGGGCAGGAATCTGCAATCACTGCTTGGGACGGGCTGGGCAATTGATTGTTGGGTGGTGAGCAATTGCATTGCACATCACTTGTTTTGTGCAGTCTTTTGTCATTATTATTGTTATTTTCTCGTCCTTTGCTGTCCTGTTAAATTGTTTTTATCTCAACCCACAAATTTTAATTTTTTCCCCCTGATTCTCTCTCCAATCCCACTGCAGGGGTGGAGAGTTGTGAGCAACCGGCTGCATGGTGTTTGGCTGCCTGCTGTGTTAAACCACAACGGGACCATGCTTTTCTTCATGTGTATACTGTGCTTCAGTGACTTTAAAATTATTTTGGTTACTAGCTGTGTAACTATAGTTATTTCCACAGTCTGTTTAATCCAAAAAGCACAGATGTATCTGTGTTTTTTTTTTCAGGTTAATATTGTGGTTTTTGGTGGATGATTGTTTTTATTTTGAATAAAATAAGTATGAATACTGAATTCTGAACTATTATTACAAAGGACAGTCCTGAGGAGGCTCCCTTTTCAGGCTTGCCTGTTCTGAGGAGTAGTGTGCATGCAGGAGAAATCAAAGGGAAAATGGAAGGAAGGTAGATAAGGTTTTGCATAGCCAATATCTCTCAGTCTATAAAGAATGCTCCTACAGTGCATTGATACAAACTAGGTCCTGTGTGATCAAAGTAAAATACTTAGTTTCAAAGCAAGTTGTAGCCTAGTGCAACTTTATTTTTTGTAATTCTTAACTTGGAAGTATCTTGGTCTAGGATTCTACTTCAGTAGTTTCACAAACGCTGATCTGGTATTCCTTTAATTGCAGCTATTGTGTGCATCTAGGACAAGTTTTATTCACATGAAGTTCCTTTTAAAAATTATTACTCAAAGGGAAGCCTTAGGCAGTAAGTTGGAGATACAAATAGAAAAGTGAAAGTATATAAACAGTTCTGAATTTGTGTATACAAAGATTTTCAAACTGTCAATTCAACTTTCAAGTTCAAAGCATATTTGTACTTACTAGAAGCAGGAAGATTCTCAATTGGCCAAAATTGGTTGATAAAAGAACTGTCTCAGTCACTCCTTTGTACAGCCTGAAAGTCTGGGTGCACAAGAACTGGTACAAAAATTCTCAGTAGTCTTTCTATTTTAGAAGATTCTGAACTTAAATTGCTGTCAGAACACAAATCCTAGAGAAAGGGAATTCACAGCATTAATCAAAGTAATACATTTTTAACCTAATAAACAGAGAATTTTCTTAATTTAGTGATCAGCTTTGTTTCTCTTATACAAGTGTACCCATTGACCCATTGATTTTATCTTAGAGGTTATTGGGATGTGAGAAAAAAAATAAATTCATAAAGGTGTGACACTAGAGGTCCTAACCATCTCCCTTTCAAGGCCAAGCTCTTTGAATCTCTGTAACTTAGATTAAGAAAGGGATTAAGTAAACAGCTGTAGCATTCTTTTCTTTCAGACTGATTAATTATATGGCATCAAGGCAACTTATCTAATATTTCATTATAGTGGATACATCCATGAGCTATAAGTTTTTACAGCCTGCCAAGAAAATGTATGCATAAAATATATTTTCAAAGCATCTGCCTACAGCATTATCCAGGCATTCACATATTGCTGTTCTCTCTATTCATAAACTCAATTTTCAGTGAAAGTTAGTGACATTGTGTTAGCTCAAATAAAGTGTGGCAAAAACAGATTTTTACCTTCAATAATCAACCCTCTGTCCCTGAAGAGTATTAATATTCCAAAATAAACTCAAAGATACTGAGTCAGTTTGCATAAAAATCAGGAGAAACAGTATTAGTGGCAACAGGCATAGACTGTGGGCCTACAAAATTAGTAAGGGGAAGATCTGGGAAAGAATTTCAATGGCTTACACTATATTGACATCAAAATCAATCAGCATCTTGAAATTTGCCTCAGAGCAGTATGTATTAGTCAAAATTTGATCTGGTGCTCTCCAGTGAATTCCAGGAGAATAAATCTCCTACAGGAGCTAGGAGATGAACAGGTGTGTGAGATAGACAAGAGACAATTTGTGGTTTTAGGAAATACAGATAATAAGCACCCATGCATTCTTTTTCATTGTGTTTTCATCAGGATTGTAAACATACCTGCTACATTTTAATAATGGCGTAGCTTCAGCATATGAAACAATTTTTTCCCTTAATTGTACTTACCTTATGTGTCTAGTTAATTAAAAGAATGTGTGATTTTAATGATCACAACACAAGGGAAAGAGCATTACTTATCTTGTTTTCTAAAGGTAGAGGATACGAATCTTGATGATTCTTTTTTCTCAGGTCAACATGCTATTTAGATTTATTCTCTCTTTTTCTTTATCAAAAACCATCACGAGTACCGGAAGCTTTTTGCAAATGTTCTTATATAATTCATTAAAATCTCATTCATTCTAAAAGGAAGCAGGACTTTTTATTTGAAACTGATTTTAAACAATTTCAGTTTCCCCTTTAGAAAACATGGCACACTTTTACTAGTTTCGTGTTTTCTTTCCCATCTTCCTTGCAGAGCCAGAAATAAGGCTATACCTCTTTCTGTCATAGCCCATAAACACTGTTGTCCAATGTCACTGATGAATCTTTTCGATCACTAACATTTGAAGAACAGGCTGGTACATCTACTCTTGCAATAACATTTACCACACTATTGGCTGGATCTACTGAAGAAACCCTTATTATGCCGCATCCTTGTGGCATTTGACAACTTTATGTCTTTGTGAAGGGAAGAAAGCCATGTTCATAGAGTTCTTCCTCTGGCGGGTATGGTGAGAGGCGAGGAACTGAGCCTGACAGTATTTATTTCTCCTTCTCCATCTACCAGATAAGAATCCTTATGATGGAAGCGTAAAACACTATGTAGTCCTTCAGTTACTTTCTACCAAACCTTTTTCAATTAAATAAAGAGAACCGATTGAGGTAATAATTAATTAATGATCCATTTTCTATTATTTTAAGTGTATTTTTTGCTTAGTAAGTGATATGTAGTTCTCTGGAAATGAACATCTTACTTCCGAGCGTGCATGCTGGGTGTGAGTGAGGGAAGAGACTCTGCAGTAGTGATCACTGAACCGTGCACGTGTCTTGTAAATCCTTCACCCCTGTTTAACAGTCCAAAGCTGAAGGAAGACAGAGTCTACTTTAGTAGTGATGAGGATTTGCAAGAGGATTATTTTGGCATGCTTCCACATCATATAGTTGTACTGTTAATTTGGTTTTTTGTTAGTTTGTATGTTAATAGCAGTTTGTTAGGTTTATTCATATTAATAAAAGAGGAATAGCAGATTATGTCACTTATTTGTTGATTAATTTTTTTTTTGTTTTAACTTCAATGAAGGAAATTAAAACACATCCTTCAATTTAAAATCTGTTTCACTTCTGAGTCCTCTAGTCTGGCAAGTGATGCTTATGAAAAGCATTTTTGTTTAGCTAGGGAAACTCTTTTACCATTAGCAATCACATTACATGTGATTTGTAAGTGCATTGGGTAGCAAAAATGCTGTAGGTGCTCTTTTGAAAATCTTTTCAGGTGAAAAACATCATAAGGAATACATCAGTATCTGCGTTTTCTTACTGGGAGAAACATGACTGCCCTGAGGTAGTAGCTTCCAGTGCCCCAGGCATCAGAGGTATAGCTCAGGGTATTGTTAAATGGTCTTGTTGTGGTTTTGGCTGTGAAGTTGACTTTCTTCCTAGCAGCTGGTATGTTTTGGATTTGGGATAAAAATAAGTGTTGATAAAGCACTGATGTTTTGGGTTCTTGCTAAGCTCTCAAGGCCTCTTCTGCTCCTCACGCTGCCCAGCCAGCGAGTAGGCTGGGAGAGCACAAGAAGTTGGGAGGGGACACAGCTGGGACAGTTGGCCTCAACTGACCAAAGGGATATTCCATGCTGTTTTCAAGTGAAGAAATTTAGAGAGGCAACAAAAAAATTAACAAGTTTCTTTTAGCAGCTAAAATTATTTATTAGCTATTTTTATATATAAATATATATATTTATATATAAATATAAATTAGATATTTTTATATCCCATGAAGGACTTTCTGTTCTGCTGTAATTAAAGATGTCATGATTCCACCTATCAAAACCGAGGAGATAGTCAGTTTACAAAAGTACACAAGTGTTAGTTAGTGTGCCTTCTTTCAGACTAGAGATTTCTACAGTGAAGTGTTAGTTATGAAATTATAGTTGAAGGGGGAGAAGCCAGGGATCAATGTCAAAGAAAGACAGGGATGACATAAGACAGGAAATTCAGAAACAAAATTACTTATTACTACCAATTTTTCACAAATGTGGTATATATTTTGATTTTTCTGAGTGTCTTTAAAATTACTGTTCTATAAAAGATTGCCTTCTGATAACCTTTTATTTTATCTGTATTGCAGTTTGTTTCTGGGAATATGGTATACCTTACTAGTAGTTTTCACAGAATTTTAGAACTGGGGTTGAAATGGAGATTAAAGATTGTGTAGTCCAACTTCTCTGCTCAGAGTGGGTTTGACTAGGGAGCACTATTCAAGGCTGTGTCCAGTCTTGCTTACAGTTATCTCCAAGGGTGGTGATCCCATAACATCTCTGGGCAACTTGTTCCACAGTTTCATCACTGTGACAGTCTCATTCTTTCACTGGGTATCACTGAGAAGAGTCTGGCTCCATCTTCAAACTTTCCTGTGATGTATTTATACACATTGACAAGATCTCCCCTGACCCTTCTCCAGGCAGAGCAGTCTCCGCTCTCAGCCTCTTTCTCTGTGTCAGATGGGCCAAGCCTTTAGTCATCTTTGTGGTCTTCTGCTGGATCTGCTGCAGTGCATTCATATCATGCTTTTATTGGGGAGCCCAGAACAGGACCCAGCTTGAACTCACCAGTTCTGACAGACGAGCAGGGTCACCTCCTTCATATGACCTTCTGTCAACGCTCTTCCTTACACAGCCCAGGATGCTGTTGGCCTTCAAGGCGTGTTACTGTCTCGTGTTCAGCCAGTTATCCCCCAGGTACAAGACCTTGCATCAAAGCATATCTTTCAATTTTCAGGAACATTTAGCTTGGGAATTCTGCTCTAAAAACAGAATTTTTATATAGATCTCAAAAAGATATGCTTTATTTTTATTGTATTATATCTGTCAAGGTTTTATATCTTTTCATAACCGTGCACTCCTTATAGATAGTGTATTGAGCTGGGTGGTCTGGTCAAATTCTTATGTTCCAGATACAATTAAAAGCAAACAAAAAAGAAAATCTCCACAGCCATATTCAAGATTGCTCACAAGTATACACACTTTAAAATGTGATTTTTTTAATTTTTTTTTTTTAGTTTCAAACTTTAGTCTTTGGAAGGTGAAGCAATGGAATATTACCTTTAACCAAATATCTGTACTTGAGTGACAGCATTTTAAAATTAATTTTTCCCTGTAGATGAAAATTTCATTAAAATGCTCCACCAGAGTTAGGCTGCTAGAGCATAACTGCTCATGTTAGATCTTGTATATTTTTTCATTTATATTACCACTATGCCTTCTACCTAATTTTATTTGCTTATGGTTTGTTATATTTATTTTTTTTTTTTGCTCTGCGCTGTGTACCAGAGGAGGTGTTATAAGCATTCTCGGCCATCAGTCTTCTCCCAAGGGGTTTTTAACTGCTGGAAACAGATTCTTTGCCATTTAAAGTCACCATACTTAACAGAAGAAATGGTCCATCTTCATAATGTTTTCAGTGCTCTTTTTGTGATTTTTTTTTTTTCTTCTATATAGTAATAAAAAAATTTATAGTTGAACTGTCATTTCTTCTCCTGTGATTTAAAACAAATCAATGACAGGAAATAGTTAATGTAAAATAAATAGAACTTGAAGAGGACTGAAGCTGAAAAGATCAAGTTATATTAAAAAAGCAACAGAAAAAAAAACCACAATTGTGTGAATTTGCAGGTGTTAAATTATCCAGAGAATGGCTTGCAAAGTTTTACTATTGTCAGTAGAAGCATATTGGGAATTACATGGAAGAAAATAAGCATTGACTAGCAGACTACAAATTTCAAACAATATGTGTTCTCTAGTTCATATCAAGTCTTATGGGAATGCAAAATATAATGCTGATCAGTCGTAATTCATGTTATGTTTTATGACTGTGATAAAACAGAAAATAAAAATAGCAACAAGAATGTTTAGTCATATTATTTTCCATGAACAGGAAGCCTTCAATGAAATTATTCTATTGCTGTTACAGTGAATAGCTGAGTTAAAAAAAAAAAAAGTAATATGATTTGGATTGCCCCGCGTCAGATTTACATAAAATATGTGAGAGTACTTTCACTGTTAATGTGACTTGAAGTTATAAAAGAAAATAGCATGTAATGTGCTGTCATGTGCTCTTGTGTTTAATTTCATTTACCATCGTTTTGTGTTTCTCTGAAATAAAAAAAATAATGTTTTTGTTACATTAACCGTTCAGTTGCTTTTGAACTGTGTTAAAATTGATTATACAGAAATGCTTAAAAGCCTGTTTTCTAAAGGAAAGATGTATTTTTATCTTGCTCCCTCTTCCCCTTTAGACAACCTGATTCTGAGTTGCCTTACCAGCCTATTATTGTATAATTTCTTCAGACTTCACATGGAATGTCGTATTAAGTCTGTGCTACTTCCATAATTCTATGATATGAACTCAAAAGCTGACTGATCTGACTAGTGAATGTTTTCTCTGGTAGTTCAGTCCACACAAAAGCATTTGTTAACCAGTCCCTGTTTTCTCAAGGCTGTGCCACTTGAGTGCCTAAAAACAATGTAAGTGTGTTCATGACCCAGTTGTGGCTGGGTATTTTTCAGACACTTCAAGTTTTTTGGGGTTTGGGTTTTCCTGTTTCCATTTTGAGATGTCATAAACACGTTCTCCTTTCTCTTACTCTGCATTACTGGATTCCTGACTGATGTGCTATCATTTCACCGTGTCCTTCTGCAGGTTGTTAAATGTGCTTTGCTGTGACCTCAATACCCTTTTACTCTTGGAGACTCAGTATAAAGTGTCACAAGTTTTACTAACTGCTCAGGAGGAAAATGTCACAGAAACTTCAGAAGGACCAGGGTAAGCAGTGACTGACATAAAAGTTATTTTAACTATCAAACTTTTATCGTGAGAACAAATACCTTAATACTTTAGTTTCTTTCAACATACAAATGCTCTGACTCAAGTTGGCTTCTAATATGCTTGTTTACTTTTATGTGGGTTTGTCATCAATATTTTTCTCATTTTTGTTTGTGTCAATCTTAGGTTATTTCTTTAAAAAATGCAAAATTCATGGGTGTAAATATGTGTTTTAAATTTTGTTTTATATTATTCTTTCATTTGTGTAATATAAAATTCGGGTATTGTTTTCATGTTAATTAATTAAAGACCTCATCAGTACTTTCTTTTTTTTGTATTTTGTTTCTTTTTTATTTATAACTTAGTCAATTGTCCAACTTCTGTGATTTCCATTGCTGACTTTTAAATAAAATTGCACAGTACGTTGTTTCAAATAGCAAAGTATATTTTGGGGATAGAAGCGGGCAGACATCTAGTCACAGACATTTTTTCCTTTCTCTCAGCATGCTGAATTTTAAGAACTTTCCTCTTAGTCTGTGCTACATGGGACTAGTTCGGAATTTAAATCAAAGAATATGGGTAAATCTCAGCAAATACAGATGTTATATACCACTTGAGGATGAAACATACTGTTCCTTAAGAAGGAAACAGTTGTAAGAAATTTGCTGTATAAAAACTGGGGTTTTTTTCTTTTTAAAAAAAAAATATACCTTGAGCTACACAGTGGCTTCAGTCAGCAAGTTGGCTGTGTGTTAAGTTATGAATAACCTTGCTTATTTGTGACAATACAAATTTACTGGTACACCAAATAAGGAATAAATTTTGATGATCCATTAACTGTCTCCCACTGAGCATGTGGGTATAACAAAGCTTGTGAAGTTTTCTTGTCTCTTGTGTCCCCTGATTGCTCAGATGTTTGCAATCAGCAGTAGGTAAGGAAGTATGAAGTTAAGATAATGCTTGCAGACATCTCAAAATACTTTGTTTATTTCTTTATGCCTGTGTTTTCCAGGTTGTGTTGTAATTCCAGTATATTTCTCGAGGTATTTTTGCTCATTAAAGTTTGTTGAATTAAACAGTTGGTAAATTGAAGTGGTTCTGATTTTTGGAATTTTTTGTGGTTTTGTTTGGTTTTTTTTCCTAGTGATTTTATAATTGATGGTCTATCAGTGGAGAGAAACCATGTTCTTGTAAGGATAAATCTGATTGGAGGACCAAAGGAAAGGATTTTGCCTTTGAGAGTACTAGATAAGGTTAGAATCTAAAGTTTAACAGTTTCTCTTTCCATAACTCTTGCCTTCATAATTGAACAGTTTTGCTGCTAATTCACCATGTGGAATATTATTTAACATTAGAAAGTATTTTCCCACCTTTAGCTTTATAAAGGGCTAAAATTTTTATGAAGTGATACACTGAAAAAATACATTGTTCCCACTCTCAGGAGATTGTCATGTGTCTAGGACATACCACTTTCAGATGAAATGTTTATATTGCTTCATTTTTAGTATTTCTTTTTCTACTGTGAAAGCGAATGCAATTTGTCTTTTTGTTACTTTTATCTTCCTGAGTTTTCTTTTTTCTGAATTTGGGTTTTCATCTGCAGTATCTAATACCTGGAGCTTTCATCCATGTTCTAACAATACAGTGTTTGTTAACCAGCTCCTTTAAATGTTCTGCTTCTCAGTGGCTGCCAGTCTCATAAAGATGAAATGTGAATTGCTCTCTGCACAGTGAAGACAGCTAGATCAATGTATGAAATTGAAAATACAGTTTTGTGGGGTTTTTTATTAATTTTATAAAAATCTGCAATTTCTTTTTTGGTTGAAAAAAAATAACTGCAAAAATCAAAACTGTTAGTTTTATATACCAGAAAGAATTCTGGCTCAAATGCTTTTTGGATTTTGTATCCTTTAACTTTTTTTCTTTCAGTTATGGCATATCTAATTTCAAATTGTAGTATCAAGCATAATTTTGGTGCAAAGGCAATAAACCTGTGTGTCATCAAGCAAATGCTATTAATTATTCTCCTAAATCAGTTTCTTTCTGGTCCTGTTTCTAGGGCAATGATCCATATCCTTGGACAATGTTTTCATCATTCCCATTGCCAAAGTGCTATCTTCCAGAAATTACTAGGAAAGCTGAATTCAGACAAGGTACGTACAAAGCGTGCAAGCAGTGTACATGTCAAACAAGCATCTCTGTTGATTTTTCAAATTTTTTTTTCCCTTCCTCCTCACGCCCTTCCCCTCCGTCCTCCAGATTATAATCTTATATGTATTTAAGGATTTTTTTTTTGTTGACTGAATTTGTAGCTAAATAAATTGGTTTGGTTTTGCTTGTCTGCCTTTGTGTAACTGTCAATCTGCAAAGCTCTGTTTAGTAATCTAATTCTTATGCAAACTTCAAGATTAACCTTTTGGCTCGTCTCAGGTGGGTGACTCATGAGATGCATTTATATCATCTCTCTAGTAACTGAAGGAAGACAGTATGGTTAAGATACCAATTTTTTTTTTTTGTACGGTGTTTTCATGATTCAGATCCCTGTGTTTACAAAGCTTGGTGGTGTGTGAAATCGACAGTGTTTAGGATAGTTGGTTTCCGTATTGAACATCAATTTGGAATGCAGGCAGACTGAAGAATCCTTTGAAGAACTGTCTAGGCAAAGCAGTTTAATTCATACAGAAAAACCATTTTAAGGCTTTAATTTGCATAGACAAGCAAAAGAATCTGAGGAAGGGTTTATAGTTAATAAACAATTCTTTGTATTTGTTCATGTTTATTGTATCTTTGAGATGTACTTATTAGAAAATATTTGTGAATTTCCATAGGTGGTGTAGATTTTCAAAAGCGATAGAAATTCTTCATTAACTGTAGAATACAAAATTGTTGGTTTATAAATATCTAGAAAAAAATAAAAAAAGGTGATTTCCTTTTTTGGTAAGAGGGAAGGCCATGTAGTTATAAAATGAGGGAGTTTTCTGTATCTTAGCTTAGTACTGTTCCAGGCTTCCCAAGGCAATTTTCATAAGACAACAATCAGATCACCATAAAGTGGTTGCCCAGTTGTTTTAAATATGCCTTCAAGGAGGCAGGTAGTATTGCTCTTGGACTGGAAAAGCATATTTTATTGTAACCCGCAGAACCTCTCTGTTTTCTTGTTCAGAGCAATTCTGTTGCTCGTCCTTAACAGTGGGATAATGGAGCAGAGATTGTAGTTGTCACTTTTGTGTTTGACAGCCAGTTGGGAAAGACTGGGTAAAACTTTTGGACTATCAGAGTAGACTCACTGATAGGACTGCTCTTTTGTAATAGAGGTTAAAAATATGACTATGAGAAAGATCTATGAGTTACATTTATATGAGACAGAAGGTGATCTTTGTCAGTTGAAGATGGTGAGCCCTTGGGTGGAGTATCTCTAGCACAGGCACTGCAGTATGAGGAAGACAGATGCATTTGAGGGATTCTAGAGCACAACTACATATCGTGACTTTGAAATGTGATATGTGAGCATAGATTGAAATAATTGGAACTGGCTGATGCGGAAAAGACAAAGGTCATGAAAGTCTCTTAGTATGTTAAAAGCAGTTAAAAGGAGGACAGATTGATTGTTTTATATGTCCCTGTGCAGAAAAATGAATAGTTGGCTTACTTGTCAATAAAGATTTGTTACAAATAAATAAAAACCATTTAGTAGGATACATCTGGAAGTCATAAAATTATCATTGGAGGTTTTAAGAGCAACTTCTTTGATGTTTTGAATATTCAGAATTCATGTTGTGTTATGCAACTTACTCACAGGTCTTAATAACAATTTAGGCAAATACTTGTTAAATTTTAATTTGCACCCTTCACTGCAAGGGGATGGACAGGGTTCACACAGCCATGCAAACACTTGTGCATGGCTGCTTTGTTGTGTCTGTCACGAGGATCGAAGGCCAGCAGAAGGTTTCTGAGATTCCCTGGAGCTGTCTGTGTTCAGATTTCATGCTGCGGTGTTTCATTGCTGTGGTGGTATCATTTCTGTCCTCTTTTTGGGGTGTTTCTATTATGTGAATAACTAAGACTGCTAGATTCTTATTGCTGTTAAAGAACGTACAGTTTCTTTCACTGGAAAGGCTGTAACAGTAGGTTTTATTCTGTCTGTCCTGATCTCTTATTTACCTCCTCTCTTATTACCTGTGTGACGTGGATTCCTGAAGCTTACCTTCTCTTTCTTCTTTGAAAATTGGTTCTGTGTCCATCATGCAATTGTGATGTCGACTGTAAAAACATAACCTGAGTTGATTTTTTTTAAATAATAAAAAAAAGTGTCTGTAATACGGATATTGGAGTTGGCTGGGAGGAGAGGGGAAAAAACGGGTTACAGATGTGCCCTTAGATATGATATTGCTATGAACATGTTTCTCTTCTGACACTCCCTTCAGATGGGGTTGAAGGACAGATGCAATAACAGAACCTTTGTTTCCCAGGGGTGTCTCTCAAGTAATGGAAGTTGTCTTTCTGAGTGTAGGCTGAAATTACTCTGAATATTTTGGAAGTAGCATGTGACCGTTGTTCGCAGAAAAGATTATGTACTGCTGAGGTCAGGGAAGAGGAAGCTTCATTTCCACAGCCCTAGATGTCATGCAGCCTGTGGCTGTATCTAGTAGAATTGAAATCATAGATAAAGCAGCACATGAGGGGTGGTCGCTGACAAAGTGTTATTCACATCGAATTTTCTATGAAGAAAACATGCAGCACTGGCACTTTTTTGGTTGCTCAGTTTGGGGCAGGAAGGGAGAAGGACTAATTAGGTGTATGAAAAAGCAGATCAGTGCTAACTCTACAGAGTGTCTGGAACACTTGTTTCCCAGCACTAAGGCCTGAAGACTGCATCTTGAAGAACTTTTTTTTAAACACTTGCTGTTGTATTGTGGTGATGTAGTGCTCACAGACACTGGCAACTGGATATTTTGCCTCATTGGATCAAAAATGAAGTGGACATAATTTAGGGTGGTAAAATTAGTAATTACATTGGAGTAATTCTTCCATTTCATGATGACACTTTTAATGAGTAGACTGATCCAAAAAGTATATTGGTATTTGAGGAAAATCTTAAGTGATTCACTTTGCAAATACGTGGCCTGGTTTAGCAGATGTTGTGTGTGTGCCTGTATGGCATATATGTCTGTAGGAAAGCATATATGGAAAAAAAACCTTGCTTGGTTGTGTATTAATGTGCATCAATTATTTCAGATAGTATTTAGAGTTGGAAGACTATTGGATAGCAGTATATTAATGGTTCTCTTCTGTCAAGATAATTTATAGTGAAGATTAAAATGATTTATGCAGATCATTATTTACATGTGGAAATTAATTATGTCATTTCCACCTGTTTACACTGCAGCGAGATACCCTGTTGCTTTTCTTTTGTCTTAATTGTTCAATTATTATTTCAGTAAGATAATTTGTGGAGGAACTATTAAGAGGTTTTCAAAGAGTGATATAGTCCTTTGTTATTCAAGATACAACTATTAATGATCTTTTTACTTATGTTAACTACACTGTAGGTTATTAAAAGTTAAAATTTTTAGAACAGTATTAAAATGTAATATTTGCTCTTCTATTTGCACAGATCTGTTTCCCTTCTCTTCTAGCTCTGCAGTTATGACAGTTGGTGTTGGGTGTGATTGAAGAATAGTGTCCATAAGTGTCCTGCAATGACACATTCACTGCTTAGCATTTCCATATACATTGGCAGCCCATTATTCACTAATCTTACTCTCTTCTTGACTTGTATAGTCCGTAATTGCTATCAATAATATTCTGTGATAATGTTCTTAAAGTTTTGATGTTTTATCTCAGCCACTGTTCTCAGAATTCATTGCTTTGTACTCCTTAACTTGAATGGGAAGGTGCTGCCACGTTTCTGTTTGAGTTTTTTGTTTTGCTTTTGTTTTTAAAATATTTTTTTTCAGTCATGGTTGGTTGGTTGGGTTTTTTTGATATCTGCCTGAAACTAGTACTGTCATTTTAAATTATTTTTTTTTATTATTTTCTCTGTCAGAGAACTAGCTATATTAGCTTTCCTGTTACCCCTTATAATTTCACATAAATGTCTTCACGACCTGCACTTCTTTGACTTGTACTCCCTTTTATATTTGGCTCAGTATTCATGTATGAGCCTGTTGTCTTACACTCTTTCAGTTAAAGTCTACTCAATGAATGAAAGATGGAAGAGAAGTAAGTGGACAGGTGTATCAGAAATATACATGGACTTTCCTAAAATCTATATCCTTATGGATTTGTTTTCAGGTTGTAGTCAAATATAATATAGTCAGGTTATTTATTATCTCTAAATTTAGATTTTGAATAAGATACTCATTCATTTATAGGTCTTAGTTTCTCAGTCACAGAAAAACACTTTTATCACAAAACAAAATCAGAAAAGAAAGGGCTTGTGGCATCTCTGACATTTTCTAAAACATTGATGAATTTTCCTAGGTCTTACCTGCTTTAAACACAAAAGGTAGCTGAAGAATTATTTGAAGAACTATAAAGCAGCATCTTTTAGGAAGTGAGATCAGTTAAACTTGCAGAAATTATGAAGTGGTGGTTCAGATTTCATACATGCAGGTAACTGTAGGTTATTTATAGTGCAGTTCCACACCTTCATAAACTAGTAAACATGGTTATTTTTCTTGACAAGGCTACACAGAACAACCAGTGTTAAGAATAAGAAATCAAGAATAGTTAAAAAATAAAAGTTAAGAATAAATCCTTCTTTGTATTAAATTTTCATACTCATGTAAGCTGTTCTAAGCATCAGTGCATGTTATTTGGAGAGGTAATAACTGAGAACTTATTCCTTTGTTATCCTCAAATAACTTTCAGATTAATTAATTTGAAATCATTACTAATGATAATAATGAAGTTACTATAGTAAGCTTCTTTTGAAATAGTATATATTGTATAATAAATTCCAATGACAAGGAGACAATTTACAGATTATAAATAATTAAGGTCCTTAGATCATCTTAAAATAAATTATATGCAATATTGTAGTTCTGTTGAAAATATTCTAATCATCTTAAAAGAATAAGATAATTTGAAAATAGCATTTTGTTTGTGGAAACGATTAAGTTTTATTGGAAAACTGAAATACTATAAAGAATTAAAAGTAACAGCAAATATTTAAGTAGCCATAGACTGGCTCAAACAATTTTTGAATCTTTCATCAGAAGTCACCTTTCATGAAAGAATTCATTGCTATAGTATTCAGAATGTAGAAACAGAACAAAGGAGAGCTTGCAAGGAATGAAGAACCTTCATCACCTTAGAGAACAGTGAGTAGCTGCGTAGACTGCGATCCTTTCCTAATGATGGGAACTGCTTGGTTCCACGGCACAGGGATTGTGCACAACAGGAGTGCATGTGCATTTACCTTTTTACAGATAGCAACTTTATTTTTCCCTTCAAGTTGACCAGAAAGTATTTCATAGCAGCATCAAGTACTTTGGGAAGCAAGTTGCCTGAAGAGAGGCAGTCTAATTGATTGTTTCCATTTTGGAGGGGTCATTATTGTCTGTTAGAAAACTGAGTTTGATCAGTTTTATATTACATAAAATTACTTTAAAAAATTACTTGGCATTTGAACTTGAAATTTGTTCTGCCTTCAGAAAAATATAATTTGGATAGTCAGCCCTTCCCAGTATATTCGCATTTTTTAATAAATGTTGCATATGGGAAGGAATTATTTCCTTTTTGATTTGCCCAAGCATATGTATGCATTATTTAAATCTCTAACTTGCATATATTATTTAGTGTGCTGTGTCATCATGCATCATGGTAGCTTGCTAATATTCATTGTTCAGTGCGAATTCCAAGATAGACAGTTTGGTTGCAGAAGATGTTTGATTTAAAGAAAAAATTCTTAAGGCTTCAAGTACAGACATCTTATTGTTGAAAGCCAACAACGTTTTCATGTATGATTACATGTGTTGGTTCTACATTTGTCACTGTGCTGCTTCTGTTTTCAAACCTCTGTGAGACTCAGCTACTTGTGAAGTTTACTGCCTTAGTCTGTGATACTTTACCAATTTTGGAGAATAAAGTATCTGTAATTTCCTCTATCTTAGTAGAAAACAGGGGAAAAAAACCTTTTAGCCAAGAGAGAAGAGAGCATACTGTCCTTTTGTTATTGCAATTTTAATTTTGAAGGCATCTCCCTATTGTAAATGGTGAATATGTCTTTAATAACAAGGTAAGTAGTGTCTTTAATAACAGTAAGGAGTGATCTTTGAAATTCTTTCTTTGCATTTAAAAGGAATCTTTCATAAAAATCTTTCTGTAAACTGTTCCACGAATTTGTTTTATAAGCAAGCTGAACATATAATGGAAAATGTTATCTGATACATTTGTGCCTCATATATAAAAAATGTACCAAAAGACTGTGTTATAATAGTGCTCAGGTAAAAAAGTAAAGTATTCAGAAGTTAGAAAGTGCCTGAATTAAATTGATACAGTCTCTGACATCACTAGCTAGCAGCCTATGGCCCTGGACTAGAGCATGTTGGATGCACCTAAATTATTCAGAAAACTCGATTTAAATCTTGAAGTTTCTCTAAATATTAACACGAAACCTGCAAAGTGACATTTCAGCAACAGCAAAAGTATATTTTTAGTGTAACCTTTTGTCCCTGTTTTAAGTCCTTGTGCTAAAGTTGGGAAACGCTGGAGATTATCAGCAAAGCTAAGGTAACAATTCTCATAGCATGGGCAGCCCAGTGTATTTTCACAAACTCTGCCTAGCAACCTGAGGGCATACACATTCATATATGCCGTAATATCTGTCCATAGTAGAAGCATCTGAAGGAAACCTGCTTACAGAAAGAAGCAGTAATTTTCTATTGAACCTTGTTATGTTGCTGTCTTAACAATCTTTATTTCCTGTTCTACAAAACAATGCTGCCACCTCAGGGTTTTGTTATTAAAACAATGATATTTGGTGGAGGATCTTTGCCTATCTTCTATTTTAGATTCTCAGTGGTGAAATCATACAGAAATGCCAAACTACTTTCTTTGAAATATCTTTCCAATACTTATCATTTCAGGACGGAGGAGTAATAACTTTAGAGGAGACATATAATGTGCCTCAGTAACGTTGTAAATGTTCAAAAACCCAGCAGTAACTAGAATGAATATTTCTGTTCTGCATAAAGCAGAATGTCGTAAGCTTTAGGACTTCTCCGGTTTTAATTGTCATAGGATAAGGGATATTTATTTAGTCTTTTCTTCCTAATGTATGAGGTCTGCCAAAAATACCGGGCAATAACAGGGCTTTCAGCTGTGTCTGACTTTCCTGTTCTTCATTGAAATGGTATCTAGTTTCCGAATGCATCTGCTTCTTTCTACCATGCTCTGTAACTAATAGCTTATTACTTACATACTACCTTAAAAAGAAAGAATGAAAGAAAAAAAAAAAAAAAGGCCAAGATTATACTTACAGACTCCTTTTTCATTTCTTCTAGATAAAGATCTTGACAAGCTTTTATCACTCTTAAGAAGTCAGGAGAAGCAAACTGAGTGGAGAGAAATTTGTAGAAAACAGTTCTGCAAAGTCATGAAAGCCAGAGCGGATGTCATCAGTGGAACCAGTGAGTATCACTTACTGAGTTTAACAAAGCCAGCAAACATAAGGCCACTAGTAAGCAATCATTCTTTAAAGTTTCATTGAGGATTCCGTTATCTAAACAAGTAGTCAGAAATTCTGTGGTGATTATGAAAACTATTTCAGTGGGATTTTCCTGAGAAAACAAGGTTTATGCCTTATGTCTTGTTTTTCTCTCTTCGTGGCCATCATCCCTCTGTGTTGGCTGTTTTCAGTGAAGTTTGTGACAGAAAGAGGGCTCAAATACAAGTCTTTGTTTCAGATCTCTAAAGGGTCCGTTATTGAGATGCTGAGAAAATGGAAAAGAGAGCCTGAGAGAAAACAAACATTTCTCAGAGATCAGTGAATGATGCTAAGATGGGTTGGGAAACTATATTAATGTAAAAAAATTCAGAATTAAGCCATACTAAACATCAAAGAAGCCACTCATTCAAGTTTTTCTTCATTTTCATATGTATTTTCCAGTGAAGAGTGTGCTCATGCAGGAGCATCGGTACAGATCAGTTAGAACAATAAGCCAGCCAAAACAAAAACCATGTTCACCTATATGTTGTAAATAATATGAAATCAGATGTAATAATTCACCTGTGATATGATATAAACTTGTGTAGCAATAAAGAAGTTAGGTGTTTTCAGAAATTGCTGACTTCTATTTCTGTAAGAATTCTGATTATGGTGAGATGGTGAGTAATAGTCTAACTTTTTGTTTACACATGACAAAAGGTGTTCCCTTTAAATTCTTTAGGTAAGCATTTGATACAACTGACAGTGAAGACAGAGGAAATATCTTCTATATGGGATCGAAGTGACCAAGCATTTGTGTTTTACATAAGAGACCTGAATTTTATTATAAATTACGTAGCAATATAAAAGTTATCCTCTATAAAAGTCATTTGTACAGGAACTTATTTAATATTAAAATAGCTAATAAGAAACTTGTCATTTGTATAATGTGGTTAAACTCAAGAACTATTGAAAGTTTCTAAATTCTTCTAAATTCTAAAAGCTTTCTGTTCTTACTACTTACTTGAAACGAGCTTGAGCCTGTAGTGTTAGGTGATTGCAAATTAGTCAGAGCTTTCACCTTCGATTTGGAAGAATGTGTGTGTAGACAGAATACATATGTATTCGTATGTAATGCATAGATGTTCTTATAATATACATATATATTATGCAGTATAATATACAATATACATTATATTGTACAAATCTATAAATACATTTAGACAGGCTGTTCAGGCAGCTTTGTGAAACAGATGAACAAACAGATACCTAACCATTCAGAAACAACTGAATGTATTTTATATGAGCTTCTGCTCAGGGTAGGAAAAATAAATTGCAGAACAGCAATTAAAAACCCTAATTTTTTCTAGTAAAATTGTATGTTTACTTTTTTTGTGTGACTCTGATCTAGTTGTTCAGTGAGGTTTTTTTGCCGTTATATATTGTGAAGCAGAAATAATTTAATCCTTGTAAAATCAATTTTATTTGAATGCAGCACATTTTCTAGACTGATCTCTTCTTAGATTATATGCAATTTTTGTTAAAAATTGTTAGTCTGTCTCTAAAAGGAATTACTTGTTGAAAAAACATATTTTTACCAAAAAAAACCCGGAACATATCTTTAAAGCATCTGACTTACAGAAAAAAGAAAAGTTTTTCCTTTTGTGCTTTGTAGTTATCCATACACAGCCTTAAAAAACCTGTATAGGTTGTTTTCTGTAACTTTGTTGGAGGCACCAGAAGCTAGAATGAGGAATTAAAGAGAGACATTAAGATTTGTCAACCCAAAGCAAAAAATTTTGCTTACTTTTGGATAACTCCTTCCAGCTAAGGTAGAACTGGGAGTAAAAGTCAGCAAGAAAGTATCTGTGGAATTCCTTCTAAGCTTTACAGGAACTCCTGCAAGTACTTTCATGAACCACACAAAAAAGTAAAGTATGAAAATAGAAACAGAAGAGCGTAACAAAGCATGAAATAAATAAACAAACACACCCTAAAAGAGGGTAGTAATATAGACTCACTGTAAGTACTGGTAATTTAAGGTGGATGCAAAGCTGTTCAAATGTTGCATATCTACTTGGAGATATTTCAGGAGCAGCAAAATACCTGCTAGCTGTCTGTTTTGAGACAATGTCATGTTCATTGAAGCTATTTTATGAGATACAGCTGTGCTGCTGTGTATCTTTTGCAGCATGTGAAGCTCTCCCAGATTCCAGAGGACTGAGTGGCTTCAGTCCACATCCCTGTAAATCAAAATTAACTCTTTAGTTACAGATGGAGCAAATTGAAGGATTCCAGAACAAAGATGCATACTTATGGTTCCTATAAGGGAGACTAACATTGACAGCAGTTGAACCAGAACACAGTCAGCAAAGACAATGTTGGATTCAATGAGTGTTTAAGTGTAACATGTATTGATTTTTAAAATATTTTATGATGTAGTGTCAGATAGTTCAATTAATAACCAAGATACTTGTATACTAGTATAAGACATGCAACCTTCATATCCAATGGAATCACTGTCAGAATTTTTATTATCTTATTTTCTTCTTTTCAAAGGAATACAGGTTGTTCCTTTGCCATTTCAATGTACTATAATTGAAAGACTCATTATCTTAGAAATTCAAAAAAGTCCTCATTATTGTTACCATTAAGTACGGAATTGCCAACTAAGTTTTTCATAAATGTATTGAACTGACATATGGTTGTTGGAGTTGACAATTTCTGACACTACCCTTATAAAGTCAGCTGTCCAAGGTTTTCACTCTTGAATTTTTAATTTCTAACATAAGTCAAGCATGACTACTGTTAACTCTTACAAAAGTTTTGTGTTTGTTTTTTTCTTTTAAACTCCACTGAAGCATCTGAGAGTCGGTATAGAATATGGTGCAGTAACACTTGTTACATTAGAGAATGTAAAAAAAAATCTTTCGCTTTTTGTAGTTTTTTACCTTTTTGGCATAAATCTTTCAGAGCAGGAATTAGATAGCCTCTTGTGGTGGTTACCTTTTAAAACAGTTTTAATCACATGAATTTTTTAATCAGTGTTCTTATGAAGTTCAGTAGCTGCTGGGATTACATTCCTTTTGTACATTAGTTCTTCGAGGAAAAAAAGTCCTGCAGGAATTCAGGTGTTGTATGAGCAAACCGCAATCATTTAGGCAATTTTAAAAATCTTTCATTCAGTTTGTATATGATTACACACTCTTAAAGGAAAATTCTCTTTATTTTCATGTGTGGATTAAATCTGCGTGAGGTAATTGCCAGTCTCTTAAAAACGTCCATGTTAATACAGCCGAGCCACCATAATTTAAGAAAATCAGGATTCTCAGTGAGTTGGTAGGCCACGGGACTAGTCTCTGTCTCTGAATATAACCTCTGCATGAGCATGTGGCCTTTACAACAATACTGACTTTGTGCTGACTGTACAATGAACTCTCCTAAATTTCTTTTCTCTAATTTTTCCGGTTCAATGAAAAATCACCGAGTCAGTTTCCACCTTTATAGAGATTTTCAGGGAGTGTCCAAACAGCAGCTAAGTGATTTAGTATTAAAAGACAAACATTAAAATAACTGCTTGTCATTTTACATGGACATTCTTTCGGAAGAGACCAATGTCCTTTGAAAACCCTCTATTTATGTATTAAGCACATTTGTTTTGATAAATTCTTATGTGTGTCTTCCTCTCTCAAACTTGATTAAAAGCTTTTCAGAGATCCTGATAAGCACTTAGATAAATACTTTCAAAGGGTGGAAATCAATTTAGTGCTTGAGTTTCAAAAAATTGCTTAGCAGTTGAGCTGTCACTTCTCCCATTAACTCAAGCACTGAACTGAAATATTCAAGTGCTAAGTCAAGCGTGTGGATGCCTTCCAACAAAAAGGGAAGAAATGTACAATGTTCTGACTTGGTTTTAAATTTCCTGAGTTATGGGGTACTTTAGTCCTTTTAACATAGTTCCTATTTGTTACTATAGTACGGTATATTTCAGTACTCACAATACTAATAGTCATACAGTAAACATTCAGCTAGATACAAATCTTAAGTTTAATTTCTGTTTCTTGCTATCTAGAGTTCCAGGTAGAGACACTTTTTCTCATTTTATGCAAATGCTTGCTATATTGTTTGTGGACCAAATTCCAGTAAGCGTGTTAGTGAAGATCAGTGATATTGTTTTTTCCATTCATTCCCACAAAACGAATAAACTGTTACTCCTCTATAAAATAAATTGCTTTTTGCTAGCCCCATGTGGTTTATTACCCATGATTAAAAAAAAATGTTATGTTTAATTAGCAGTTTCTTCTCTTCATAAAAATGCATAAGAATATAAATTACACACGTAATTTTTTTGTTTTGATTTACTAGTCTGTTGCAATGCAAAATTAATTTTGTAACTCTTTGAGTTGGCTACTCTAGCTGTAAATCCATGTTTAGCTGTTGTAGTGAAACTGCTTTTCCCCTTTGCCCTACCCATCAACATAGTACTACCAAAAAATCAACCTTTTAAGAACTTTTTCTGGACTCCTTCAGTGTAAATAATTTCTGTAAAAAAAAAAAAAAAAGGTCATGATTTAACATCAGTATGTTGGCTTAAAATGGTTGGAAGAAAAGTTCATTTTTCTGGTATAACAAGCATCAGGCTACGGGTGGAGGTCCTGTCATCTTCCTCCTCCTCACACATGAAAGACCTTGCTCCGCAGCCTCCTGTGTTGGCTTTCCTGTCAGCAAGGCTACTCCCAGAGTTTTCTGGATTTCTCCATTCCCACCTTCACCACAGGTCGTTCTGCCTTACTTGTGCTGCTACAGCTGTTTGTACAGCTACCCGCTAACGGGGGTTAGTGCCATTATTCTGTCTAAAACCAGCAAACCCACCTGTGGGCGCGTGGAGCTATGTGCAGGAATAGGGGGTGAAGCTTGGCTGTTATTAAACTGACCTGCTGCCAAGGACATAGTGACTTGCAGTCTTAAAACAGGAAATCCCGTGGGGAGCAGCACTCATTACTCTCTAAATACACTTCCCTGCTTGGATTAGTGTGAAAAGAATGCTACATGACTGTTCTTTAAATCCTGTTTGTCAAATAACAGCAGCTGTTTCGGGATAGTATTTACGTATAAAAGAAATGTTCATTGTTGCTAACTGAAATTCTTATTATTGGCTCGTCTCAGTACAGGCTCCCTCCATGCACTGTGTGTAAAGGCTTCCTGGCATCCTTTGTTTCCATCTGAAAGGTGATAGGATGCTCAGTTGCCATAGCCTCAAACTTGTGGAACTGAGGAATCGGGAACAGTTTTTTGGTAATGATTGGTGATGGAGAGTTCTCGTCAACTTCCTGGCTGACATCCTGCTGAGGGGGGAGATACAATTTCCTACCGAGTGACCAGATGTCAGCATCTGACTTATCTGTGTGCTATCTGCAGACTCAAAAGTTCCATGGCAAGAACTGAAAAAGAACATTATGGTTGTCATAAAAAACAGAATTTCCCGAAGGAAATGCTCCTTATTGCATCATTTTAATAGAATAATTTTTATCTTGTGATTGCATAGGTGGTTTTATATCATGGGTTTTTTTTGAAATAGCCCATAAAACTTCATTTACTTTTGGGATAGTCTGGGTTTTTTGTTGTGTGGCGTTTTTGTTGGGTCTTTTTTAAATTTTTTTTTTCTTTCCTCTCTACATCTACAGACAAATATGGTAAGATATAGTTGTTTAATTATAGCTAATTTTCATTTCATGTTGAAACCATGTAACAAATGCTGAAGTAATCCTTGGAGGAGATAAAAATAATAGCGGATTCTCTTTCCATTTACACTGAATATATTCTCAGTAAAGCTATTAAAATGTAATTGAAGGTAGGAATGCTGTTCAGAATGCAAAAGTGCAATGCATGCTTTAAATTGCTCCCCCATAAAACCATGAATAAACATTCAAGAATACAAATAGCTTTAGTTTCTTACATATTGTCATTTTGTTGGTTAATGTAGTTCCACATTTTGTACATTGCCTCTAATATGTTAATGGATTTTTACTTTTTGCAGTTTTGGCAGAATTAATTGAGAAGTTCGTGTCACATCTTTCTGAAAGCCGTTCGGATTGTTATTTCAGCACAGGAAACTATAAAGGTCAGTTTCCTAATAACTTATGCCATGCAGCCTCTTTAGATTTAAATTACTTTCCTTTTAAATGTGTCTGTAGCATTTGGGGGATTGTTTGGGGGTTGTTTAACATGTTATTTAACAACTGAGAAATTCATTACTTAACTGGTGGGAAAAACCTTACTTTGGATCAAAAGATGATGTGTTGAGTAAACAGTACAGATGACTATAAGTGGTAGGCTTTCCCGTTTCTGGATGTGTAATGGAAAGAGGGAGATGCAGAACAGGTGAGGGTATAATTCAAAGTATTTGTTCACGCCTGTTACAGAATGATTTGCAAAGCTGGTGGCATAAACATTTAAGGTGGTGTAAGCAATCTCTCTCTCCTTTTGAAAGCCCCATAACATATAATCAACCCAAAGGTATGCAATTTATATTGCATTAAAAGGTATGTATTAAAGAACTGCTGTTGTTGACAAGAGTAATCTGAGTGTTAGTTTTGTACAGATGTCGTGCTGATAGCCATGATTAAAGGATGAATGATAAAGTTAATTTATTCTGAGTGTGAAGTAATACATTGTAATATTTCAAAGGATTTGCTAAGTTAGATTTAGAAGCATTGTTAATATCTGCCGGAAAAAGCACTTTCATTCTTTACTGTCTGTCCAGGGCTTTTCTCTTAGGTTGTAGTTCGGTCATTTAGATCACTTACTCTGCCACTATTTCTGGAGAGCCAAGCCAGCTTTGGGGACAGTCTGTTATTTATACTGATATTTTATTCTCATATCCATAGGATGCAAGTATAGTGTCCTTGGAGACTTCCGATTTGCCTTTGAAGATTCAAAGCATAAAACCTCGTTAGTAATTGAGAGGATCTCTGTGTTTATATAGTGGTCTTTGCCTTCTGAAAGCTTGATAACAGAATACTCTTAATTTTATTTGAGAATCTCGCTCTTTGCTTAATCAAGTGAGTTGGTGAAGTGACAGTTCTTTCTGTCACTGTTTTATTTTTACTTAAGAGATACTTAAAGGGTTTTTTGTTGTCCTGCATTAGTTTGTCATTTACTTTTCAACTTCTCCAGAGGCATAATGAGCAAGAAATATCTTTTCATGGACTCGTAAGACTTGCTATTTCCATATTTCTGACACTTCCCACTTCAGTTGATGATTTTGATGGTTAAAAGCCTACATAATGGTTTCATGACATAAATGATTTATCTGAAACCTAGACTCCCCCTCTTGCTCCTCTCTGTACATTTCTCTTTCTTAGGTCATGGTTCGAAGCATTACCCATTCTCAATGATGTGGAAGGCTCAGGTGTAGTTTTCTTTTCTGTCATGGGGAACACCTTTGCCACATTTCTTTGGAGAACAATATAGCCCACAGACATAAATTTGCAAGATTATCTTACTGTTCCCTAGTAGAAAAACAAGAAAACCCGCTTGGTTTGAAGAAGGCAAAAATTAACTAGAGGAGGAGCAGACATCCCTGCCCATGGCAGTGGGGTTGGAACTTGATGATCCATACTTTGAGGGTGGCAGAGCACTGGAATAGGCTTCCCAGAGGAGTGGTGGAGTCTCCATCTCTGGAGACATTCAAACCCCACCTGGATATGTTCCTGTGCAACCTGCTCTAGGTGGACCTGCTCTGGCAGGGGGGTTGGACTAGATGATCTCCAGAGGTCCCTTCCAACCACATATCATTCTGTGATCTTTAAGGTCCTTCCAATGCTAACCATTCTGTGATCTAACCATGCAACCTGCATGTGCATGGTTTGCTGTTTTGCCCAGCAAAGATGGCATTGTGCTGTTTCTTAATCACAGCAGCTAGGTGCTTCCATCCAGTGTGGAAGAACTCCAGTGGAGGAAAGCAGTAGGGTTTCAGTTTTATAGGACAATAGTTATTAAAATTTCATAGCACCTTTTTCAGACAGGTGTAACAATGAATGTTGTCAGGGAAGAAACTAGTTTAGACAATTAATTTTGTGCTGGTTGATACAAACGTGAAACAAAAATCTGTCTCTAAAATTGAGTCTTTGATCATACTCCATTCTGGAACAGTAAAAGGACTTGATTGTATACCTACATTTATGCTTGTTTTGGGTTCTTTGTTACATGAAAAACGTGCATCGTGGCATTCCTGTGAAGATAGGGAATGTGCTTTGAGAGTCCAAGTCTGTATTATGCTTCCTATGATTGTACAGAAGGGACAAACAAAACGCACTCAAATCTTTTTAGAATCATAGAATTGTTTTGGTTGGAAGAGACCTTAACCCAACCATTAACCCAACACTGCCAAGTTACCACTAAACCATGTTCTCAGCACCACATCTACATGTCTTTTTAATACCTCTAGGTATGGTGACTCACCCCATCCCTGGGCAGCTTGTTCAGGGAGTTGTAGAGAGCGATAAGTTGTAGAGAGCATCTTCTCCAGCCTGAACAACCCCAGCTCCCTCAGCCTCTCCTCATAAGACTTGTGCTCCAGACCCCTCACCAGCTTCGTTGCCCTTCTCTGGACCCGCTCCAGCACCTCAGTGTCTTTCCTGTAGTGAGGGACCCAAAACTGGACACAGCACTGGAGGTGGGGACTCACCATTGCCGAGTACAGAGGCACAGTCATTTCCCTAGTCCTGCTGGGGGCTTTATTTACTTAAAATTAGGTTTCTCATTCTCTCACTGATTGAATAATGATTGATCAGGTTTGTATACATTTCCCAGCATTTTTCGTTAATGTGCATGAAGGGTTGGAATTTCTCCAAGGAGAACAATTAATTATTGAATGCCATGTTGTTTCACAGTATCTTTTCCATATACGTATGTGTAAGTGCTATCTAAGCTAAATCCTAAAACTGCCATTAGAGTAGAGACATGTTTCTGAATTAGGTAAAGCTAATGAGGAGTTAAAGGTAAACTATATTCCAGATGCGTCTTTCTAGCTGCACATCTAAGCAAGCCAAACATGCACTTGGCAATTGCTTGCATTTCCTTGAATAAATTTGCATCTGAGGAGCTGAAAACCAGTTTCTAACAGTTGTTTAATTTTAATGAAGAGAAGCCACAATTTTCATGAAGGTGGATTCAGTACAATGCATTGATATTCAGTGTTTATAATTTTTCTTGAAATAAGAAATTGATTATCCTAAAAAATGACAGCTTTCTAAACCCGTAGGTAGTTGTAATTAGAATAACACAGTCATCCATCTGCTGTGGAATCCCTTGGGATTTCAGTCTATTATAAAATTTGCAAATATGGAAAAATCAAATTAGTTTGGGTTGTTATCATTTTCGGGATGAGAGAAGGAAAAATATCTGATAAACCACTATGCAGTTGCAGTGTTTAATTATAAACAGTAACAAAAATCTTACTTGAAGTTTACTTTCTGCCAGCAGCAATGATACTGCTGTGATGTGGATTCAGGTGAATAAAATAACGTATATTATATTAACACATAATGTTAATGGGCTCTGTCTATCCTCTTTCCCAGAATGAATACTCTATTTCACTAGTATTTTTCTTTCTTCTTAAAAAACCCATAACCATTGAAAATCAAATCATTGATGTCTAGCTGTAATAGGCAATTGGATGGCAAAAAATGAAATTTGCTATAGTAGTAAAATAGTCATTACTCATTAGGGATATGAAGTTCCTAAAAGAACCACTTGCTCTTCCTGTTGTTAGTAAATTCCAGTTCATTACAACATAAATCCTTTGTGGAAATGTATTAGTTTTCTCAAAGTTCCAACAAAACCATTTCTCAGAGAATTCCATTTAGAGAGTCATTTAGTATATTAGTATCTGAACTTCTTAATTTACCTCCATCATTTGTTGCAAACTGGCCAAACTTGGGAATGCTACGACCTTTCAGGTTCAACTGGTTTTTTGGTAGCTCTGGTTGTGCAGATGTCCTTGCAGTTGAGTTCTCTATTTCTACCTAACTTTGTCTCTGAAACAGCTCTGCCGTGTACGGCCAAAGGGACAGACCAAAGACACGGCTTTCAGGTCTTGGCCATAAAACTCAAATGTCATGGTGTGTTTCTTCTCTAGATGAGGCTTAGTTCTCTGGCTGAACAAAATCTCGTAGGAACTTTCTACCATTTAATGAGCTCTTAATCTTCTAAGGCTCAGGTGGATCAGGTAATGAACTGAGCAATTTTAAAAACACCAATGGGAAGCTGTCAGTATAGAGCTGATCAGAAGGAGTAGCAAATGAGAAATACATGACCACAACCCCAAATTGGGCCGACAGGGAAGGAGACGGATGGTCATCGTTCCCTTCTCCCTGCATCATTTGAATGCACTTCTTTCTTTAAAGATGGGTTCCCACTTTAGAGATGCTGTTAGCGAAAAGGATTTTGCTGTTTGCTAGTTTATATGTAAAACTGGACGGAAAACATGGTTTGTTCTTAATGATAATAAGAACTCAAAACTAGCTTGAGTATTTGTGATGCCCAATACATAAAAAAGTTCTAGATATGAAAATTGTGATCTTGTATTGTTATGACAAGTGTATTGATTATGTAACAGATGCTTTCAGTAGTTGAGTTGGAATTGCACGTGAGATTACCTGGCTATGATGAGAAGCCAACAACATTGTCCAGCAATTATTACTGGGTCTCATTACATTCCTCACGTTCACAGCTCAAATCCAACAGTAATAGTATTTGTCTTTCAAGTGGGATTTTTTTATAGAATTTGCTCACAATGAGTACATTCTAACAATGAATATGAGATGCAGACTGTCAGAAGTGCTCTAGATGAGTAGCCTGGTGTAGGAGATGACACCATCAAAAAATGGTAGCAAAATGGCAGAAGGGAATATAGTGAGAAACATGACTTCTGCTCTGCCCCAACTCTAAACAATGATTTAAAATAGAAAACTTTCGTAAGGACTTCAGAAGGAGAGAGGTACTGACAAAACATAATGTTCTGTATTGACTGCTTGGGCACCTGCCCATTGACAGTGTCAATGTTTAGATACCTGTTGAAGAGCAAGTAAAAAACCTGGTTTTATGCTAAAAAAGAAAAAATTAAAAATGTTGAGTTCCACAATTTCAGTTTATATGGAAAAAGCCAAGGACCAGAGATCTGATAGCGAACATGATTACATACTTAAAGGTTTTTGAAACATCTGCAGGAATTATGCAGATGGTTCTGGCCTTCATGGGATTTTCAACAACCATTTGCAGTATTGTTGCTTACATGGTTCCTTTGAATCAAAAGTATTTTCCATCCTTACAAACAAAGCTAATCTTTTTTACCATCGCTGAAGGTATGTTATAACATTCATTAATATTTTGTGAAGATTTTTTTACATAGCTATAAAAGCATTTAGCCTGGGAGTGAAAAAGCGAAATCGATAATGTGAGCGACAGCTTTAGTAATTTCCACCACTTAACACAAAAGGGAAGCCAGCAGGTTTTTTGGGGTAACAGCAGTAAAACAGGGAAATAAGTTAATTATTACCTAATTACTACCTAAAGACCGTACAAGTTGTATGCCTTAAAGCGGCTTCAGTTTGGTGTTCTGTCGTTTCAGTATGAATGAGATGTAGCCCATTTTCTGACTTACCACGAAGAAACTTTTATGTGCTTAATAGGGAAAGAGAATGAGTACTCAGCCTTTTCCTCAGCCTGTGTCACTGTTTCCCCCTGTATCAATAACAGATGGAGATTCGCCTTAGCCCACCTTTTGTTGCTAATATAGTTATATATTATATATAACTATATTAGCAATTATTATTATTATAGCAATTATTATTATATAACTATATATAATATAATATTATATATTATATTATATACAGAAACGGTTTCTGTAATATAAAAGAAGATATGTTATATCTATCGGAACATTTTTTATAAGATAGGCAATAGCAGTGAAGCCCGCTTTACCTAGGAATCCCAGATGAAGGTGAACTGAACCAGGTGGGACAAGTTGCTCTGCCTTTTTTTGCCCTGCTCCCTGCCCTGGCAGCTCCCTCCCACTCAAACAATAAGAGTCCTAATTCTCCCTCTTTTTGGCTCCGTGTGGATCGCTGAGTTTGATTTAGAGGTAGAAAGGTTGGAAACAAGAGGAAGATTACCAAATGATAAAAAGAAATCCTTCTTTATTGTAGAAAAAGATAATTTACAAAATTTTATGTGTGGTGTTGGTGGGATTTTTGTTTAAAGTTATCACTAGCAATTAATAGTTTGCAGTCCTTGGTGTTTCAAAGGAAGCATTTTTCTCTTTTGAATGAACAAGATTGTATTAAATAATAAATTTAAAACAAGATTTGAGAACAGGTATACCAGTATGTCTTATGATTAGGTTATCTGAAGTATGTATGATAGGTTGCTAATATAAAGAGCAGTTGCATGGCTCTATCATTTACACTTAAAAATGGTCCGTGTTTACAGTTGTGTGGTTTTTTATGCATTTTAGAATGAGACATAAAGTCAGCTTTCCATAATAATATTTTTTTAATTATAAGTCAATAATTTCATTTAACAGTGGTTTGTATTTTTAAAGAAAGAAGTGTAAAATACCTGTTCAACATAGAATTTTTGATTTGTTAGATAAATAAAAAGGAAGTTGCCAAAGCACGTTGTTCATTCCATTTAATGATAGCCACAGTGCTGTATCGTGCTGTTCTCTAATTCACAGAGAGGTGTTCTGTCCTTTGTTTGAGGATAAATGACATTCTTATTTATAAAATTGATCTGTCTGTGCCTTTTGTTATGAAACCCATTGTGTTTCAAGATAATAGTTATAGCAGGTGCATTGATAAGTTTTGTAGAAAATTTAATTCAGCCTATTAAATCCGACATATCGTGAGGATCATTACAGTAGTCCAGTCACAACATACCCTTTCAAGCTTATTAGTCAGCTTTTTATCCATGGATTGCAATGTGCAGTATTTGAGTATTCCATTTATTGTTAATAACAATTTTAAAAACTTAATGGAACATTTAAGGTTTCTAGGTCCAGTATTTAATCAGTGGGAAGTGGTCCTGTGTGTATTCTAAATGACTTTATAGGTTTTTTTAAGCCTGGTCTTCCAGGTAAGAGAATTGGTAAACAAAATTGGTAAACACAAGAGAAAAATCAAAACTTTTGGCCTAGGACAAAGAATTTGTGTTCCCATTGTGAGTTGTGGATTGTCAGCAACTTGACTGCTTGGTGTACGGAGCTATCGTTACGCTGCTGTACAAAATCAAGGGGTGAGGTACTGTGTAATATAGAATTATTATTCAGTCCAAAGTCTGTGTTAATTTTATCTTCTTTCACAATACAGGGAAAAATACCAAAAGGAAAACTGATAATGAAAAAGCCCTTTTCAGCAACTAAGGAGGTATTACAATAGAGAAGAAAAAGCAATAAGAATCAATGAAATCAGTAGTGATCTTTTAATTTTAATGGGAAACAAGTATTCAGTACTTGCTGTAAACTGATAGAGAACAGAGAGCGGGCTCAGGTTGTGGGTTGTGTTACAGCTGTTCTCATTACACCCTTGCTGGGCTGGGATACCGTCCGCAGGAGGATGCTCCTCAAAACTGAGACAGAGCCTCCTTGTGGCTTAGAGGCTGTTACACTGCTCGCCTCCCCCCTGTCATTACAGATGGTCGTGCCAGGAATTAGCCATTAGTCGTAGAAACTCATTCAGATTCCCCCCCCCCGTTTTGTCTTCCATCATAGTTTCTAGGATATAAGTATGCCTCTTGTCTTCACAATTGCAAACAGGAACCTGAAAATGAATTTACTTTTGTATGGTAATTGCAGCTTGAGTAAACAGGAGCTGAAAAAAGATATGAACTGCTTCACTGGTCTGCATGGGTTTTTAACTGAAATGCCCTGTGGATTTATATATATTCTTCCAAATACTGTGTTGCTGGTATACTATGCAAAATATATTTGAACTTGTGCTATTCAGGTAAAAAAAAAAAACCTTTCTGATGTGGGATTGCTATTTCAGTCCCATCAGATCTTTGGATAAATTTGTTTTACTCAAAGACCAGTTGATTTTTCTTATGTGTAAATGTATTTGTCAAAAGTGAAAGGTTAATTTTTCGTGACCCTAAGACTTAGATCATTGTCCTCTATTAAGGTTATAATACAGATTATTTTTTCTTACCATATTTCCTCTCCTGCATTTTATTGCTCCATTGTCAAGTGTAATTTTGCTATATTGTTTTCTTTAAGAAAATTTCACAGAATCACCTAGGTTGGAAGGGACCTTTTAAGATCATCTACTTCATCTCATCGAAGCAGAGTGCTGCTTAAATATTTTTTTAATATATTTTCTTTCTAACCAGAGGCATTTCTTCCCTTAATGTGTAAATATTTAATACCTTAGTCCTTGATTGCTTACCAGCAACACTGAGTGTTTACCTGAATGGGTAGGTAGGGAATCCTTCCGTTTTGATATCTCTATCTGACTGAGAAGGGTCTAGAAAAAAATACGTCAAGTTATTGTGTGATCTGCTTATCAGATTTTCACATTCTTCACTTATGTGAATATATTTTAACTTTTTCTGCCACATCTATTATTTATATATTTAACAAACCATATTGACTGTTAGGTTGAGGTGTTGTTTTTTTTTCAATTTAACTGTTTTCTTTCCTGTTTTTCAATTAGCACTTTAACTGAAAGACGTATATTAAAGGTTTAAGCCCTTGCCTTTGTAGCTTATGGACTGTAGTTTTTCTGAGGTAGAGTTATCTTAGATGATATATGTACATAACAGAAACAATGCCCCATTTTTAATTCCTTTTAGATTTTAAAATATTGATAAAAATATTACAACAGAAGTTGCTTTAATTCATAATTTATTAATTTGTCTAAATTGGATTTTTAATTTTAAAAAATGCAGAAAATGGAGTATATATTACTGTGTGAAAGAACAATGTGTAGAAATGCATGATTTTCAAAAAATCCATCAGTTAAAATGTTTTCTGACATTCATATAAAAATAGATATTTTACAGATTGTTTTACAACTGAGAGACTTTTAGGCCATTGGAATGGAAGAAAGTAGATCAGAAAATGCTGTCTTGTCTCATTTCTTGACCAGAAGAGATAAAGCTCTACTAAGAAATGATTCTGAACAAGGCGTTGTTTGTTTACATCATGCTGTAACCCAGTTAAAACTGTATTTATCATAATACTTTATTATATTTTTCCTTATGTTTTAGCCACAGATGCAGATGTGAAGAATGAAAAGCTTTCATCCGTGCAGCAGCTTGGTGTTGAAATGACAGTCAGGTACATAGTATTAAAATATTTCCCTCGAGTATTTCTAGAATTTGTTTGATTTTCATGAAATGACTTTAATGATATTTAATCCATAAATTCAGTGCTTTATACCATATAAATCTAAAGATCATCTTTAAGAAAATCAATTCTAACTTTGAAAATGAAAAAGGCATTAGTACATAATTAAATGATCTTTACAGATTATATATGTTATTATCCTTTATTGTTGGAAAGGATAATTGTAACTTGTTAGTAAGATTTGCCATAAAATTACATTATCCTGAGTTATGTGTCTTTTTTTCCTCATTATTTCTCTGAACAGCTCTGTTTAGCTAAGCTTAGTTATATGCCATTTAAACTTATTTTGCTGGTAATTTGCACAGCTGTGATGAGGAAAAGCTTGTGTGTCTGTACTTGCACAGATTGTTATCTTTAGCATTAATAATAATTACACATACAATATACTTAGAAGGAATTGTAAATAATGTATGTGAAGAAAATGAGTCATTTGTCTTGGAGTTCTCACTCTTCCCCACTATAGTCTCTAACACTTAACTAAAAGGAATTTAACTGAGGAATTGTAACACCTAGTAGCAAATGTTTGATGTGTATCCTTCCTAGATAAAACATACTAGATTTTAGCAAATTATTTATGTGTGTATCTACAACATAGTATTTGTGATGACAGCTTAAATTTCACAAATACAAGCTCTTGCTTTTTGGGTATTTATTAAAAAAAAGTAACCTTTAAACAATTCTGGTTTTTAACTTTTTGTGCTAGATATGGAAAATATCTAAACTTGCTGAAGGAAAATGCAGAAAATGGGCTGTGCTTTGTGTTAATGAATTGTGAGAAATTTCTGAAACAACAGCAAAGAACTGTGGTATCCCCACTTCGTATCCTTTCTTGGATGGCATAAATTATATTGTCTAAAAATACCAATGGAATCTGAACTCCCAGTTTGGGCTTTTGATGATGGTGTAGATGTATAATATGTACTGGGAAGAAAAGAAGTGGCACTTCTACTTTGAAATTGTGTTAACATGCTCACCCAATGCAAGCAAGAAAATGTTTACCTTTTTGTCTTCATGCTTCATTAAAACTGCAAGTCTCATTTTTTGTCATAAACTGTTTTAGACAGTACCATATGTCCAAAACGTGTGATACTGTTTTGGAGTATCACATGGTTTTGTATGTGGTAAAGAAAGGGTCTGGAACAATGAACCTTTGAGCATTAATGAGTATTTGTGGTGCTCCCACAATACCAGCATTGTTAATGGTACTGCCCATGTGGCTGTAATCTGATCGACAGGAATGTTTTGACTTCTCTTTGAGATCTCCTGTGGAACTTTTTTAAAAAATAGAACAGGTACAGCTTTTCAATAAGCTTTGATATATTCTTTAGATATTAGACTTACATATCACTATTAAAAAACACTTCAGATATATTAATCAGAATACACTTAATCTCTCTTTTTTAAAGCTTTTCTTTTACTTTAGGTTTTTCTTCCATAATCTTTGCAGCTTCCATTTTCTTCCTCCACCATTCCCTGTTCTTGCACTATAAGCACACTTCTTTTGGTGGAGGGTTTTTTGCACTTACTTGGTTTTTGTTTGCTTTGGTTAGTTTGGCTTGACTGCTTATGGACTGGAAAAAAAAAAGGCAGGGAAAATAACTTAAATTGTTTCTCTTAAATCAGTTTGAGAGGCAGCTGTGTCTCAAGACGCTACCCTCTGTGCAGCTGTATTTCCCCTTGTCCCACCTCTAACAAACCAGCTCTTGCCTCTGTGTGCCTGGGCCGGAGGAGGAAGAGCTCCTGCCTGGCAGTGAGGAGGCCATCTCTGCCCAGGTTCCTTAACCTTCTCACGCAGGCTGCTTGCGGGAGCCCTGTGCTGGCTACGACTGGTTTGCATCTTCTGTCTTCCTCATCATGTCAGGGGACGCAGAGAAGACACTGATGTTTCTTCAGCGATTTTCACGTCTTCTGGTTTCGGCATTTCTCTGGCTATCAAGACTGCATCTATCTGTAAGAATTTTAAAAGATACTTCTTTCTGAAAGGCGACTTTGAAAGTTTCTAAAGGAGACTTTATCAATTTCCTTAGTTTTGGGTGAGTTTTTAAAATGCATTAAAGTTTCATTAAAGCCCTCTAACTGAATATGTGACCCTGACAAATTATCTTAGAGAAATATAGATTTGACAGTTGCTGAAAAGGATATTTAAAAGCAGTGAAATAACAGGTGGACTGATAGCAAAGGCAACGTTATTGATTTTTAAAGCTGGCAGTAAAATAAACTTGTAGCATTAATTCCGTGTGAAGGCTATGATACTGTTAAATGACCTTTTTTTTCATGATTACAGTGTGCAAGTCAATATTGATTTTTTTCATTTTTTCTTTTTAGTAAAACTATCAGTTTTAAAATTTACTAAATATGTAGGTACTAGATGCTTGGCGGTTTTAAACAATTAGTATTCTGGATTAAGTTTGTAGTATAGGAAACTTCATTTCCACCTTTATTAGATGGTATTCCATCTATTTAAAGTAAACCCCTTTGAATTAGACTTTGTACGTTGTCACGTTGTCTTGAAAGTTTTGAACATGAACAACTGTAGTCTTTACTGGAGGGCTCTGCGATATGAGAAGCATGGATTACATCCCATACATCTTCTGCAGGTAAGCATCTGTATTAATATGAATAGGTCTGTCTTGTCACCGGAAGGGACCATATTGATCCACTCATAGCACTGGGTCCAGCCCCGAGCTTGTTCCAGCACAATGAAATGTTGCTCCATTGTGTGAATGGAGTTGTGCTGGACACCATCAGTGCCGAGAACTGAAGAGTTGTGTTCCATACACGAACTGGGCAGCATTGCAGGCAGGTTGCTGTAGTGCTAATGTCCATTCTCAGTACCTAAATGGTTTCTCTTTCATAATATATCTTGAAAACATAAAGAGAAAATTCAACAATTAACTTATTTGCGTAAATTCCACAATATAAATTAAAATAAAATGTCAAAACAAAAATGAGGAGTTATCCAGCCATTGGAATGTAAAGGACCTACCTTGACTTTCTAGTATGAAACCAAGGATTCATTACCTAGAACACAAGCAGTGATGTCCAGAGCTTTCTATACCAATAAAACCTCTGTTCCTTTTGCTGCATAAAGTAGAATTTCACTTATACCAGCCATGTGTGCTGCAAAGAAGTGTGCACACAGAAAACAACTTCAAATACAGAGAAGTTCTGTTCTGTCTACCAGTAAAAGGGGTAGAAGAAAAGTCCAACAGAAATTAGTATTTTGTGGGGTTTTTGTTGTTCTTTTGTTTAAAATATAACAGTGGTTTCTCCATCCCCAGTTTGACAATTAAAGCTTACATTCAGCAAAGAACTAAATTGCAAAGGAACAGTCAGGATATATTTAATAACAGGCTCTAACTTTTAATTTTCTTTAGTTTAGCTAGACATTTTTCCTGATGGTAGCACCAGCTTTTTTATTTATTCCATTTCCTGTCTCTAAAATAATTGGGATGCCTTATCTTGCAAGCGAAGGTTTATATTTTTTATATACTGTTCTTAGCAAGATTTTTTAAAATTACGCATTTTTGTAGTCTGTGATCCTTTTCCTGAATTTTGCTGTTGTTGTTATTGTTAATCAGATGCACCTGCCTCTTACCACAGTGGAATCTGGCATCCATCCAGTCTATTTCTGCAGCGCTCACTACATTGAAATGTTGCTCAAAGCTGAGTTGCCACTTGTCTCTTCAGCCTTCCACATGTCCGGTTTCACTCCATCTCAGGTAACTGGTGAAAACATATCAAACTGTCATCAACTTTTTGACTTAAATCCACAAACTCATGGACATTCAGGAACTTTTGTGTTTTTTCTATACAGAACTTGTGTGGTGGTTATGAAACTGGGGATAAGAGATAGTATCGAATGAAAGTGCCTTAGAGCATCTGAAGATAGAAAGCAACTGACTTCGGCAGAGCAATGAGAGTGTACTGTAGCTGATGACCTTCCATTACAAGTTCATGCAGAAAACTTGATAAAAATAATATATGCTAAACCCTTAGATTTATCATTAAAAATAAATGGAATTTCTTATTCCCTGGAATAGTTTTCTGAATTTTCCACAGGAGGGAAACATGTAATTTGGGTTAGGTATATAATAGGAAGCAGTTCAGGTGATATTAGAGCAAAATTAATTTTAAATGAGCTACCATAAATATTACAGTCTAGTAAGACACTATTTTTCTATATTAAAGAGATATTACTAAAGAAGAATATTTATTCATAGTGTTAGTTTTCATTTTACCTACTTACATAGCATTCCATGATACCAAAGAATTGCAGTATGGATCATAATGGAGCGTAAGGAGCTTTGTACAATCAGTTAGATGATTGCCAACATAAAGTACCTCTCACCACAGTAAGAAAGCTTACTGCCGTTCCAAACCAAGAAAAATATTTTTCATCTTATGCTTTCAAAATTCCTTTTTGCCACGAGATTTGCAGTTGAAGAGGCTTCTTAATGGGGACGGATGCCAATGTGGTACAGATGTTACTTAAAATGGCTCGGGATTTGGTCTTTGAGGAGGGAAGACTGGCAGATGAGGGACTTTATCTCAGCATAGGAGCAAGGTGCTTATAATAACGCTCCTGTTTTGGGGGTGGGAAAACACATGGGGGGAATAATCACTCCTTCCTCACCTATTGTTGTGTAAGTCACACTGTGTGTGTTTTTTATTGTTTGCACTCAACTCATAATTGACTAGTTATTGTTCTAAGCTTCTGGTGAGATTTTTTTTGTTTGGGGATTATTTTTTATTTATTTAACGTGTTACTGAAATGCCCCTGGTAGGTACCACTGTATCTTTTGGGTGATTTTGCAGTTCTACAAAAACTAACAACAAACAGTTCTAAAAACAAACAATCCTTGAACTGTGAAAACAACTCTGAGGAATTTAAGTATTTGTGTGCCTCAGTAAATACCTGAAAATAGATTTAGTGCCAGAGTATGGCTGCTGTCATCTAATTAGAATCTTGATATGTCTGCTGCTGCATATTTTTAAACACTTTTAAGGACTGATTAACAGAAGATTTTTTGGTCTAGAACTAAATGAAATATGCTGTACACGTCTTAATACATTGTGATTTAGAATTGGAAAAAAGAGTTGCTAAGCGTTTTCCGTACACGTTTCATTAAATGAAAACATGCCTTCAGGAAGCACCTAACATTCATTCATAAAGCAAAGATCCACCTTAATTTAAAGGAAAATCCCCATTAAACACACCTTCTTCACCACCATCCTCCACGTTTTAAAAAAAAAATAATGAAAAAATGACTTTTACTTTGGCCTTTGAGTTTTATTTCTGAACCTCAAGAGTTGCCAGAACATACTCTGGCAACTAGTATGAACAGACTCACATGTCTAGCAGAGCTCCCTGGAAGTCTGTTCAGAGGCTGTGATTTTAAAAATGGTGATTCTTGTCGTCTTATGTATTTTATTCCTTTTATTTTCAGAACTAAGGTGATGTTACAGGAAAAAAAAGGTCTATAGTGTAGAAAAGTTAAGAGATAAAGCCGATGAATTATGGCTGTCTACAGCAATTTAATTATATATACTTTCATTCTCATCTAGATTTGTCTGCAATGGATAACTCAGTGTTTCTGGAATTACATGGACTGGAGTGAGATCTGTCACTACATTGCTATATGTATTTTTCTGGGTCCCGATTATCAAATATATATGTGTATTTCTGTGTTCAGACACCTACAGCAAGACATCCTGGAGCACACCGAAGCCCAAGATCTCCAAGTTTTTCTTAAAGTAAGGGTTTCTTTTTTGATTTTTCAATTACTGAAAATATGTATGTTACTTAATCTGAAGCTCTTACTGAATCACACCTATTGATTTTGAGTGAACTAGTACTTTAATGTTATTTACTTGCTGGCAGGAAATTGAGGTATGTTATTTTCCAGAGAACAATTTTCCTGCATTTTGTTCTGATCGGTTCCCTTTGTATGCAAAGTAAATATCCATGTTAAGTCATGAGAGCATTTGATTCAGTAAGTTTAAACAGTGGTCTCCTACTGAAGCTTGAAGAGATGTGGCACAAAGCTTAGTGAGCTGTTACTTTGAACAGATGCCAATTACTATACAACCAGCCTCACAATTTCCTGTTCTTTGCCATATTATAAATTATGTTTGGTTATTGGATTCTCTTTGCAGGGTACTGCTTAGCTAAAGATGCAGTCATGAATAGATACAAATATTTGACTCTTCTTCCCTGAGATATTTTGCTATTTTTCTCTGGTATTTTTTTTCTTCCAGTCAAAATTATTTTGAGAGCTATATATCTGCATCTTAGTCCAACCCATCAGCATCACCCCAACATCAGTTTTCTGATTAGTTTTAACATCCAACTTACATATTCTTAAATATGAATAATACGTTAGCTCAGTCATTCTCCTTGGTACACAGTTTAATGAGTGAATTGTTTTATTTTACCTGGTTTTGGTCAATGTGGCTCAAAGACTACTTCATCTTGATGGCATTGTTGGGGTAGTTCCTGTAAATTATAGAAGAGAGAATTTATATATTGTCACCTATGGTATAAACATAAGATTTGACATGGAACTGTTAAGCTAATGAGAAATACCTTGCACTACTGGAGTATTTACAATTCATTGAGTGACTACTGCAGAAAAAGAGGAGTTAATAGCATACTTAAGGTATACTCTTGCTTTTGATAGCTCTTAATTAATCTAAAAAATATTGTTCTGTCATCATATTAAACTGTTCTGAGAACATAATCCAAGGAAAGAAAAAAATCCAACACATCAACAAGTTCTGCTACCTATTTTGCTTCCAAGAACCGATAATACTTTCTGTTTTGAAACTTCTAACATGCATTATATCTGTCATAGAAAGATGATGATTTGACAGCAATATACCTTCGTTGGTATTCTCTAATAAGTAGTTCCAGCTAGCTATTAAAATTTAAAAAAAAAATATTTTCTTCTTAAAATATAAATATACTTTCATTTGCACATGAAAAAAGACGTTGAGACAACACTGCTGTCAATTTGTATGAAATTATGCCTAGTAGTTAAAGTAAAACATTTAGCCTTTCAATGTGTCCTTCTAGTGATAAAAAACAGGTGACAACCTGTGAAAGAGATTGTCTTCTATTACTCTATAATTTGCTTATCCTCTGTTCCAAGAGGAAAGCAGAAGTAACAAATTGTCTATTAACATTTTTTTCCTTTTTTCTGTTTTTCTGTTGACTGAGATGGGTTATTAAAACATACAATCCCTTCAAGATGTCTTGAAGTTTTAGCATTAACTGAATTTTAACCTTATTGCTCGGTCTTTTATTAATCCTCTCATGGAAGGACAAAGGGTGCATAGCTCTGTCATTTCGATGATTGAACCTGAATATACTGTAACCTGCCACCTCAGTAAACCCATCTCAGGTTCATTGGTTTCATTTGGATACAACAGAGACACTGGGGCTACAGGGTGTGCGGCTTGTTGTAACAGCACATATAGGCCAGTATGTCAGTCCCTTCTGGGAGTCATTTAGCTATTCTTCACTATTTTCTGGGAATAGGGGCCACATTACTGACAACTAAGTGGCTGACCAGTGCTGACACATCTAATCAATGTAGGATTTGACTTTCAAAAAAAAAAAAAAAAAAAAAAAAAAAAAAACCAGACCAACCCCAAAAGAGAGTTAAATACCTCTTACAGTTCTCTGCTGGAGTCAGTTTTTTTCTTTTCCACTGGAGTCAACCTTCTAGCAGTGCATGACGAGCAACTTGGAAGGCAAAATTGTGCATTTAGTTTCACCTTTTGAGTAGGGGAGTGGAAATAAGAGGACCATCTTGAACTTCTGTTCAGATGCCACAGTGCAGCCTTCCAAGCCTGAGCAGGTGTTTTCAGGAAATTCAACTTAGTGGAGATATACAGTGAATACACCAGCAGGTACAGCATATGTCCACAAGGACTGTCTGGCTCTGAAGAGCAGCACGTGCTGCCAGCTCTGGTAATACTGCTTAGTAGATGGTGGGCACACAAGTTCTTCCAGTTCAAAGCAGTAACAGATTCAGCCATTTTACCTGGACTGTTCTTCAGGATCCTGCTTTCCACGGTGTGTCCTCCCTTTCCCTCAAGAAGGAATGTGGCCTGTTCATTTCTTTTTCCTGAGAGCATCATTTTTTAATCTGTGTTTTGGAATTAGTAAAAATTAATTGTTTGTGGTGACACAGAAGTGTTTATTCTGCTTTTATTTTAACACTTCATAAAGATCTTTATCATTAATTTTAAAAATAAGTATCTACTGTTACTCTCCTGTTTTTATTGAGAATCTAGTTGGATATAAAAGCACAGTAACAAACTTTTAGCATGCAAAGTGCTGGTACAAAACTCTTTTAAAAGAATATTTCAGTACCTGGCTTTGCCTTTTGAAAACTTACCTTGTTTCTCTTAAAAATCTTCATAGGGCATGTTCTCCAAAGTTAGATGAACAGTCCAGCTGAAAAAAATATTTGTTACAAGACTGTAATTAGGAAGAACTGTCTGGAATCATATAATAACAATTTTTTATTTCTAAATGAAAAGTAATAAAATGTATTTTAAAGACCAGGCTATGACAAGCAGAAAAAACAAGCTGTAGTTAGCACCTTAGAATTCATTACATTTGAGTCATGCATCTTTTTTTCCCTAGCTAATAAATGTTTTCTGTGTGTATTTGTGCAGGAAGAAGCACTCCATGGATTTCGAGTGAGTGATTATTTAGACTACATGGAGGGTTTGGAGGAGATCTACAGACCTATGCTGCTGAAAGACATGAGGAACATAAGAGTGCAGAATACATAGATGAAGCAAACAAGCACTTTATTTGTCAGTTTTGATTGCATCCTTTAAAAGGATGCTGATTGACTAAAACAAGTCAGACTGTGTAAATGTATATACTATAAAATAAATAAGGAGAGTTTTCAGAAGATATTTTTTGCAAAAGTACTTCATCTAAGTTTGATGACTTAATATACCACATAGTCCCAGACAGGCTTTATGCTGCAGCCTTGTTTTCAAGGCTTCAGAACCCACCTGTAAGATGCTGGTGTGTCTTCCTTAGAATGTAAATCTTTTTTGTGAAGTCTTGAACCTGCACCCAAATAATTGCATTGTTCTCATCTCCTTGTAGCACAATCCTAAAACCCTCATATTTTGCTGGAGTCTGAAAAAGTGATTTTTTTTATAGAAACAACTTTTAGTGTGTATTCATGCGCATGAAAATTCAACAAATGAAGAACAAATTCCCTTTACACAGCTGTTCTGACTTTGTGGATAAGCTTGAGAAATTGGGGTGTTCAAATACATGCAATGAAACAAAGATTGATATTCCTGTCTTTTTTTCTAAATAAATAATTTTATGTCATAAAATATCTATTTCTACCACATACTGTCCATATGCATAAGTCAAGAGAAGTCCTTGAGGGGCCTGATTCTGGAAAAATAATCATTTTTCAAGATTCTGGTTTCATTCAGACATGAAAACTAGTAAGTGTCACTGGTGTTTGCCAGAGCAGTAGCATCCATCCATGACAGAAGACAGCACTTACCTGCTTTTTCTCCTGTGCTAGGGCAGGTGCAGAACTGGCGTTTGTTGCATGCTGGCCCACAGGCTTCCCCTCGGAGCAACAGCACTGACATTTTATAATATTCGTTTGTTCATACAGGTAGATTTGACTGATAATCTCCGACTTTGGTCTGAAGGCTGGGTTTGTCTTGTAATTATTTCACAGATGCTGTCTTCTGACAATTCCTGCTGCTTTAGGCATTATGCTTTATAAACAACATCATTATGTCATGCCAGTCTGCATCAATTCTCCAAGTCTTTCATGCACTGCCACTTCCTGAATCCTATTTTCTTCTTTCTGGGATTGTTGAAAGGTAACATCTGATACAGGGCATCTTCATGCTGATGGCAGATGGAAAGAAGCAGGTAGAGACAGTTTGTTGTCTTGAGGAAATTTCTTGTATAATGGCTTCTGAAGTACCCACATCTGATATCTGACATATAGATGGCAACAAAAGGAAGAAAGAGGTGAAAACTATTATAATATCAAACCAAATGTTCAAGAGTCACACCAGGTTCCAGAATATGCGGTAGTAATTGTAGAACTGGTTTTAAATGCTATGTTCACTTCAGAGTATATAGAAATCCTTTTGTACACTTTTCTAAAACTGTCCTGGAATACAACTGGATTACTTTTTCTAGATTACCTATTAAGAATTTTATGTTGTATGATAAAGCTTTGCATAAAAAGGCCCAAGGGACCGGTGGATATGTCCTAAAGCTGGCACATAGTTCCTTTTGGGTCCTGTGAAGAAATTCACCAAGGAATCCTACTCCCATATTATGAGTTGGCTCACTAACAGCTGCTTAGGCAGTCACTTGACTTGTCATCTTCTCTTCCTGTCTTAGAGGTGGGAAGCAGTCTGTTTGCAGGAGTAATGCAGTCAGTAGGCAATTCTTAGCTGAAAGTTGATTTAACAGAATAAAGGAAGTAACGGCTTTGGTGGAGATTTTAATCTCTAGACACCCCACCCCCCTCCTTCTCTCCCCTACACATGCCCTTTATTAATCTATTTCTTCAAACTGTTCTTTAAAAAAAAATAATCTTTCAAAAACTGAGACTTAACACAGCCATGCTGCCACCTCACCCAGCCTTGATCAGGACTTACCCAGCACCTGGATTTACAAAGTCTTTCCATCAAACTGCCTTAACTTTCATTTAAGGTCTTAGTGAACATACTGTCACTCACTAATGTCATGTTCAGTGATGGCATCTAAATAGGCTTTGCAATTTGATGTTCTACTCCATAGAATACAGAAAATACTAGGTTAGTACTTACTTTGAGAGTGTAAGAAATTCTCTAGTGACATCAGTATCAAGTTCCTAAACAGCTTTTTGAAAACTCAAGATTATTTTTGGCTTAGTCTTGGCAAAATACTTCTTCTCACCCTAAGATACTTTATCACTGAGTAAATTTGCATCAGTAATTCTGAAGCTTCCTGAAATTTGTGCTGCCCCCTTCAACAACCCAGAGTTTCTAAAATGCAAATACTGAATGTCTGTTTTTGTTAGATCTTTTCTTTGTTAGCATTTCAGTTTCATTTCAGCCAAAGTAATAGAAGCACTACTTCAATTTAGAGTGAAATTCCTTGTTCCTGCAGTTAGTTACCTTTAAAGACATTTTTCGCTTTGGTAATTATTTTGCCTAGAAAGCTGGTAAATTGCGCTCTACCCTGTAATATCAGACCCTTAGTACCTGGATATTTTAAATTACTTTGCTGCTTTATGAAATGAAACAAGATTCAGCTTCTCTAGCAAAAAGTTACTTAGCATCTGTTTTCTTACAGGAACAATTCTTTTTACTGTAAAGTAAGTAGCCGGCATAATTGGTCAAGTCCCTGCTGTAGCTTGTTTAATAACTAACTACAAATTCGCCAGACTGCATCCTGGTTATGTAGGCAACATTACCAGGTGATGTTACATAGCAAAAGTTAAGCATTAAATAGTTCCTTATTTGGTTAAAGAAGTAGGTAATTATGTTTTATCAACACCTGCAATAACATTTCATACAAAATGTCTGGAATCTCAAAATATTTTGATTAGAATTTGTGATATAATAAATATTTTAGAAGTCCAACAGAAACCACAAATGTTGAATTTAGACTTACTTATACAATATCATTGCTACATACCCATGAGACAAACTAAACATTACTGCAAAGTACTGGAAAAACAACTTCAGTAGATAAAGTGAATGTGTGAGCACATATACAAATTCAAATTATAAAATACATTAGAACCTGCAGTGAACTTTCTATAATTATATGCAGCCTAAGAGTGAGCAGCACTGACAAAGGTTTTGCCACTAATTTCTATTTTTCTGACTCTGCATTTCATAAGTTCATGGGTTTAGCTTTTTTCCCTGTCTAGAAAAAAAAAACGTTTTAAATATATTTGGACTTTTGTGAACTGTGTTGGCTTACCTACATTAATAAAAGAATCAGGCAAGTCTGAGGAAAGAATTATGACAACAACTGATGGAACCAAGTGTTTGCCTGACACCAGGGTCAAAGAATGCTAAGGCTCCCATAAAATCTGTTCTTTTAACCCTAATAGCAGTCTCTTTTAAAAAATATTTTAAAAAATAACTTTTTGGGGGGTATATATCTCAAAATAACCAAGTGACAAATATCCAAATGGTAAATAACAGTACAACACTAAAATATATATATATGTTTCTAGAAATTCTATACATTTTAAAGAGACCATGGCTGATTAAGCTACCAATTATGAAGTCATTGGTTTCTTTATTAGCAGCAGATATTTGTCAGGGAAATTAGCTCTTGTGCTACGCATCTAAGTAACCTAGGGAATCTTGCCATCTAAATAGCTGCTACATCCCCCAGAAAAGAAGAGAGAGGCACTGCAGAGCTGACCCTTAATATCAACAGCTCTCATCAGTATAGCATAAAATCAATGCAAAGAGGTATAGTATAAAATAATCAGGAAGATGAGTTGAACATAAATATAAAACAAACAACCCAAGTACCAAGTGCTGCTACTGGCAAAAGCACTTTCTGCATTGCCTCCAGCAATTCGATCAGCTGCAGTTTCCCCATCTGCAAAACAGCTACAATTTCATACTGTCCATGTTGGTGCTGAGATGATTAATTAGAGAATATTTATAAAACATTTAGTGCATGAAAATTCTATGTAAATGCTAAATCTTCATACCTGATAATAATACAGAATTCCTTTGTGCCGTATGACAGAAACAGGACATTGATACATGTTGACTGGAACAGAGCTTGAAGTGATGGTAGTCAGGGAAACCAGTGGCATCTTCTTTGGATCAACGACGCTCTAGAAACAAATGACCATTTTAGCAACAGCTATTGGAAGACATGCCCACATTACTTCTGGTTTGAGTACTCCCTCCTCCAGTCTTGCTGCCTGATATATAAATTTCTCTCTTTACTCAGCTCCCCATTTTCTTTCAGGGAACAAAAATCTACTGAGATACAGACATTTTCTATCTCCAAATCTATTGGTATTTTTCTGGTTGCCTTTTCCAGCTTCTTTTTCCCTGCTTTCCATCTTGATTGTATTTACCCCCCTCAGGCCTTTTCTCTCTCTTTATTTTCAGCTGTCTCATTGTTCCCAGTCTCCAATGACAGTCTGAGCACTAAAGGATAAGAGGTGTTTCCCTTGCTTGTACCTGAAATGTGTAACTAAACATGATTTAAAATAAGCATTATGGAACAAAACAAAGCAAAGCAAACACTAAATAAAACCCCAACTTGAAAAAAAAATAACACAAAACAAAAAAGGGAAGCCAGTTGTAGGAATACATGAGTCCCCAGTTAAGCTGTCATCAGTCCTGACCCAGTCTCCTGTTGCAGGGAGCTGAGCGCTGCTGCCTCTGCCTGTCCATCACACCCACCCAACCATGCACCGGGGTGCCCTGCTGAATAAAAACGTCTGCGTTACCCTTGTTGGAAGATTTTCTTTGCCTGCGAGGAGAGAAGATTTCTGATGACATCTTTAATCTAGCCACACGTCTTCCACTGACCCCACCATCAAGAAAAGCACATCGCCAAGAAAATTGTGAGATCTAAGAATGAGGAACTATGGAAACAGACTGAAAGAGGTTGTCATTCTACAATGAAGATAACTATCCAGTAGAACAAAGTTATTTTTAAGATAATAAGTCATCAGATCAATATATTCAGTCAAGATCTGATTTTTGAGATACATGCTATTCCAGAAAACGTGCCATTCTAAAGTATATCATTTATGCCAAGTTCCAAAGCCCCAAGTTATACAGGGAGTTAGCTCTCTGATATCTAACCTGTCTGTTCTTAAAATATATTTTTAAAAATAAATCAGTTAGTATCAATGGGATATGATCTCTTCCAGTTCACTTTGAGGCATTTTAGGCAAATCATAACAAAAAACCACAAACAAATTAACACAAGGAGTTTGGCATGGACAGATCTGAGGTAAAACAGCAAAAAACTTATATAAAGAATTTAAGAATAGATGGTCATGACAGCAGACATTTTTCCTTTCAAATTATATTTATATACCACATTGAACTGAAAATACAATTTTAACTAGTTTGAGCAGATAGAAAATCAAAATTTGTTTGAAACATAACATTATATTTGTGTCAGAAAAAGTAACTAGAATTTATTTCCTGTAAGCAACTTGCATGGAGAGCTGCAATGTTTTCACTGTTTCTGCAAATTGGTGGAGTATATTCATGACACCTCTCCCAGGATTTTGTTTATGAACTGATCACACAGAAGCAGACAGCGGTATGAGTCTTACTTCAAAGCTAGATTATTCAACCTAGTTTCCCAACAATGGTATTTCCGGATGTGCAGACCATGTCCTTTCAGTTTTCACTTTTGTTCAAAATCTAAGCTATAGCAGAACAAATCTCTGAATTTCAGGTCATACATGAGGTACCATTTTTATTACTTCACCTAACAAGCACTCGTTCAAAAAGTTCTGTATACTCAGCAGAGTATCAGGAAAAAAACAACCTTCCCTGTTCCTCAGATACCAAACCACCAGTAAATTAAAAAAAACCCCAAAGCTCCAGACCATAATGCTGTTTGATTCCATTTCATCACAAAAAAAAAAAAAAAAAAGGATCTTAAAGCTTAACATAAAAATGCAGTGGTGCATGGGGAGGTATCAACATGGTTTGAAATATTAGTTTAGATGAGGTTAAATTGAGAACTGACACTTGACTAATATTTCATCAGGTCTGTTTCCTGCGCAGAAATAGAATGAGACAAGGAGAATACATGAAATTCACTTAGAATGATGAATGGGGAAAGCAGGCATTTCTGTGGTAGATTTTTAAGGAGACAAAACACAACAAAACCAAAAACTCCAAGGGAAATTAGGCATTTGAAAGAAATCAGTGTTTACTCTCTCAAAAGATTTCATCTGCTTTTGGTATTCCTGTGCTCTAACTCAAAGCCTATCATGGTATCAGATTCATTCATGTTGTGGGAATTAGCTGCTTTTAAAATGGACTCAACAATTTAAAATATTCCTTTAAATTAATACACTGAACACAACAATTCATTTACACTGCAGCATCCCTTTGTGCCATGGCTGCAGGTAAGGTCACTGCTAAAAGAAAGCAATATTCCAAATAAATTTTCCAAATAAAACCAGGAGGCTGAGGGTCTCATCATGTTGATAAAATGGACATTAATTGAAAGGGTAGGGAGCCTAGTAACAAAATCCATTTGTGAGCTGTACTCTAGAAGATGAAATTCCAAGCAACGCAGTAAAAGTGATGAAAAAAGGTCACTATGTGCATTTTGTTACATTTGCATTCATCTATTGGAACTTCCCATTCTTCCAATTTCTTGATGCTTTAGATAAGGTACATTTTCTGGAGTTATCAAGACTACCTCCCTGCAGCATAGTTTTCACTTAGAAAGCAAATTACATGTATTTTTTTCAGATCAATCTCTTTGGGGTTTGTAAAACCCACTATTGTGAACAATGCCGAATACTGTCAGAACTTCTGCCAGGGACCTTCTAAGTAAACCTTTTGGGTCCAAAAGGATGATGTTTAGTTATAATGTTATTTTTCTCCAGCTCTAAATCAATGAAGAAAAGCCTCCTGCTAGAAAATAGGAAACCAAGGTTTGGAACAAATACAATTTTGGCAAGGAATTCCTTCTGAGGGAATTATAGACCCATGGAGGCAGTTAGACCATCTGTCTGAGTCACTTTGGAGTCATTGAGATACACATAGGAAATTCATTTTGTACAGATCTTGAAGGTGAGGGGAAACCATGGCCTCCAGATACCCCAACCCTTCCAGACTCCCATGGAAATTAAATTTAATGAATCTTCAACCGAATCACTTGGAGCCAAACAACTTCTCCCTCAGAGAAATTAATTTTATATGCTGAATAATTGCCTTCACCTTCAACATGTAGTAGTCTTGAAGCTTCCAAAACATCCTGCACTGCAGGAGTGGGAGAATCCCAGTGTAGAACTTAACAACCACTGTTCTGAATTTATTGTGCAACACTGCTGTAGATGACCACTCTGACTATTCTCAGTGCCAGCTGCTTTTCATCTGTGAGGCTGAAGTTTCAAACAGCTATTGACAATAACATGCAATACTAACAGGCTATGCTGAGGAAGACAGTGTCATCTTCCAGGTGCAGTCTGCTGGCTCGTTCTCTATTGTGAATAATAATGGAATTATTTGCCACAACAAAACCATATTTCATCAAGTATTTTCCAAAAGCACACTGATTCTTTTCAGAGAGGGAAATCCTCTAAAAGTCTCCCATAAAAATAGTCTTCCTCTTCATCAGCATTACCCCTCAAAATAACAAGGCATTCTTTAAATATAGTACTCCTTGGAGAAAAAGAGTAATAAAGAACTCCCAGCTGCTTTTACACACAGCTAAAGCAACCTAACAACCTCATACCTTCTACAATTCCTGCTCTAATGTTAAATACTCCCATTACTTGCACCACTCTGATGCTTACCAGACCCATCTGCTACTTGGTTTATATCATTAAAGCAGCAGAAGGACATCTAATTTAGTGGGGCTTATTTTCTAGATGCTCAGATGGGGAGTGGGAGCCCCCCATCAGGGTTGAAAGCTGAACCTGTAACATCAGTAATAGTGCCCACATGGAAAAAATCTTTCCTCCCCCTGAGTCATGCACAGTTACACTTTCGTTTGTTACAGTAAAGATGAAATTGTCAAAACTCAAGAGTAAGAAGTTTGTTTCCCCCCCCCCATGAACATATTCCTACTAAAAATTTCAGCTATTGAAGAAGTAGTTTAAAAGATTTAGAGATATACATCAACATACTCTGCGGTATAGCATGGTCTGGGCTGTATGCAGCCAGTTTGACTTGACTTTAAAGAGCAGAACAGGAAAATGTCAGAACCTGGTCTTCCAAATGAGCCTTTCAGAAGATATAATTGGGCAATAAACTAGAAAAAGGCAAATGTTCTCTTCTATTCTAACCAAGAAAACAATCTTACCACCTAGAACACAGACATTGTTTTCCTTTGGGAAAATCCTGGCTGAGACCCACAGTAAATTTCCTTTGGCACATAGCTTTTACTTCAGCTTGCACTTGAAGTGAATTGTCCTGTTCCTCCATTACCTACCACAGTTGCCAGTGTCTATCCCCAGGGTCTTTGTATACCCACCACTTACTTACACTTTTTAAAAAAAATCAGTGAATACTCTAAATATAGTCTCTACTTGAGCATTAGTTACTTAAAAGTATGAGCAATATGGGAAACTTCACATATACATCTTCAAGGGTCTTTCATTGGAGGACACTCAAGACAAAGAGTTACATTTAGTTCCTGGCTCCATATCCCTCCTCGTGGGCAATGGTAAGCAAATCACAAGTTCTCCATGTGGAGCTGCAGCTCCACAACTGGACAAGATGGAGAATAATACTTGGTCGCTCTCCACCTTGGCCTCTGCAAGATTTTCAGGAAAGAGCTTCATCCTTAGTATTTGTATTAGCATTTTCTATTGCAATTTCAAAACATTTCAGGACACTGGACAGGAAGGTATCAAGAATTCCTTGAATTAATAACAATGTCACGCTTTATGTTAACGAAAAAGTCAGTGTCACAAAAAGAATGTGCTGTTCACAAAGGCCAAGGGACCTAGCTACATTTTGACACTTTAGAAGAACATGCCACTCTGCCATGTTGTAGAGGCCAATGTTGACATATCTTTGTTTTGTGTTTAAGTGATATCTTTGTTTTGTGTTTTAGTGATAATTTCATTGAGGTTAGATTAGGCTATTTGTAAATTCAACTTAAAAATTCTCATCTGTGAATACAGAAAGCCATGCATAGATTTGCTAAAACTTTTCTTCTGAAAGGTATGTTGAGGAATTTAGGTTAGATGTGATGGTTAATATGTAAATTTAGAGCTATTTAATCTGGCTGACAAAATTAAAGCTTTAGGTGTTCTGCTTGCAAAAAAAAAATCTTAGAATTGTAAGACTAGTGAACAAGTCAAGGCAGTCCTTTTAAAACTGTAGCTTGGAAAAGTACATACTTTTCTTCTGTTGGCCTCAAGCTAACATTATATTAAGATACATCATTACCTTTAACAAAGAACAGGGTTGAAGAGACTTTAAGAGTTCTCCTGCTTTTATTAACTCCAGAGCAACTGACCAGTTAAGATCCCAGGCTTTCTTCTGATAGAGCTGAATGTTAGGTAAAGTTGCTAGTCAAGTGTCAACAGGGAGAGTGAGAGCTCATAAAATTCAGAAGTTTTAGCAAACATACTGTGATCATTTATGAGGTGACTGTGCAGTTTGATAGATTGCAATTATTATCAGTTAAATGTTCAATTCTTTCCACAAACTAATCAGCCAACAAAGATTAGCTCATTATGCAAATGCAGACAGTGAACACTGTGTGCACAGTTGGGTAGCAAAGATCCTGCACTGGCAGCAAGTTACTGAAGGTACAGACAAACCAGAATTTAAAACAGTAAATGTAATAACAAAAAAAAACAAACAATTAGAGGCAGTGTAAATATTAGGTCTGAGACAAAGAAATTAGAAAAGAAATAACTAACAAATTAGCATGCCAGCAAGGCCCTCCATAAAATAATCAGAGCACAGCAGAGACCATCTGAATTTAAAACTGCAGTTCCAGTAGATATGAAAGTATCATCTGCTTGCAGTAAAAATGAGCCCCAAGGGGCACATGAAATGAACAGAGCTCTCACCCTACTGTAGAATGGTGTCTTCTCTGCAATGTTGTCCTGTGTTTACACAGTTGACAATTTCTTGACAGAAACATTTTGTTATAAATACTGGTGTACCGGCCTCAGGCAGGTCTTTTGAAACATCTCACGGTGAAGAGTTTTCCATAAACCTACAGCAGGTATTTAAAAAACCTTACTTGCCTTATCTGACATCAAGCTCTTCCCACCCTCCCAACCTGGCTGCTCTGGAAGTGCTGGCAACCTCATCAGAAGCAAACAAGAAACTTCTCATCTTGTAACACTAGACGGGTTTCCCAGGCTGTAAGCTAACAAGAAAAAGCCCATCCCATGTTGGGAAGACTTTCAGAGACATGAATGCACATATGCCCATGCCATGTCCATACAACTGTCAGACAAGAGCCTTGAGTTAGCACATAAATGCTTATCTCCATGTCAGCCTAGCCAGTTCCAGTCCACTGAGAAACTTGCAAACACCTTCTTATTATATGGAAGTGCTTAAATAGTTCCAAGTTTTTGAATCAAAAAACAATTAAAAAATAGCAACTGTACACATTTTTTTAAGTAAAGGCATTCCACCAGCACTACAACAGATAACAAATCCTAGAAACTAGCTTAAAGAAACATACTTATTTCACAGTTTGGGGCACTTAATACTTGGCATCCAATTATTTGTATATACATGAAAATTGTCATACGTACTTAGATCCTTCTAAAGATGTTTTTCACTTTTTCAGTAGGATCTAAGGCTTTAAAACTGGTGTTTAGATGTTCTACTGCAAACTATGGGGGCACGTCCTAAGAATTTGCTCAGTTTCTTACAAATATTTTGGTAATTCACAGTCAGTCTCAGACACACATCATTGATACATAACAATCCAACATCTAGCTGCAAATAGTTCACTGCTTTTCAGAATGATCTTCTTTGGGCTTTATTCACAAGGAACCAATAATCTATCTCAACTTTCTGCTTTTGGCAAAGCAGAAAGCAGTAATGGATTTTAATTAGCCTGATACAGTAGGAAAGCATTCATTCAGGAGACTACTTTCTTTCTGACTATTTTCAAATTATGACTAACCCCTTCTCCGCACTCTGCTTTCCTGTGACTCTGCAAGAGCCATTTATTTCTTTGTGAATAGGGAGCACTGTTAGAGAAAATCTGTTCTGAAATGCAGCAATGCAGCACTCCACCTGCTCTAGAGATGAAAGGTACAATAAGCAGAACAGGCCATTCATCAAAGAGAAGGATTTCAGACTGGAAAAAAATTTAACCCTTCTCACCCACAAAAAGGTAGGGCTTAAGCCCATGCCCAATTTGATAGGGAACATTTTCTTTGCTGTATGTTAGAATAAAAGTAAAACACCAGTCTTAGAACCTGGAATAGATGAAGTATTTGCCAAACAAATACTTACAATTAACTGCAAATTATCTTGGTTTCTCAAATTTCCCAGTAAACACTAAAAGGTAATTGGAAAGTGTAGTAGTGAAAGAAAACAATCAATCAAAAAGCCCTCAAACCACAAGAATAAATAAAAATGGGGATAGAGCAAGATTTATTTCTCATTCTCTTCTGATGCGGCTTTAATTTTCTGTTCCACACCTCAGTCTAATACCAATAGGAGACAGGTGTTTATATTTTACCACTGAGATGATATTATAATATATGCTATTTGGTATTGTGGCAATACAGGCCACACACCAAAAGAATTAGGACCCAACTACCTATGAATCTTTGGGTTATCTGCCTTTGATATTGTAAAAATCACTGCTGATCTATTATCTCACACTTCAGCCTCTAAACTTTCAGACAGGGACATCTCCAAACTGATTTCAACAACCTTTTTAGATTTACTGAAACTTTAAAATTTATACCATGCTGTTCCATAATTCCGAAATCCATACCATATAAGAGTTAGTTCTTGGGTGTCATCTCAGCCTGTCTGCCCGTGCACAAAAGAGCTCAATAAAAGAAATTTATACCAGCTTCTACTGCTACATGTATAACATTACTAAAGAAACTGTGTTTTTTCACAACCTAAGGCCACTGATAACACTCCTTCTGTGTTTACTATGATTACTTTTTCAAGTTCACCTCTTTTTCCATACTGCTTGTGAACACGACGCCGATCCTCATTTGGATTTCTTCAGTTTCTCTCAAGTTCACTTTGCCCGTAACACCAGGGATGCAGTCAGCTGATGAATGCCTGTAGTTTAAAGCAGTAGAGATGAATTCATTACAGGCCAGAGTTTTCTGACAAACTTTATAACTAATGACCCACCCCAAAATATATTAGCACTTAGTTAAGCACTTATTTGAGTAGCATTTCTACTCATTCTTTTCCTTCTTCATCTCCAGCAGCCAGGCGGGAGGGCACAGAGCTGCAGGCTGTGTGAGGCCCCCATTTCTGTGGGGCTCCCTGATGGCACACGCCGCTTCCAACATGGATTCAACCCTGCTGAGCTTCCAGCAGGCCATCTGAAACGTTGAAGTCCTCGGTTGTTATATAAAACGTCCTCCTGAGCTTTTGCCAAAACTGAACTCAGCATTTTGCATTCAAAGCTAATATTGTAAAAGCTGGAAAGCAGCAGGGCAGGCTCCCCAGCAGCCTGCTGTGGAAACCACGCCAAGAACAAAGCAGTGAGGATATTTTGGCCGTCCTTTCCAGATACCCGTATAAATGAACACTACACATTCCTTTCCCTCCCCTCTTCTACAGCATATGGTAAAAGTTCTTGTTTTGTTTTGTTTTGTGTTTCTCTTTCTTCCTTCCAACATCCCTTTCGTCTGTGTCCCAGGTGCCGGTGCCCAGGCACTGGAACTGGTGGGCTGCAGAGAGACCCCTGTGAGGAGCGGCTGGGGCTGCCCCGAGCTGGACACAGCCATTTCCAGCCAGCTCCAACCCACCCACCACAGGGCACGGCCCAGCCCCACAGACAAGATGGCGGCGCCTCAGGGAAGGGCTGTGTAAGGAAGGGCACGACACTGCCCAGGAGTGATGAGTGAGGAGAAAACTCATCACGGTGGGAGAAGGTAGAAGAGTCGGGAAGGAAGGAGCGAAGCTGAGCCGGGAAAGGAGGAAGGCAGGGAGCAAAGGGGTTTTAGTTTGGTCTCTTTTTTTTTTTTTTTCCTCGCCGTCCTACTCTATTTTCAAGTGGCAGTAAATTAATTTTCCTCAAGTCAAGTGTATTTTGCCTATGACAGTAATTGGTGCATGATCTCCCTGCCTTTTTCTCCACCAAGAAGCTCTTTCACCATATTTTCTCCCCCTTCTCCTGTTGAGGCAGTGGGAGTCTGGCAGCTGGCCAAGGTCAACCCACCACAATGTGGTTTTTTCTGATATTTTAATACCTTTCTCCATACTCAAATCAAATACCAAATTTGTCCTTAATTGTTACAGCTTCTTTGCTTTTCTTCCACTCAGGAAAATGATCAAGTAGTTAAGGTATTTTCCCCATTTTTGTAACAATGGAATAAATAATGTAACTGGGTTGGCTTTTTTTTTTAAACAGATAACATTTAACTCATTCCCATCCTTTCAGATTGTTAATTTTCTGGTATATTGACGAATGGCATGAAGCAACTTTCACCATTTTTGTAGCATCATCAATAGACATACTATAGCTAGTTGGGCTTATGACAATATAAGAATTCAACTGTGGAAAATCTCTTCTATTCTATCCCACTTGAAAGGATAAACCAAACTGTAATAAGCGATCAACCAAACAGATAACTATCAGGATTTGCCACAGTGGCTATATTAAAAAGACATTATTTCCAGGTCTAGAGAGAAAAAAATATCCATGACAGTGTATACAGACTGAAATTTTGAAGCCTGAAGCCCTTCCCAAAGTCCTGTTGCATTCAGATTTAATACCCAGTCCTCAAAGGCATATAACCAATCTAATTGATCTAAACATAATCAGCCAAACCTCAATTAAATACCCAGATAGAATTTTCTTTACTGATAATACTTGCATATATATTAGTATAGTAGAAGGTATCAGAGAGATCAATTCTGCATGTTCATTGCTGAAGTATGGCAACAGTGAACCCAGTGATTCATCTTGCAGACTTGCAAAAACATTCTGAAGACATCTATGTAATGAGTTATAGTCAATTTTCACAGGCTGATACAGAATCCAATTCACAATTAAGCTACCCGAACCCTGCACACAGTGGCTGGCAAAATATTTAACAGGAATTTGCTGTTTTACCTTATCGTTTTTCACAATATACAGTTTCTTTCAGCAAGAGATTCCTTTTTTCAGCAGTCTTCAGGATACACACCTTGGCGTCACTAGTGCCTTTAATCAGCACAGATAAGCCAAACAATATGTTTTTTGTTATCGTCTAAAACCAGTTTCTCTCCAGGTTGCATCCAGACTGACCAATAAGGAGTCATCTGTGTTTATAGTCTGAGGGCCTCTCTGTGGTCCCGTGCCTATACTTTCAAGGCTTTTGTTATCATCCCAGGATTATCATTTAGCATCCTTAAGGATTCTAAATTATGTTTCCTCTGAGGTGGCTTCTATCGAGCTCAACACATGATGACAGGTCCACATGTTTGTTACAGAGCAGCTGAAAATTCATTCTGTATAGCAGTGATTCATTAAAAGGATATATAATATTTCCTCAACTACTCATTATAAAAAGTTATGTCAACTATATCAGTATATGTTTGAATTTGGTTCTTTTCAGATTATAACATTCCTCTCTTCCTGAAATGCCTCTCCATACACATGTACTATTCTGTAAAAGTAAAACTAGGTTTGGGACTTTTCTGTTAGCAAAGTTTGTTGCTACATCAACAGAATACACTGCTGTGTGTATAGCATACTTCTGCCTGCAGCCCAAGCCCTCTCCTTTTCACCATGTGTGGCTGTAAACAGAAACTTACAAGGCTTCTTCACATATTCCAGAGGTTGCTTTCCTTTGTGCATTTTTTAAAACAGATTACTAGTTCACCATAACATCTATCAGTACTAAGCATGTATTTATTATCATTTATATTGTCATGGAAGAATATAGATTCCCAAAGATAAAGACTTTCCTGGACCATGAGGACATAATGACATTCAGCAACATTTGATTTCTTTGACCAAAGAGTACCTGGAAAGCAGATATGCCACTGGTATTTCTGTTTCACAAAACACTCAGCAAGCAACAGAATTTAATTTTAAGCAAACAGCTACTTCAGAGGTGGGTGCACTGTGTCAGAGAGGTTGGTTGGCACTAATATCTGGCCTAGAAAAAAAACAGAAGCATCTTACAAATGGAATCTTATTGGATACCAATTCTGTTTTAAGGTACCTTACTGGTACAAACTCTTCTGTCTTATGCAAAGCAACACTGGGTACACCCCAGCAGACGTTAATGCTGTTGGCAAACACAGTGCCAGGGGAGTCATTATTACCACCCGTTGCCATCGCCCAGTAATTACTGTTCAGGAGGATTCTTTCCCTGCTGATGCATCATGTCAGGTATTGAAATAACACTGAGTAGTACCAGATTGCGCTATATGTCAGCATGGGGGGGGGGGGGACACTTTAATGAGAACAGAAGCTCCTTTGTGTTAGCAATGGTCCTAACAATTTTTTTCTTTTTGCATGGATATCAGAGCAGTGGAATAACTTCCTCCGTTATACTCTTGAATAGAAACAGATAAGCTCTTCTCTTAGACCCCATGAGGAGTCTACTATCACTGATGAAGGACTACATACCTTCTTCCCCCCTTAGAAAAAGAAAATTCAGAAGAAGGTTTCAATTCCTCCCTTTTTTCTTCTGCTTTCCATTCCTCACTGTCACCACACAAATAGCAAATGAGGGTGATATACCTCCTCTGGAGCAGATCGTATACAAGCTCATTACCCTACCACTACTGTTATCTAAGCTGCGACTGCGAGTAACAGGCCAGTGAACAGGCACTAGAGGGATGCTGAGGTGTAACAGCCACCCAGTCGTGCTTTCTGTACCTACTGCCAGAACGGAACTTTCAGCCATTCAGAGTTCATCCTGGCCTCTGAAAAAGTCAGGGTAGTGTTTCCATCAACTTAAAAAGCATCAATAACTCACTTTTTGTTTTTCCACGTTTATTTGCATGTAGAAGGTAAGATTTAGTGCCATAGCATTCGCATGCTCAGCCATAAAGTGGAAAAAGTGAAGATGCTTTTGGTTTCCCTTTGTCAACTTTTTTTTTTTTTTTTAAATTTCTTTCATTCAACTGGCAGTACTTGCTGTAGGGAAGGCATTGAGAAATTTAACAAAAAGGAATAATCATCTTACTGTTATCAGTCTCCTATTTCAGAAGCCTGCTAAAAGTTACACATGTAAAAAGATTACAGAGAACATTTCAAAGCTCTAACATTACATTTTGCTCCAAACTATCCAAGCAACTTTCAATAATTGCTTTGATTGTTACAAAAATGCAATCCCTAAATTAGCAATGGATCATTATCAACATTGTTTCACCTTTCCAAGAAAAGCAAGCACTTGTTCCAACAAATTTAATTAAAGGTGCATTAAGCCTGTATCATCAGAAAGAAATACTGAGGTTATTAACATTCAGTTCCACTTTACCACTACTGGCTTTAGCAACGGGTCAGTAATAAAACCAAATTTTTCATTAAAAAATAATAAAAAAGAGCCACTCATTCAATTATTCCTTATTTAACATAAGTTTCTTTAGCTTTATTTGAATGTTGCTGTTTGTTCTCTCTGCCCAGCAATGCTGCCTGTAATGATTAGTTCTAATTCAATCCTAAACTCTGAATGAGACATTAGCACATCATACCTGCACCCAGACCGAGGTCAGCTCTTCCCAGGGTTGAATTTTTGAAAGTCCCAGATGGTTAGTCCATCCCAGGCTTTTAAATGTCATCCTTCCCGAGTTTGCTACACGCCATGATGTGGAATAAAATGGTCTACTCTTCTGTAAGGATGTCTGGTAACCTAATAGCAGCAGTGAGAAAGAAGAGGGACTTCATGAGCAATAAATCCATGTTGGATGTGCAGTGTGTAAAGGAAAATTGACCTTTGGTTCTTGTTGATTACAAGAATTGATCATTCTCTGACTGATAGAGAGTGACTTGGTGCCTTAGCCTCTTTGAGGTACTTGAGATGATTCTGTGCTCTCAGGAATATTTGAAACACAACCCCTTTTAAGGAAGTAACAGTCATTATCAGAAGCTCAGCCATTAAGATAGGAGTAAAATAGAATACGTCCATTTTGCCTGACACTGTGGTCTTGAACAATAGTTTTTTTTACTGCATGACTGATAGGCAATGAGACTTCTTACAGAACGTCACTGCTGATGAATTGATTTGGTATTGCAAAACTAACACAGAAAGCTAAAAAGACAGATGAGGAAAATAAGTGTTCATACTGCTTTCCCAGTCCATCTAAGAACCGATGCCACCCTCCAAGGAGCTTTCATTTACAAGCTATTTGCTATGAACATAACTGGCTCTCATTAGATCAATCCTCCTTATCCTCACTCAGAATCAAACTGGTCTTTACTAAATATATAGAAAGACTACTTTTCTGTAAATAAAAACCCTTAAAATACATGGATAAAAGTCTCAATAATTTAAAAATTTCCCCTCCTCCTCAATTCTAACAGAAGTTAAAAGTGAAAATCTCTATACAGTTCTAGCATCTTAGGAAGAATAAGAAATCATGTCTTTTTCCATTATTGTTACATAAGTTCTGATTTATTTTTGTAGTAACAATGAAGCTAAATTATGGATCTGTGTTTATCTCATTATAAGAGCTGTTTCTATGAAAAACTGGACAGATTCCCAGGCATTTAAATGGATTCAAATCTTTGAATCACCATTTCAAGATCCAAATTTCATAGCTGAGACCTTTCCTGATTTTTGTAATGTTTGATCAATTGCTCACCTCAGTCTACATCACCCATGCAAAAGTGATATTCCACAGTAGCAGAGCATTATAAGGTTTCAAACGTTAGACTGCTGTACTCTTAAAAGCTAGTTAAAGGTAAAAACAGACCTAACGAAATAGCCTCCTGGCCTATGCTGCTTCTTCCAATATACTGTGCAGATTTCTACATGTCTCACATAATTGTGTTAACTTTCACAATTCCCAACTAAACTACAGAAAACAGTTTCTCTTTCACATTTTGCTATTTATTTCTGCATGCATCACAGCTGACAGTGTTGATTCCCTTGCTAATTATTCAGCAGAGACTGGAGAGTAACACATTTATAGAGTCATCTCAGAAAGGCCTTTGCTGGGAAAATATTTCTTTTCATTCTTTTCTTCAGTAAAATCATGAGCAACCCTCAAAACGTAGCCTATTTGGTATCCTGGAGCCCATTTAAAAGCCTTTTCCTGAGGTTAAGTTATTGCTTCCTGCTCTTGGCATTATAGTATGTTGATACCTTCAACAACTCCTGTTACCAAATAGCACTGTAGTAAAACTTTTCCCACTTACTCAGGTATTAAAAAAAAAAAAAAAGAAACAAAAAGAAACTTTTGTTTCAGCATTCTCCAAGCATCACAACTTTCTATAAAGCACAGATATGAAATTCTATTTCAATACAGCCTTTTAGAACAACATAATTTCTATTCTACATCAGCAGACAAGGAACGATTCTCCTATGCTGTCTCCTGGCAGTAGTAGTTATACATCCTTTAAATCTGTTACCAGCTCATACTGAATACTGATGCCTTTCTGTTCAGGCTACCACGCTTTGATGAGGATATCATCAGCCTTTCCTGATTTTAATTCAGCTCACTGGCATTTTCTAGAGCATTGAGGTCCCACTGCCCTCACAGGGACAAATCTGTGGGCAGAATACAAGCAGGTGGGAGGGCTAACTGCAATTGCTCCCCAGAGTTTCCTCACCCACTGCTGTACAAGCAGGCTGAACACATTACATGCTATTATTGATGCCAACTTTGTGTAAGAAAAATCTTTCCTAAAATAAGGAATATATGGTACTGCACTGTAATGAATTCCCATTTCTTCTGTTTATTATGGCCAGATATCTCAACTCTTATAAACCATTATAGGTTTGTCTCCCCACCTCCTCCTCCCTCCAAAATCAATCCTGCAATGATTTACAGTTACAGAGGATATTGTCTCTTTCTTATAACTCCATTTTTCCTTGAAGAAGAGATGAGAAAACTCCTGGCAAGATGGATGGAATTTTAAATCTGAGCAGAGACAATGCTCTGTTGACCTAAAGTGGCCAGTGCTTTGTCAAAATTTCTGGCAACTACTGAAATTGACCCATACAGGGATTGGTTCCTAGGACTGCAGTAAGGGTTAAACATGAACAGTGATCTTAGAAATAAACAATGTAGTATATGCCAGCAAGTAAATGCTTTGCTATTCTAATAAAAGATATGAAGTCTTAGTAAGGCAAAAAACAAAGCAAAACAAAAATTCCATCTGCCTTCTTCTGAAATACAGATATATAAAGCAGAAAGTCTCTGGCTATCGCAACGAGAGCTAGTGTGGAGTAAAGGCAGAAGCACTAGATAAAAGCTGAAATAGGCTACAATTTGAAAAACACTCAGAACGAGGTTTTTAAAAGCCCATTAAGAAGAGCAGGCCATTCAAGAAATCCTAAAGTGCAGTTCTGCACCTTTGCAAAAGTTCAGACTTCCCATTTCAGGCCCAGAAATAAGTTGCAAAAAGAGCAAAGGGCTTATCTTTTCTGTTCTCAGCCTCACTACAAGCTTTATTAGTAAATGCCTCCTCTCCACTCTAGAGTCACAAATTTAATTCAGTTGAAAAGAAGTAGCGCATTTAGCCTCTAGTTCCCATACAGACAGTAAATACAGGAGATTTTAACCACTGTGAAAATTGTTTCAAGCCACATCTAGAAAGCACAGTCCATGTGGCTACTGATGGTTCATTATAAAAGCAAGTGATTTCCTCCTGGTTTTAGGGGAAGAGATGTTGTAACTTTAGACTTACGTGGCATTTCTGATTTAGCTAACAAGGGCACTATAAACCCAAATGACGATAATATTGTAAAGAAATGAAGCTGACTTAGTGCTTCTGATTTCCTTTGGAAATGGTACTCAGCCTCTGGATGTGTAACACATAGATCTGCAAGAAATTAATCTTACTAGGGTGAGTAAAAATGGCACAGGCTCTTTTGTTCTTACCACTTCAAAAATTATTCTTCCCTGGTGAGTTTTCTGTCAGAAACAAAGTGAATAGCTCTCTTCTATTTGAAGTGCAGTTAAAAGATTTTTATCTTGGAATGCAAGGGAAACTGGCTGAATCTCATCAATCTGAAGTTAAATGATGATGGAGACCACGTCTTTCAGCTGTCACTTAGTCTGTGAACTGCAAAGCCCCCACTGACTCCGTTGATGGACAGATACATATAGTAATGCAGCAAAGTCCTCGCTAAGATGAAACCCTAGATACTGGGTATGACACAAACCCCAATTTAACAGAAAACTTTCTGTCTGCAGTCACCTGGTCTCCATTTTTATTGCTGCAGTTGAACAATAAATACATCGATTGAAGGATATGGTCTTGTCCTGTTTTGTCACTGGACCATAACTGTATCTGTATGAACAAAATATGGAATAAGAGGACAACAGCTCCTCTGTTAGCATTGCTTGTCAGTCCATACACTCTCATAGTGATTACACAGCCCTACCACCCACAATGTTCCCATTCTGTTCCACGGTGATAGCAGAGACCTGGACTGTGATACATTTACTTTCATACCTGGCCAATAAAAACTAATATGCAAAGTAAGAAAAGATCTGCTTACTGCTACCCAAGATCAAAGTAAGAGATGTGACATCAATACCCTGACTGCAGACATCTGGTCAGGCAAAACACACTGGTTCCGGACATCCAGGCAATAGTTTACTTGTCTCTTTACTGCTCTGTGGGGGTCCTTCCTCATCTCTGCCCCAAAAAGCAAACTGCTGCATAGTCAAAGAGCCATGCAACTCAATCCCCACTCCATACCAAATTCATCTAGTGATACACAGAATACAGTCCTACCTTCAAAAGTGCCAATGAGATGGACATGTGATTTTGAGGGAATTGGGATGTGTTCAATCGGGAGCATTCCAAAAAGGACAACATTAGTGCTCTGAATAAAGCTACATATAGGTTAATTGAGGACTAAAGGGAAGAGCTGTTTTCATTGAAAATATGGATTAAAGCACTAATAGGAAAGAGGAGAAGGAGAAGGAAAGGGATTAGAAAACTTTGAGGAAAAAAAAAAAAAGGAACCATTTTTGTTATCTTGACAGCATATTCCTTTTCTTTTTTTTTTTTTTTTGTAAATAATAAGTATTTCCAAGCTTACCAGAAAGAGGCATTTTATTTAATGCAGTTAAGGACTTTTCTGCTGATAAAACATTCTTCCCTAATATTTTGGTCTATTAAAGAGCATACAGGAATTCTCCCTAGAACATTTCTCGCACCAAGGAAAGAGGAGTAATAACTAATATTTTACTTCTCTCTTAGAGATCAGCTGAGACCTTCCCCTCCATTTGCAAGAGGTGGAGAACAGATAGACAGCTAGTTGGACTGAAGAAATAAGAGGCAAGCATAAGAGTATTTTATAACCTTTACTTATTACAGGCTTGTACTTTCTGCACAGTAGTCCCAAAATTATCTTCAACTGTAAGAGGTTAAGTCCAAGGCTCTAGCACAAAACACACTACTAGCATTCAAATGAAATATAAATGACTATGTGTAGATTCATTCTGCATCCTTGCATAGTTATTATTGGGTAAGGGTAAAATATACAAGGCTAAAAGAATAGTTTCTTTTTTTCTATTTCCAACCCAAGAAAGCCCACACCATTCCTATTCAGCCAAACTCTGGACACGATAATAGTCTTAAAGTTGTTCTACGCCATTTTGACTTGTTTAACAAAATTTGTAGAGAGGGGAAAAATGAACAAAATACTCTTCAGAAAAACCAAACAAGACAGGTCACAAACATTTCACACAGAATATTAGTGAATTCTGATAGTTTTTCCACACCTATCCTTAAAAATCTGAGACATTTAAGAAGTTAGAACTTTTTTCCCTAGGAGATCTATTTTCTGTAACCTACTGAAATGCATCATTTCTCAGCAGCTAATGAAATTTCTTTCATGTCATTCTACACCCTCAGACTTTGCTGGTTAGAATGTAAATCTTCAGGGACAGGAATGGAGAAGTTCCATATATCAGTTTGAATCTGCACAGATTCTTAAGCCTATGCTGAACCAAATCTCCTCGATGGACCTGTAGAAAGACACTTGACTGTAGCATCCAAGTGTTTTTTACAGTCCCTGAGTTTATAGATCATCAGATGCACAAACGAGCGTCCACTCTTTCATCCACTTTCCAGAGGAATGGCTGCACAATGTTTTATCTTGGTGGGGCCTGGATTTGGGGTTTCCTTACTGAATGGTGCTGAACATTGAGCCCTGCCCTCATGGCCAGTTCAGAATGTCCCTGCCCTGCCTTGGCCCAGCAGTCAGTGAGCTCTGACTTCCTCATGGCCAAACTTCACCCGTACAAACCGCTATTTTGATTGAGCCAACTTTTAGAACAAGGTTTCCATCTTGAAACTCCAGGTGTCAAGGAATGGCTTTGCAAACACAGTCTGGATGATACTGAATCCTTGGCTTTGTCTTGGTGTTCTGTGAGAAGCCAATACGAACATAAAAAAACCCTGATCTGATGTGCACTTTAAGGGCTGCCTCCTTAATAGATACAAAAGCTATTACCTCAGCTGGTATTATTCTTGGTGGAAAGAGGAGAGAGCCATTGCAGGAGACTAAAGACAGAAAGCAATGAATGCCATTTTACAACATTGCTATAGTTCTGCAAAGCCACAAACATGTCTACTGCCAGCTTCAATTACTATAATCATTCTGAAACATCCCATACTGGTAAAACAAAACACGCTGTCTCTCCTGTTCAAATGAGGTAGAGAAGAGAGATACGCTACTGCCTCTGTGCCTCTTGTCTGCCCAGCCTTTTCATAAGTAATTTATCAAGAGGTTTTTATGTGTCCCAGGGTAAGGGCCAAGCACTATGAATGTCAGGATCTACTGACAAGGTAGATAATGCAATACCTTTTACTGGGCCAACAAATAAATTATTATGCGCTAGCTTTCAGACCAAAAAGACTCTGTCTTTTGGATCTTGTCAGAACTTTAAGAGTATGGCATTTAGATGAGGCAGTTGATTTAAACCCTTTCAGCTGTCCAACTTAAATCATATCTTAGGGTTAAATCACAAAGAGAAGCCTTCTGGGAGAAAAAGACATGCAAGATGTCCATAAGCCCTGTTTCTTCTGTTTTAGAAAACCCGTCCTGATATGTCAAACTATAAAATTATTCTATGCTTTTTTTCAAAGGTATTTGAAGAACAACAATTTGAAGAAGGTTCTCTAAAAATTGTCAAAATAAGAATCAGGGATACACAAAATGAAATTACACTGCCTAATTAATTTGGAAGTGGCTCAGGAAACCTTAAAAAGAAGCAGAAGTTTCTCTGAACACCTTCTCACGTTCTAATTAAACTGATGAACAGTATCAGAAACAAAGTAGAGGCAAAAGGAAGCATTAGAGCTATGCTTAACTTAATAGAAAATAAGCTATTCCAGAGGAAAAACCCAAAACAAATGAACAAAACCAAACAAAAAACAAAAAAAAACATAAACGGGCACAACAAATAAACACAAAACCAGAAAATTCCAGCAGAAAAAAAAAAAAAAAGCTTAAAATTCCTGCAGTTCAACTGTTGTCATCTAAGTTATTTGAGTGTTCTGGTTTGAGACAACACCACCAAGTAACATGACAACTTCCTGTATTGCTTGACGAGCTTTTTTGCTGAAGGCTTTTGGAAGACCAAATCAAGTTGTCAGTAAAGGCTCAAGGACTGGAAACGCAAGAGTAAAATTTTAAAATTTCTGAAATAATTCTAAGGCATCTCACTTGCTGCCTTTGATTTTAACTTTGAAAACTATAATCCTCATAAGTGCAGATGAACTTTTTACTTGTCTTATTTGGATGAGTAATATAAAACCTTAAACTACCTCCTGAAATGATATATGAGAACTACAGAACTGGAAAATAGACACTTTCTCAGCTCTAAGCCTCTGTCAAGAGGGAGACAGAGGAAAGAAGGTAGAGACAGGAAAAGCAGTCTAGACAAAAAGCTGACAAGGGCCCTTCTGTAACCTGTCAGCAAAGAAGCTGTAGCTGGCCAGGGAAAGGAGTGCAAGGGCACACATTTCTCCTTTGTCTGAAATTACTCGGCTTGTGAAAAAACAGATCTCCTTAGAAGAGGATTGCTCTTAGACCTTCAGCTAACAAGATATCTCAGGTTTCTTTTCCAGCTATTTTTTTTTCACTGATGCATCGTTGAGGAGCACCATTTCATTACTTGTAACTCCTGATGCTACATATGCTATGCCTCTTTCAAAAGTGTCCCCAGATCTCTTTCTCTTCTCACAAGCGTTAATATACTGCAGATCCCAAGACGGTGAAGAATCACTCTACTTTCGAATCCTTTAACAATGGCAAATTAGTACTCTCTCTGCTAAAAGACAACAGTAAGCATTCTTTAAACAAGCTTCCTTAATCTTTAATTCCCAGTGTAATGGAAAAACTACAGCTAGCAATAGGCAGTCACTTTAAAACAATCAGCACCTTGGCTTATAAGATTTATGGAACCCTCAAAGCCATGAAACTGCTTAACCTACGCTATACAAAGGGCAACTTTATTGCCTGACTACATGAGAAGAATGTTCTGTTTCTTAACAGAAATAGTAAAAGCAGAAAGTGTAGATCTCTCACTCAAAAACCTGTCACTAAAGTAGGATAAATTAAAAAATGTAGTGTACCTGAGCAATAATAAGTACCTTAAATTTTGTAATTTTTAGATTTACCTTTTATATTATTTGCGATAAGTTATCAAGTCCTTTCCAACTAGTGACCTACCAGACATTTTGGTCTTTTTTTGTTATTTGGTATAATCTAAACATTTTCTAATATAGTACTCGTGTGGTCAAAGCGTTGATAACATCTAACAAACTATTATACTAAGAAGCACGGCTGTCTCTCTAGATTAGGAATTAAATGCCATCTGTGTATTTATACATAATTTTACATTTTCAGAACTCTCTGTACAATCTGGACTATTATTTCTCCAAGCAACACTATTAAGAGAGCAAGTATGTCATATATTACTCATATTCTAAGCATGGATGCAGTGACAGAGAGGTAAAACGATTAGCCTAGGGTCACAAAAAAAACAGGGTGAGCAGAGGCAGGATACCCACTGCTGCCTTCTACTATAAAGATATGCTACAGCTATACAGACTCATTTCTCAAAATTTCCCATCTCCATCCAAATATCCTATTCTCTCTTTCCTAGTGATGACTTTGAGAAAGATCACCCTTTACTTCCTCTGTGCTCTGAGCATTCCATGTAGTTGTAGTCTACAAGAACTTACCAAAGTATTCCAATTAAAAAGCAAGCATATTTTAAATCACAAGATGGGTAGTTCTTGAAACGGGTTAACCAAAGAAGTGGTAAATGTTGATTTCTTAACATCTTCACATCAATAATTTACGCCTTCTTGATCAGACAGGCCTATCAAATACTGGTTACTGAGCTTAGTGAATTTCTGTCAGTCAGGGACCTGTCATACATGAATGAACAGACAGGATCCTGTCTTCTGATGTTGCACACCATGAATCTCATTATCACTTATGTTTGAAATTGTAACTTTCCATGTCTAAAAAAATGGGTTTGAGGCTTACCTTCAGGGTCCATGCTTGAATCTTTTTCTGTGTACATAAAAATATCAACAGTATTCACTCACCCTTTCTGAAAGCCTAAATTACGTTTCATTGTTGAGAGTGAAACACTGAAGATTAGGAAAAAGTAGAGGCTTAAAAAGAGAAAGAAAGTATTCTAGGAACAAGATGTTGTACTTGCTTAAATTCAAGCACATTATACTTTGGAGAGTAAAGGTTTTAATATTCAGTGGTTTAGATTCAGATTATACCAGCCTGTAACATTCAAAGATGTTGCTATTTCCTGGTAAGTTTTTTTAAAAGCACCACTCCAAATATTAAGATAAAGTGGTAAAAGTTTGCATTTCTTAAAAGAAATTTTACAAAGACTCAGCATCACTGAAACCCTTATCTATCATAATGGTGAGACTGTTTTCTATAAGGTATTTGGTAGTTTATTAAATTACTGAAAGTTCCCTAGAACACATAGACTTTTTTCATTTTTATACGGCTGTTCTGTCCTTGTCTAGTAAAACACTTTAGAAAGGAAAAAAAAAATAATAGATGTTCCAATCTGCTGATTGGAATGTTTCAGATTTGGCCTAGGACCTGATCTCAGACCTCCTGGCACTGTCTTGTTCTTTGCAGCCCTTCCCTAGTTATAAATGAAGTAATATGCTTTCACGCACAGATTCAAAAGGTTGTGAAAAACTACTTTTGCCTGTGCAATTCTTCAAATCCTCTATGCTTTACATCTGTAGCGTGTGCTTGCCACTCACGCTTCTGAACTTCACTTAACTTCAGCACCTGCTGAACATTACAAATTATTTGATGAAGGTAGAGACACAGCTCTTAACTTTAATGAATGCATGACAGCAGCTTTCAGGCCATGGAACATGGCTCATTAGACAGACATTAGAGTTGCAGTACTCACTTTCAAAAGCGAATGAGTTTCCATATCTTCAAAGAGTAAACATACGCTAACATACGCTTCCAGTCTGAACAAAATTAAGTTTACAGTAACAGAAATGTTTAACAAGAGTCAAGATTCCAGCAGCTTTATCCAAACCCTCTTACAGCAAGGGAGGGATGCTGAAAAGAGAAGAGAGGAGAGAAACAGTCTGCCCTGTAGTATCAACTGTGACTCTTGGTTCTTGAGACAAGAGAGTCTTCAATGCTTTAGAAATATAGTTGTATCTAAAGCTGCCTCTCACAATCAAAATAGCTATGGAAAATATTTATCTGCATAGCTAATAGTCTGTATCTCCACAGAGACAATTTCTGGTTGCCTAAACCAATAGAATAGTGAAGTCACGTTTCTCTTCTATAGAGATTTCCAGTAAAGGAACTTGTGTACCAAGTCCACTTCATCATTTTTTTGTCATGGCTATTTTAAAAGACACACTATGTATGTGTTCCAGAATTGTTCTTCAAAACAACACTGTAGTCACAAGTCATATAACATACTATCTCTGCTTAGAATAGGTTACTCATAGGTCAAAAGTGTACTCTTGTACAACATGCGAAAAATTATTTTTAGTATTAACAAATAGAATATACAAACACCATACTTGCCAATATTTGCTTTATAAATGTCCAAATACACCGTGTTATTTGCTTTATCGGTTAGGTACATTGCTGTATTGTCTTTCTCTTACGTTTTGTTGCATTTATATTCTCAAAGTTAATTTAAGCAGCACTCAGAATTGACAATGCAAAAGCAGTAAGATTAATGAACATGCAAAATAAACAGAATAAGCACGCCGGGAAGTTTATTGTATGCTTCAGACACTTGTTTATTGTTAAACGCACTCAGAAGTAGTGCTTTTTTTTCAGCTGTGGCATATAAAAATAGTCTTGATTACTATGTTCTACTGGTAATGGATGAAAGATGCAATAATGTTTAAATTTAACTGACATTTTCTACTACTTGGCTACCCAGTGAGCAGGTCAACAAGTTAAATAAGCTTGGAAAAGTGTTGCCATGCTATAAATACCCAGAATTACATATTCTAGCTGCCACATGCTTACATGAAAGGATGTATTGCTGTATAACTTTTCTGACTGTTTTTGTTACTTGAAGGCATTTGCCTTTTTTATCTTTGACTGAGGAGAATTTCTAAAATCTGTTGTTTCCTAACAGGATGGCACCTTAAGTAAATGCTAGAACAGACACATGTGCTTTGTATACTCCAGATGTAAGGTGGGCAAGAAGTATCAGGAGTTTGAGATAATCTCTCAGTGATAAATTACATATTTAAGAAAGATTCCAACCACTTAGACACGCATTTGCATCAAAACTAAAAAGAAGTAAGTGAAAGTATTCCACTGATCTTGGTTTTTATAGGTTGATTTGAAAGAGCATAAAACTAAACCCTGGTCTTGTTTCAGCTCAAGGCAATATACTTGGTAATAAGAACTTGTCAGGTGCCTAAATTGTGATTCTCAATTTCTGAATGGGAACTCTTGATATATTAGACCTGGTTCAGTCATTTAAACCTAGCCTCTAGTGATGCGGGTGATCAGCTCTCTTATCCCATGTTACAGTGGCTTTTCAGTTGAGATAGTCCTGTGCCATTGCCTTGAGTCTGTGTAGAACTACATACTCACAGAGATTAGGTAGAAGTCATTAAATATTTTAGTCAACTACAATGTATTCTGTAAGATCATACTAAATAAGACTGGCAGAGAATTTTTCAAACACAGCCTGAAATCCTTCTGTTAATATTTTTTGAGATAAAAAGCTTTGCACATATTTGTTATTCTGTTAAGAGTTTCTGGAATAGAGAAAAGTTGGCTACAGGTATCAAATTTCTTCAAGGATGCAACTTTTAATCAATTTGAACACAGGCCAAGAATATAGAGAAGCTTGTGAATTATTATACAGAGGCTTGAAAGAATTATATATTTGGAGAAGATGCTCCATAGTTTTGTACAGAAATGAAAACACAGAAAGATTGTGTATCTGTTTCAACTGCAAAACTGAATTTCTTTAAATACAGGATGGAAAACTGGAATTTCTGTGTATCTAGTCTATTAGATACTTCAAGAAAAATTCTGGCTATTAATTAAAGGAAACATATTCCTTTAATTACAACATGGAGAAGTTTAAAACTGTTCAGATTGTTTTCACACTACAAATAAAGAGTACTGCATTCATATACAGCACAATGACTTTTGAAATGTCCTTAAAGTAGACAAATAATATTAATTTATACCTAATGAGCCAACAGTACAGCTTCCACTTAGAGCACTGTAAACCAAGAAGCTCAAAAGCACAATTCCATTCTAGCCAATGAAGAGGCCACCTCAGAAAATTCCCTCTTCTGCCTTTTTCAAAGGGAGAAACACTATTTAATCTTATTGTGGCTAGGAAGTATATTTTCAATCAAAAAAAAAAAAAAATAGAGTTGGTTCTGTAGCAGTATGAATTATAGCAATGCTTAAGATCCAAACACTCTTAACATGAAAAGTATTTTACACATATAGACTGGTTGCAAAATATGTGACAAAATAATAATTTACTTATTTTGAATTAAGACAATCACAGTAAAATTTGAACTCACATCCTCATAAACATACAGTAGTGTTACATTAGCCAACAGGGTATTTTTCCATCAGTTAAAAGTTATGAAAGCTCACAAATACTAGATTACCTCTTGGGAGATAGATTCTTTTTCTTTTTTGGAAGATATTTTCTCTTTCCATGACTTCAGTAGACATGGATTAAGAATTGCAAACAAATTCCAAGAAAGTCACTGAATATCAATACTTACACACTTTAAAGCGAGTACATTCGCTAGTTCATTGAATTAACTACATTTTTAGATGTTACAGAGATTTGTTAGGAGATACCTTGTACTCCTCAAAAATAGGAAGAGGAAATTATGATTAAAAGGATTAACAGGGGTTTTTTTGTTTTTTTGTTTTTTTTTCATATGTTAGTTGTGTTAGGCTTCTGTAAAAAGAAAAATTAAAAAGATCCAGCCATCTGTTAATATTGTGAGGGTAGTACTGCAGCTTTCCTCATATGTGACCTGATAACTATTACCCCAAAGGTAAATATCAAAATTCACATTGACTTCAAGGAAAAGATGAAAAATAACAATTCATTTTGCAATTTCGCATAGAAATATCATTGAAAACTTGGATGTGCACATGGAAAATTAAGAAGCCTAAAAAGATCCTTGAGTTACAAGTCAGCGTATGGTGGCAGCAACTAGTTCAAACCAAAAATCCAAGGAATTAAGAAACAATCAAGGGGTTGATATTCTGTTTCTTTTTATAAGAATATGGTCTCTTCCCAGTCATTGCAGTATTTTTAACCTCCCATTTCAAGATAGCAGTTTAGGAAAGACTACTTAAACCACAGTGTTTTAAAAGTCTACAACTAAAGGAGAAAAACAGATAAAAGTGAGTCTTTCATCCTCCCAGAAATTGAAAGGAAATAGGCATCTTTTCCAAACTGTGACCAAGAATTCACAGTGAGTTCTTAAGTGCCAATCTAATAAAATGCAAACATTTGTAACAGTTTGAACAATACTAAACTGATAGAACACTGAAAATACAACAGGGTGGGGGTTTTTTATTACATTGATATTAGTTTCTAACACTGAATGAAGTTCTTTAAAATACCCAAGCAGAATATTAATAAGCATAGAAGACTGCTATTTCAAAATAAACACTTGAAATTAGTGTGTCAACAACTGGAGTGGTATCATAATCACCAGTTGTGTCACAGATCCTTCCTTCCCACTTAAGCTTTCTGACAAGGGAAAAACCAGGCTATTAAAATTCACTGCCACATCAGAACACTGTCACCACACCAAAACAGAAACCAATCATCTCTTAACTTCAAAACCTTTGCACTCTAGCAAACGCTGAAAGAAAATACAGTTCCTAGTCTTTAGTTGCACACAGTCCGAAATGTCAAAAATCACATTGTATATTTTTGTCTGAGTGGTATCTAAGTCAGAATCACTTCCTATCTCTATCTCCTTCTAGAGTCTGGAATCTCTCCTGCTCAAGCATTTCATTAGTCCCAAGATCTAAATTTCCAATCTCAGTTGTATCCCTTGGGACCAACAGGAGTTCGTCAGAAGCACAAGGTTTCATGTTCCAGCCACCTTGCAGTTTTAAAATCTCAATTTCCCATCTGAGGACTGTCATCAGAGATTGCACCAGCAAATGAGGTTAAACAGAGTTTAAAACTTCAACATCATTTTAAGTTAATCCCTTCTTCAACACTAACAAGAGCTCACGGGTAGGACTGTTTTTCTTCCCTCAGTTTTGAAATACATATTAAAAAGAGGATCTCTTTCATATACTTGTGGGAGCAATGCTGTCTGAAAGTAAAAGAAGGCTTTTTGTTTGTAACTGCTTTTATCTTAGTTGTGTTTTGCAAAGCAACAGAACACACTGATTCCTTTTCAAAGAAATCTTTTTGACAAAACGGCTCAGGCTGCACCTGTCAGAATAATAAAGATGTTTTTATGTTAAACAGAAACATCCCCCCTCCCCCCCCAGCAATACCAGTGTTAATTGCTGCATTGTTTCAAGAAACAAAACCACAAAAAATAGCAACTGCCTACCTAACACTGCATATCTAGAAATGGTTGGAAGCTAATTACAACAAGCTCGAGCCAGTTGTTCCAGCATTCCAGCACTCCTATTTCACAGTGCAGAGGCTTCAGGAAAGAAAAAAAAAAATAAAAAGCTTTCATCTTCCTGTCTTTTGAATCTTGGGTTTTCTTATCAGTTTACTTCGCATGTAGTGACTGTTGCTTTTAAGTAGCACAAACTGCTCTCTGAATTATAAGTCACCGCTTCAGGCAGAAAGGCACTTCTTGGGGAGACCAAATTGCAACAGCAGCCGCACAGCTGTGGCTTGGCTTCGTGGTTCAGATGATAACCCCTCTCAGCTGTGGTTCCTACAAGCAAATAAGGGGAGGTGGGACATTGTCCTCATTTGAGGTAAAATAGAACCAACTTTCTGTTCAGTAGTTTTACTTCTTAGCTAGGCCTCTTCTAACATGACAGACGTGACACGACAGGGGACAGACAGAACACTGATGCACAGCCAAACCAAAAAAAAAAACCAAAATAAACCCTCAAATTACTATTGTGGGAGATTACACAGATTAACAGGAAGGCAGAGTGTTAGCATGTCTTTCATTTGCAAATAATGTTATCGCTGCAAATTATCGCCATAAAAAGTGAAATACCACTGTAATTTTATAACCTGTTTAATTTAAAATACTGCATTTTCAAATCAAGAAACTCAGACTGAACTGGGAATGAAAAGAAACTCCTTCAGGTCAAAGACATCTCTAGTTTGCCTCAAATGTCACAGAAAACAGGATTTTATATATATATATATATTTTTAATAACTGGTTTAATGATATAATTTGGTTTTATAAAACCACTGATCTAAACAGTCAAGTAGAAGTTTCAAAATGACACATTCCTTAATCTTGATAGTTGAGAGTGGGCTCTCTAACCAGCAGGAAATATGAAACAACAGACACTGTAAAGTCCCTTCTCACCTTTCAGAGTGTTTTGAAAGCCTAAGACAGAAAACTGAATTAGACAGTTAGAGAAGCGCCATAAACAGTAAAAGGATTTTAAAGTTTCTAGCTAAGGATGGGACAGGCAGACTAACCACCAATGCTGCCTCACCAACCAGAACTGGAAAGGACTGCCAAGCATCATGCAACCCTAACACGATCAAAGAGCTCACAGCTGCAGTACCCATTCCACATGAATTCCTCCCAACAAAAATATCTCCAGTAAAATCCCATCAGCTTAAACAGGGCCAAAACTTCCAGATCCATTCTCAAACAATGCCCCAACTGTATCTCCCAAAATCAGAACTCAGCTTTGGTTTTAATGGCAAGAGATTTGTTATACAAAATATTCTGGATCAAGCCTAGAGATGAGTTTGGGTGGGAATTCTTTTTTTCTTTTTGAAAAAGAAACAACAGATGATAGATGGCTGTGAATGGATTTGTTTGACTAAATGTTGGTACCTGAATCATTCAACATAGACCCTGAGGAGGACAGCTTGTCAGACTTAATTCCATCCCCAAAAAATGTTCAGCAACATTCAAAACAGCTGAATTGAACTTCCTCCTAAATCACCCAATTCCCTCCACTAGATAATGAACAGAAACTCACACTGAGTTCCATACAGGTAGGATTTTACCTTAGGAATTCTTAACCTGTATTTAAAGTGATGCCCTTAAAACTGTGTTTCAAAACCAGGTGTCTTCCTTCTCGATTTCTTTATTTTATAGAGCATATCACATATTATTGAGCTTTCAAAAAAAAATAAAACTCAAGTGATTATACCATCTGAAACTGTCCCCTCAACAGTTTGATTTCATTCGTATCTGAAAGTGGACAAGGTTGGAAGGATATGAAAGTAATTTGTGTTGGTTTTTTTTTTTTTTCTGGTAGAAATTTTCTTCTAGGAAGAAAAAAAAAGATGCTATTTATCCCCACAGTAATGACAGTAATGGAAAAATCAGAAAGAGCTCAGTCCAACTCTATGCAAAGAGGCAGCAGTGAACATACAAGGGGAAAAAAAAAAAGAAAAAAAAATCATTTATCCATTAAACAGGTGAACAGCTCCAGACAAACTACACTCACTGCTGTGGTGGTTGCATGACAAAATATACAAATGTGGGCTGGTGTGCAAGGATGGATGACAATAGCAAAGCAAGTTTCATTAGTTCTGCTACTAATGGAACAGTTTGTTTTAGCTTATAAACATTCTAGAAAAATGTAATGGTTATTAGAAACTTTGAAGATTACATTTGATCGTTAAAGTGTGAAATAGAGAAATTTATGTCTGTTTTAATTGAAAAGCTTAATACAACCTTTTTGGCAGAGTTGCCTCCTGATATATCTGCAAATGTCTGCAGAATATTTTTTACCGTGCATATTTTACATATGCTAGGAGACACTAACTATGAGAATTAGATGGTGAGGACAGAGACAAATTAATGTAGATTCAATTAAGATGCTCATAATTAAAATCTGCATACGTCAGACTGATGTATTTGTCCTTTCTACCTTTTCTAGTTGTATAAAACAAGGGGAAAAGTTAGTGCAATCCTAAAGGAGTCATTTAGATTCTTCTCAAAGGAGTATCTCTCCACACGATACACACTCAAACTTTAGATTTGATAGTGAGGAGGTAAGCACCTCAAATCCCTACCTGCAGCACTCTAAAGAGTTGCACTGTAAGTTTTGCTTGTAAGATTTGAGAATGAATGATGAGAGAGGAAGAGATCTGTGTTTGAATTGACACAAGATCTGACCAGGAAAGTGCCACAGGAACATGTCAGGGGAAGAAAACCCCCTAGAACAACTCCCTTGTGGTATAAGTGAAATTTGAAAATGCCCTCCTTCATTACCTGTAGTAAGTATGTGCTATTATTCCCCATATTTGCAGAGACAGCTTCCCGTATGAGATAACAGGTTTGCTACTCATGCAGAGTTGGTAGAGGAGGAGTGAGGGAAGAATGACTCTCCACTGTTTAGCAGAAGGTTTAGAAAAATCTAAGATATCCTGACCACTGTACAAATGTCTAAGTTCGTATGTGACTTCTAATAGGAGATACAGGAATATATGGCGCTATTTCTTTCTTTACTTTAGCATAAGTTAGGAATTGTACTAAAATAACCTTTTGTAACATTCTGCAAAGACTGATCTGATTGTATGAATGCTCATTTGCCATGAGTAACTTTCTGAAAACACGCTGTTCTTGACTTTTTAAAAAAATAATGTGACCCGAATAAGATGGGGACTATGCTCAAGGCAACTTAAATGGTTAACTGAAAAGTCTTTTCACAGTTCACACCTGTTGGAATGGTCTAGAATTCAAAATTTTACAAGCAAAAATAAATGAAGTAGTGCTACAGAGTCAGAAGCAAACTGGGAAACAGGTTGAGACATACTTTCCCCAGCACAAAGCATATCCTTCCAAGAGCGCACCTCTAGCTATATTTCATTTGGTTTGCATCACCCAGTGGCTACTGCCCCTTTCTACGATGTGTTTGAACTGGCATGCAGTGGGTGTTGCCACCCGTTGGCGGCCCTGCAGCCTGCCCCAAATGCTGCCAAGTCTGCCTGGTACTAGAGACCACCCCTTCCGCTGGTCCCTGAAAAATACTGGACATAGCCTGGATCACTCCAAGCTCTAAAAAAGAAAGAAACAGATGAACCAGAGATGAGAGGAAACATCAGAAATGACTGACGAGGAAACCTAACCGTAGCACACCTTTTGACAACTAATGCTGGAAGCTGAGAAGAGATGATATGTTTTGCTCAGGCAAGATCAAAATGGCCAGCAAAAAAAGCTGAACAAGTTTGCTTTTTGGTCTATGAAAATAGTAGCAGTTTCCTCTCTTAAAATCCCTAAAATGTAATTCCACTAGTGTCTCAAAAAATATTTAAAATCATATAGTCTTAAGGAGTTTCAAAATTCAGTGTTTTTACTGCAGTCATTGACTTAGTCAATATTCAGAAACCAAAAAACCCAATTACATAAATACTGAATAATGATAAAAAAGACCTGCTCAGCTTCAGAAAAAAAATAAAACTGAATTTTTAGAGTCCTCTTATTTATTTCTATACATTAACATACACAATAGACCTACTTCTTTTTGTGTTTTAATAACTTTCTCAACCCTGCAAAGCTGACAGGTGGGGAGCTCTAAACTTCTGAATCTGTGCACAGGCTGCAGTCATAGATGCACTCAGAACTTAAATCAAGGTCTGAAACACAAGGCAGAAAACCTGCGGTTCATCTGTGTCCTGTGAAGGTGTGTTCGTGCAGAAGAGGTTTGTTCCTGGTTAAATATGTTCTGATGAGAACATCTTGTATGTTGGACACTTTCTCTTTCCCTTTTTTTCTTTTAAAGCCTGAAAGTTCATTCATACAGGCTCTGCTAGTAGCACAAGCTCATATGGGAAAGCATTTTCTAGGCTACTCTGATCATCTACAAGGTATGAATAATAAATTGAGAATAACCTTTCCTGGAATAAAGCTTTCATCGATCAAAGCAAGGACGGAACACATCCACTCATTTATGAACACAGAGCATATAATCTATTTTTGCTTCTATGCACCTGTTCACTTTTCCATCTGTCATAGAACAGGGAGGAATGCAGTCAAGATCAGGAATTAAGATTACAGATCTCATGCTCTTGAATATCCTCAATGGGCTTCTCCCACCTCCACAAAAATGCGTTAATTAATAACATGAATGCTCAATTTGTCTGACACAAGATTATGCTTGTCCGTGCCAGCTATCCATAAATCAAGACCATTGATCACTAATTTGAGTGTTCACAATCATACTTAAACATGCCGACATGACTATCTGAAATCATGCAAACAACAACAACCCCAACAGCCTCTAGAATTCCTCCTAGGACCATATTTTCAAAATCCCTAGCTTCAGAGAACAATTGTGCCCTTTAAAAATACCAGCCCTTGAATATAAGTAAGGATGATCTCTTCAAATAACTTATGAAAATAAAATTTAAAAAAATGAAGCCAAGGGCAAGACAGAGTGTTAAAGAGGAAACAGCAAGATACAAATGGATCAGAGAAGCTGCCTGAGAAAGAAGACCTATGAATTCAAACTGCTGATAATTCATAAATTTAGCTTGTGAAGGCTTTCTGTCTTATTTTAGACAGATGACCAGAAGTCATTTCATATGTTGAAACAGTAAATGTTTCGAAAATACCTGCCTTTTTTTCTAAACAATCCATTTGCATTTTGACCATAGGGAAAGAGCATTTTCTTTAGGAAAGATGAATTTTAAAAAGAAAACTAATCAAAATAAAGTGTTGATCCTGAATTAATGCTGTGATTCATATGCTTCCATTCTCCCTCTAAGCTCAATTAGCTATCTCAAGATGCATTACTCAGTAACAAGATTCAATGTGGTGAAATATATCATAGAGAGATTAAGACAATTTTCATCACTTTAGTTGCTCCAGTAAAAATTCTGGTGATTTCCAGAGACAGAAAACAACAGGCATGAAATCATTAATTTAGTGAAAACCTTATTTTCCATTAAAATCAGTTTTGACAGAAGATCACAGTAGAGCCTAAATTAAAAAGCAGAAGAGCAAAATCATACACATTTGTGCACTGAAACATCACAAAACAACCACTTGACACCTCCTCCTGGAATATAAAATACTGCTAACAGTCAAAAAGCCAAATTCTTTCAACAACTTTGAACAATTTTCAAATAGTTGCTACCAGAAAAGAGGTTTTATATACTGGGATTTTTTGGTAATTTTTAATTATTTTTTTTAAAGATAAGAATTTATATCTGTCTTCTCTATTGAAAGACAGGTAATTTTCTTGGAAAAACAATCTTTTCTGTTCTGGCCACACAGCACTAAGCTGCCACTTTCCTTCTATCCCAAAGAAGATATAATTATATTATTAAATTGCACGTTATATATTATACATATTATACAAATTATACATAATATATTAAATTATACAATACGTTAGTAAGTAAAACCAAGTGAACAGCAAATGATGAAGAAAAGAAGAGATTTTAAATTAGCAAAGGAAAAAAAGTAAGATGCCATGTCCCTTAGAACTTTGCCTTTATCACCTAACATGAAGTCAACTTTTACAAAATATATTTTGGTGTTGGCTTAATTAACAGCTGTAGTAATGAGTTATACCCTTCTCTGAATCAAAACACACCACTTTACTTCCATTACATTATTTGAAGACCATTTCTTACTGCAACATTCACAGATGGAGCATTGCATCCTTCCACACCGTAAACTCAACAAAATCTTCATATGTGTGTGAAAACAAACAAATAATGACAAAAAACTGATTACTAATCTAACAGAGAACACTTTTGGAATAGACAGTTCATTACCACTCAGGTCAAACTAACTAAATGACCAAACTGCTTTGAACTTAGCATTTTATTCTTTGAAGAAGTCATGAAGCATGTAATCAAAAATTTAAAATATTATTAACAGCGAACATGCAAAAACTATTCAGCCTGCTGCTAGGGAGACAGTAATCAAGAAAGCTGTGCTACTGAATGAAAATAATCTTTCAGAATTTAAACAAGGAGACAAGTGCAACTGTACATGTTTGCTTGGTTGACTGCAGTCAACCAGTGTCCTAAAAATACATGAATCTCATAGAAAACAGTCATTCAGTCCAAACGCATGCAGTCTGGGGTGTTTAATACATTAAAAAATAACATTAAATTTAGCCTTAAACCTAACCAGCTGTTTCTCAATACAAGCTTTGTTACTCTGCTTTATGGCTGAAAACACATTTGTTTGCATTTATAATATATTATTGCTGAGGGTGCTCTTCTGCAATCAACTGTATTGTTCTGAAGTTAAGAAATTTTGGAAGACAATTACAAGAAAGCACCAGTTAATGAAGAGCATGTTACCAAACTAAACATCTTCAAGATCTCTTAGATGAAGGGCTAATGCTAAGTCAAAGAAACCATACTTCCAACTATTTTATCCCACATTGCAGCGGACTATGGAATCATTTTAAAGCACAGGCAGACCAAAAATTAATTCCTATATGGTCTCACTCCCTCTTTTCAAAGGACTGCTGGGAAGGCTTTGAACAAATGTTTGTCTTACAGACTAGAATCCCAAAGAGATCTAATGTTTCAACTTTTTTTTAAAGTCACTTGGAAGAACAATAAGATAACAGGCTGATGACAGTGAAGCCAGTAAAATGATACTTCTGTATGGCTTCTGTTGAGTCCAGTACTGCTTGAAAATCTAATTATTTTTTTTTTCAGTTTGGCTCAAGATTAAGATCGACTAAATCAACTTTGTTCATTCCAAATGAAGTGGGAGTGACATTTATTGTCATGGGAAGTAGTAGAGTGATGTCTCTGAAAAGTCTTTTGGTAGATTACACAATTTATTGCTGAGGCAGCATTACGGGTCTTTGGGTTTTGAAAAAAAGGGTTTGGATTCTCAAAGAGCAGCACAGACTTGAATCACTTTTTCCTCATGGCTGATCAGACAGAAAAAATAACGAAATTTCTATGTTATGTTTGACCACTTAAGGTTGCAATAAGAATTGTCTTACCACACAGTGGAGTAAACTGAGCTAGTACGAGTGAGCACACTCACTCCATCTGTAAGCAGATTTATTCATGCAAACTTTTGATAGACTTGTGGGTCCAAGCTTGCTGAACAAGACCTTGCTGCAGGCAAGATTTGGCCTTACTATCTGGTATACAGCAACATAATATCTCTAGAAAATGGCAGTGTTAATGTTTACAGTTATTGTAAGTCACTAGGGAATTGAAAATACGTGGACCAGTTTTCAGAAACCCAGTTATACTTTAGGAAGCCAAGTGTGGAACTTCAGACTCAATGTTCCTCTTTTCTACATCTGCATGCTTAGACGAAATATGACCTCTTGAGAAAACAAAGTAAAAAAAAATAAAGATGATACTTAGACCTAAACAGTATACTTTTCCTTATTCAGTAGCAGCTCGGCATTTTCTATCAGTCATGCAGAGCCTTACTTTCAGAACCTGTGTGGCAACAACCTCATGCAGTGCTTTGAAAAACCTAAAAGCTAACATTGAAAGTTGTACATGCAAACTATTATTCTGTATTTACCCGATCCATTTTCTTCCACAGATACCGTGTTTCTCTTCATCTGTCTCATTCACAAAGTACTTTAAAATGCCTGCCTCATAAAATCTCAAAAAGAAAAGAACTTTTAAAGGAACAGACTAGCAAGAGAATAAAATCTAAATGGAAGACACAGCTTTATTTTTTTTGCTGTTTCGAAGAGAGACAGAACCCCAGGGAAGGGGCAAAAGAACATGAAACGCACAGCCAAGATTGTAAAAATCTATCCTATGAAAGGGGGATGAACCTCTTAAAATGTTATTTAATAATGAGATGACCATCAGCATATCCTATCTAACACTCAGTAAATATTTGAAGGCATATCTTCCATGAATGCATTTTATTCTGCCATGTCTAGTCAGACAACTGAATGATTAAGTGTATACTTGTCCCCGAACACCTTAAATGATCATAGAACAGCTCCTCTATGTATTATCAACCAGCATCCCTGAGGCAAGAAAAATGAGAAGAACAAATATTCATTGCTCATTATGTATATTGAAAAATGGGTCACCACGTTAAGAAAGCACTCTTTTTTCCAGTAGATACCTGAGTTTTCAAGACAAACTAGGAAGGCTTTCATTTCCCCTTCTTTTCATCAATAAAATCAAACAAATTTTTATTTGCAATCATTTCTGAAATGTAGGCCTGGATTTAGATTTTTAAAAAATCAGGTCATTTCAAATCAAAAATGCCACCCTTCTCCCTCCCCTCAAAAGCTCTAAGGAATATAAATTTAGATTTCAAATTAAGGATATGAAGCTTAATGAAGAACTCTAGGGAAGGGCTGCTTTCTAAAAGCTAAATGACAGAATACTGAAGATTTCTGTGTGTATGAAGCAAGTAGATTTTTAAACTTCCCCTTTTCTTCTTGATAAAACTCAGACATTCTTGCATTAACTACCAAGCAAAAATATCCACTCTTTTCTGCTTATCCTGACCTCATTAGCATCCTGTCGATTGTTTAAGAGAAAATTCTTTTTCATTGTAAATTCTCTTTCAAACAGTACTCCCCACACCTGCTTCCCCCTAAGGGCCTTTAATTGTGCAGACTACAGACATTTGACAAGTATGACAACTACTTTGAATTAATGCTGCAAGATTATTTATGTGCTGCCTTAATTTTAAAGAGCAAACCTGATTAAAACCAAAACCTTGAGTTCCAGGATTCTATAGATGAGCTGCAGAATCAGCAGCACAAATGGGCATTTCCAGCAAAGGGCCATTTTACTAAGGCATTTCAAAGGAAAATGGCAATAAATCATTGCTCATATCAATTACAAATATGCACATGCACTCTCCAGTCATAAGGTAAGATCTTCTCAAAGTCTGAAGCCCTGAGATGCACCTGTTCAATATAGTCAAGTGAAAGGAAATCATTTTAGTTAAAAGAAACCTTGTCTCTGCATTGCACCTGTGCCTAATTTACACTGGCACTGATTATGAAGTTAACACAATTAAATTTCAAATGGAAATCACAGTCTTTCACTTTTTTTTTTTTTTTTGAGTGCAATTATATGCTTATCAGAATACAGTCTAGAAAAAGGAAAATTCTTGAAGTCATTTAAGAGAGGTTGCTATATTACAGCAACGAGTGTGGAAAGAAACTAAAAGCTAGGAGTTAGGGAAAGAAGGTTTCCTTCAGTGCTAATCACTGCAGGCTTTTTTTATTTCCATAATGCTGTTGTTGAAGTGTATAACCACTTGACCTGAAGCCTGTGAACATGAAACCCCTCATCTTCCTTAGTGAATTTGAACACAAAATAGCAGTTTTTCATTTTTGCTTAAGTTTAAGTAGTGGACTCTGAACATCTGAAGAAGAAATGGTGTAGTGGTGAGTTTTACAGCGCTTTTAGGGTTCCAAAATTTTTTACAAGCACGTGCAAAGTTATGCTACCATGGACATGTAGCCACATCTTGGAGGAAGCAAAGCAGTTAATTAATAGCACACTGCAGCTCAGTACATTTGCTTAGTCATGAAAAGTTGTTGAATTAAAATTATAAAGTAGGAAACTATGAAAAGACAATATAATTTTAACTGAAAACTGCTCAGGAAACTTCTTAAGCTTGCCAGTAGGCAATGAATCAGCAACTGAGCAGCAGCCCTGTTTGGATGAGTGATGAGAAGCTGGTTTCTCCAGGTGTGAAGGAGCAGAGCATCCCAGTGCTGCAGGGGGAACCCCGCTTACCCAGTCAGGGACATAAGTCCCTGCCCTGGCCTACCTTGGGCATCCCAGGAGGGCACCAGCCCAGCTGGCTGGGGGGTGACACCAACCTGTGTGAGTCAGCAGGAGACCCTGCCCTGAGGTCATCTACAGACTGAGGGGCCACTGCTGCAGCATACGGACTCATTATGGGGGAACAGCACTTGGGGATGGCACAAAGCTGATTATGAGATTTTTATGGGTAGAACTAAACAGAAAAAGAAGACAGCTGGGGGTGCAAGGAGCCAGGCAGCTCCTGGATGGACTCATATCTGAGGGCAATTACTGAAGGGATCCAGTGAATGTGTGTGTGTACACATGCACATGTGTGTGTCTATTGATGTGTGTAAGTGTGTTTGTACCAACAAATGGATTGTACCATTGGGGATCAGGGGCTCCTGTGCCCTGGTACAAGCAATTGGGGAGTCCTGGGATCCAGACAAAGCTATTGGGCAGACTTAGCATCTAAGCTAGATACCGGAGCAATCTCTATGGTATATACATAAACAATTTTATTTCTGGAGATACACACACATACATGTACGTGTATACATGTACACACATTCAAATAGAATCATAGAATCATCTGGGCTGGAAGGGACCTTCAAAGGCCATCTAGTCTGACCCCCCGCAGGGACACCCCAACTAGACCAGGCTGCCCAGGGCCTTGTCGAGCCTCACCTTGAATGTCTCCAGGGAAGGGGCCTCAACCACCTCCCTGGGCAACCTGTTC
>JAOQGH010000023.1:66334794-66397767 GCA_025769975.1 Gallinago jamesoni
CTTTTCAGTGGTTGCCAGTGAGAGGACGAGGGGCAATGGGCACAAGTTGGAACATAAGAGGTTCCACTCAAATATGACAAAAAACTTCTTCACGGTGTAGGTGATGGAGCCCTGGAACAGGCTGCCCAGGGAGGTGGTGGAGTCCTGTTCTTTGGACATTTTCAAGACCCGCCTGGATGGAGTCCTGAGTAACATGCTCAAACATACTCTAGGCAATCCTGCTTCAGCAGGGGAGTTGGACTAGATGACCTCTACAATCCCTTCCAACTCTAAAAATTCAGTGAAATTCAGTGAAAACCTCGACATTTTGGAAACTAGAGCAGACAGAATTAAAGACAAAGCAGGCCTCAGGCAAGCTTTCTTCAGTGTTTTATGAACAGCAGAAATATCTCCGTTAAGGATTTCCTGAAGCTGGACCTAACAGAAAAGAAGGGAAATAAATAAATAAATAAATAAATAAAAACGATGGTTCCTGGTCAAGCTTCAATCTAATGCAAGCATGAATTTCCATTTCTTAACAGGCTTGTATATTGTTTGCTAGATTTTCAAATAATAACAAACATTAGTTTCCTATAGGAAAAAATAAAAGAAGAATGAAATTAAAGTCCTCAAACAGGCATAAGAATATTATATTTCTATACCTTTCCTCACTTGGAGGAAAGTTCAAGTATTTCAGTATCACAAAGCTATCTACCTACTTATTACTGCTTCCTTTTTTATTTTTTCCCTCTGCTTCAATAGCTATTCCTTTTCTCTATTTTCTGTATTTGCATTACTTAAATTGAATAACTTTATTTTCCCAAGAAAACCACTAAAAAAGAAGATAAACTGCCTAAAACTTCAAACCAACTCTGCTTTTACAAGTTGTCATTAACTATTCACCACTTGGCTCCCAACATGGTAGGAGCTGCCTGTTCTTTTTCCACAATTTAGGATCATGCACACTGTTACCCAGTGAGGAAGAAAGCTAATTTCTGCTCAAAACTGTATGTTTCTGGCTTTACAAATCCCTCCCTCTGGAGATGGGTTAGTATCTGGGCTTTCAGGCATAATTTGTAGAAAACAATTTGGTGAATACCTCAGAAGCGTTTCATTATTTACAGGTATTCACAAGCAGCTGGCAGTAAAAAAAACAATCTTAAAAAACCCCATATCTGTGAGGTAAGGTTTGTATGTTCCTCTTCAGATTTTGAATCAAGATATCCAGTACCCAGTGACAGGATAAATGTGAGGAGTTGCTGAACATGCCTATTTGCCGCTTCTTTAAAGTGTGACAATAAACAGACACGGAATGGAAAGGAATAGAATAGTTCCATTGGAAGGGATCTACAATGACTACCTAGTCCAAATAATTATGAAGTCTGTGTAGTTCAGATATCTTCTACTGCAAAAGGAACAGAACAACCATATTTCCTTTCCTACAAAAAGAAAAGAAAGTATGGTCCAGGGCAAAGGACAATGGAACTAAAATGAAAGGTGTCTTCTTGTTTCCACCATTAATTGCCTCCCAGTAAATCAACAGCTGAGTTATTCATGCTTTTCCTGCTGCTGTCCTTTAGCTTGCTTATGTATATCCTAATGTGTAGACTGTCTCTGCATCCAGCAGTATCTACTCTATTTCATGCAAAAACCTAGAGTTTAGTATTAAATACCATCATAAGCCCAAAACCTAGCACACCTGCATTCTTGTTTTTTATTCTGTTTTCTCATAATGATGTGCCAGTGACATCCTATGGACTTTTCTCTTCTGAGAAAAGGTTACATCTAGGGGCTTGCCAGTCTCAGTGCTGTGGACAATATCACTTTACAGTGCTATTTTTAGAAGCGATTTCTAGCTGTGTGCTTGAAAACACAAGGATTATCTTGGGCAGGTCATTTAACCATTCTGTACCTCAGCATCCATACATAGGAGAAAGTGCTGTAATCTCAAAATTAATGAGAACTCTGCATCCGTCCTCATTTGCCAAACCTATCCCTAAATCCTGGGGTCTATGTCCCCAAGGCACAACTTAAAGATTCCATGACTATGTGCTAGCCACAATACTCACAAATTACAAAACCAGATATAACTAACATGACCACACAGGGGGGAAAAAAAAAAAATCAAACAAACCACTGAAGCATAGATAATGCAGGGTTTAGCTACTCCTCTTATTGGTAAGTGTATCCATAGTCAGAACACTGTTGCATACAGAGCATCACGTTTCCTCTCTGCTCCTAGGGCACAAGTCAGATTGTTCTCTGTGTGATGTCAGGTTTCCAGAAGCAGTGTTACCCAAGCTGCCAGCATCAAGGACAAGAAGTTAAACAAGAGCATAAATGTCACTCTACAGGGAGCCTGTATGTTTTCCAAGCTAGAATTTAAACTGAAAGGCTGTAGGAAGCAGACCCCCATCAAGGCCAAAGATTAAAATATAATCACTTCCATACGTGCTCTGTGTATAATACTGCAGTTGTGGTCTGGCATGAAGTTACCTCTCAAATGAGATTTCTCAATTAGCGAAATAGCTTTTCCTGGCAAGCTAGGCATTACTGTGTTCTTTCAGAAGCTTCTCTCTTAGCATGAGAAAAATGATACATCATCAAAGTAAATCCCTTATTCATTCACTCCAAACTGAAGATTCCCTCGTAATGCAGCTTTTCACAGAGGACTATATGACAGAAGCCATTAAATTCTGTTTTAGAATTTTGTACCACAAGTACAAGCCTAAAAACAAGGCTGACTTACCACTGAAAACCTTCACAGACACCAACACTTATCTCCAGCCAAAATCAAGTCTCTGTGGAACACGTTACTTTCTATTCACCATTAATGAGCTTTTCCCATCTTGAAAGCAGATTTCCCCCTGACCTCCCTCACCTTTACCCCTAGTCTCCAAGAACTGGCACACACAAGTTTCATCAGCTGCTGTAAAGGGCTCCCATAAAGATCAACTCCCATTAGCTGGTAAGGATTCACATCACCTTTTCCTGAAAAGGCTCTTTGCTCACCCTTCATTTCTCTTTTTTCACTCGCTTCCTTCTAATGAAGTCTTCTCTGTGTTTGGTAACAGCTCATACACATCCTCTAAATTCCCCTCACACATCTCTTCTGCTCCCTTAATTCCTCCCAGTGTATTCTTTTCAGAGATTTCTCATTGTCATGAATATTTCAGCAGATTTTTTTGTCTGAGTTACTGTGTGATGCATTAGTTGAACTATTGCATTTTCATTAGTTCATTGTTTACCATACCCTTTTTTTCCTATAATTTCTAATGAAATCTTTGCCTTCTCCTCCCCTCCCCACACACCATGCTTATAACACAAGAAGAGAATGGAGGCGAGCAAGGTGGTCACATTAATTTCTTTTGATACTGTTTTCCATTTTGCCAGAAAAATCCTCACCGCACCAGCAACACAAGAAAACAATTTGATTTTACCTATGTATTATTTAAAATTGGAAGCAATAAATCAAAAAATAGTGTGGGATGGAAACGTCATAGACTCCTAGACCAAAGCTGACTAAGCTTCAACAAATGAATCAGAAAACACTAAAGCTGTTTCGTTTGCTGGCTCCCGTCGATAACAGCAGGCTCCCTGTGCAAATCCACTGGTTTGATATAGATGTTACTTTATACAGCACAAGCTTCAATTCTGCACCCTGCTGCTTGTGCAGGTGTTGTAGTTTACAGACAGGGAACTCTCCTTCCTTGTTTCCTCTGTCATTTTCTCATCCAGTTCAGCATCTGTCGTTGTACTTTCCTGCTTGATACAACTGTAATTTTCCCACTTAATTCAGAAAATCTAACAGCTGCAATCCAGAAAGCAGGCTCACCTTAAGGAAACATCTGAACTAAGCAGAACTGTGAGCAGGTGTTCATTTGAGTCTTGTCATCACCCTCAGCACACACATGTTCTCATTTTCTTTCTTTAGCTGAGAGGGGGTAATGCAGGAAGGCAGAAGCATCCCCATTTTCACAACCTTTTTTGTTTTGTTTTGTTACAGTGGTAAATTTTCCATGATATTACAAATTCTACCAATGCTGATGATGATCTGCTTTTGCAAAAAAGACAGGTCTTTCAAGTATAAATAAAAACATATTTGTGAAAGGAAGGTGAGAAAGCAATGGTTCTATACCTCTAAATTTCAGAAGTTAATAAGAAATAGCTTTGAGATTATGTAACCACATATTTGATCTAATTCTACTCTTAAATTCCTTCAGTCAAAATGTCCATGGCTTCTTTATTGACATTCACATATGGCCACAACACTGATTGCAAGGGCAAAAGGGCAGGTATGTTTGTAGATAGAGTCAACTGTTGAGCTCAACTGCTCTGATCCCAGGAGGTTCCTGAGGAACAGGAGTGTCAATAACATAATGGGACCTGAATAGCAGTGTCTTGCTGCATGTGTGCTGGAGGGAGGCATGAAGTGGGTGTAAGAACAGGCAGGGAAAAAGAAGAGTGATGATTCTGTGTGCCAAGGGCTAATACACTTCTTATTTCAGTGCCACAATGATCTCACCTTCTTTCTCAACTCGAAAGAAGTCGAAAAGCTAAGCTTGCATTTGCTGTTGTGCAAGTGGCAAAAAGGTCACACAAGGTTGTGTTGTTCTCTGTTTCAGAGCCAGAGTTCATTAGACTGGCAGGAAGAAAATAATGAAATGTTTTCTAGAAATAATGATTTTTGCTGACATAAAATTAAGGTATTCTAACAGTGCTATGAGGGGAGGTTTAGATTGGATATTGTGAAAAAATTCTTCATTGAAAGGGTTGTCAAGCACTGGAACAGGCTGCCCGGGGAAGCCGTTGAGTCACCATCCCTGGAGGTATTTAAAAGATGTGAAGATGTGGTGGTGAGGGACGTGGTTTAGTGGTGGACTTGGCGGTGCTAGATTAATGGTCAGAATCTTTGGTTAAAGGTCTTTTTCAAACAAAACCATTCCATGACTGTGATTCTGTTCTTCTCTTGAATAGAATATTCATCTCTTCTCATGGTGTTTCTTGGGATTTTTTTTGTTGTAGAGGAAGGAGGAAAAATACACAATCCAAACCCAAGTGGATGTCAACTGTCTATTTCTGTATCTCTAAACATTAAATCCCAACACCTCAACAGGTATTCCTCGCATGTATTCTGCAGATGGGGCAGTGGAAAAGAAGCTGAAGTTGCTTGACCACAAGACAAAATTAGAAATGGTATCAGTAATGGAATCTGGACTTCTCAGTGTTCTCTCCTGGACCTTTTGACATCATGTTTTTAGCTCTCCAACTTCACAGACATCAAACATGAATCCCAGCTACAAGTTCTACTAGATAACAAAACAAATAAGGAAGAAGAATACCAGAGTTCACCAGTAGACTCTTTGATAATTTGGAAAACTCGAAAGCCAAAGATTTACTTTTAAGTTAAAAATAATAATAAAGAAAACCTTTGAACAAAGTTGGGATTGAACATTATAATGTTGTAAAGCACCTACACTCTTAGTTTCTTCTTCAGACTGATTTTGTTTCAGAGCAGAAAAGGAAGAAAAATAGTACTATGATTCAGAATATGAAAAAATTAAATTGTTAGCTTGGCTTCCGCCAAGTCACTTAGTTTCTGTCTTAAAACTATGGCTGATGCCATATTTCTGTTTCCATTTTCTCCATTTAGACTGAGTTTTTCAGGAAAGGAACTATATCTCAGCCTTAGTATGGATGATACCTAGTTCAATGAAATGTTCTAGTTGGGGATTTCATCTTTACTATTTTAAGAGAAAGAAAATGATCTAGGTGCTAGTAAAGTCCTCTGGACAAAGGAAAATTATTTCAAAATATATTCTGTAATTTTACTGCAGTCTTAGAAAAATATACGCTTTTAGAGGAAGTGTTTAACCTCAGTGACAGAAAGACTGCACTATGCAAAAGGGTTGTGTATCAAATGATTTTAATTACTCCTTCACCTAGAAATGGACCAAGATTTAAATAGCTCATGAGATTTCAAAGCAACTGCACTAAAAACCATTGAACTACAGGGAAAACTTTTAAAGATATTTTCCCTGTAGAATAAATTGAAGTATCTTCCTCTCAGCCATAAAAATGTTGGGTATATACCTAATTCAGCTCTTAACACTAAAACCGAAACAATTGAAAAGATATCAAGTTGCCTGGATTTAAATAATAATAGCGGCAGTTCCAACTCAGAACCTTTTCTATAAGCAAGGGAAACAGCAGGCCTACACTGCAGAAGTGAGCTGCTTTCTCTGGTATTTCTGCTTATTTTGTGCAGAAGCCCCTCCATTACTAAGTAGCTTTTAACATGCATCAAGGTTCTCTAAGGACCTTCCTCTGTCACACAGAGCTCCAACCTGCTTCCTCAGCAGCTAAGCAACAGGAAAGAGAAAGCTTGAGACTGACAACAGCTTCTGCTCTTGTGCTCTTTGAAAGAGGGTCTCAAACAATCTCTATCTGAACTATGAAAAATATGAAGTTGATTGTCAAGCCTCTCTTTGCTGCAACAAACTACTTCAAGCTGTCTCCAAAGTACACTGCAGCAGGATACATAGTATTTTCTTCGTCTTTCTCTCATTATTTTAATTATTACATCTAACTTTCAAGACTCTAGGTATCCAAGTAAATGGTTGAAGTTTTGTTGTACTTTGTTTGCAAACAGGTGTAGGCAGCAAGCCCTAGAAAGAACTGCCATCCTACAATTATAGTAGTCTATTTCATATTAGGTCTTAATTGGACTACCTTCGTATTTGTGTAATTTTCAACAGCACATTAAGCAAGGCTACTAACACCAGCCATGTGAATCTCTCTGCTACCCTGCCCTCTGAAGGCAACCATGCACTCATTGCACTGTTTTGGCAAAACACATACTTGTTCTACTCTATAGAGAGGATGAAACAAAGTACCCGTTGCGCTTGGGAGAGGGATATTGGAAATTGCTGCAGTTCCTTTGGGTTTGTCCACACAATAGCCACACAGTGTCTTGTGAGGAGTGTATAACAGCATTGCCTACTCTAGTAGGCCACACTCAGGACCAATGTTGGCCAGCATGTCTCTGCCTTTCACATGCCTCCCATGTAATCAGACCTCTAGTTCTATTTCATAGTCCCAGGATAGCTCTGTCTTTTACAAACAGATTTCTCTTTAGAGTGGGAAAAAGATAGAACTGGTTCTCATGGTTTCATGGAGAATATATTTCTGTTACAAGTTGGGAAGAAAACTCAAGAGAATTGTTCTCTTCTAAACTTCTGGAAACAAGTGAGATGTTGTCTGTTTTTTACATGGTATCTATTCCTTTGCCTGCCTCTCCTTACAGAAGTCCTGCTAACAAATGCAAGGTTAATTAACTGCACATGCTACTTTATTGTCAGTAAAAGATGCAGAATTCTCTACCTGGGATCCCATTGGTAGCAAACAGAAGAGGAAGAGTAGTTCAGACCTCAGAAGACAAAGATCTGCTGAAAAAATGCTCTTACAATGTCTAAAGAGAAGGCGTTTTATGCTGCCTGTAGGGTAAGATTGGTGTAACAGTCAAATGGAACCACTTGGCTGTTTATCTTAAAATGTTCAAGTCTGCAACGACAAAACTCATATTACTAAATCTGAAGTTGAATGCAGAAAAATTCAACTAGTCATAGTTAAAAAACTCATGCCCTTAACTGTGCCTTCAAAAGGCTTAAAGGTTACTTAACCAAAGCCAATATTTTTGTCACCTGAATTACAGAATTCTTGAGGTTGGAAGAGACCTCTGGAGACCATCTAGTACTAACCCGTGCTCAGAGCAATGTCACTTAGAGTGCCACTGTGAAAATTTTCAGTCAGGCTTTGAATATCTCCAGGGATGGAGATTCCTTAACCTTTCTTGGCAACCTATTCCAGTGTTTGATCACCCTGACCACTGTAAAAAAGTTTTTTCTTTATAAAAATGGATTTTCTTGTATTTCAATCTGAACCTATTGTTCTTGTCCTTTGGGTGCTGCTGAGTAGAGACTGTCTTCATCCTCTTCTCCCCCTCCCCCCCCCCATCATGTATTCATACACACTGATTAGATCACCCTGAATCTTCACTTCTCCAGGCTAAATAATGTCAGGTCTCTCCGCCTCTCCTCATCTATCAGATGACCCAAGCCCTTAGTAATCCTCATGGTGCTTTCCTGGGTTCACTCCAGGACATCTGTCTCTCTCTTGTACTGGGGAGCCCAGAACTGGACCCAGTACTCCAGATGTATCTCACCAGTGTTGAGCCAAGAGAAAAGATCACTGCCCTCAACCTGCTGACAATGCTGCCTTGGAGGTTGTTGGCTGCCTTTTCTGTGAGGGCACATTGCTAGCTCATGGTCAACACCAGAACCTAGCTTGTTCTTTTCTGCCAAGCTGCTTTCCAGCCCAGCTGAAGCATCGTGGATCACCACAGAACTAGTCATGTCCCTTGTATGTGCTATTCTTGGCCTCTCTTTGGAATATAGTGGTTAGTTTTTTGAAATATCCACTCTGAAAGAAGCAGCTGACTACCTTCCTCTCACCACCCTTTACACAATCGTGTGTCATTCCTAGTCAATTCCTAATCAGCACCGCAACATGTAACAGAATTCATCATTTAGGTATCCATCATCTCTAAGCATTAATTGTGATTCTTGTTTTGATACATTTTTGTGAAGACTGGTGACTCATTGCCTAGTCCACATCTTAAGAACAAGACTGTTCATGCACCACTGTGCACAGTGGAGTTTTATTATGTGATGTATAACATTGTTTTAAAAGAACACACATCTCTTGCCTTCTTTTCCTTTGCCCAACCATGAAAACTCTGGTACCTATTTTTGTACAGGTGCTTTCCCACAAGTAATTATAGCAAGAACACCCATCTCTAAAAGCATAGTACAGAATAGAAAGAAAATACCTAGAAAAAAAAATAATTCCATTCTCAGCTGTAAACAAGCTTCTCCATCTTGTGTATGCTTTCAGCTGGAGACACTCACGATCATGGTGTATGGTTCAACTATTCCCTCTCTGATACAAGTACCTTTGGGATAATTCCATTACCAACCATTCTGCATTGACCCATCATCTCTTGACTACAGTTTTGGTTCCGTGATATTACTAGCAACTTCCAGAGGAAAAAACACACACATTTTTATATGTCTTTGCAATCTTGGAAAAAGATGTGTTTATAGCTATAAAAACATCTCATTTCTGTAGAAATGGGATGTGTAAAGGGTTGAGTGCACTGGCATCAGCCTGGAATTAATAATACAAAAAAGTGTCTTCACCACACAGAAGTGTACCCCATAAATAAACCAAGATCACATTATCATATTCATTATAGTCTGACAAAATATTGTATTGAGACACTCATAGCAGAGATGAAAAACAAGACATCAGAAATTCTGTTCTAGTGCAGGTGGCAGAATTATTTAATGCTGCTGAGTCATGTTACTCCTAGGTTCCTTAAATTCATGCTGAGGGAATATACATTTCTGGCTTTGAGACTGGAAAAAAAAAATTCTTATAAATGGCTACCAGGTTTGGGGCCACGTAGACTTTTTGCCCACTGCTCAAATGCTGTGCAAATAGGAGATGGTAAGACAACAATTTCACAAGACAAGCTTGTATCTTTATCTGAACCATATCAACTGATATTTTGTCTAAGTGCTGAATAATTTGACAAAGAAATTAAATAGACAGCTAAACCCATCACGTCCAAGAGAATCTCATTTCCATTTAAGTTCTGCAAATACTTTCTTTTTCCTCAACCCTTGCGGTTTGTCTCTGAACTCAGTGCAGAATAAATCTCCTTTCTCTCAGCTTATTACTATTAATAAGTACCCCATATTTTAAAATGGGACATTTGATATAAAAGGGTCTCTGGCGTGTTTGTACTGCAGGAAGAAGAGGGTATGGAATTTATGTATCTTTCAGTTCTTTTAACTAGATCCCTACATTTGTCTGAAACACAAAATCAAGCAGAAGTGTTTTGCAAACAATGCCTAAGCCAGGGAAGCATACTTTATTACTAAGTACATAGTGTATATCACAGGCTTGAGTTTATAGGGTACCAAAAACTTGAAATCAGCCCTTCAGAATTTAGCTCACAAAGCAAATTTCCATACAGAAAATTAACCTACAAGTTTGCCTTACAAAAATACAGAGAAGGATGGTCTTCTGGATGATAGGTGTTTCTGTATTTGTGATATAGATGTTCTGCTAATTTATGTTACCTGTAATGCATATGGAAGTTAAAAATCAAGCAGATGAAAGAACTTTTCAGGGTACCCTTGACATGACAACTACTTTAAGGAAAAGCATTCATGCACAATTACCAGATGCACTAAAATGAAAATAGTCACCTGCTTTTAACAAATATAAGAGTCTACAGCATGAGCGTTGGAATGGCTTAACTGCACTGAAGAAGGCAGGGAAGATACCAGGACACAGATGTCAGCCCCAACTTTCCCTTCCAGCCTAGCTCAAAACTTAAGATGCAGCCTACTCCTCCCTCGTGCTTCACAACTTAGGGAAATCTGGCTAACTTAAAGTTATAAAGTATATATTGCCAACTCACTGTTTTCATTCTCTCTTATCGACTTAATCTGCACGTGGCTCCCTGAGGCATCTGGAATTCCAAAGTATAATCCAGAGCTATAGAGCAGAGCCGAAGAATAAAGGCACAGTGAAAAGATTAATAAAATTGGATTTTTGGCAGAAAAAAAATAATAAAAAGATAATTCAGCTGCAGCGAAGAATGAGACTAAGAGGTGAGGAAATAAGAGGAGGTTAATGGCAAAGGTTGCATAAAGGCCTCTTTATTGACATCTGAAGTAAAAATGGACAGTGAAAAGAATAGCAAATTATACCTGTCTAATTATAGTACTGGACTTCTTCAGGTACAAGTGGGCAATTTTTAATGAAGTTTAGTATCCAAATTGCAACCTTGGAAGGGAGAAGTTAGAGTTTGATAAAGTCTTGTCTGGTTCACACTCAAAGCAGGATTACAGCAGGAACTGCAATAAACCTGCCCTCAGAGGTTACATTTTGTATCGCTGAAACAACGTACTTGGCCCAAAACAATGCTTTGTTTTAATTTCTTAATTGAAATTTCTTCTTGTATCTATGTTAAACTTTAAAAATGGAAGATAGCTTTTTTTTGGTTAAGAAAAAAGCAAAACCTTTTGAAGTTTGAAATACTTAAGGATCTTTAGCATAACAAAGTTAAAAATTCTTCCTCAGCCACCTTTTAACTATAAAGCAACTGGATCCTCATCTACTATTAATAAAAACACAATTATATAACTATACATCTAAGAGCTTATAAAAAACACACATATTTGAAATGTTTGGGTCCTCCCTTAAAAAAGCAACTGTCCACAGGGAATTGCCGATTATAGGGTAGTACCCACAGGAGATGCTAATAAGCTCATTAACATTTCATATTTTAATGAGTGATCTGTAGAGAACCAGAAAGCCACTAAAAAAAATTTGTGAAGCAGAAGAAGTGGTGAAACAGTAAATAATTATGATGAAAGGTCAGCCACAATATGCAATCGTAATTTCCTGGTATTACATAGTACTTTGTGGGTCAGGTGGGAGCCCAGACCTGTACACTCTGCCTCTCATTAGGCTTCTGTAATTCTTGCTTGGCACATGCTAATGCATTTAAAATTACATACTGTGACCTCAGCCAGAAGCAGCAGTAGCTATATATATATATACACAACCTTTGTTTTAAGGGGATTTTATTACTGACAAACTTTAAAAGTACACCCCAGTTATACAATCAAAAGCACCACTGTGCCGTGCAGGGAGACACACGAAGATTTGAACCATGCAGCACAATAGAAGTCCCAGCCCACCCAGTGCTATGGTTAGGGGGGCAAGAAATTTTGGGATGAGTAAACAGAAACAAAGATAGCAAATTGGAGTAGGGAGGCAATTCCATTGCCGCCTGCAGTGTTGGTTGTATTGGGTTTATGTGGCAAAGTTTTGGTAGCAAGTGGGCTGCAAGGATGGCTTCTGTGAGAAGATGCCAGGAGAGCAGTGAGCTCCATGTCTTTCTGTGTCTGCACACAAGCTGGGTGCTTTTCTGATAAGTGTGCTTTAGTCACATATATCATATACTTAGTCAAACTAAAGATAATCAGGCCCAATATGAAAAGGTTTGAAGGCTTGTGATACAGAGATTAGTGTGGAGGTTACAATAATCGGATCTGATCTTAACTAAATTTTCAGAAAAGTCAAAGTACAGTGGAATGATGCAAGGCAGGACAGAAGAGCTTAGAATCTTTTCACAAGTCTGTGAAATAGCTTCTGCAAAATGTTCCCCATTGGCAAGACAAAGAAAATGTACAGCACTTATCTATCAGACCCATTTCTCTCTTTATGAGCTAATTTCTGTCCTGTGAGGAACAACTCTGATAGAGCCTGCGAAAATGCCAAGGGTTATTGCTGCTGCTCCGCCATGGTGGTATCACAGAAGCCGGCAGAAGGGTTTGTGCACTATTACTCTAAAGATGGTAGAAGCAAACAAAAAGGCAGGCTTTGCTTTGGGGACTCCCAGCCTAGGAGTATGTAGGAGTTGAAGGAAGAGAGCAACATCAGTGGGAAAGAAGCCCCTGGCTACGACTGAGCCTTTCTTAGGTTGTTTTACATATTGGGTGAGTGAAGTATCTCAATTTGTCCCAAGATCTGCATGGGAAGCATGTCTTTTTCCATCAGCTTTACTCAGTGGCCTAAACACTAGATTTGAAATAACCAGAAACAGCCATCACAGGAGCATCAACAATTTAATACACAGAAATTTAATGTTTTGCTAAATTTAAGAGCTGTTTGTGGGCCTGGTAGAGAATGCAGCGTAATTATAGGTTATAAGCAGAGATGAAGCTCTAGTGGTAGATGAACCTGGAGGCCGTACATGAATATGGGCATGGACACAACAGACGAGGCAGAGAGAGTAATGGTTCTATGAGGAAAAAAAAAAAAAAAAAAGAATCATGAGGGCAGTCCTGGCAGGAGAGGTTTGCTGTCGTGCTAGAAATCTGGGGTTCACAAGGCTTGCTCAGTGCAGGCCTGTGATTTAATAGTGCCCACAGCAACATCCCTGCAAACGATTCCTTCTTGCTCACATTTGCTGAACTAGCACAGGTTGTCCTGACCACTGCAGAAGCCCTTCCAGATGCCACTTGTATGATGCACCACATATTCTCAATATATTAGATACCATATATCTGTATAAAAATCCTTTTACTTATCATAACACCACTAAGTATATTAAGCTATCAATAATGTAGTTCAATAGTTATCCACTTGAGTTAAGTTAATCTGTAGCATAATATTTTCAGTTGTGGCTTATGAAAACAATTATGTCTGTAAATTGCACATAAAAACCCCATGTGTTTGCTGTGCATGTAAATTAAATTTTCACAATGAGCATACGAAACTACGGAATGTAATTTTGCGATATACCATCCTTTTGCTTCTTTCTTTCTCATGTGAAATTTAAAGCAGAACATTAGCATGCATTATTTTATTTAAAGTTTATGTTAGTGCAGCAACATCAGGAACAAAGTGCTATACTGTAATATACAGAGTGTATGATACCAAGCATATGCAGTTAGTCTTTTTCCTGTTTTACCACATCATATAAATTATAGATAAATACACGATTCTTGCCATTAAAGGAGAATTTTGAGAGATAGTTTGCTGATATATTGAAAACCAAAAGAGAACCACCAGGTTTAAAATTGATGCAGACTTCTGACTTGTTGTTTCATCAAGTGAATAGTTTTTCTAGGTTAAATGCAAACATGACATGCAGAAATTTATAAAGGAAATTACTGCTTAAGTTAGCATGAGTCTCTGAAAACAGAGTATATATTAGAATGTAAAAATACTGGGATTGCACAATCTTTTCAGAAACTGCACACTAGAAAAGCATTAAAAATGACACTAGTATTTCTCCTGTCTCATAGTTTATAAATCAGGGAGAACACAGTAAGGAAAAGACTTTCAGTGGGAGAAAATTATTTGAATCTTGCTGGGTTGAAAGGAACCAGCAATGTTTTATGAATTAAACATAATTCTACAGCCTGAAAAAAAATAGTAGAAATACAAGTTAAATAGTTTCTTAAGGGTTAACAAGATCAAGGCCTAAGCATGTGGTGGGATCTCATTATTTCAATGTGATCAACAAGCAAAACCCAAATAATTAGTGAGGTGTCAAAGTCAAGTGCAGCCTTTTAATGAGTATGCTTTTTATAAGTCTAGAACCTTAGTTTCTGAATGATAAACTCTCACCAAAAGTCCAGAAGACTCAATTTCTCATTTAAATTGTAAGGGGCAAAATATTTCAAATAACATTTTGTTAGTTGCTAATTAAACAATTTCAGCTCACCAATATCTGCAATGTTGTAGGGCTTGAGATTTTTTTTGTGGTTGTGCCACTTTTCTTTCTACTTCTGTATTTGAAGAAGCCACATGGTAACATATTTTTCATTAAACAGTGTTAGAGCCACATTTCCCCCCTTTATATAACAAACTGACTTTCCCTTTGGTAATTCAATTCTGCTTCTGAAGAAATCAAAGAGAATTCTTCCACACCAATCCGTGAGATTTCATTTTTGTCTCAACACCCTACCCAGTAATTTTTCATATGTAATTCAATGATTTGACCCATCATATTACTAAACAATATTAACATTACTGTAACCCAGGTTCTCTATTGCATAATAGAATTGCTTTCATTACAAGGCTTTTGCATACTGATCACCAACTTTCTAACCTGTAATCTTGCAATTGATTTAGTGGTGAACTAAAATTTTAAACCCCAAGGTGTAACAACCACCCTAGGTGCACAGAAGGAACAGCTCAGCATTGGCTGGTACAATCCCAGGTTGAAGTTTTGCAATGATATATTACACAGAGGGATTTAAACCAACAGGACTGTGTAGCTACATAAAATTAAGAACCATCCCTTATGTTGAACAGAGTTATTTTCCTATTATAAAATACATCTAGAGAAGGATTTTAGTACAGAGACACAGGAAGAGATTGGGCCTTCTGGTGTCCAACGCCATCTATAACTAAAAACTTCACGCAGGAGGAGAAATGAAATGTTGCATTAATTACAACATGGCAGTAAGAATGCATGGAAAGCAAGCAGAGCATTTTGGAAACTTGAGGGAAAAGGCAACCAGGTCTCTGTTAAAACCAGATGTTACTTTCCGAGTGTGTCTTTCCAACCTTCTTTTAATTTCTTTTTATTTTTTTTTTAAACTGACCAAAAGAGAAAACACAAGCCTTATTAGCTGAGGTTCACACTTGCCCTCAAACATCAGAAAGTGTACAATAAATTTGCAGCTGCAGAGGCTGTGCATGTTTGTGTGTATTCTTTTAGTGATAGTCAGCCAATCCTTTTTTTCCTATTGGGAATCCAAGCCTGTTGAGAAACTGTTTTTATTGTTAACCCACCCTCACATACACCTCTCTTTCCCTCTGGCCCTACTCTGTCGTTTGGTAAAAACTTGCCTCACCACAAGACTTTTGTTCTTTAATAAATGTCTGGAGAGAATATTACTTTCACTTACTCAAAATAACCAAATGGCCTTACATATGAAAACATGCAGGAATATGTTCTGGGTGTATGAAGTATGAGCCTTGGGAGACATTGTAATTATCTGACCTAAAAACATTAGTTTGGAGACTTTGCAGAACAGCAATGCAGAAATAATTCTTTAGGAAGTGGTGCAAAAAGATTTTTGCTGAAACTACCAACAGTAGAAAGAAATTGAGGGTAGGAGAGGGCAGGAGAACTGCCAGTCAGTAGACATTTATTTATTTAGCCTTTGCTCCCACAGTTGTAAAAAATGAGGCTCTGAATGCCACATGGTATAGAAGAAAAGCTGGAAGAGTACTGGTGAACCACTGTCTTAAAAAAAAAAAAAAGTAGTAAAACAACCAACAACAATTGTGGTTGAAATGCATGGTTATGCCAGGATACTGGGACCTTCCCATTGATTGGCACCAACTCATGGGAAAAACATAATCAAAAAGAATGGAGGAATTATATGGTATTACCCATCTCTTTGCCTACACATATGCAATTGCAGCAAAAACAGAAACACAAAACCCCCAAACTCCAACCTTTTAACAGCATTGTATTTCTGTGAAGAAATATCTCCCACATATCTATTACTGTCCTGTTCTCTCACACTGATGTCCTGTTCCCTTTTCTGCAGCTGGATTTTCAGTTCAGGTTCACAGCCATGGACGTTCAAGCATTGCCTGCTAAAAACAACTACAGGCAGTGGAGTCATCCCAGAATTAAGATTTGGATCATCAGTATTTGTTACTGCAGGATCCACACTGAACTCTATTTGAGCCAGGTCTGTTTGGATACTGACATTGTCTTGAGGAAAGGTATGACAATCTGAAAAATGCCCAGACCAAAAAAACTTGGGAGGGGTAAAAGCCACTAATTACCAGGAAAAGCAGCTACCAGCATAAGTAAAGGTTGTTACTAAAGTAGAAATTATCTTGCATTAGGAAAGATTATTGGTAAACTAATGAATATGCCCATGCACACAAATGTTGCACTCCACCCTGCAGGCAAATGGCAGAATTTCTTCCCCTAAAATCCAATTCCAGCTTTGTTGCAAGCTTTATTTTGTGAAAGAAAGTTCACAGATGTACATTTCTAATAACTTCATTAAAGCACACCTGAACAGAATAATTAACAATCTCTCTGGTCTCCCTCAACTAGATTAGTAATCATCGTTGATAAAAGATCTGCTCACATCAAAGAGATAATAGATTTTTCCCTCAAGAGAATACTATTAATGCCCAGCAACTGTTGATGGGGTAAGCATTGTGAGGAATTACGTCCTTGAAACGCGTAAATGCACATCTGCTATGGAAAGTTTTTGTTATTGTTAAACAATGCTAAATATTCAGTAAAATGCAAACAAGATATTGTGCGCTTTGCTTATTTTCTTTAAATAAGCAAAAGAAAAAATTCAAGGAAGCAGTAATCCACATCCACTATGAACTAGTCTTATCATCCCTGTTGCCTCCATAGCTCAATTTCTATCTACATAGAAGAGTAGACAAAACGACCAGGTTACTTATAATTCATATGTCTGCAAAACAGTGATAGAAAACACTTTTGTACATCAAAGCAAGTAAAACAGCTGTCTGTAGCCCACAATCTGGTTGCCACCAATTTTTAATAAAAAAATAAAATTAAATACTACGGGAAAACAGTAACACATAAATCATCTGCTATTAACTAAGTCACATCAGATCGGTGGTTAGAATGTTTTCCTCTGATGAAGCTTTCAAGTCTACCTGATTATGGGAAAAAAAAAATGGGTTTTTACCTGTTTAACATTCCTACCAGTAAGCATCTTTTGGAAAGAGAGGCCAGAGGTTGCTTATTAGAGAACTTTTGTCCACAGATGACCTTTAAGCAGTAAAAAGGGGTTTGTTGTCTCAAAACAAACAAAAAATCTAAACTTTGTGAAGATAATCTTGAAGCAATTCAAGCCTATTTGTACTATACCAGCTGTACTCTACTTTTGCATCAGCATTCAAAGAAGTATCTACATTTATGTCAAATTAATTAGGTAAATAATATCTTTGTATGTATCAGTTGATTTCATATAATTTCAGCTTTTTGTCACCACCCATCTTCCAAGGAGGGCAGAAATGCTAACAAGCAGTGCCAGCTGCACAAACTTATGCACCCCTGGAACTATGGCAGGCAAACCAGAGACTGTCTAACCAAATCTTTCCTTGTCAACAGTGTTTGGAAACTGAGGTGATATCAGGAGAGAGCTGACAAGAGTTTTGGTCCATTAAACCAACCCTTTCCCCACAAGCACGTAGAGAACCTCTATCAGTGGTTCTCCACTTCTCCAGGCTTGCAGAAATCCTCTCCTCTGCTTCCCCTTCACCTGTGCTTGGGGGATCAGTTGTGCCCAAAGTGCCTAGAACTGTCCTGCCAACTGCTGCTTCTGCCAGGACCAAATACTGTGCAGTACTGGCATTTTTTGTGAAAGAGAAGGAGACTGAGAAGAGCCAGATTTAGGTTGAGGATAGGAATTACATTTTAAATTGGTGTACAAAAATAAAAGAAAGGGAGTAATTTGAGGAGAATAAAGACAATTTTCTTTGCCTACTTTATTCAGGCAACAGCAGTGTGAATCAGTGACAGTGCTAAACGACTGAGAAAACCAGTATTTTATCCTGTTATCGCTACAGCGATATAAAGGACATACCACTGTCACAAGATATGATGGCACCATTAAAATAGCAGAGTAAGTGCTGTTATAAAAATCTGAGTAAGTGCAAGGCCACACCAGTCCCTCGGAGAATAGTTTCTTTGTCTAGGTTTCCATGTTTCAGGAAAGTTTTAAATGTTTCAGACAAATCTATTTCCAACTCATTCTCTGTAATTATTCCCGACATAGCCTTGTATTAAAAGTGATAGGTTTGCATCTGAAAACTTCCAGCCCACCTTCTTTACTTATTGAATCTTGTGCTGAAATCATAACGATCACATTATTTTCTGTTGTAGCAGAAGAATGTCACGAACATGCGTTGACCTAACAGGAGGACTGGGCAGAGGGTGAAGGTGTGTAAATAATGGAAATTGCATTCCTCTGCTTTTATTCAGCTGATGTGCAACTAAAGGCAAAGTGGACAGTGTATCATATATTTACTGTGTTTCCCCCCTTCCTTGCCAGACTACCACCAGTTGACAACATATACATTCTGTCAAGAGTAAACATGAGCTGAGAAGTCGTAATTTTATGAATAAGGCTGGACTGCTGAGGGTACTACCTCAACTTCATCCTCTAAAAGCAACTAATCTCTCTTTAAACTTAAACATTAAGAAACACTTATTTCTTCTGCAGATGGACCAAATATATGTCAGTGATCTGGTTAAAGTATGCCTATCTTTCAACCAAAAAAATCTGCCTTCTATTTAAATGCAGATGTCTAACAATTAGATATGGTATGCACTCTTTTTTTAATAGGCAGAAACAGGAATGAGTGCCCAATGTATGAATTAAGCTTTTTTTGTATCTCTCCTTCTGAAGTATCTGAGAATGTCAAAAGAGCCATTATTATAACACACTTCCAGTCATCTTTTGAATTTAGCATTTGATCATCCTACTGAAGGATTCAGCACTGCTGTTGAGCATGCCTCAAATCTGACTTGGTTAAGATGGCTGTTCTTCCTGACTTCACCTGTGCCTGCTACAGGAGATTATCATGTTAACTGAAGTTACCAAAGGCTTTAACTCTGAAAACAACAGATTGTTCAATTAATTTATGTTCAGTTGAAAGCAAACACGAGTGAAATTAGCCTTTTTTAGGACATTCCACTTTCAAATTAAGAAGATAAAGGCTGCTAAGTACTGTGTCTGTCCACTTTTTTTGGGCAACACAATAGCAAGTCACTGCACGTACTTTTCCCTTTGCTTTCATTTTACCTACTCTCCACTGATTTCCATTGCAGGATGCTACAGCAATAAATTTCACTGTTTTTATATAGCAAGTAATGGGAAAAAATCCTTATTTTTAGAGGACCCACACTTGTAGGGTGGATAGAGGAAAGCAAGTCAGCATTGGACACCATTATCTTGATATACATGCCCGTTAATTTGGAATTGAACAAACTCTTAAATGAGACATTGCAGAGACTATTTCATTGTCCCACTGCAAAAATATTTTACAATTTAAAAGGAAGTTTCAAAAATAAATGTGTTTCTAAAACAAGAATCTGGACTTTTAAGTGTTCAGATAATAAAAAAAAATTAGAAAATCATAGCTTTAATCACAAAAATATTTACAGTGGTAAACATACAACTTGACAATGTCATCCACAAATGCACAATGATATGCATGGTAAATTACGTAGAAATAAACTGAGTTACTAATAAGGTGCATGGTGGGAGAACTTTAAGCTTTAACACAAAATGCTTGCACACAGCAGAATTTCTTTAATGTCATACACTGAATCAGACAACAATGTGAGTGGATATAAAAATTAGCAATGTACTAAAAATGGAGCAATTCAGCAGGGGAATCTAGCAGCATAAATTGTAGCTTCAAAATTAAATCGTTCACTCCCTTGCTATTATTGCTATTCCCCATTTCCCTGTTACATACTCCCACAACAAAGTTTTGAGTTTTAATTTTTACCACTTTTCCAGTCTCTTGTATTTCCCATTTTAAATCTTCTCTTTTCTAAGTTACAAACATATGACTGCCAAGTTGGGTTTTTTTCCTGCTGAAAGGTCATAAAGTGGCCAGAGATTTTATTTTACTTTTAGTTAAGTGATCTCAGCAGTGACGTGTGTCTAAAATTAAGTTCCTGTACATTTTATGTAGAAATAATGCAATGGGTTGAGAGTAACAAAAAAAAAATAATTCTTGCCAGAGTAACCTTACCTGACCCCCCAGGCAAAAGAAAGGATGAGCTGCTTTTTCCACCATTACTGGGCACAACATTGACAAGGGAAAATAAAATAAGATAAGAAATAAAAACAACAACCTATTCTGTAATCTTGTTTTTTAAGACTGTGCTTGAAAAGCAGATGTATTGTTTTCACCGTATACCTAGTTATGCATTTCAGACAAAGAGCAAGAGTCATTAAGTATAGAAAGGTTAAAACAGCATTATAGTTTGATGAAAGTAAGAGCATTGCTTGGACACTCTGTGGGACAGCAAGAGCCAGTTTTCAGAATGCCATGCAGCTGAAAATTCAAGGAGACAAGAGTCAAGAGATAAATTCTTCTGGCATCCATTGCAATATTTTGTAGCAGCTCTGTTTAATTAAAATATGAATCACCTCATTACTAACACCAAGAATACCTAAAGTAGGCAAGACTCTCAAGAGAATAAGAAACATGAAATAGAAACAAATTACATGAAGTTTGGAAGCAGACATTGCTCTAAATATAGGATTAGAATTGTTTGATTTAGATTTGCACAAATCCAGTGCTGTAAGGAAAGAAGCCAAACAGGAAAGCTGACTCTTGAAAAGAAGACTCTTTATTTCCTTGCTCATTGGTTCCCTACCATCTACCTGAGCACAAAAGATCACTGATCCTTTAAGTTTGGGTGTTTCTGTTTGGTTGGTTTCATGGATTTTTTGGTGTGTGTTTTAGTTTTGGGGTTTTTTTTTGTTAAAGTTTGTATGGAAATGGCATTGTTACTTTAAGAAAAGCAGAATTAAAGGGGAGATTAGTGACCATGTAGCAATAGCTGAAGTTGGAGGAACTGTGAAAGGTTTCTGAAGTCTAAAAACATTCAGAGTGACACTGAAAGCTCCCCTCCATATGCACATCGGTGGTTGGAAAATCACTTATCACTGGTTCCCAGTATCAATATTTACCCACATATTTCTCCTTTCAATAGATGGTCTCCAACAGCCAGCTAGACTTCGATTCTAGCCCCATCCTTCAGTCATATTACTCCTAACACCTAGTCTCAGAACAGAGTTGTCATCACTATATTTTATAGCTAAGACCCTGGCTGTTCCAAGGCTAGAAACTTTAACAGCCATGACAAGAGTGATGCTCAATAATATCATATGTAAAAGGAAATACTCTTCAATTTTTACATTTGCAATACACCAGACACTTTAGAATCAATAGATTTGATTGCTTTCCATGTCAGCTCTGATTTGCTAAGCCTAAGAAAAATGGACTACAATTATTTACTAAACCAAGAAACAGAATTTTCCCCAAAGTTTAACTGCAGAATATTTTGGAAATCACTGAAGGGAATGGTATAAGTACCACCCTGTGCTTTCCCCCACCCCTTCTACCTTCTTTAGAGCTCCCAAATCATCAAAAACCAGAAAGTGCAGCTCTTTTCATAGCCTCTGAAGAACATTGAAGTCTCAGGAGAAAACATTTTATTCTGAGAATTTTTAGTCAGATTTTTTGATCAAAGAGATTGTAATATAAAAGCTCAAAAGAACTCTCAGAACAACTCTGAGATTCACATGTTAATGTTCCTGAAAACACACAAACACTCCCCCTCTCCACTCTTCATCAACAGCACATCAAAAAGCCTGACCCAATGGTTCAAACCCAGATTATCCCTTCTGTCATCATTCCCCTTTCAGGAGGTCTGAAGAAAACAAAACATAATGCCAATTATAGAACTTTTGCAACTTTTCTATCTACTTTTTGTATAAATTTTGTCCAATTAAACAATCCCGTAGATCACAAAAATATATTTCAGCTGATATAAGAATACCCAACTTAATGGGTACACTAGCTATTATAAGACCCGCTTATAATTGAATGCCTGATTCAAGCTCATAGTAATAGGACAGAGTTTATACACAATAAATAAATCTGTTCCACTGTTCAAGCATAAGCCTGCCCTACGCATTACATGGCTGTGCATGACAAACCAATATGTACAAGAACAAGGTAAAAGAAGAAGGGAAGAGAAAAGATGAAAAATACCTTAGAGAGGACTATTTTTCCATTAGTTATGGAGAAACAGTTCTTGTTATGATGAGGTAACTTGAACGCCATTCTGTGAACTGCATCCTTTGAATTACACAATTCTGTGTTACACAAAAGGTGACCTTTTTACTATTCTTTATGGGAGTTTCCTGGACTTTCAAACCTTTTCCCCAAAGGTTAGTCTGGTTATAATCAGGAAGGAAAGAAAGACAGCAAGCTATTCAACAAAAGATAAAATGTCCAGATCTATTCAGTGTCCTTTTTTTATTATTTATTATATTTTATCTCAGAACTATGTCTGTTTCCAAGACATGAAAACTATTCTGATTTTTGGAAAAGCCTCTGCCTACAAGAATTCAAATGTCAGAACAATATGCATCTAATTATGTGTATTTGACACATGGATTTAAGTTTGCAACAGGTTGGGTAATCTACCTCTGGCAGCAGTCTGCCACAAGCTTCTGGAGAAGTTACACAAGCAGTTCTGTAATCTGCAGAATTAAAAATCCTCACTGAGCATAGCTTTTTCTCATAGTATGATGCCCAATAAGGTAGGAGTTTTTGAATCCTATGCAGGCAACTGAGGAATTCTCTGATGTCTAAGGGCTAAATACACATTTCTTTGGAATAACAGATTAAAAGATGAGGGGAGAAATGAGAAGGAATGATCATAATAAGCCTTCTTTCCTTTGGAAATGAGGTCTAAACAACACATTTAGATATAATGTTTGCAGATAGCTAAAACTAAAATACTATTTTTAAACTAAAACGCATATGAATAAGAAAACTGAGATGCAAGTCTCTCAAAATAGAAGTGAAAAAAAAACAAACCACAAACAAAAAAAAAGCTCAAGAATCCTTTCTTCTGCATTTACCCACACTAAAACACTAACCCTGATTTTTGGTAGTGATTTTTTAGTCATGCTGACTCATGGTTCATTTTGATTTTCTGCCTGCTCCAGTTTCCTTCCTCAGGATTTATATTTTTGTCCTCTTGACAGTTGATCTTTTAGCTGTATATAATTTTTAAATTACACAATTTTCTTTTTACTAGACCCTTTAGACCACCACACCTTATAACACATGAACAAGCCATATTGAAGTCTGGAGAAAAAAACATCCAAGTGCTATAAACCTCTCAGTTCTAGGAGTTTTATGTAATTCTCTCATCCTTCTGGCTTTCCGCCCTTCCCAAATGGAATATGTATTATTCTTACAAGTACTTGTCAGCAACCAGAACACTTCTATCAATTTAACACTGGAGAAAAATTCATATCTACCTTTTCCAGTAATTCCCAGCCAACAGACCTGGGTCTTATCCAAAGGATTAGACTGAATTTCTAGGTGAAGTGAAAAAAGAACCATGGGGGGTTCTTTTCATAATTTTTTTTCAAAGGCCATCTTTGTTTTCCTTCAGCTCTTTGTTTTCATACTTCTGCTTCCAACCAAGACCAGCGGACAGTACTTAAAATTTGTCAGAAATAGTACTTAATTTGCCATAAGTCAGCCTCCAACATAAATAAATCTTTTCTTGGATTTTTTTCGCCACATATTCTGCCTAGCGCTCCTTATTTACCTTAAGATCATAGACCAATAATTAACCTGGTCTCATTTTTCCATACATCATTTATTTCTCACGCTATAAAAGACAGTATTCCAAAATACATTTTTAGCACTGAAGTTACAGAACCTTTAGTCTGTCTAAACTCTTTACCCCTCCTGCTTTGTCTCTCTGTTTCTTTCACCTAATAGTTTCCGGGTATAGTATGAGACACAAACCTAAGTTTACAATTTTAGCTGAAAATATGTATCAATAAAAATTATTGCTCCTCCCCTCACAGAAGTACAAGAATTGCCACTGATTCATAGCTTCTTGCAAGAAACTAGTAAAGTGAGTTTAATTTCAAAGTCAAATAATAGTCAAGCAATCAAACCACACTTCATAAGTAGATACATCCAGACCTGAGAAAGATGCTGTAACTGCTGCTGGAAATTTTACAACATTTCTTGGGTTTCCGACTAATTTAATATGTATACATAACACTAGTTTATAAATACTGAATTATCTATGCCAATAAGCATTTTGTATGAAAAGCCTCTATGTCTTCACATTTGAGTTTTTAATTACTTGATTTCAACATAAAGAAAGAAAATAGATGCAAGACCTCACTTTACAGCTGTATATTAAATGTAAACTCAGCTGAGTTTAATATTGTTTATATCCACTTTGCACTAACATGAGAGGTCCATACTTTCATATTCTTTCTCTTGCCGCAACCCACCCCACTCCAGAACTGAAAATACACACACAAAACATCTTCACTGGCCATCCAAGAAACTAGATAATTAATTTCATAAGACTGATGTTCATTTGAAAAACCTGGAGCAGAGCTGTATCATGAAATAGTCTCTTAAAATAAGACATAACTGCTTTTAAAATATACTTCCATACGTTATTTGCTACAGCATGCTTCCGTATCCCCCTGCTTGACACTGGCTCTCTGGGGAGATCTCTCAGGTGTCTCCTCAGGTTTTACCTCCTTCTCAGGACTTGCTCCCATTGAAAGCATTCGCTACACCACCGCTTGATTTATTTTTGGCCTGACAACAAGGTAACTAGTAGGAAGAATACTAAAAAAGAGTAACTTACATGGGAGAATCCCACTTGGCTTACCTTTAATGACATCAAGAGAGTAGATTCTGATGTGTTTATAATTAATTACTAATAAGTTCAAATCTTCCCACTTTGGTAAATAGTGAACTTAAATTAACATTCATTATCATAAAACAGTCTTCCACAAAGTCACTTTGAGTACCCACTAGATGGTCGCTATCCTGGGAACGTAGAAGAAACTTGGCCTGTTTAGCTGCTAATGGTAAGGTATTCTTAAACATAACCTGATATAGCACCCTGATCAAAAAGGAACAGTGAGATTGCAATAATTTTATAAAGAGCAATCCTGTTCACTGCTATCATCAAGTCTTGGAATACTAAACAGCCTGTGTTTGCATACTGACATGATTTTGAGACTAAGTATTTTTTCTATAGCTATGTTAGTTCTCTAGTGAAAGGCACAACTGTAGACAGATTAAACAGCAAACAAAAGATATTATTGAGGTAAAAAATATTAAATGGGATTAAGAGTCAATTGATGAAGTGTTGAATTAAAAAAAAAAATAAATCCTCCCAAACCTGTTAAACATAATGATACAGATAAAATTTCCATTTCAAAACTCTTCTATTGGGAGGAAATACCAAAGAAGTATTTCTCCTTATTCACAGCTAATAGCTACTGTTCAGCAGTACATCAAGTTTGATGCACTTGTCCTCCTTCTAAGCATTTCTCCTGGCCTGCTTCTTAGAAGCGAGTCAATGAATTGCTTTCAAGAGAAAAATGAAGCTAGTTTTCCCCCGCAGACACTTAAAAAACTTTACATCAGTACAGCAAAAGACGCACTCACTCAAGAGAAATACAGAGGTGAGAAATGTGTTTATCATCCCAAGAATGTTCAATATCTCAGGGACCAGAAGTAGCAACAAGAAGTTAGACAGCTGCTAAATCAGAAGAGAAAAGCACAGGCACAATAGAACAGTTTCTTTTATCTGTTTGCATTCCTGAAAATATGAGAAAACAGCAAGAAGTAACAAATGACAGACAATTAATTCTCTCTTTAACTTCAGGAAAGAGCTGTCAACTACATTCAGCAATTAAACCTGGTTCTGTATCACCTATTCTAACAGGAATGTGGAAGACAATTAGTAGCTCTATTTGCATCATAATGTATTGTGTTGCCAGACTGGCAGAATTCCAAACAGACATTTAATAAAACTTTTTAGTAGTTGCGAGTTTCAAATGCTTTCAGTAAACCTGGAAAGCCTACAGGGTGATAAACTACCATTCCAGAACAGTCCAGTATAGACCCAAGCTCTCCAATTTAGCCTGGAGAAGGATTAGAACTGAATGCCAACAGGTCTTTTGAAGATACGTAGATACTCATAAAAATTTAACAGGAGTGACTTCTAAGTTGATGTCCCTCTACATTTTTACTTTTTTTTTTTTAATGGTAAACAAGGATGAGTACAGAATACAGAGTTGAAATAATGGAAAATGAGAGGTAACAACCCCCCCCATTCCAGATAAGGAATTTGATCCACATCTTGGAGCTCACAAGCTTCAGAACACAGATTCCCTGGTGGGACTTCTGTTTATTAAGTTCTAAAAACAGAGACAGGGCAAGAAATTAGATTAACTGATGCAAAACAACATCACTATCACCAGCAATCACTTATCGCTTGCTTGCTACTTTGCAGGCAAGAGGAAACCAAGAGAAAAAGGATGCTATACCGCAGAGGCAATATTTAAGCATTCGTTCTCAGATAGTAGTCACCATTTATATTCAGGTTTTCCTGCATCATTCAAAATTTTTACACTACAGCATTTTAATGTGAGTTCTACATGTTCATTCAAAGCCTGAGGTCATTTCAGGAGAAGGGTGTGAGTGAGGGGTGTAGACGGTTTTTTTTTTGAAGCCAGAAAACAATCCATAGATACACTAAGTAATATTTCTTTCATTATAAGGTGGTATACTATACATCTGGCACATACAAGATACTGCAGAAATATAAAAACATAAATAATTTCTCTTTAGAAAGAAAAAAATCTAAAAATCAGTTAAGTTTTCAGATTAGATTAGTTTGTAGAGTTTATGAAAAAAATAATAATATTTATTTAAATATATATTACATCCTGTAATTTGGAATTAGTCAGACAGTTTACATCTAGATCCCACCCCCTCTCCTCATAGGTGAAGATTTCACAAGGCTAACCTCCAGCTGAGGACAAAAAAGGGTTAAGAATAGGAAATGTTGAAAGACCACAAGCTACCGGCATATAACAGAGAAGAGAAAGATGCTGTGTGGAGAATGTTGGAAGTGGCTCAACAGGAGATGAGCATTAACTCTGTAGATGTACAGTACCAGTTGTCAGGCTTATTTCTATATTTCACTGTATCAAAGAGAAAGATTTTGTACCCAGCTGAGTATCAAATAAGATAGGGAACTAGCACATAAACCACTCTGGACTTTTAAGATGCAGTTCTGCTTTGAGCAAAGGAGAATAAGAAAGGATATTTTTTTCTTCACTCCTCTAGATCAAACCAAAGACTTAAATCACAGAAGTTCATTATCAAATTATTTTGACCTTTACCACTGCCATCCAACCTGAAATAAATAGCTCAAGGGACAAGCGGTGAAACATGCTAAAGTTCATGGACTTCAACATATATCCACTGATTTTTCTCCCTTTAGGAATGGCTAGTTCTTTAATCTAAGACATAGTAATAAGTTTCAGAGGTAAATGTTCTCAAATCATTAACTACATTGCATGTTCTTTTGTTTTGTTGTTGTTTTTTTTTTTCCCCAATCTAATATAGCCCAATGTCTGCTGGTGTTATTTTCCATTAAATACAAGGGTACCCTCTCCAAGTTTCAATTTTCATTGGAATCCAGACTCATAAAACACACTTCTTGTTCTAACATTTACATGATATTACTGTACCCTCTGAAACAGTGAGTTCTGCAGAACTAAAGTGCAGCACAGCCATTCAGAGAACAGAGATTTTTGAAGATGGAAACACTTAAGCCTGCTTAAAAAAGTATCTGAAAGCAGAAGTAGCAGGTGCGCATGAAGGCAAGAAGAAACCTTCTTCAGTATGGAGAGGAACATTAACAAGGAAAAAAGCTTAAGGAAGGGATGCAAGTAATAATAAGAAAAAAAAGAACAAAATATTTTAAAAATCAAAATGGTGAACCAGTTTTATAGCTACAGACATGAAAACAAAGCCAAACCTCTGCATTTACATCTATTCCAATGTGAGAAAGACCTAATCCACTTAACTGGTAGCACAGTACTTACATGCTCTTTCACATAAAAGAGACTCATGAGAAGACTGTACGCATTACTGCATATCAAAATCCTTATAGCGTGCTCCCGGACATAGGAGGTTTCTTCAAAACACACAGGCTGCAAAGAGCAGCACAACTCACCTCCAGGTGTCTGACATATTCAATCACTCCAAATTGGTTGCATCTGGCTCCTGGGGGCATGAAGCACCTCAGGGCATGAACCTTAAGAGACCTGATGAAGCTAAGACCTACAGGTGGAATTGTAGATATTCTATATTAATTTGTTTATTCATTTCCTTTGCCAAGTGTTTGGTCAAGAAATGAGAAAAAATAGCTCTAAGTTAAGCTATACTGATGTTTACATATCACAGGAAATAACACTATGCTTGAAGGCACCAAGAACAAATTTCTGTCTTACAAAAAAGTAAACAAAAGGTGGAGAGAAGCTCCGTTATTGGTGCAAGCCCACTATGAGTTGTTATAATTTTGTTCTTCACTATGTGGAGAGAGCACAGGAGAGACAGAAAGAGATGCAAGAACATGAAGTGCGTGTGGGAGAAAGGAGGAGGAAATAAAAAATGGAGCAATGCCTGCTCAAATAGAGTTAGAGAGTCTATCAATATTAATGTACTGCACATAGTCTTTTGTTCACAATTGGAAAAGCTCCCTGGGTAAGTGGAAACTTACACATGCTAAACTTCCTAACTGTAGTTAATGCAGTTCTATCATCTTTTAAAAAGTGAGAGTCCTCAGATAAATGAAAACACCTGAGTGTTCTTTGGAAGCTTTTTTTCAAACACCTATGCAAGTTATATTAACGCATTTCTTCAGTAACTCTCCAGGGCAAACCTAAACACCTACTGAAATTCAAGAAGGATTGTACTTTACTGATAAAATTGAGAACTAGGTTAGACACCACATATCTTCCCTCCAAGTCTTCACCATGCCATCTTGTAACATCAGGGAGATAAGAAGGGTATACAGGTTTAAGAAAGAACTGGTACAACTATTGACCTGCAAGTGAACTCCTCAATACCACACATGACATTTATCAAAAGAGACATGAACTACTTCAGACCATCAGAAATCTCACTGTAATTTCATGAAAGAAAAGTAGTAACTCATTTAATGTGCTGGCTAAATTCCAGCTTTGCTAACTACATTCTGAATACTTAAATTTCCAATGCCAATTTACTGGCTGTCATATGATATCTTCATCCATTTAAATATCATCATACTACTTGAGTATGTATATACCTTCTCAATGCCCTTAAACTTGTCCTGTGAAGACACACAGGTTGTTGTCTTCCTCACCGAAATGGGACTTGGAACAGTTACTCTGAGATATGGTAGTATAAGATCTATTGTCCACTTTCAAAAATGTGTGTGAAGCTCTGGGGACCATTCTCTGCTAAGAGACACTACAATTACTAGATCAGATTAGTGTGGGACATACATGATCCCAAGTCTCTAAATCAGTTTGTGAATAAAACTTCCATCCCTTTTATGAAGTGACAAAGATGAAAAGTGTATGAAAAGCTTTTTACCTGGTCTCAGCCACAGTCATACAGCTGAAATAGCTGCAGCTACTCGTTAATAGAGGTTTCAGCACTCCCTGCATGTCACTTTTATTTCTTAGGCTATGGCTGAAAAGACACCTCGAATTTGTTCACTGTATGATAACCCTAAAAGAATGATGCAGATTCAGTAGCAGCATCCCTGTTATAACTGTATTGCTCTGGTACTCAGACAGCAACTGTTTGGTTTTTTCTTCCACATCACAGCTGCTATTTCTCCATGTCATTTCACTGTGCGCTCTGGACCAAATGATGTTGGTCATCACTAATTCAGAAATCATGATTTTTTTTTTAGTTAGTCTGTTGAATACAGAGGAAGAGGGATTGCTTCTGGTCTCTGCACTGGGTTTTGATTAGGGTTTGGTTTTGGTTTGCTTCTGCCCAGAGAAAGAGGCTAGGAAATTGCAAATAATAAACAACATTAAACCATTATTGTACTACTTTCCCACTCAACACAGTTTTGTGGCCTTCAATGTAAGATTCCAAGTTCATATTGATCCCTGATCCCATCAAATATTCAGAACTGCTAAAGACTCCACAAGTTAACATATTCTGCTCTGCCCAGACATTTCTTGCATTGTAAGAATGAAGTGTGGCCATTAGAAGAGTAAATGGAGTTCCCATCAAAAGCACACTAGAATCACCATATCAAAAATAGCAGTAAATGCAGAAACCCAGGAGTAAAGTCATTTGACATAACTAGTAGAAGAGAAGATCTTCTAAGTCCCATTCGTTAGAATTTGACTTGTGCCCTGAAGCGTGAGGACTTATCTTCCTTTTGAAAGAAGAGAGAGACTTTTTCAAAAATATTTTATATAGATAACAATATTCACAGCTGAGTAAAAATGTATCTCTAATGATGTTACTACAGTAAGTTTTATGGTTTAATTATGCACTGGGTTAAACTAGTTCCTTTTAAATGTAATGCCTGTCAGTTTCAGTGAATACTTCCATGTTATTGTCTTAGAGTGCAAAGAGAAATCTTTTTTACTCTCCTCCACAAATCCTTACTCAAGGAAGAAAAAGACCCCATCTGCATTTTTTTTCATTTTTTTTTAATTGTGTTGCACAGTCCAATTTCTGCTTTAAATCAAGCAAGCTTAAATATTTTCTTTACCATTGCTTTCTTACATGGATATTGCTCCCCATCTCTCATTCTCCTTGTGCAACTCTGGGGACTATTCTTCCCCCATGTTATGTGCAAGTGGTAGAATATCCCCACAGCTGAGGACTAGGCATTACATAATTACATACTATTTGTATAGCACTTAATTTTGATATTGCTTTTTTTCTAGAAGAATTCAGTTCAAAAAACCCAACCATATCTGGAGCTAGAAACAGGAATTGCTGTGTAGTAGACTGGCCAAGAACAATTTAATTTCTGTCATCATCTGTACTTCAAACGACAGTCAAAGCTTTTAGTGGGCAGGAGAAGGAAAAAAAAAAAAGAAAAAAAAAAAGGGAAAGTTATTTTTTTCCCCCTGATTTCTTCCTGGCTCACTACAGAGTAATACAGTCTGAGAACTCTAAAAGCAGAATCATGGGAAAACCATCTTGCAGTAATACCATACAGCAAAAGTTCATGTGCTCAAGCCACACACAAAGTCTAACTGTCCAACTTCAATGTAAAATACACCTTTTATTTCCTTCTCGGGCTGTTTAATTCCCTTACAAAGGGGCACAAAGGGTTCAGAAGCTCTAAAGAATGTAGCATCCAGATGCACCTCAGGTAGTTTCTATCACACGCCAGTAATTCAACTCTTTCCTTGTTTCCTAGTCTGTTCTTAAATGTGCAAGGGATAAACTCTGGGTCTAACAGTCTGTAATTCTGCCTTATCAAAACCACAGTCATTCACCAGTTACTTAACTAAAACTGCAAAGTGCTATATAAATTGACGCTGATGAAGAAAGTGTCATAGAGTTTCCAAGGATTAAGCAGCAGTGAATTAGTACTGTGTCTCTTTCAGTGAGAAAAATAGACGAGGATGTATAGGACAATAGCCTAAGCTCCTCTTCAGTCTCAGAAAATACCGTTGCATAACAAGCTTGTTTTGGGATCTAAAATCATTGAGCAATCCTGACCATAGACCTTTCCATCTAGAAGTGTAATATTAACATGTTCTTGTGCCAGTACTGTCTTTTTTTCTTTTCACAGCTATTACAGTCATATAAAATGGGGAGAATAGGTAAATGTTGAATAGAACTTACTTCTAGTAGCGTTAAGTTTCCCTTGGCTATGATGCGCAGACACTTAGGTTGAAAGGTCCAAAATACCCCCTATACAATGAGTAGGGATCCACAATGGGTATCTGCTTGCTGTATAACACATGCATGGGATTTATAGTGTAGTATGGATGTAATACACTAAATCTGGTCGCTAGGACAATTATTGCCACCTCTACTGAGACAAGTTTAAGAAAATAGTACTAAATAGTCTGCAACTGATAGTTTGCAGAAAAAAACCCACAATGTGAATAATGTAAAAAGCTTTGTTACTTTTCTAAATATTAAAACTGACCTTAGGAGAGGGACATCTTTTTATATTCTCATGTTTTATGTGTTGTTTGAGCCATCTGGCTGGCAGTCAGAAAAACTGAAGTTTCATTGTCTTCTTCTCCGCAAGAGAGGAATATAACCTGATTTTCCTACTATAATGTGGTCTGATAGAACAAGACATAAAAGCTTTTACTTGGAACAGAGCCTGGGAAGACCCCAGTGACAGCTTTTATGGCATTTCAACTCAGTTTCTGAACAGAAGAAATTGGTCAGCCCAGAGCTGTTGACAGCTCTTTGCTGCTTGTTGTAGAAGAACCTGACATGCAAGGACAGATGAGAAGTTTCAGCTACAATGTTTTTACTGAACCTAAGCCAAGGTTTCTGAACTGCAACACCAGGTTTTATCTGGTCAAAACAGCAACTGACACATTGTCTCCAGGTCAGTTCAAAATCTAGGCCTATATAAGGTTGCAGAACAAAAATCATGTTCATTCTCCTTACTTCCCCTGAAACAGGATTATGCTCCCACTTGACATCTGGGAAAGGCTATCGTCTCTCTTAGACACCCTTAGAGTAGTATTCTAGACATGTATTCTAAACGTAGGGGCTATAGCCCTCAGTTTTTCTGTTGCACAGGTTATCAAGATAATAGAACTGATTTTTTGAAATAATTTGCTTCCTTCTCTCTATTTTTTACCCTGTGCATGAATCCCAGTTATAATTTGCAAACACTGTGAAGTTCCAGCGTGGTGCTGAGAACCAGTGGGTATATCTCCACCTCTGGCTCGTGAGACAGATGTCTAAGAAAGATTATCTCTCATAACCTTCAGCCACAGAGTTTTTTCCATGCCCTTTATAGAAGTAACGAATTTTTTATCAAAACCATTCTGTAGGTGTTAGTGTAAAGATCACCACAGAAACTCACACACCAAGATATTTCTCCTTGCAGCTTGAATGAAAATCCTTCCTGTGACAGAGATGAGATTTCAACTTCACCATCATCACACCTTGAAAGCTGTTTCTCACAAACACAGACTCCAGGTCAGGGCCAGGACAGAAATAGGAGGAGATCCTATTTCATAGAATTGTGTTGCTGTTGGCATGGATACAAAATTTAGGTGGTGATGAACTGTCTATGCTGAGCCTCTCAAGTGATTTAAATACAGCAATGTTCTTTAATCTTACAGTGAGAGGGTATTACCTCTGCACCTGAACAACTTTAACACACTTCCTTCCTCTTGCACTGTTGTACTAGATAGCACCTCTTCAGTCCTGTCCTCCATTTGCTACTAGTCAGCAGCCAAAGCTGTCTTTTTCCCCAGAAGAGCGAGAGATCACAGGTATCTGCACAGAGCAGCTTCCACCACTGGCCTCAATTTGTGGCTATCTTACAGAAGGACACTGCCTTAGTAACTCTCCCTTACCATATCTTTTTACCCTTAGAGAGGGGTTCTCCAGTCTGAGACAGACAAAGACACAGCTGTCTGCCAGCACAGTAGCGTCTAATTTTGAGTATGTGGAAATGTAAGGAAAATACTACAGTAAATACTTTATATCATTGAGCAGTGTATATTTTCAAGTCCATTCTCAAAACCAATCTGTGTGTCTGCCCATGACATTTCAGGTTCTCACAGCAAAAAAGATCTTCTAGTCATTGGTCTCATGTGCCTGGGAAGGTTCTTTCTAACAAAGCATTATCTCAACACTTCTTTTCAAGGAGGAACAAGAGGATGGAAAATGTATCTTCCTTTACTTGAAATTCTGCCATCTTACATACTTTTGCCTCTTACATGCCTACACAAAGCCTTGTTTGAAAGGCAGCATTAGGAACAATTACTGGTACTTGTAGTTGTGAAATCCAATACTTCAGACTGATGATTCAAGCACGGAGAGCACCACCACCACTTGGGTGCTGAATCCTGACTTCTATATAGAATTCAGTTTTCTCAATATATACAGTATTGTGCATTTGCACCCTCAGCACCAAGGGTTTCCAAAAATCTTAGGATAGTTTTAACTCAAAATTCCATACACAAAATATTCAGTCTAAAGACGCAGCCTGTATAAGAAAATAATCTTCTCTCATTCATTCCTCTTTTTTTTTTTTTCCATCTATTGCCTCTATTTTGCTATCCCAGACCCCTATTTATAAGTCCTCCTGACCATTTTGGGCTCAGCTGCATCTTTGCTCCCCTGGTGCAATTAATTTTAAGCATGGTCTTTAATCCCCACATCAGTGGCTAAACAACACTGATTTTAGTTGTATGCAAGCCATACTTCATTTACATCTTGGTCTTCTAATCAAATAACATATGACAATAGGAAAATTGTCAAAACCAAAACCTAAATTACTTTAATCTACATGCAATCTAATTCTCGAGTTAAGTAGATTCATAGTCTAAGTACTTATAAGTCATTTACACTAAAAAAATAACCAAGTCTCATAAGGAATATTCAAAATTTAAAGCACAAGCTACCAAGAAAATCCAAAGTATATCTAAATATATGAACAGGACAACACTACAGTGCTTAAAGTAATAGGTTTTTGAATGAGATTCTCTGTCCAATTAGCAAGTCAAAAGCATTGTTATTTTTATCAGGAAAAAAACCCTCTAAATTTTGCAAAATGTGAGACATCTCTATATTGCATTTTAATATAGATAAACTTGAATTAGATGATATTACAATAGTAACCTTTTAGCATTAAGTTCACTGTTGAACACCCACATTTTATTTGCATAGTTACTCCCACTATGTACTTTTCTTGAATATTAGAAATGTAAATTCAAATTACGGAGATAGCAGAATAAAAGGTTCACCACACATTTCTAACTCCTGTTGGCATGGGCACATCCATCATAAAAACTCAAGTCTTGTCAAAGACATTGTACTGTTGGAAGTCGAGTGATTGGAGCATGACAGCTAATACCTCCATCTCGAGTCATCTGCAGCTTTTATGTTGTTGCCATTGAACCTCCTTCATCAACGATAGTTTCCTCTAACAAAGAAACTCTCCAATTCTTTAGCATCCTGATTAGAAATAAGACCCAGCAGTAATCACCACCTAAATCAGCCCCTACTATCTGAACACCTTGCTCTTTGGGGTCCTTGATGCCCTGGCAATTTTTAGACTGCTACCCTGTTAGAGGTGCTCTTTATGGGAAAGGTGAGAATATAATTTCTATCTCCTGAATAACAAGAAATTCAGTTGTATCCACAGTTTCTGTTCCCCTTGTATTTAATTAAATTTGATAGATTACAGAGTATTTTCTAAGGATGTTTCTGCACCAGGATGATTCATTTGTATTAATGGTACCAAACATGATAATTTCCAAATGTTCTAAACTCTGTATCAACTATTTCTTCATAGAATATTCATTATATTTCCCAGGTAGTTTCTATGGAAATTCTACGTTTCACTAAGATACATATATGCAAGGCTATTGTGAACAGAAAAGAAAGTTAAATGCACAAGAACTGGAAATTAGAAATAAGAAATTGTGCACAGGCCCCATGTTGCTTTATGGACTTCAATACACCTTTTAACCTTCTTTTACTGGTGGGATTAACTGCCTCACTTTCAAAGGGTGAAGAGATTACCTTAACAGGCACTTCTAAAACACTGGAATATTTCTTACAATCACATTAGTTACTACAAAAAGAAAGACTGAGAAATCTTTTAAAACTTTGGGAACAAAGATCATATCATCAAAACTAAGACTGTATTAAATGGGTAAATTTACAGAGTCAATCATAATCACTGAAGGCAAGAAGTGTTCCTAGGAGGACTTAAAAAGACCTTGATTGGATCCTTCCCGGTACTGCCTATGGAGGGGAGAATTCAGAGCCTGTGGAACATGCTCACTGAGGACAAGGCCTAAATCATTAGAGCTATAAAAAGAAGAAAACACTTCTTTAAAACAAAAAAAAAAGGGGGGAAAAGAAATGAGCATAATTGCAGTTGAAAGTGGCATGAGAAAGACAGTTCCACTCACTACTCAAAACATACAGAAATTTGATTCCATTTAAATTCAGGAGAAAAAAAATCCCAAATTTAAAACTTTGCATGAAAGCAAGCAAAGCTACCAAGAGTAGCGTGACAGCCCTGAAGCCCACAGCATGGCTGCTGGCCGCTCAGAAGATGGCTCTGGAATTAGGGCCCCAAGCAAGGACCAGCAAGAGCAGAAGTCACTTTCCTGCCAGGAAAGCAGATGTACTGCAGGAAACCTGTCTGGGATTCACTGAATTGCTGAAACCAGAATCAAATTGTTTTATGGAAATGATTCAAAGAACTGACATCCACATTTTTTCCCACTAACTCTAGTGATGCTTCTGGCACTGCACTAAGAAGGGAGAAATAATATTAATAATATTAATTAGATTTACAAGCTTCCAACAGGAATATTAATAAATCTGAAGACTACATCATCACACACACAAATGGGTAATAAAGGGGGAAATATCCATGACTCCTGTGTTTGCTACTGTTGCACCATAATCTATCGACAGTCTCCATGGGGTCAAAAGTGGACACCCCAACTCCACTCATCTCCTCATTCTCCCACTCCTCATTTGCTGTGTATTGAAACCTGAGAGAGACAGTCACTATGTTGGTGAACAGCAAAGTTCATGGAGTATCATCAGGCTTTACAGAATATTCACTGAGGATATCTTTCTCTTCAGCATGACTCTCATTGCATTTGGCTGTTCTCCTAGCTCTTCCTTACTGTATGAGCAATAAAAAAATGCACATGATGCAGGAGCCACCACATGTACTTCAGAGTTAACAGGTTTTAAGAAAGCAGATGAGAATTTTTAGAGCTTTCTGGTTATGTGTAATTAATCTGTTTGGGGATTTTCCCACCCAGAAACCCCTGATACCCTTTCTTTCTCTTTCCTACTCACTAGGAAGTTACAGATGGCACCGAGTAGGCAGGAACACACATCTGAAATCAGATTTTCACATACAAATTCCATATGCTGAAGCCATATTCTTTTAACTTTTCTAAAGATAAATGAAGGATCTGGTTCAAAATTTCTAGTTTTCTACATAATCTTTCCACAATATTACAGTTTAATTGATGAGATTGAAAAGTATCCTCTGAAGAACTTTTTTGTCCTTCTCAGTTTCTTAAATAGACCATTCTTGACCCCTCAAGCCCTTTGAGGAAAAGAGAGTTGAATCAAGCAAGATCTTGCAGTAAGACATCTGGATGAAATACATATTTTATTCACAGTCAGCACAGGACTATAAAACTATTTTTTAGAGAAAGAGTTTCCACCCAGATATAATATCCAAGGTTCAGTACATAACAGTATTTGCTTTTATCCATTAGCTGGCTAAGTGAACTCCCCCTGTCTGCCTGTAGTTGGCAACTTTCCCCTCATCATACATCAAAAACACAGTGGTAGTTAGGATCAGAGGATGACAGACAGCAGACAGCTCAGTAAGGACAGCTGGACTCCAAAATGCAAACAGTTTCCATGCCAGAGCATGACAATTTAGGGCTTTACTGCAGTTTCCATGGCAGCTGCAGCAACCACTGGACCAGAGAAGCCAAGGAGGCTGGGGTTAGTGGAGACATAGCTTAACAGTGAGTGGTGTGCCACAGACTGGTTCCCAAGGGAACCCTGGGGAGGGGACGAACAACTGACAGTGCTTGGCTGCAGCTCAACCAGGAGCACCCAAGGGAACAATTTCCTTTCCCTTAGGGGAAAGAAAAAAGAGTCATCAGCCCTGATCCATCATGATGCAGTTACCCTTCTTTCTTAATGCAAGAGGGAACTTATTCAAACCCTGGGTCTTGGGTTCTTTTTGTTTTGTTGGGGGTTTTTTGTTGTTGTTATTTTTTCTTCCACTGTCAGTTTAAGACAGTCTTGTGCTCACATGGCAGCCCCATAATTGTAACACAGATGGTTGAGTGTGCCCTGGGGTCTGTGGCCTGGCCATCAGGCAAAAGTAGCCCCATGTCTGGGCTTGCTCAGCGCAGCCAACATGGGTTGCCATGACTGACATGTGTCAGTCAATCTGGCCCCAAAATTAACAGCCTTCCATTTTAGCCTTCTGTAGGAGTCATTTTGTTTATCTTTTGTCTGCCTGTGGAGAGCAGAGACAAATTGCAGGCACAAGGTGGTCTTCTTTTCCCTTTTGGAGAATTAAATGGTGTTGAAAAACAAAAAGAAATTTGTCGTTTGTTATCAGTATCAGACACTCATTTCTTTGCCTATGGTAGATACCACAGCCTGGCAGTATTTCTCTCACAATAAAGAATATAGCTCCTGAAGTAAGCGAATACAATGAATTCATTAAATAAAATATTCTAAGTTGAACTGTGAGAGCTATGACATGATTAAGAATAAAATGGCACCTTAAATTTATTTAGGATTAAGTTGTCCTGAGCAAAAAAAAAAAAAAGTCCATGTCATTGCTAAGATAAGAATTTTGTGGCTTGATTTATTTGCAACCAGACTACAGTGATGCAAGAGCTGAGAAGACAAATCTAAGTGAATAAGTGAATAGCCAGGTGTATGGAAAAGCACAAGGACATGACATACCTTAAGACAAATGAGAAGTGATATTCAGGGCACCTTCTTTCACTTAAAATAAAATTTGGATGAAGTTATGATGCACAAGTACAAAAAAAAAAAGTGACCTGGAAAACACAGTCATTTGAAGTCACTTTATCCCTGATCCACTTAAAGATCACAAAATGTTACTTGTCATCCTGAGATTTGTCTGGGTAGTCTAACTTTGCTGCCTGAGCACAAGCAAACACGCGTAGTTGTAAGGCATTAGCTGATTCATGTCTGACACACAAGAAGAATCTTGCACAAAGTGCAGGCAGCTGGAGTAATTTATGAAATGGTGTTTTCATTAAAGCAGTCAGACACAGGATGGGAATGCTCTGTCCAACTACCATCTTACCCTCAGGACAATCAAAACTCTCTTCTACTTCCAACCATGACCTAGTCTGTTCACCTTGTGTGCTGAATCTCAGCTGCTCTGCAGCCAAGAAACAAAATGGCACTGAGCAAGAAAGAGCAGAGGAAAGAGGAAGCTACCTCCCTACCAAGCAATGTTTACATGAGAAAGCTTGAAATTCAATTCCCTGGTCATCTAATATAAAACTCACCTAAAAACAATCTTAGGTGACAGCATTTGAACCTTTTCAGAGCCAAGTACCTATTTTTTAGGAATGCAGCACCCATCTGGGGTGATTAAGTGTCTACTCTTGAATGTTTCTCTAGACTACCTGGAGTACCAAACTGGAGAAGGTACAAAGGAGCTCATTTGTTTTTCTGGACACTATCTACTCATCAGGTATGTCACCAGCTTAGAACAGTCTCCCAATTGGACTTAAAGTGTAACCAAAATCTAGGTAGATACCTGTCATTACTGCAGACTAAAACTATGTCTTGACAAACCTGATTATTTATTTTTCGAAAATGAAGGAAGAGAAAGTAAGTTTCTCAGCAAAGTTTTCAAAGTACAATAACTTTCTGAATATCTGCCAGAATAACTTCTTGACAGCTAGTTATGGAATTTTTCCTAAGTAGTATCAGAGGGTGATGGAGTAAAAGTTTGAGTCTACATATTTACTTATCTGCTCTCAAACATTCTTGTTCCTGTACATGAATATTTATGCTTGAGTTATCTTTGAAATGAACTCTTGCCTGAAATTCCTTGTCAACAAAGCTATAATGGAGTACACAAGCTTGCCTCCTTCAGATTCTTGCATGTATACACTCAGTGACACTTTCTTAAGTGATATTGTTTTACATACCATACTACAAAGGTATGTACTATATATGCAATTTACATCTATCTATATGCACATACTTATGGAAGTGGGTAGCTGTCTCTGAAAAGACAGATACTGCAATGAGCTTGCAGTCTGTTCTGCAAATCCAGCACATGAATTGCGACTTCTCAGTTATAAATAGACCTACGAATAGGCTTATTGATTGTTGGAGTTTTTTGATTGTCAATTGATTTACTTAGTCACATAATAAAAATTCATTATGTTTTGTGGTCTAGAAATTTTGTCCTTTTTTTTTTTAATCCCATAAAGAATTAGTAAATTGGGTTAACACATACAGTAAATCCCTTTTATGATGTTTTACTCACTCTTAAAGTATTCACACATGTACATATATACAAACATACTGAAGTGCAGCAATTATTGAAGTTGAAAAGTTAAACACAAGGCAGGATGAAGAGGGATTACAGTTGTTTACAGACTCAATTCTAACTTGAAGTGCAATCTTTAATAACATGGCCACTCATTATCACTTTTCCTTACAGGATTCAGGACATATTTAGAGCTGAAGGTGGACAGAGTTCATTGATGAACATGTTTCACAGTTTGTTTTTCCTTGTTCTGTGTTTACTATTATGTAAAACTCCCGTGGAAATGAAATAACATAGCTGGGAGAAATGTGGTGTTTATAGACAGCCTGTACATTAGGGTATTAGGCAAAAGTACAAAACTAGGTTATATACATGTCCATCAAAATTAAAAAAAAAGCAAAACAGAAATAAATAATCCTTCTGACTAAATATTGTCCAGTGACTGCTGTATTTATTGCTAAGAATGCCAACATAAAATGCATCATGCTGTAATGACATAATGCCATGCATAGCACACACAATCAGACTGATTAATCAACTTAAAGGAAGTTATATGTTCTGGGTGGAAAAGTGTTTAAAAGCACCAAGCAATTTCAAGATCTTCTTAAAGAAATTTATAGTAAAAAAGGAACCTCTGAATCATTTAGGGAGTGATAAATCTCTAACAAGACATGTTTTTTACTGTCTGAAGAGATATGGCGTCTTTGGAAATTTTTCTGAAATCCAAATAAGTGCCAGAAAGGAAAACCAAAAACCTTCTGATATGCAACATTTTTTCTCTTCTTTCCAAATGCTTTTAACTATTTGTTAATTACATTAACAATTCACTTTAGTCATGAATCTAACACTGACTACACTCCAAGAATATTACATTGACATCAAATTAATGTTACCCTTATCTATTAACAATCTCAGACAATAACCTTTCAATTCATTTTTTGAGGCTCAGTAGCCTACAGCAAGATTTCAGTTCCTAAGATCAACAGTTAGGTGTGTTGCTGGTGTTTATTTTTACTATTATTAATATCATAATTTGAGTAATTAGCACATATAAATGAGAAATATGCTTGGCATTATGTTTAAAATTATAAATAATATCATAATACTATTGCACTGACGTGGAATATGTCCCAGTTAAAGCAATTTCAAAAATTTATGTAAGATACTCACAGTCAGTGTCATAAAATTTGAAGGCAGTTCAGGATCAAAGTATTAAAGAATAAGTCTCTGTAAATGCAAATATAAAGGAAAAATTTATAAAACAGATTTGCCTTGTGAAGAACAAGCTTTCCCAAGTTCATAGAGATTTCAGGGTTCTTACTCAGAGATTTATGAAGATACAGTACCTATCCTTCCTCATATGTGGCTGTGGTAAAGGAGAGACTCCTTAAGAAAAGTACAGTACAGCAGACTAAATAAAAGAATCATGAGAGAGCAACCTAGCTGTACAAGAGACTTTATATTCTGCTTATTCTGTTATTGGAACATTTTCACAAATTAAATCCAGAGGCTTGTGGAGAAAAGCTGATAATTAATAAAATAATATATCAACAAGGTCAAGAAAATTTTTCTAAAAAAAAAAAAAAATTGTTGTGAAAAAGAATGGAGTGATGCAGAATGCAAAGTCTGAGGTTATTGGGGGAGACCTCAGCTCTCATAATCAACAAGCAGAATTATGACAGACAGAATTATGATAGTCAGAATTATGACATCATGTTTATGAGGAAAGAAAAAAAACTTATAATAATATGAAAGACTGTATTTGAGAATTCTGTTTCATTTCAGATAATAGTGAAGGTAATACCATGTTAAAATATTTAATCCTGCATCTGTAGTATCAATGACTGTACACATAAATACACACACACTCCTGGAGTTCCAAACCAACATAGTAGACCCAGTGAAATTACTCCATGCTAAAATATCCCTTACTGTTTATTTTTCTCTGTAAAGTAGTTATCAGAATGAAAATCTAACTTCCCCAATATCCATAGTGTGCTTTTCCTTTTTTTAATAGAGTATGGTCTTTTTATAGGACTACAAAGATCTAACATTCAAGTGTTTCTTGACTGGACCATGAAGTCCTAGGTCTCCAGAAGCATATTATGCTGTGGTGAGGGGGTAAAGAGAGTCTTTGGCACTCTCTGTGCCTCTCACTTACATTTCTAAACAGCTCATCATGGCCTGGAATTGCTGAGCAGTATTACACTGAGCCACACTGCCTTTTGATCACTGTTTGAACTCTTGCTGTGTACGTTGCCTGAGCATGACTCACTTTGCAAGAAGTGATTTATCATTGTTGCCCTCTCACTCAGCAAGATGTGCAGCAGTCACTGTAGTTGGGCTTAAGATGTGCAGAGATACGCTTTGAATCTGAATTTAAGAATTGGATGCAAGATCTCTGATATAGTATACATGCAGGTTTAGTTCTTTTTTGAGTTACAATAGATTTGGAAAAAAGTTAGAGAAAGAATTTGTCTAATTTAGTTATGTCCTATTTCCTATTTTCAGTGTTCCATAGTACACAATGACCACTGTCTTTCAAGCTGTGCTCAGGTATTGATCTTATGTGTGAAAAGTTTAAGAAGGCATTAAGCCAAGGCCAAAAAAAAGAAAAAAAGCTAGATTGGTCTCTCATCTTAATTATGGGTAAAGTGGCTTTTTAAAATATATTTTCCCAAGAAATGTACTGGATATGAAATTAAATTCTACAAACCTCCTGCTTAGAACAGCAGGATTTTCAGACGTATGGGTATGCATGCTGAAACTATAGTGTATTTGCAATGACCCATGAGATATATTTATGCAGTAGTTGAAATATCCTCTCTATAAATAATATAATTGAGAACCCTCAATGGGGAAAAACACACATTCATTTAATATCAAATTGAAGTGTAAAGGAACCTACATATTCAGTGTCAATATTGAAAAATTCTCAGACTGAACCTTTTTTGTACATGAGCACATTTGTACCCAGCACAGTCACCTTCAGGTTCAGCTGATCATATCAATACACAGAAAATTCACCAACAGAAAGGGGGTGTATATATACATATCCAGAAGCAGGAGCACACCTGCTAGATACATGAAAAATCTTGAGCTAAAATACAGATGCTTATTTTGAAAATTCTAACAAAGATATTTTACCAGTTTGACAGTTGCAAAATACTGTTATAGAAAGATTTGTAATCTGTATTTAGGAAATGCTTAGCTTTTGCTTGAGGTGGTAAAGAGAAGTGTGATTTCCTGTGCACAGTACTCTCAAACCACTGATGACACCAGTTTAGGTCTATCCTGCTGGACCATCTCACAGAATAGTTTATTAGTCAGTGTGGTCTCCCTCCTCATGAGGCTTCTTGTATTCCTGGCATCAAGATCCTGCTGAAAGTGCCAGAAAAGAAGTTACTAGGCATGCTTGAGAGAAATGGCTTTTGAAGGTTAGGATTATTATGAGTAGGGCAATACACTGGGAATACATCAGGAAGGGGCAAGAATCAAAGATCACTAAAGGAGAAAATGCAGTCATCATGGAAGAATAATATAAGTGAGATATTTGAAAGAACACCCAAAAAAAAAAAAATTGAAAGTTTCTACCAAAATGAAGATATGTAAAATTCAGGAACAGAAAAAAAGTTTCAACTGAGATGATGGATGAGGCAGAGAATTCAAGCAATGATGAGAATGAAGGGTGGGAGCCAAAGACAGGAGGACAAACTGGCTGTACAAGGAAGTAGCAGTTTAAACAATTTTGTTCATTAAAGACTAGGCAACAAGTAATGTGGAAGAATGGTTGGATAATCAACAATGAAAATACAATTATTAATGATATTATTAATGTTAATTCTTCCCTGTATATATAGCATATATAATGTGAGACCTCTTGCATATTTTCATTGGTAAATTGACAGCAGAGTAGTTGTCCCTGACAATTTATCTAAATTACAATATCACTAAAAATGCTTAGTTTTTAGATTAAAGCATTCAAACACATTTTCATCTGAGTTTACATTTGATATAAACTTATGTGTCTTAGGCTTCTCTGGCTAGATACTCATTTATCTCCTTCAGAAACATACGAGCATGTGTATAGTAAACTGAATTAGCTGAATTCTGATATCTTCTTAACAGAAATCATATTGAGAGTTGCAGTATGACTTCAGATTGCTCTGGTATGCAAGGATGTAATTAAAGCCATTCACTCACACATATACATGCACATACATATATATGTGCATATATGTGTACAGGTATAGATATACATGTTTGTATACACATATATATATCTATTATATTAAATTAGGTCAAAGCATAATATTCATTTGTAATATCCATTAGTTTACAAGAATAAGTATTGTCTTAATGCAGAACAAAAAGAAACTAGTTTAGGGCAACTAAAATTTGTCTGGGATACAATCTTTTCTGTGTTCTCTGTGAGGCCTCCTTAGAAAATGGTTTTTTATTTCACATTATAAAAGGGAAAAAACCCACCAGGTTAATTTTTGTTAGCCTAAGTGATAATTTGAAATCTAATATTACTAGTTTGCCAAGTTTCTAAATATATGTAGTTGTGTTGTCTGTGAAGTGAATAATCTGATCTAGTAACAGGGTAAATTTGCACAGATACGTAAACTGAGAATTACAAGGGAGGACTGCACTAACTTGATTTTATTTTTAAATTCTGTGTGTTCTACTAAAGAGACATTAATTTGAAAAATGCAGTCAGTTCTTTGGATGAAAACTTTCAGACTTGGCACCTGATTTCTGCTATGAAATATTTGCACTCAATTGCTATCTAAATATGTTTTATGTTGCACCTTACACACATTTCCAATAATCTGTCTGTTTGATTGCATAGGCTACACCCATCATTGCAGGGTGTGAATGCTTAATGAGTTCCTAGTCTCCACAAATCTACTGCTCAAAAGAAAGAGCTAGCAGAAGATAATTTTTAAACTCAAAAAAAAACATTTTTAAAGACAAAATACAAAGAGATAACACACAGAGCAGTATACTTAGGGCTTCACCAACAGCAAAGTATAAGGGGACACAGATAAATGACAACTCAAGAACAAATTAATATTTCATGTATTGCTTGGAAGACCTGTCTTTAAGCCTACAGCTCCAGAGGGGGCAAACGTCCTTTTGTACAACCATTTTGCCGTAGTCTGTATATGTCTATAGCTTGTTGGTACTACAGCTGGTCAGACACCACAGCTAGCAATAAGTAGTCAGTGATGACTGGCTTTGCACAGAACTTCTGGCACAGGAGCCAGAAAATTTTAACTATAGGCATCAGAGGTTGATTGATACCTCATCATGAGCTAGCTGGTTTGTTATCAACATTATGGGAAGAATATTGTTACAGCATCTGATGCTGTAGAGTCTAGAGCCTGAGACTGCAGAAGACGATTACAGAATGACAGGATTGATCATTAAGGAGACAATAAAATCATGTGCAAACTAGCTCATCAATGTCCCATCAAATAATCATCTTTTTTGTTTCTCAGAAATACAGAACTCTAAGATCTAACAGACATCATTAGCTCTTCCAAATCAGTCAGATAAAGTGGTCAGACTGGGATGCAATAAAGGCTGTTTGAAGAACTGAAAAATGCCAGAAGTCCGGTACCAACAGAGAGTTAAAAAAGGGCTGCAAGTTGTTGATCAGAAATTCTCTTTGCTCTTCTGATCAATAGCAAAGTTAACAATGCCATCTGACTAGTGTGTGCAGTCATCAGGATTGATTCCTCCATAAACTCATCTTAAATAAGTTCAATAAGAAGCAGTACTAATACGTAGTTAGTTTGTCTTTATGAGGTCATAAATACAGATCATAATGTTGTCTAATAACACTGACTCTCCCAACAGACCAAGAAGCGGGGGTACACAAACAAAGCTGAGAGAAAAGATTCAATTAGAAAGTAGCTTGTAGTTATTTTGTGATGCTTTATGTCTTAATTTCTTCCTTCTACTAAATCACAGGATTTGAAAAAATGCAATTTATGCAGACGCTTGCCTTCCACTTGCAGAAGTCAATCTCATTCCTCTTTTTCAACTTAGGAAAGAAATACTCCATGTGAACAACTGGAAGTTTGACTTTGCCACAAACAAACCCTTTTTTTTTACTTATGTCCCCCAAAATGCCCCTGGACTGTAAAATCACTTGAGAACTGAAATTAAGAACATACTTCAACCCATGGTACGTTTTTTACTAAAACCATGAATCTGAACATCCTTCTAAAAGTTTTAGGTAACTTGAAATAGGACTGTGGATTCAGACTGAAAGTTTTTAAAGTGACCTTTTTGTTAAACCAGGCAGAATTAAAACCCCACATCAGACTGCCAAGCTTGTCTTTGAGTTTCTGAAACCTCCATCTAAATGTCATGGTTTGAGGCCATGTCTTGTTTTCCTTTCGTAATGTAATACTGAGTGAATCTGATGACTCTAAATCATAAACCTTAGAGCTAACCTTCAGACTGGCAATGCCTGTTTAAAACTTATTAAAATCAAACTGCCATAGTGACCACATCGGTGATACTAAATGGCACTATAAAATATGCCCAGTGGGTCATAAAAAGAAATTTGAAATAAAAGACTCAGTTACATTGATAAAAATGAAAGATAAAAAACAGAGATATGTGTGTCTCATTTGTGTACATTATGTAAAGTTATTTCAGAAAGCGTTAATCACATTCATATCTGATACTCAAACAACTCTGCACTGCCCTTGAGAGAGTTTTATTGCTTTTTGTGGTGTTTATTTAAACACAATATTTTCAGTGTCTCTCAGGCATTACTTTCCAAGCTATAAGATGATTTCTACAATACTTAGGTTACCAAAACACAGGTATGAGAAAAATCAGCATCTTTTCTGTGGAATGAAGGTCCTTTTTTCAATAGGTCAAATTTTATACAGAATTTATTAATATAACACCAAAAGCAGTGTAAGATTTGCACTGACTTCAAATTAAAACTATATTAATCTTTGGAGGCAGGGACCCAGAGTCCTGTAATGCTGAGCATGCAGCTGCAATTTAACAAACACATAATAAATGTTTCTTCCCACCCAGCATAAACAAGGTCACTTCAAAAGTAAATGTCTGAGGTAGATTTAACCCCCTATATAAACTCATTCTGAAAAATTTTTGCCTTTCTGTGACATGAGGATAGTACTGCATTAAAGAAATTAAATTTGCAATTCAATTTAAAAACTTTTTAAACCATATAGTCAGTAGAATTAAGAGTACAAGGTATTTCAGGCTGCCCTTGAAGAGTATATACAAAATACAACTGAATGCCTCAGCCTAATTGGGGCTGCAGTCAATCATTGTGAAGCTCAGAAATGGATAGTACGTCTCATCCTAGTGCCTTAAGGAGATTTATATCTGTCATTGGCACATAGCCAATCAGGGTACAAAGTTCTTGTTCTTACTAAAATTACTCCTGGAAAATCCTACCTGTCGTTATTGGAAATAGAGATGAATATCAATTGCAGCAATCTGACAATAGGACTGGATTAAGGAAGGTAAACCTAGGTGAGCAAAGTGAAGTGGACAAAGATGCACACAGAGGGACTGCAAGTTACATCTGGGTGTTATGGCCCCTATGCTTAGTATGCTCCTGAGGACTCTTCCGGTAAGACTGTCCTAATCTAACAACTTCATGCCCACAGCACAGGACAGCCAGATAACCTGTGTATGTGCCCTGCTTACTAACATCCTTTAGCACCTGCACTGATGTCAGTGCATCAGCACATAGAGCCAAGCAAATTAGTGAACTCTGGAGCATCATCTTCTATGGATGCTTCATAGTCTCCAGAAAAAAAATCTACTCCTAGTGACAAGACTATGATGTTATCACCACAGGAAGTTCAGCTGCAACAAGGGGCTCAGAGGTGTATCAATCAAGGTGTTGTAATAGCAGAACACAATTACATTGCTGGAGGGAAACAAATTTATTTCTTCTTTCTCAAACCCATTGTGCATGTACCTTACTTGCACCAGAAACTGCACTGCTCCCTACAGACTCAGCTACAGGCCATGACTCTTGAGGTGCTGGAAACTTGTACTTTTCTTAAAAGGCAGTTGCTCACAGCCAAGCCCTGAACCTTGACCCAGAGCAAGTAGCTTTTGTGTTCAGGCAAATGACCATGCCAAACATCTGCCATTCTGTAGAATCATAGAATCATGGAATTGTCTAGGTTGGAAGGGACCTTTAAGATCATCTAGTCCAACCATCAACCTAACTGATAAAAAAAAAAGCCAAACAAAAAACACACCACTAAACCACGTCACTAAACACTATGTCAATCCATCTTTTGATTGTCAAGTCTATGATTTTTAAAAAAAAGTCCACTAATGGGCCCACTCTTTTGTGGCTGAGGCTGAGGACATGGAGAATAGCAGTGCTGCTTTTCAAATGCACTGCTAACTATACCAAGTCATTGCATGTAACATCCCTCAGAAGAGGTCATGGTCCCTATTCTTCCCTGCAGTTTACTTCTGTATGAATAGCCTTAGCAGCGCCGTGTGAAAACATCTGCATGTGTCAGAACTCTGATGCCTTCCATGCAAATTAGCTCCTCACCTGTGCTCTTGTCCATCAATAGCCGTGCCATCGGTGTCCCAGCTGTTACCTGTCCTGGGCTGCCATGGAGCTGAAGGCTGTATTCTCATGCCACTAGACCATCATCAGATTCAGGCTGATCTTTGGCTTCTGCTAAGTGACCACCAAGAACACCTTGAGGCTTCTTTTGCATGTGAAAAGAAAAATACATATTTAGATTAGAAGCCAGTACACAAATATGTGCTGCAACAAATGCCAAAGAAACAAACAGGTCTCTTTCAATTACCTTCAGGAGAAAAATCACACCAAAAGTGTGTGCTCAGGCTGCTTAAATCTTCCATATGCAATAATAGGAAATACATGGGTATGTAAAAGAAAAATTATTTTTATTATTGTTTTTCTCTGGATATGTCATCCAGGTTTTAAAAGAAATGTGTTATACGGCTTTCTCTGGCTCTGAGATGTAATAGATGGAAGAACTTAAAAGATTTCTCCTGAGGTTCTTTTTGTGTATTCTCATGGGTAACCTAAGATTTTCTTTCTATACTTAGCACTTTTTTTTACTCCTGTTAATATAACTGTTTCAGTATTCAATGCTTCTTAATTATGTGAAAGTATTGTATTTGGAGGCACAAAAATTTATGAAAGAGAAGATAAAAGATAGTGAAAATAAAACAAACTAACTTTCGGTATGATAGTAGTCCCCAGAATACTGAATGAGTATTCACAGCCTTTCTTTCAAAGCTTTACTAAATAATAAGATCAGTAGAAAATCTGCTTCTTTCCCCAACTTTGTTCTTCAAAGTCTTATTTACAGAAGTAGACCATCTGTTTTCTTAAAATGTTTATAAATTTTTAGAGTCAGCTTTGATATTTAGATTCAAGAGAAAAGATAGTTTCATTTAATTACTTAATTTAATTCCTTTTTAACAAGGTCATTTTTGCAGACAGCAAACAACTATAAATTGACTGCATCATTTTCATCTTATACTTGCATACATATATGCACTTTTTGGATACAGAGTCCTGAACATATGAAAGACTTTCCTGTGACTCTAACATCTCTACCAAATCACAGAACCACCATTGCAGCACTGAAATTTTCCAAACAGCAATGTTATCATATGGAACCATTTGGTCTCTCTATTCTGACAGAAAATAGAATGTAATGCAGAAGTTAATCATTAAGCAGCTGTAAATGAAAAAAAAAATGACCAGGTCCCTTGCTGAAGTAATTTATTTTAAAAGTAAAATCACTTTTCACCTTAGGTATTTGCAATTTAAACAAAAAAAAAAATTTATTTCATTTCTCTCAAATGCCTGGAGACAAAATGATAGCTGGGATTTTCTCATCTTCACTCCTCTTTACATGTTTGCCGTCCCACATTATTGGCAGCCAGCACTGCAGTCACAATATTGGCTTTTTAATTTTATTTTTGCTTCATAAAATACTTAATATTTTTTCAGAATTGTGGAAAATATAATTTTTTTTGTCTTTGCTTCTTCTCCAGATACTGAGATGAAATTGGGCTAGCTTACTTGGCTGCTGCAGTTATACAGCATAATGCCCTGAGGATTGGGGCTTTTAGGCACTGAAGAGGCTTTGAAAGGTCAAAGTTGCTCTGTCCCTCTTTGGTGACTGATTCCCTAGTTTACCATCTGAAAAATATCTTAAATATCTTAAAATCAAGTATCTCCATGGTGCACACATATACATGAACCTGTGTGCTGGTGCAAAGTTACTTTTCTTAGTTGAAAGCCTCAATTCAAGGAAGCAAGACACCTTCATTTGAATATTTGAATAGTCTGATAATCTACTAGATAAGATCTTCCATGTGCTTAAGAAGATTTAGGTTCTGGGTGTTCATTGACTACCAGCTACTAGAGTCACAACACATCCCCAAAATCCTTGACAGTTTCAGAAATGACTCTAGGTGGCTATAACAGATTGGAATGAGACTTCAGGAGCTAATAAAGCAAGGCATAGCAATAAGCATTATCTATGTGCTAGTATGTTCAATATTAACTGTATGGAAGAAATACCAAAGCTCCTTAGGAGATATCAAGAGTTTGCAAAAACTAAATGAAAATATTTGGTGAGTGAAAAATCACTCCAGAAGCCTCTCCACTGAAGCAACAGGCAAAACATTTTTGCAGGTAAGGATGACCCAAGGTAAACTAGCTTCATGTTTCATTAACTCATAAAAAGGTCTGTTAAGTGGAAATCTCTCTAAGCGCATTCTGCATTAACCGACCACCAACTTCCAGTAAAAGTATGCGTATAAAAATAATAGTACAAAAGAAAATTAAGAAATGAAAGAACAGAAAAGATTTTCATAGGTCATAAAGATTAGGTGCTTGAAACTGTATAGAAAACTATAAGAGAAGCAAAAGGAAACGGAGAAATAACTTGGCAGTTGATTATAAAATAATAGGTGGGTTTTTTTATATGAAGAATTTAAACAATCCTAAAAATAGAACTAGCTTTTTCAGGATAAGGTGGTAGAACTAGGAAAAAAACCCAAGGAAATTTTCCAAGAATTGTTTTCTTCCAACAAGTATTGTCATTTTGGGAAACAACAAAATATTTTCATAAAAAAATAAGTGCTCTCAAATACTCTACTTTCCATTTGAACTGGAAGCAGTATAGTATTGAACAGAAATACCTAAAGTACATCAGTGGATCTATATCTTTTATTTCCTAGAATTTTAAAATTTACATTTGATTCTTCTATCATTTGTGTTGAATTTCCCTAAGTATTAGGACAATACAGTAAATTCTGAGATCTGTTATTTGGCTATTGGCTAGGAGTTCGGATAAGCAATTGACCTGAGTTAAGTACTCGAAGGACTGTCAGAATGACCCAAGAGCAATAATACAATTGCTAGTACAGAATGGTTTTAATAATAAAATTGCACTATTCATCCTACTTCTGTAGGAAATAGACATTGACAAACCAATTTGGTTTCTTTTTTTTATGAGTATACTGGTCTAATAACAGTGTTTTTAATAACAGTAATTATTTTTAAGATATCCCAAAGTTTTATAGGAGGTTTCTTTGAACCTGAAAACCAGTCTAAGAATATAAGGTTAATAGAACTGTTGATTGCTAAAGTAATTTCTGAGCTTTTCTGGAGATATGGGTTATTAAAAATGAGACTCAGCCAACAGAAAATGAGCATTGTAGACATTAACTAGATTAAAACTTGATTGACTGAGGGGTTTCAAAATGCAACTATAAATGGGAATCTTCTTAGAGAGTAAATATTCTACTGGGTTGTGCATGGCTGAGTTCTTCGCTGTATTCTATGCAACATTTTTATCAGTACTTTGGAAGAAAACAAAAAAATCATTATTAATGGTGTTTGTAGATACCACAAAGATTGTAAAGATGGAAAAATCTTGAAAAGGATTAGTAGTGCATAATGGGTAATTGGCTAAACATGAGCTCCTCTTTCAAAAGAAGCAATGCATTCCTCTGCTGTCTAAATATAATAAAATCTTACATTGGATCAGAAAGATCATATTAGTTTTGTTCTTGGTAGCAATGCAAATGAATTGCCTAGTGATGCAAATTGTTCTGATGCCCACGGTTCCCAAAGAATTTTGATAAATTGAAGGATACAGAAAAGATGTATGGAATGACTTAAGTATTGTGAAATAACCTTACTAGTAATTCTCTCCAGGAGCTCAAAGCTGTTTAGGGATACATTAGTAGCTGCATAAAAAAACTGGAAATTGATAAGTGGACTATTTAGTCAGATCAACAAATGCCTAGGATTCAACTAACATGGAAAAAAAATAATCTAGACAGATCAAAAAATAGGATGCATATTGCTAACAGGAAGGGTAATCAGTCCAAACATCACTCAACCAAAGATGTAGGAGGTAGCCCTTAACTAGATGTATTCCAGTCCAAACCGGACATTTTTAAAAAACCCAAACATCTGCGTGTTAGAGAACACTGATTTATTCCAGTGTTTCCTTGGTAGCTTACTAGACATCTACAATGTAAAGGACAAGTACTATACAAGATAATTTACTATGCCCTCAGCAGTTATGCACCACTTTAAAATACTGATGCAAACAGGTGACAAAAGAAAAACCTCAGTGGTTATTTTCCACGAAAGAAAAGCCTGATCTGAATTAGCTGAGTAGCATCACTAGGAAATTCATTTTTGAGGACTTATTCTTTGTTGCGTAGGGTTAAGAAGATATCTTGCACTACTCCTACCATTCAGGCAGGCTGAGTGCAGTTTAGCTGTTACAATGCCCAAAGCCAACTTTTCCATTACTCATCGCAGAAAATTCCCTAGACCTAGAAGAGAACAAAGTCACTAGATGGTTTCTGCTAATGGCGTTGACATCTTTTCATTGTCTACTGAAGCAGCAAAATTATTTTCACCCTCAGTGGAATGAAATGAAGAATGTGAGAGGAAAAGCCTATGCTGAAAATGGATCTCTGCAGTGAGTTTATTTTCCTGCGTACAGGACTCACTGTCTGACTGCTTGGGCTCACATCCTTTGCAATTACCCCAGTATTTCTAGTCCCTGGATACTCATCGTACATAGGGCTCATTGGAGAAATTAAAAAGCTGACTGACTTTCTGTAATTTTCTCTAACATGTCAAAATAAAAGAAAGCTTTAGATCCTTATATTTATCAGGTAGCAATATTCTTGAAATCAGCTTGAAACTATTCCATCATTGACTGCAAAGAAATGAATACTGGGACCTAGCTTATGGTTCAGTTAACAGGATGACTTCAGTGCAAAGAACCGTCATCTCTCCTGGAGATATGTTTGCCCTTTGCTCTGAAAAGACAATTGTTATTTTCTCTCTTATAATGGTTGCAGATACAGTTGCCAAAAATATTACTGAATAATTGAAGATGGTCAGCACCATCCCTTTCTTTAAACCAACTCCATCAACATGAAGAGCGTGTGCACATACAAATCGTGCACGCCTATTCTTTTTGTAAATACAGAAGTAGCCAATTGCTGATCTACAGTACCTGCAAATCCAATCTTTCCTCAAGATTCCTTTCCATAGAAAACTATTCTTTTTCACTACCCTCAGAATCTTATTGCAAAAACTTTCCTAAGTAACTTTTATGACATTAAAATTTTGAACAAGAAAAAAAAATAGTTTAAAACAAAGAAAGGCTTATGTTTTTGCTAGGGCTCTAAACTCTGGAACACTAGGATCACTAAACTGTAGGATGACTGAAGAAACGGGCACCAGCTCAAGAGTAATAGTCACAACATTTCTTTTTATTCTTGAAATAAAAGATATTGTACTGGAAGAAACAAAAGGTGGGGGGAGGGTATTCATTCACCACAGTACCACAAATAGCTAATACCCTAGTAATTCAACTTCCTATTCAACTCCAGAGCATTGTTTAGCCCTTTAGCTGATAGTGAAGGTCAGTGCATAACTGGACAGTGGTAATGCTTGCAGAGCTGAAAATACTAATATTTTTCTATTTTATTATTTTTTGTTTAATCTATGAGACCAAAAGACAACTTAAGATTCAATACACATTTTGAAAATGTCATAACACCTATAAAACCTTTTTACTCCTGGTTTCTGACTATTTTAGTAGAAATTATAGTATCAATTGTAAATTTTTTTTAGGAAGGTGAAGTGTAGAGACATCAAGCTTCACAAGCTTCATAAGTTGCTGCTGGTAAAACTGTTGTGTGCAAACATTAGATTTAAGGCATCACAGGAAGAAAATGACTGTTCTGGCATGTAATAGGCTAGAACTTGCATGAGCTTTATGTCAGCTCAGAGCTTCAGATCAATTTTACTGTAGTGGCACCACCCCTCTTCTGAGGATGACATGAATCCACTGCACCTGAAGCAAATTAGGCAATTACAGAACTGTGCTGAATCAAGTGACAAATAGTTAGAAGCACTGTAATTAGCTAGATATTTCATTAGGAATTCACTGGCTGGAAATCAGGGATATTGAAGGACTTATAGAGTGACTCCAAGCAGCACTTGGAGAAATCATAAAACTCAGCTGCCTTAATACCATTGCCTTTGTAGGATCGGAAGTTGCCATTTTTGGTTAATTCAAAAGAAAAATCAAAATTTAACTTTAAAGCAAAACTAGGAAATGCAAGGAAGAGTTTTTCTGCTCATGAATTGCCATAACAGATGAATATGCTGAGTATCATTTGATATTTAGCTTTGCTCACAATTGAAACACATTTAATGTTACTAAACCAAGTGCTGAAGCGTATATTTACTGAGAAATCCACACAGCAAAATCTTGGGCTCTGCCTGGAAAAACACTGGAGAGACAAAGTCAAACTATGAGATTGGGTAGGAGCAAGTCAAGCTTGAAGAGGATAGTCTTTAGAACTTTTTCAAACTGCTTAAATTTCTGTTAGGGATTATATGAGATTGTTCCTGATAGAAAAAAGTAGACTTGGTGACCCAGAACTCTTCCTCTCTACTTTTTTCAATCTTGTGATTGTAGTTTCTCAGTCTTGTGAGGTATTACTATTCAGTAAAAAATCCATGCCCCTTCTCGCTTAACAAGGACAGATTTACTAGAGCTGACAAAGAGGGCTGTAAATTCTTACCTTTATCTTTTTCTCTTCTCGCTCCACCCTTTTCACCTTAACCTCTGTCTCTTCAGGAGGAATAAAACCAGATGTCTCATCCTCTGCTTTATGACATTTGTTCCAGCTGCCCAACCATTTTGTTACCCTTCCTCTGGACTTGCTCCAGCTTGTCAATCTTTTTCTTGTACTGAAGACACTAAACTAGACACAGTACTCCAGACGCACTCTCAAGTGCCAATTAAAGGGGAAGAAACACTTCCCTCACCCCATGGGCTCCTGTCTTGCTAATACATCCTAGGACATTACTGGCAGCACTGGTAATCTTGTTTAATTTGTTGTCAATCAGAAGTGGCTGATCTTTTGCTGTTAAGTTGCTTTCTATCTGGGCTGGTTTGCTGCATGGGATCCTAGGTGAAAAACTTCACCTTTGCTAAGTTTCCTGAGGTCCAAGTCACTCAATTTTTTCCAATTTGTCCAGATCCCTCTGACTAGGAGCCCTGACCTATAATCTAGTAATTGCCAAACTTGCTGAGCCTCCATCCATTACCCATGTAATTAACAAAGGCATGAACCAGAACCAGCCCTGTTATTGACCACTGAGGAGCACTGCTAGTCACCAGCTACCAGCTGGCCTTTGTACCACTGGTCATTGCCCTTTGAGTGTGACAGTCCACTCAGTTTCCTACCCATCAGATTGTCCGCCTTCCTGGTCCCTACGCCTCCAGTTTGGCTGTAACTTGAAGTAGAAACAAGTTTGCCTCCATAGTGCCGCCCATCCAGGGATGGTCATGCTGGATGAGCTGCCTTCCCTGCCCTGGCTGATCTTCAGTCAGGCATCTGAGCTGCCTCTGACCATGTCCCACCATGGGCCAATCGCTTCATGCCCTAGGGCACTTCTCAGTTTTGCCATTCACACCAAGGCCAGGCTAGGTTAGATTTTAACAAATTTATAATTCACAAAGATCTTAGTCAGTTAGTAACATCTGAGGTAACCAGATGTATATATTACCAGGGCTCCCTGAAACTGTTAACTGTATTTCAGATATGGAGAAAACAGGACACCTTACCATGAGAGTTGTTAGAGCTCAGCAAGGACTGGTGGCTCCCTGAGGTCGGGCCACTAGCAGCATCGGGGGCTCCTCAACCCTGGGGTTGTCAGGGCAGAGCCTAACCAGCAGCACCCATCCCATCCCACCAAGAGCAGGGTAGCTGTGGAGCACCCAGGCAACCCCTGTCCCGAGCAGTGGGCACTTTGGCTGAGGCTGGGCTGGGACACGACCTGCAGGGTGGGCCCAGCAAGGTGATGTCCATAGCTGGGCTGAGCAAAACTGTGGGGAGCTGGAGACCAGCCCTGCTGCAGCATCACCAGGGCAGGGGCTGAAGGCCCTGAGGGGCTGGCATGGGCTCCTGGGCTGTGGGCAGGTGGGGGAGGCCCAAGGGACCTGGCAAACGTCACCAAGCCTTTGGGAGACCTCAAGGCCCTGACAAGAATTGTGTAATTTACTTCAAAAATACAAATTAAATTTAATATCCAAGAATGCCTCAGTAAGGAAAATATGGAACTAAATATGTCTGGAAAGTGGAACAATTGAAATCCCAAATGTCCTGACTCCCTTTAATACTTATGTTGCTGTCAAATACATTTTATCACTCCTTTATCTGCGGATCACCCTGTCTCTTCCTGCACCCTCACCTTCCTTGGGCCCTGCAGCAGTGTGACTATCAGGCAAAGGAGAATCACCAAAGCACCGAAGAGCAATTTGCAGCACTAATTTAGTCTGTAAAACCTTTGGGAATGTGTTAAGAAAATGAATTGTTTTCATTGTTGCTGCTCCAGGGTCTTTTTTATTGTCTGCCTAAATAAATGGTTTTCTGAAAGACAGAATTTATCTGTAGTTGTTATTTTGTCCCATTGCAATTACCTGTACTCAGGGGTTCTTTACTTACATCACTTTCAATTATGGTGTAAGTTCACCTTCCGTGATGGTATTTGAAATGTTACTTTTTTATACTTTATAATAAAGAGAAACTTACTTTAATGGCAGTTTGACAGCTTTTCCTCCAAGTGACAAACTAAAATTGATCAAATGCACATTAGAGCTTTTAACTCTGAATCATGTGGTATCCTGTAGGGAATGCAGCTGGAATAAGCTATGATATATGAAAAACACTGCATTCATAACCAGATCATTCACACTAGACTTCCAGTTATAGCCTTTTATTTGCTTGACTGGTTTCACTAGATTTAAAAGTGGTGTCCAGCGCATCTATAATAGCTTAAGATCAAAGTCCTTTGAGTTCTTTGGCACAGTCCTACTGTGTATTTAAAACTCAGGCCCTATGGATAGAGTATTCAGATAGTACTGCTCAAGTCTTGACTTTCTACAAAAGTCCTGACTTTCTTGTATACAAGGAGCATTTTTTAAAGCCAAAAATGCTATGGCACCCATTAAAAAAAGCTGCAAGCTGCAGAATGGGATTTATTTGTTTGTTTAAAAGCGTTGAACGTTACACTAGTAACATTACACCATCTACAGAGCTGACAGACGTACTTTACTTTTATTTAAATGAATTATTATTTCTCTTTCATTGTAGCAATGCTAACATCTATTCGGCAGTCATAATCTCATAGAGAACTCAATTTGAGGCAGCTTGAAGATGAAACTGTACCAGCTGTCAGGGTTTTCCAGTGCAAAGTATTGTTTTCCTGCTACCTCACTTCTATTTTCTGGTCTCTCTGAAACAGCAGTACTGGGGAGTATTATACTATGATAATTCTTATGCCTAATGCACTGTCCTCTTCAAGAAAATTTCCTGCAGGTGCAAACCCCATGTAATGTGGATGCTGTGTAAATGTTCCAGTCTGCCAGTAAATGAAGCTTGCCTTCTTCAGGCATTAAGAATATGCCACTTGATGATATCAAAAAGAAAAAGAAAACAAAAGTTAGGTGTGCATATTAACATTTCAAAGAACTGGGTCTTTTTTTAGAAGATTAGTATATGTGATGTCCTGAAGCAAGGACTGAGTGCAGGGTTGCACTGGAAAGCTAGAAAGCTTGGGTAAATTTCTCACTCACAGATTTTAAACACATTGCTGATTTTTCTTCAAAGGCCTTACTACTTTTGCATATGCCTTTGCAAATCCCATTCAGCAGTATATTAAATCTGAATTTCGTTCAACAATGTTAAATATGCATACATCCATCAATTTCCTGAGATGCATATTTAACTGAAATCTACCTCAGCAAAGATTTTTTAAAATCCTTAAATCACAGCCAAATTACAGTTGATCTCAACTAGCCAAAAAAATGCACATCCTATAGAGCTTATTTCTGGCTCAGTTAAGCAATAAATGCATCCTTTACTTAAAAAATGTATATACCATCATGTCTCCTCCTTTGAGAGTTTTAAAATGCTTTACTTTAAGAAGCTTATTTTTTAAAAAAGGCATCTTCTCTCCTATATTTTCTACCTCTCATTTTGCAGTCCTGTCAAATGAAATACCTCTATGCTATCTGTCAAATTAAGTTTTATTTTGAATGGACTTTTTCTTAGTTGTTTCATATATGGAATGTCAAGATAATGATGTTCAAGACAAGCATTCAAACCCAAAGTGTTTAAGATGATTTCAGATTAGGCACATTAATTCACTTGTCCCTACTAATTATCATTGGTTTAACAGTAATTTATGTCATAATCTCACCTGAAAGCTGGTATATCTACAGTAAATTAAGCAATTAAGTTTTACCTTCAGTCTTTGAATAGTTAAAACTACTGTAACGACTATGGAAGGTAGAGCAGTCTGTTTACAACTACAGTCTAACTCCAGCAAGTGTTAATCCTACAGTAGATCCTGTGTGTTTAAACAACATCTGTGTCTGAACTCAGTAGAAGTTTACACAGGAGCAAGACTTGTTTTCCTGTAGCATTTGTGGTCTAAGTGTCCTCTTCCAAGGTCTGTCACATATCTAAGGGGATTCCTTCTCCTGTGTATTTTATCTCCTTTGATTGTCCAGGGTGCACATTTTTTAAGTCAGGGATTTTCTCTCTTAATTTGTGAGGTGCCTGTTGTAAATGGGACCTCATTTTAAGCTGATGACTCCTGAGATTGTTGAAATATAAGGATATCATTATGAAAGTGAAAGATAAAAAGACTACTTCCAACCCCAATGGTTTTGTTATTTTATTTTTTTTTTAATACTTAGAAAACTATTAGAAGCAATAGGTTGAGGCTAATGTGAAGTCCGCTGGGGCTGGAAAGGACTATCTTTATAACTTACTCAAACTGTTTTAACATAAAATGCTTGAAAGTTCCCACAATATCTTGTTTTATCTTCTGGCAGACTTCCTCATATGAGTTTGTTTTCAAGATAAATGCAAATTACAATAAATCTTGCTTTTGTGGTCCCTACCTAATATGAAGATAATGCAGTAATTTTAAATACTCTGTAACTTCTCAAGTAAAAACTTAATCGAATTAAATATATGCTTCACTAGATCCTTAAAGTATCACAATTCAAATACTCAAAAAATCTTCTTAAAAGGCTTCTTATGTTAAAGCACATTCTCAAATATTAAAGTACTTAATTCTACTCTTAAAACTTATAGTGGAATCTACAGTAATTCATTACTTTTTTCATCTCTTATGATACATTTTTACATCTGCAGTTGACTAAGAATCCTGAAATAAGCATAAGTTGCTTATTGAAATGCTCCATTAAAAACTGAGATAACCTCCACGTGGAATTGGTAGAATTTCTAGGTTTTTATGGTGGGATATAAATTCTCCTGTATTAACATGTTCTGACCTGCATTAATTCAGCATCAGACACAGCAAAGACATCATGCAGCCTACCTGATTTAGCAATCACAAATCTAAATAAAACCAAACTAACATGAACACAAGGAGAAATGCATATTCCAGCATTACCAACAACTCTATGATTAATGAAGTTAGTGCTTGAAAATGTTTTCAGTGTATTACTGTTGCTCTTTAGACAGATATTGCTTCCTATACAAAGTAATCTCACCCATATTTATTATAAACAATATAATTATAGCATATAGATGACAGAATAAATGACAAGTGTGCTGTAATTTTTACCTTGTACATTCCAACATGCACGTACACTCACTCAAATTATGATTTTATCTCCACAGTTACCTATATATTTACAAAACCTTTGACATTAGGATCAAACTGGTACTATAGCTATTAATGTTTACATATTTGCTGGGTTAATTTTTCCCTCCCACTTTCTCCTTTCACACACCTTTTCATTAAGAAAAGGTTTCTTCATGTGTGCCTGGTTGTCATTTTTCCTTTTTCTACCTCATTCTACTGATTATAACAGAACACAGGTCTAAAGAATTTGAGTATAACACAGACATACCAACTAAGCAAGGGGGCAGGACATAAAAAAACTCTTCTCACACAGACTTGCTTTCTTCAGTAAGTCTAGCTTCACTCTTGCCTTATGTGAAAGAGTTGAACTTGCCTCAACGAAATATCAAAAGGAGCTTAAGGAAAAAAAAAAAAGAATAATGTATCAGCAAGTAGAGTCAACTTGGCAAAGGAGATATATATAAAAATTAAAATATGGTTATCTTTTTCAAATATGCTCTCTCTCAAAACAGTGGGATATAGGAATCCAGAGAAGTATTCATGAGAGGGAGTTTGAAAGATATATAGAAGTCTAATATAAGAGAAACTAAAATTAGTTTGAATATAAGGGGTTTGTCACAATAAAAAAAAAAATTATTTGCCTTTATCAGATGAAGAAACATATATGGCAGAGCCAGACTTTTATATTTTGGGAAAAGCATAAGGACTTTTAAAGATCAGGAAAAAAAAGGGAAAAAAAAAGAGCTGACGTGTCAGTTAATATAGCTATCATAGCCTTTCACTGCCTAATGAAATATTAGAGACAGTTGGTGCTCTGTAATGGAAAAGGTTCAACACCAGCTTCAGCATACTCATGTAAACACTACCCTATCAAGTTGAGATTTTACGCTGACTTTAAAACAAAAGTACTGAAGAGTTGAACTCTGCCTGTAAAAGGGGATATGGGAAAAGAATTATGAGACCAAAATAGGATTAATTAAATTTAATCACTGGAAAACAACAAAAACACTAAACCCCAAAACGAAAATTCTGCTTATCCTTGCTGCATAAAAGGTAGGTATGTTTGAGATGTAGAAAACTTTCTCTGCTTAGAGGATAAGAACACAAATTGTTTGGTTATAAAAGAAGAAAAGGAATAGGAAGGGGAAAGTGAAGTTAAAATGTAAGAGGAAGGAAAAGGGAAGGCAAGAGAATGAGCAGTTATGCTCACAGATGTGATGGGTAAATCTGTTTTCCTCTTCAGCTTACAGCAGGTTTCGGTTTGGTTTTTTTTTTCTGCTATAAGATAAGATAATGCTCTTGAAATATTTTTACTAGCTAGTAAAGTTCTTCCTGTTTTGCTGGCACACCTGTCTTGCTGCAGAGAACTTTTTTTCCAAAGCAGCTTGGTGTGCAGCTGGTGCATGATAAACTGTAAAAAAATATTTTGGAATAGGAACATCTACACAAGACATTCTTTTGATACAATTTTTTTTTGTGTCTCCATGTGCAAATGACCTTAGGATCATTAGGACAACATTTAAAAAAAAAAAACAAAACAACAAAAAACCAAAATAACAAAGAGCAAGATACAGAGAAATACTTAAGACACTCAGTGTGATCCATGGGTCTGACATGCCCCATGAAGGCCTGGCAGCTCTGTGTTGACTGCTCGTGAAGTAGATCCTAGGGTGTTTTTGGTTCTCAGAAAATGTTTTCATTTCCCTTAACTCATCCAGTACTCCTTTGCCAAATTAGTGGAGACTGTAATAATGGTACCTCTCAAGCCCAGGTTGAACTTTGTTCTCCTTGTTCTCAAAATTCAAGGAACAGATTTTTAAAATATTCATCGACTTTTTCAAAACAAAAAGCAAATTTTTTCAGGGACACGCATAAAAAACCAAAGCTTTTCTTCACCACATATCTTTGCTGGATATAAATAGAAGTTGAAATAAGAGGTCTAGAGGTCACAAAGGTCACTTAATAAGAGGTCACTAGAGGTCTCCATCTTCCAATGGTCTCTAATCCTGGTGCTTTATAAGCAATTCTGCCTTTCTTTTCTCCCGTCAACACCTTCTGTCTCACAGAATCACACAGAATCACAGAATTGTGGTGGTTGGAAGGGACCTCAGAGATCATCGAGTCCAACCACAAAAAA
>JAOQGH010000023.1:66398482-66472821 GCA_025769975.1 Gallinago jamesoni
TCATGTTCAGCCGACAGTCGACCAACACCCCCAGGTCCTTTTCTGCCAGGCAGCTCTCCAGCCACTCTGCCCCCAGCTTGTAGCGCTGTCTGGGGTTGTCGTGACACAAGTGCAGGACCTGGCACTTGGCCTTGTTGAACCTCATTCCATTGATCTCGGCCCATTGATCCAACCTGTCCAGATCACTCTGCAAAGCCTTTCTACCCTCCAGCATGTCAACACTGCCACCCAACTTAGTGTTGTCTGCGAACTGACTGAGGGTGCACTTGATACTCTCGTCCAGATCATTGATAAAGATGTTAAAAGAGAATTGAGAGAACTAGCCCCAGTACCGAGCCCTGTGGGACACCACTCGTGACTGGACGCCAACTGGATTTAACTCCATTCACCACTCCTCTCTGGGCCTAGCCCTCCAGACAGTTTTTAACTCAGTGGAGGGTACTCCCATCCAAGCCATGGACAGCCAGTTTCTCTAGGAGGATACTGTGGGAGACTATCAAAGGCTTTCCTAAAGTCCAGGTAAATAACATCCACAGCTTCTCCCTCATCCAGCAAGCAGGTCACTTTGTCATAGAAGGAGATCAGGTTTGTCAAGCAGGACCTGCCCCTTGTGAACCCATGCTGGCTGGGTCTGATCGCATGGGTGTCCTTCATGGATGGCACTCAGGATAATTTGTTCCATGACCTTCCCAGGCACAGAGGTCAGACTGACAGGCCTGTAGTTCCCTGGATCATCCTTCCAACCCTTCTTGAGGATGGGCGTCACATTCGCTAGATGCCAGTCAGCTGGGACCTCCCCAGTTTCCCAGGACTGCTGGCAAATGATGGAGAGTGGCTCCTCAAGCACTTCGCCAGCTCTCTCAGTATTCCCAGGTGGATCTCATCTGGTCCCATAGACTTGTGAGAAATGAGCTGAATTTTGCTTCAGCTACTTGGTATATTTTTTTATCAGTGTGCCTGCATTAACAGAGGAGGCTTGGTGATAGTGGAGTCTCCTCCATTGTATCCAACTAATCCTTAGAAATGCCCTAGAGTGGTCCAGAGATCCTGGTTTACGGGAAGAGAACCAGACTGATGGCTGTGATGGCAGACGATAAGTGGACGACAAAGGACTGTGATGGTGGATGGTAAGTGGACAATGAAGGACTGTGAAGGCAAATGATAAGGGAACAAAGGGACAAGCCATTGATGGCAGACGATAAGTGAACAAAGGACATGGAAGGCTGAGAAGTGGACGAAGGCCACCTGGAGGGTGACTGATGAAAATGAGGATAAGACCACCGGATGAAGTAGATGACCACCAGGGTGCTTGTAACTACTAACACTGGACAGTAGATGATAGCAAAGACTGTGAAACAATGTGTCGTATAATCAACTAATTAGAGGTGTGTAGAATGGGTGTATGCCTTGTAAGGTAAAAAGGTGTAAACTAGATCTATCATAGGTCAAGTGGTTGGGAAGAATGTGAGCTCCAACTTCTCAGCCAATGAGAAGAGAGACAGGAACTCAGGTGGCTGGGAAAAAAGGTATAAAATATCTAAAAAATTAAAGATCGGTGTGCCTCTGCTTTGAGATGCACCCGATTCAGCGCTGTTTCGTACAATAAATCTTTGCTCCGGTCACTTTGTCCTCTTTAAATTCTAAGCGTGAGCCGGTGTTTCTCACAGACTTGTTTGTGTCTAGGTGTTGGAGCAGGTGCCTCACCACCTCCCTTTGGATTATAGGGACTTCATTCTGCTCCCCGCCCCTCTCTCCTAGTTCAGGGGTCTGGATACTTAGGGAACCCCTTTCTCTACTACTAAAGACTGAGGCAAAAAAGGCATTCAGGACTTCAGCCTTCTCCTCATCCTTTGCCACTAAGTTAGCTTCCTTATCCAATAGAGGATGGAGGTTTTCCCGAGTCCTCTTCTTGCCATTAATATATTTATAGAAGTTCTTTTTATCTTTTTTAACATCCAAGGCCAGGTTGAGTTCTAGCTGGGCTTTGGCCTTTCTAATCTTTTCCCTACATAACTTTGCTACACCTTTGTAATCTTCGTGAGTGGCCTGCCCCTTTTTCCAAAGGCCATAAACTCTCCTTTTTGCCCTGAGCTGTGACCCTATCTCTTTGTTCAACCAGGCTGGCCTTTTACCCTGACAGCTCACTTTACAGCGCACAGGAACGGCCTGCGCCTGGGCTTTTAAGACTTCCTCCTTGAAAAACATCCAGCCTTCTTGAAGCTGCAGTGCTCGCAGTGTCCCACATTTGCTGTCCGCTGCCAGGAGAGCACAGATTCCTGCTGACAGCATTGGCTGAGTATAATCCTTGTATATTTTATATTCGTATCAAGATCAATACTGGTTCTTTAGTATTATAAATGTTAATTATTTAGTCTTATCCTATTAAATCTATTTATATTTCAACCCTTGTGTTTCCTTATTTTCCCTGATTCCCCTTCCTGGGTGGGGAGGGGTCATTGGATGATAGAATAATTGTCTAAACAACAATAAATTGATGCAGGTTTCTCAAACTATAACAGCTACTTTGAGAAAAAGTATCTTCAGCGTTCTGCTTGCAGTTCTCCCTTGAGTATCCACCAAATAAGTTCATCTGCAAAAAGCGAATTAGTGATTTTTTTGTGATTATATAGTTCCCATTCGGTTTCACTATGTCCAAAGGAATTGGACATACGAGGTTGGACAGTGCAGGACCCTGGCACGTCACTGGGCTCCAGAGGTGCTTCTGGATCATGTTTTTTTTTCAAACTTCACACTATTTCCCATACACACTAACAGAGGCTTTCATCCATAGCAAAGCTCAGGCACATGTGCATCCCACTGTGCAAATGCTGGGGGTTGATGGGTTTGCATCTGGGCTTCTTTCTACATTTTACATGGCAATGCAGGTTGCATCGAGGACTCCTCTTTGTGAGGCATTGGGAAATCACATGAACTGATTTGCAGAGTTGTAGTAGAGGTATCTGGCTTTGATTTTTTTTTTTATTCTTCCTGGTCCTGTTCCTACAAAAAGTACATCCAGTCCTTTGCCTGATAAAAAAAAATGACCACAGTGTCCCAATTTTTCTCAGAATTGGAACACCTATAGAACATTGCTTGCTTTGGGGATTTGTCCTGCTCACATTTCTGCCATAGGATAACTGGGATTCTGTGTGTGATAATGCACTATTCATCTTGGGAATTTATACTTGAAGAGTTCCTTTCATTTGAGGATTTAGAGTGCTTAAAAGTTAATTCATATTACATTACATTACCCTTGTGAAGCAAGTAAACATTTTCCCCAGTGCAGAAACTGAGATATTAAGAAGATCAAGACTTTGTAGACTGTGCATCCCATAGACACCTATATAAAAATGGCCTTATTTTTGAAGGTAGTTAGTACTTAACAGCTTCCACTGATTTTAGCCTCTAGCTTTTGTCACCTGCTTTTGAAGATACTGACTTAAATAAATTGCCTTGGGTCACAGGGTAATGCGTTAAATGTACTCACAGGAAGTATTTGCTTTGCTTACTCTGACATTCAAACAGAAATGCTACTTTAGCTCTCCTTACAGTCTTTAATAGTAGGGAAAAACACATCAGGGGAAAAAAACAACAACAACAACAAACAAACCCAAAACCAAACAACCAAAAAGGAGTTCATATGCGTAGCCCTATCTAGAAGTTGACAAAACGGGGTATTATGTCTTAAATTTGTATATGAGACAGTACAATTCCTGACAGGTTTCTTCATTGCTGGGCAACCAAACAATCTTGCTACGCTACAGATTTAACCAGTGACTTGCCATAACTGTTCTACAGTGTAAGCAGCACCATGAGGACCTGTGCCAGCAGCTTATTCTGCCCTGTAACTAACCAGTCCACTGGTGTGGGGAAGCGCTCAGGGCAACCATTCTCTGCTGGTGGGCTTAGTGGGATCCCAACAGAAGTAGGAGCTGGCTGCCTACAGGAAGGTTGTCTTTAAGTGCAAGAGGTTTTCTTTGAGACCAAGCTGTCACTGCAAGGCTGCCTGACCTGCTGGCATGTGGAGAGGTTTATTGTATTTGTTTGTTGAATGAGCTAAACTCCCCTTTCATTTATTTTGGGATTAAAGCTTGCTTGAGAGATTAACTGGGGAGCCTGTGGCCTTCTTTATTCCAGTCTAGAAAAAGAGAAAATGGACTATACTGGACTATTACATGGACTATAACTGTGGGGAAAAAAGTGGATCTACATTTAATATTTTCACTAGGGTAAAAGTTTATGGTTAATTTTACTATCAGGATTCACTTTATTACATTTCTCAGCTGCTTGCCTGGTAGCTGAGCTACCTCCTTGCCAAGATAACTTTACCTTAATCCCAAGAGGAGCTGGGAGAAAGAAATATGTGCTTGTGTCTCATTTGCTCCAATTCAGCCTACTATTTTAGCTCAAGTCCACTTTGATGAGCAGTGAACTGGAAAGCTGGCAAGACTTGGGAGAGAAATGGCTGACACGGGGATAGAAAGTTATAAACTGCAGCAGGATCTGCTAGGCTTCAAATTCCCAAAGTGCTGTTGTTACAGGGACAGACTCTTTGTCATGCTCAAAAAGACGGACCTCTAAGTTCCGGATATCTAAGGAGATAGTACTTTAGGGAGTGTCCCTTCCCTCCCCACAGAGAAGATGAAGCCTCTAAGAAATGCTGTTTGAGACTGGTATGAAATGTGATTCTACGTTTATTTGCTACCAACACTGCCTGAAACAACCCTTCACTTGCTCCTCTTCTCCCTCTCCCTTTATTCTTTCAGCTGGATTAGTTCCCCCATCCTGGTCACATGTGGTTGTATAAGCAGCTGAATAATGTGTTAAAAAAAACCAAAACTGCAGTAAGAAATAAGACAGGGACAATAAATGTCAGGGGAAAGAACAGAGCAGAGGCTCTACAGAGCAGTGTAAGTGATGCTGCCAGGCACAGCCACACTCAGATTCTCACGGTTTTGCAAAAATAAGAAAAATATATAAAATGCTTAAAAACTATGTGCAGTGTAATTTTAGACTTATGGCTGAATTAACAAATATTGAATAGCAACTATAGCAAGTTGAAAACAGCTATTATATATGCACATTAGAGAACATGAAATGAAACTTAATTTTCTGACATCAGTTTTAGTTTAGCAATATTGAGATTCTACACCTTGCATAATTTTTGCTGATTTTTTTTTTACAGTAAAACTGTACCTCTGATACCTATATCTACTTCCCAGACAGGTCAGTACTTTTCTCTTAAACATTTGGCACCAACTGCTTCTCAAAGATAGCATGATGAACTAGAGGGGCTTTGAGGTTTCTCTGTTAGGCAGTTCCTGAATTCCTGTGTGCTACACTACAGACAAAGAACATCCTACCATAAAAATAATTAAATTAAATATAATATTTAAAAATGTGTCAAAACAATGTTTCAATTCGCCTTATTTGTTTATTATTTCATAATTTTGATTAGGTAAAATGTTTAAGTGACTGAATTTTCAGGATGGTGAAATACTTTGACCTGTAGAAAATGCTCAAAGATTATGAATACTCTTTACTGCCTAGCTGTAAGAACGGTTGACAGATACGAGTGAAATTGAAGAGGTTTGGGTAAAAGTATTAGATAAACTACTTTAGTAAGTTCACACATTCCCAATTCAGTTAAAAATCCTTCTCTTGCCAAACAAAAAACCCAATCCTAGACCTGGAAAGCAAAAATAAAGACCACAGAGAAAGGTCTTACACTTTTTTCAGAACATAGTCACTATCTATTGCAAGAATTCTTAAATTGTTCAGCTTACAGAATATTTTAAGCTCCACTGGCATTGTAGAAGAGTAAGTTAATTCACAGATAAATATTCTTATGCCCCAATTTGGAAGGAAAATCAAAAGAAATTATTATACAAAGATGAATCATGTAAGAAAATTTACAGAATACATTAGCTTAATAAGAAAAGATGCAAATAATCAAATGCAAGAAATATATTTTCCTGCAGATTGTAAGAGAGGTGATTGGGAGTAAAAGACAACCAACTGTTGGCCAACTACCACATCCTACTGGACATCAAGTGAATTGTCCCTCAGAGCCTTTAAAAGTCAGATAGTTCTCTGTCTAGCGTTACCAACTCTTTAAACTTTTAAATTATCCCGTTAAAAGCCTTTCATGGAATAGGTAAATTCTTTCATCTCTTCTACAATGGCTGAATATTGAGAAGTTATTTTATAAGTAGCTATACATTTCACTACAGGTTTTATTAGCTAAAACCAGTATTTCACCACACTTGTTTTACTAAGGTTCTTAGAAGTGAATATCTGATTTGTATAACACTAACTCTTCCACTTATGTATTTCACAGTAAAAATACCTGCTTTAGAGACAGGGTTAAATATGTTCTTTTCTGAATTTTGTCATACTAATAGTTTTGCATGAAAAACAATATAGCTACCAAAACTTTACAGGTTCCTTTACTTTCAATGGGTGCGTGTTTAGGCAACCAAACTCTTAGTTTGGTTAGTGCTTAGTTATGCAACCCTGTGGGAGAAAATGATATATGTAATCAATATTCAAAGCTATGTGCAATTACTTATAGAGAACTATTTTTCAAGGATTCTCAGTCTGGATTCTCTTACAAGACTCATGATGCTAATATCATAATCTAGAACATTTTAGATATTGGAACTTTTTTGGGGTTGTGTGAATGGTATCTCCTGTCAGTGGAGTTTCAGAGGTCAAGGCTTTATCAGGGAGAGTTAAACCAAAGAAGTTTAGTCTGGGGTTACATCTGAACTAGAATTTATCTTTTACACAGGTTTGGAACTGAGCAACTGTTTTCAACAACATTAATAATGACTATAAAAGACATTATTATTGCCAAATGATTTTCATACAGAAAAAAATTATTTTCTTCACTATCCTTATATTCAAAAAGCATCACTATGAAGAAGTCGTAAACAAAGAAACTCCTAGCTCTGCTTGAAAGGGAACTTTTCTAGGGTTGTTTCTTCACCTGTGCCCTGGTTTCCAGATGATAGCAAGGCATGCTTATCGTGGCAGGAAATAGTCTGGCAGGATGCGGTCCTTTCTCAGTACCCACTCAGCCTCCACTACTTGTTTTAAACCAAAAAAGACAAAATGTAAAGATCTCTAATGGTTGAAACTGAAACACATCAACTCAGGAACAGTGTGGTGAGTAGGACCCAAGAGGTCATCGTCCCCCTGTACTCAACACTGGTGAGATCTCACCTCAAGTACTGTGTCCAGTTTTAGACCCCCTACCACAAAAAAGACATTGAGGTGCTGGAAGGGCAACAAAGCTGGTGAGGGGTCTGGAGCACAAGTCTTATGAGGAGAGGCTGACGGAGCTGGGGTTGTTTAGTCTGAGGAAGAGGAGGCTGAGGGGAGACCTTATCATGCTGTATAACTCCCTGAAGGGGGGGTGTAGAGAGGCGGGGGTCTGTCTCGTCTCCCAGGTCACAGGAGATAGGACAAGGGGCAATAGCCTCAAGTTGTGCCAGGGGAGGTTTAGATTGGATATTAGGAAACATTTCTTCACGGAGAGGGTTATCGGGTGTTGGAATAGGCTGCACAGGGAAGTGGTTGAGGCACCATCCCTGGAGGTGTTCAAAAGACGGGTTGACATAATCCTTAGGAATATGGTTTAGTGATTTTTGTCAGGGTTAGGTTGATGGTTGGACAAGATGATCTTTAAGGTCCCTTCCAACCTAGACAATTCTATAATTCTATGATTCTATGAACTCTTCTGCCATTTCACCTTCTCCCTGCTGTTGGACACTTATATGCTGCTCAGCTTTGTGTTGGGCCAGGTGCTTGTCAACCCTTTATTGAGCTGATTCAATTCAGAAGAATTGAATTAGGTAGAAAAGTGTCAAGTTTTCTGTTGGTTAGTGAGCTAAATGGATCATGGAAGGGTCTGCTGAGCGTGCAAGACAGCACAAGGATGGGGACACTCTGGGCTGGAAGGGTGAGAGGAAAGTAAGGAAGAGAGAAGCAGTAGAGACAGAAAGGGGGTGTTTACTCCCCTGTTTTGGTGACAATGAACTATTAAATCTGCTCAGTTGCTTGTGCAGATCATGAATCCATCACTTCAATAAGGGAAACAGTTCATAAGGAGGTCAATCAAACTCCAGCTTCTTTCTTGCCTGCTAATGCAGTGAAAACTCTTGCTCAACATCATTAGGCCATAGAGAAGTGTTCAAAAGAATTGTCCACTATCCCAAAAAAGACTCCACAAAAAGAAACTGAGATAGCCAGTGCTTGGAAATCCATTACCACCCTATCAATCCCTACTTGCCAGGGTATGTCTCCTTCTTATCTAGAGAATTCTTATCTTCTTATCTTCAATCTTGAGAATCTTCTAATCTCGACAATTAGATGTTAACAGCATCTTCAGCCTGTCCCATGTTTCCAGCTGTTCTAAGTTTCACACGTGTACTGTGACACTCTCATAATTGTCTTTTAGACCAACGGCTGTTTATCACATTTTCTCAGTGCAAGGCCACAGCCCTCTCCTACTCTGTGAACCCAGGCTCCAGATGTGTCAGGTCAACACTTCCCTATTTGCTGTACATAAATTTATCATGGAGCAGAGGAGAGGTGTTAGCTCTGCGTCAGATCTGTGCTACTTGACAGGGGTCATCCTCAACAGTTGGTAGCCTACTTATCTTCAACCCAGTGCTCTTTACTTACTCATGGGATCCCAACAGCAAATTCTTCCTTCATCATAACATAAATGGTGTCGCAAGTGCTAAGGAAGAAAATACCTGATGGGTGTAGTGTTTAGTATGTTTAGGTACGTAGTACTGTATCAATGGCATGGCTCAATTTTGAGTGGTTGCACTGCAAAGATTGTTTCCATGGCCTTAGTGTGTGGTTATTTGGACGGTAGCTGCCATGTAGAGGGCATAACCACAGACGGATTGGTGGTGGATCCTTTTCATGGTGCACAAAGTATGGGAAGAATAGCAAGTGGTTCTGTGATTTGGTAGTGCAGTTTTCATCCCCTCATATCAGGGTTCAAGCATCAGAGATGGGTTAAAGTTTGTCTGCAGGCTGTGTGTCACGGGAGAACTTCTGAGGAAGAGAGAGGCTTCCTGGGCCCACAGAAATACAAATAATTTTGAAATACTGGTTCTCATTAACGTAAAAAGACCTATTAATATTGCATACACACAGTTGACTACTAAACGTATTAGGTTAGGTTTTACAGATTATTTCATAAATGTGATTCATATACATTCCTCTCCACGTAAAAACAGTGAATGTATCTTGTTGAATTATGGTAATATTGAGGAGCATAGAGAAAGGAGTCTGCCCACCAGGTTTAAAAATAGAAAATCCAAGTCATCCTGTCCATATGGGACCAGAAAGATAATTTTATTGTAAGTTTTCCATCTTTATTTTCACTTGATTTTTCTGTTAAAGTTCTAGTGATTCCAGTATTTGTCGCCAGATGGCACTGCAGTGATATTATCTTGTAACTACTCTTCATGCCCCAGTGGTAGCATAATGAGGTCATCTTCAGATAATCAGAAAGGTATGCATCACTACTTCAGATTGCATTAAGCACTTCTTCCTCCACACCATTATGTTTATACCACCAGGCTTGCTGGCAAAGCTATGAAAGCTAGTGTTTTTAATTCCGTGGCTGAGGGAGCTGGAGTTATTCAGCCTGGAGAAAAGGAGGTTGAGATTGCTCTCTACAACTACCTGAAAGGAGCCTGTAGAGAGGCGGGGGTCAGTCCCTTCTCCCAAGTCACAGGCAATAGGACAAGAGGAAACGGCCTCAAGTTGTGCCAGGGGAGGTTCAGATTGGATATTAGGAAAAATTTTTACACTGAAAGGGTTATTAGGCATTGGAATGGGCTGCCCAGGGAAGTGGTTGAGGCACCATCCCTGGAGGTATTCAAAAGACAGGTTGACATAGTGCTTAGTTGTCGTTGTTGAAACGGACATAATACACACATAATTCCATGAGCAAAAGCCCAAAAGACCCAACTTTATTGTTTTAACAAGCCTTTTTATATCTTTCTTAGGAACGTGTGTCCATACATAATTGGTTCAGTCAAAGATCAACAGTTCATAATTGGATAACTTTTTCCTTCTTTGTTCTCTGCTGCAACTTCGGTAACTTTCCTCTGTTGGCAGGCTGACAGCTCCTAAATCTTGTTGACTCCCTTCTTCTCAGGACTCTCAGGCCTCTTCAAGGATACACTGGTATCTGCTCAAGGTCGATGTTAACCTCACATTCCGATCCCTCGGACCAGCCGAGGTTTTCCACAAATATGAATATTTGTATTTAAGAATTAAAGTCAATTGCCACATATAATACCCAATATTGGCTTAATGTTAATTTTTACTAGAACATTTCATAGAATCAGAATCATAGAATCATGGAATGGTTGGAGTTGGAATGCACCTTGAAGATCATCTAGTTCCACCCCACTGCCATGGGCAGGGACACCTCCCTCTAGACCAGGTTGCTCAAAGCCCCATCCAGCCTGGCCTTGAACAATTCCACAGCTTCCCTGGGCAACTTGTTCCTGTGTCTCACCACCTTGACAGTAAAGAATTTCTTCCTAGTATCTAATCTAATTTTGCATCTAATCTAAATTTGCAGAAAATAAAAGCAAAAATGGTGTGTAAATATTTTAGGCAAAGAAATGTATAGTTATAACAAGCATTACTTTTTATTATAATGCCATAGAAATATCTAGTTATACTCCTAAAGACTGGAGCTAAATTGAGTATGAAGTTATTGCTTCGAGGCAGAAATGTAATTATGGATCATTATGAGCCACAGAAGCCTTTCCTATCCATGTCACAAATGGATGTTTCCAAGAATCACAAAGAACTGGCAAGGGCCAGTTACTTTGAGTTAATAGAAGTCAAAAACTAACCTGACAGTTCATTGAAAGATGCTGTATACATGCTATGCAATAAACGTCTTCAAAGGGTTCAGATGAAAGTCTTGAAAGTAGATCCAGTGTTATTATGGAATTTTAATTGGAAAGGAAAAGCCAGCAAAAATTATAAGTATTCTACAGGTACAAGGAATGTGCATTTATGACTGGATTGCTTTGAATAAAATCTGATGTATTCGGAAGAGCTGAGCTGGATGCTGAATTCCTTCTTTGAAAACTGTCTGAACAGAACAATTTTCAGCTGAATCTGCAAATTGACTGATACAATATGAAGAAACACTAAAACATGTTCCCAGATCACAAGGTGGTAAAAAAATTAGAGTGCCATAGAATAGTTCTGACTGGAGGGTCCCTCAAAAGATCATCTTTTCCAAGCACCAGTTCAGAAAAGGACTAAGTTCAATGCTAGACAAGAGACATTATCTAAGTAAGTTTTGAGTATCTTCACTCATGCAAACTGCACAACCTCTCTGGATGACCTATTCTAATGTGACTTTCTTCATGGTAGAATTTTTTTTCCTAACATCTAATAGTACTCCTACACTCATAATCATACTAAATATAAAGTATTCATAAAGATATAGTGTCATGTTTGATTTTGAAAGACAATATGCATCTAGAAATTCCACACAGATGAGCCCTACGCACCTCTTCAATCCCATAGAACAATCTGTAAATTGAACTTAAGTTAGGATTTTGCAAGTCAGTATGGTTGAATTTTACTCTCAAATATAAGTATTACAAGATAACTTGACTAGATGCACGGATTAACCTGTCTTTGGATTTATCATATCTACTTAAATTCAGCACATCACATTTAAAACAATACTGTTCAGCTGCATGGAAAAATTTTAAGGAAAGTCAAAAGATTAATAAAAAAATAAAAAAAATAATGGGTAATATTTAAAAAAAAACCTGATCATTCTTATGTAATAATATATGTTAAGAACTACAGGATAATCAATTCTGACTGTATATCAGGATTTAAAAAAAATGTGATATATAGCTCCTTCATTGAAAAGGAATAGACTGGCACAGTTTTCCCAGCAGAGAAAATTAAATGATGACGGGTGGTCTGTCAAGAAATGGTATTACATTAGCAGAATGAGAAGTGATTACAAACACAGAAATCCAATAACCAGAGAAAGAAATTATCAGCCATTGGAACAAGCTTGGCTCCCTGCCAAGTCTTACATAACTTCAAAAAAATTATCTTACAGAGGAGATTGAATTTACAGATAGATTTGAACATCAGGAGTTAAGATTTGTTTAACCTTATTTTACCATTACCGTTTTTTTTTTTCTCCAGAAGTGGCTTCAGTAACATCTGGAGATAGCCTGGTGGAATAAATCACTCTTCTAGCATAAGAAGTTATGTTAGAAACTGACTATTAGTGTACTAGCAGTAATAGCAAGATTTTTGCTGTGTACTAGTATACTGGCAAGGAATTCATCGAGTTTCACCAATGAATAGTCTGTAGAGTGACTCCAGCATGATTTTGAACAGGAACTATAGAACATCCACGATGCAAATGTCTTTGACCTCATTCAATTCAGGTAAGAAATGAAAGATCATTTGAGTCGCTTTAACTAAAATATGCAGGATAACCCTTTTTTTTTTTTTTCCCCATTAGATTTTAGGAAAAGGTGCAAGGTGTCCCATCCAGAGACCAAATTCCTTTCTGATTTGCAGGGCAATCTTCCACAGGGAAACAAATTATGCCCCCACATCTTGGAAAACTCTGAAAAGAAACCTAACAAGGATACAATTGCCAACATGAATTGATGCCAAAAGAGTAAATGTTGTGTTTTAAAGTCAGGAACTTTGAAGGTTTGCAATGCACACAATCTGTGTATGTAATTTAGGTCATTGATTTGTGCCCTGTTCCTCTCTTACTTCCTGCCTTTTAAATCTAATGGCTTGAGTATTCGGTTTCATGTTCATGTTCTGCATACATTACTTATTTCTATATGTTTCACCAATCATCCACTAGAGTGCAAACAAAGGAAAGAATACCAAGTAGGTGCAATAGATGTGCAGCATCCACACATACAGTGATGCCCCAAGAGGGTAGTGAGTAACCTTACTAGCATCACAGTGTGTTACTACCTACCATACAGCTAGGCATTTTTGGAGAGAATTAGAAAAAACATGGGGAGTTGGTTGAAAATATTTTGAGTCAGAAATTATCATTAGAAAACTACAGGAAAGCAGTTTGACAAAACACAGTAAATTCCAACAGTACATAAAAGGGGCAAAGATATTTTAGTTTTTTGGTCATGCAGATCAGACCAATAAGGATAGAAGCTATGATCACAGAATCATAGAATATTCATGGTTAGAAGGGACCTTTGAGATCATCAAGTCCAACCACCAAAAAAAAAACCCACCCCAAAAAATCCCCAGCTTCCCCCCCAGAACATCTCAAACCAACACACACACCACACCCACCCACAGACAGACAAAACCCAACAATCTCAGGCATTAGAGCATGCCCTGAAGAGCCATGTCTACACGTTTCTTAAATGTCTCCAGGGATGGTGACTCTACCTTGTCCCTGGGCAGGCTGTTCCAGCACCTGACCACTCTTTCAGTAAAGTAATTCTTCCTAATATCTAATCTAAACCTCCCCTGCCGCAACTTCATACCATTTCCTCTGGTCCTGTCATTATTCACTAGTTCCTCTCCTGGTGGCAAGAAGGTAGGGGATCCTCTGTCTCTCGTGGAGAGGCTCCTTTTCCCTAAGGATGGCAGGCTGTTTGTCCCCCAATCAATTTCCTTTTCACATTCCCAAATGGTCTTTTCTCTTACTACTTGCTCTTTAAGCTCAGCCACCAACCAGGCTGAGCAGATCGTGGACCTGCTCACAGCGCACACAGGCGCTGTCTTTGCTGACCTCCCGCAGGAGTGACAGGCAATCCCTGGCAGCCCCTCGCCCAGACGGCTGCGTGTCGCTGCGGCAGGCCGTTTTGGCATGCTTTATTCCTTTTGACTGTGGCTGCAGGCCGAGCGGAGACCACCTTGGATGTCTGTGCTCTCTTCAGCCCGGTCCGCCCGAGCTCCCCTCGCACCCACCAGTCACGCGCAACCATCTCGCGAAGCTGCCACGGCCCCACCCATCCACTCAGGACCTGCTCTTGCTGCGTTTAAACCTCCGCGCGGCTTCTGGCCACGCCCCCTCCGCGCCTGATTGGTTGTCGCGGACTTCCGGGTTCCCTCTGGGGCTGGGGCTGGGGCTGTGAGCCGGGGGGGAAGCTGGGAACCCCCCTGTGCAGCGCCACCCAACCCTCTCAAATGTGGCTCTAAGTCAAGATTTCAATGCGATGGTCAGGCAAGGATAATTTGCGCAGATTGGTTTGCCCTTCACTGTGTTCTACCTATCTTCTGAAGTCTTCATTCTTTGTCATGCTTCACAAAATTGTATGCTTACACAGAAAAGCAACACAATTTTTGCCTTAATTACTGGGAATATGAGAATAAATTCTGCCCGGAAAAAGCAATACCATGGCTGCATACAAATATAGTGCTGATTGATCAGCATGGCTGGAAAATAACACGGAGCAATTATTAATTGGATTTCAAGCTTGATTAACTTTCTAAGAAATCTATCTCTCACGACCCATCACTGCTTTTGATGATTAACAAGACTTGCCTCCCTTTTCTAAAACCCCTACAGCTCACTGCGTGGCAATAGCAGAGCATAAATGCATACATAAGAGATAATATTACTCTACTTGCTTTGGGTCTGGAACTGAGCTATTTATTTTCAGCCTAGGTTTAACGATCCAAACAGCTTGGCTTTCTATCCATTCTCAGCTACTTACAGCAACATTTTCCATAGGCCAATAAGCTTTCAATCCAAACCAAGACCATTTTATTTCCTCATTATATGGTGGTGGTTTTTTTTTTGGAGGCCAAATTCTGATTTCTGCTTTCAGCTTCAATGGCAATTTGTCAGAGAATAAGAGAACCCAGGCCTTATAAGAAAGTCAGTGCCAAATATGCCATGAAATAAATTTTTTTCCACTGGAAATAATAAGACCAGATCATATGATAAATGGCCAGCTGTTATTTCTGGATACATGACACAGTATAATTGCACAGTACGCTCTACTTCCATTCAAATCTCATTTCAAATATTTGTTAACACTTCATATTTTGAACAATTTCAAGGTACATGCTCTGAAATTCTCCTTATTACAAGAAAATACAGGTTTTGCTTAAAAGAGCCAAACTTCTGCAATTATAAGGACACTGAGGAATGAATTAATCAACTGTTCACAGTATACTTCTGATTTAGTCTCACTTACTCAACAAAGATTCAGGAGTAAATAAATACTGTTAATATATGTTTAGAAAAGTAAAATATATTTTCCAACTCCTATTCAGTAGGGTGTTTAGATATATTCTACAAATATCTTCAAAAGTTTCTTTAACCCAGTTCTACTGCAGATTCTACAAAAGATTCACCTCAGCAGAATGATGATAGGGCTTTTATTGACCCCTTCAAAGACCATCATTTTCATATCATTTGACACGCACATGTGATATGGCAGCGGCTGGGAGATCTGCACCTCTTCCCTTTTCTGTAACCCTTATTGTTTTTATGTTCAGCCCTTGGTGGCATTCCTGTAGTACATGATCATGCAACATGCAAACTACAGTAAACACAGCTCATTCAACAAACTACTGTCAGAGGATCTCTCGAATCGGATCAGAAATTATTTGTAACATGGCTCTGAATTGTTCAGTCTTTTATTTATTTCTTTAGCTGGACAAAAGAGATGGATTTGGCATTGTGACAATCTCAGCTCTGCTGTGGGCCAGTTGCCATGTGTTAGTTGATGAAGACCTCCAGTTTCTGCTCTTTATTATGGCTAAACAGACTAGTTTAATGAATATTAGTGTCAATTCACTGAAATGCCAAGTTATAATCAACTCAACAACGGAAAAAAAGTTAGTTTCCAATAAAAAGTGGGGAAAAAATCTTCCATGGGGAGAAATTGCAATCTCAAGTTGGTCTAGGATGAGGAAACAAGCACATATGCTATCTGAAGGCTCCTGATTACTGAACTAGTCTAAAATTCCAAGCTATTATCTTTCCTTAATTAGCATTTAACAACACACTTTAGCATAATGAGGATCTTGCAAAGTAACCTCCAGTCAAAAGGAGGATTAGACAAGAGCAGAGAAAATAAATGAGTCCCACAAGAAAAACCTTCCATCACCCTTTTCACCACTTCTGTGTGCTTCATGCTTATTACATTCTGGCTAAGAATTAAGCTGAATGTCCAAGATGAATGTGAGAAATTATGAACTCATAGTGCTCATATCACATCACCCACATGGAACTTTGTCTTCCAAGCTACAGGCAGGAGTAGCAACTGATCATTTCTCACACAGCATCATAAGCCATTATAATGTGTACTATTACAATGATTTAAAGCCTGTAGGCTTTTAAGGGACATCATATTTAATGTTATCTACCTGAGCTAAACCATACTTCATTTTATTTTTGTGCTGCTTTACAAAACGAGGATGCGGTTTTGTTGTTTGCTTTTAAATAATCACCCTGCAGTGTGATGGAGTATCCCAGGCAGAATTAGACCTTGAGTGTCTGACTAGCTCAGTATAGCAAAGCAGCACTAAGCAAATGCAGAAATCTCCCTAGTCTCATTCTGCAAGGCCAGGAATGAGCCACGTCACCACAAATGATCAAATCATACAAAGCAAGAAAATGTCTAAATGCCATTTGACTGTCATTTAATTTTTTCAAGGTTTTCATATTATTGCTGTTTATTAAGTAGATTATTTCAACACTAGCACTCTCAAAGACAACCTCACCCTCCCTTTTCTGGAAGATATTACTTTCCCTTCTTCTTTATGAATTCTTTAAGACTAAACACTTCAAACTTTCTGTGCAGGTATGCTTCATTCTGGCTACATGTTCTCCTTAATACCTTTTTAACCTGTCATCTGACTTCATTTTTACTTAATGAAGGAACATATTTTCAAAGATAATTAAATTTTTTAAGTTGCATGGAAGCTTTTGTCCAAGAGGACTACATAAACATCAATGCTGAGGAGATAGGTAATGTATGAATTCAAACCTTTTTAGACTCCATGGAATCTGTCTGGGCAATGAAGACCTTACAATTCTCCAGACAGGAAAAAAAATGATGGAACATGATAGAAGCAAGGTGCTGAAAATACAGTACAGACACCAGACTGACTATATTAAGCAGAAGCTAAGGAAGAAATGCTTGGAAAGAAAATTCAGCGTAAGGCAAAATAATTAGTTCATATGGAAACAGAGTGCCTACAGAGAATTCACCTGGCTTTTCAAGAAAGCTAAAGACATAGCACGACTCTAAATAAATCCTCTTTGGCTTCTCACTCTGTGGGGAGGAAGGGAGAACTGTGAGTTCCCCAAACCTTTTATTGAAGCAGCTTTTCCTTAATAGCTTGGGGTAAGAGAATTCACCCATCTTGCCACAAAAGTGCTGCTGAGGCATTCAAGCAGCTTATGGTTTTTAAGAAAAGAAAGTTGCTGCAGATTTCTTACCCCCAAAGCATTCGGGTTATCCATGCTGGTTTGAAGAGCCCTGTGACACTCAGACCCGACATGAGTCACTGTGTCAATCCATTCTGCATCTTAAGAAAAATACTTCTCCCCAGACACCCACTGCTGGTTTTGACAGTAGAATCTTTGGGAGTAAAATTCAAAGCATAATGTATTGCACTGTAGGCAAAAAAAGTACAAAGGATGGGTGGACCAATAGGCTTTTAATGTTTGTAATTTTCTGTTCATGCTGGGAGGAAACCAGTAGAGACAGCACTTTTAAAATACGTGAGGCAGCTGTTGTTGGGGTGTGTAGACAGGCTGTGCTAGCTCAAGGCATTGCAAATAATATTTTTTGCAATGTCTTTTAAGATACTCAGACAGAGACAGATTACAAAGCACCATGGTATCAACTACAGGCAGTCTCTTATCCAGACTCTTAGAAAAGTAATAACAAGGGAAGGTGATTGCCAATCCGCATTCAGGTAGTTTCACTCAGCTATGCTGGAGAAGCCTGCCCACTCTGTATCTGTCTCATAGCTTTTGTCAGCATCAAACCTCACGCTAAGATTTTTAAAGACAAAACACATGGATAAAGATGAATACCTTAAAAGCCTTAGTACAAATGTAACTAACTTGTTAAATACCTTTAGCTGGTATCAAGAATAATTTGCATTGGAAATGGATTTTTATTTATTTGTTCAGTTAAGTAGGGGATAAAGTTCTAAATTGTTCTAAGACAGCTGTTTCCATTTTAGCTGATGTAAATGGATAATCATGAGATCTTGTACACACAAACAGGTGGGGCCATTAAATGCCTTCTTCCTCCATTCAAATGCCTCAACTGATCCCCTTTAATATAGCCACTAAAATCCGTACAAAGCTTTCCTAATGAAACCACAGGGAAACTGCTGGTTCATTTGGGATTTCAAAATCAATTACAATATCCTGTTTCAATTAAACAAGGAAGTTTTCATTCACACTTAGGTCCAGCTCCTTTCTGCAAGTTGCCATAGAGGCTGAGGATAAAAGCAAAGGCTCTGTCAGAGGGCAAAGAGGAAAGTTCTAAAAGGGGATGAGATTAGCGTATGGCTTTGCAAACATGTTATGAGATTATTTCTTATCTCTCCAGTGTTTCTACTTTCCCAATATGGTGGTGGTAGGTAGGACCTGGATCCTGTCAAGGCAGTACTGGCAGAACCAAAACCCTATATTTGATTTTGGTTTCAGGTTTAGTATTATTTTAAGTAGCAAAGCCAAATGAAATGAATTTGCCAGCACGGCATGTTGAAGGCAGAAATCTCACATAGTACGGGTGCAGATCAGCTTCTGGAGAATCCAGCTGTTTACTTATAAATTCATGTTTCTCATAAAGACAGCTGAATAAATCAACTTCCATTGACTAAGAATATTCTGCCTCAGTGCAGTTTTCCAACAGCTTTGGAAAACAAACTGCATGGCTAAGCTAGATAGCTTTCTTTTCACTGGGAACACTTTATTATCACAGCAGTGAGGTCTTACTAAAAATATATAATCAAAATGAAGTACCCCAAATACCCACACTGTGTTAAAACTCATCCAATCTACTCAGTCAGTTAATACAGAACATAAGAGAGAGGTCTGATGATTATGAAGTGTCTTCACATTCACCATGACACTCGTGCATGTCATGGGACATGACATAATGTGCTCCATGGGTTGCACACTTCGCACCAATAGGAAAAAAATGGGCAGGAGTTTGCGTATTTACTGACCAAAAAAACCCCCTCCAAAGTCCAAGGTAGATCAGAAAATGCAACCATATTTAATCAGGTGCATCCCCAAACCTCATGTTTTCTTTTCAAGGAAATTAAATTAGAAAGATGAGACTGACTTGCATGCTTGCACAACACTGACTCAGTAGAAAGCTAATAGATTAATGATAAAGGCACCAAGATTCATCTGCTGAGTTCTGGGGCAGGTTGCTCTACTTGTAATATATTTTCTAGGTAGTATTGAAGTGTATAGGTATCCCAGTGTTTAATATAAATGATTATTTTTCTTGTGTTTTTACTGTTTACTATTTTGCTCTTTTAAAATGCTGACATGCAATGACAGATCAAAATCAAAATTTAGATAGCTGTTTGTATAAAAAGAATGAATCATTCTGCTTATTAATTCGTATTTAATCCTCTGTGGCTGACAATGTCAGCTTGACAAACTTTTTAATACAGTTTACTTACTGATCTCAAAGGCCTCAGCCGTTGGTATGTTGTTTATTTTGTGGCAGCATTTTAAAACCAAGTCAATAAAAATCAAAGGTCTGAAATCACATGTATTGAATTTTCCTTGTGATATTTCATAGGAATAAAACTTATTTTAGAAGAAATCATAGCATGTCACAAAAGTAAATGCAAATCTCCCCAATGGAACATGAAAATCATAGAAACAGACAAAAATATTGAAAATTATATTTCATGCACATTCTACACAAAAATGAAGGTTTTCTAACAATGCATTTTAAAAATTGGTGGCAGTTGCTAGTTCTAAGGAAGGATTTAACAGAAAGAAAAATAGCTATAAATTTAAAAGTTCATAAGACTTCAAGAGCTGAAACTGGCAACAACAAAATAATGAAGAATTAATATTTAAATATAGGAAAGAGGAAAACACAAGGAAAGCATGACTTAAAGTAGTGGAAATAGTGAGTACCAAAAAAAATGTAATAGATGAAGAACTTAAAAGAATTTTTAACAGATAGTGTCAGAGAAGCATATATATCCTTTGTCATCAAGGTGGTAAGTGGATGTGAATAACTACTATGGGTACATAGAATGGAATATAGCATGGGAATCACTGCCATAAAAATAAAATATGCCAGTGTATGTCAGAAATCTTATGAACCCAAACCCATGCAGTTTCAGATCGGGGTAGGAGTAAGTCTAGGAATATATATATATATTTCTAGTCTAGAAAGTATATATATGTGTGTACACACACACACACACTTTCTCTGTGTGTTCTCCTAGCCTCTGATTTTTTCCATGTTGGTGGATAGGCTTGCTCATTCCTTATGGAAATCACCAAGAAACTACAAAGAGGCATGGAGGTTAAAGTAGTTCTTTAAAGAAAGAATCACTTATTCTGAATAATCATGCTATGAATTTATCTAAACTGTATAACCATATACATTCATTATTGCTATTTCCTGTCTCTGACTTGTTTGTATTCTTCCTGGTTCAAGAAAGTTTTTTTTCACGCCAGCCTCCCACTGATGTCAGTGAGTTATAATTTAAATTAAAAGTATGTCAGCAGCTGAATCAGCAAGTGGTCAGAAAGTGAAGAAAAATACGTAAGTCATAAAAATGAAAGGGGAAAAAAAGAATGAAGGGTTGAGATAGGGTAGAATGTAACAATTCCTCAGTACACTTCAAATTCACATTTGACTCATGTTTACATTTGCCCTGAATTATTTTTTTTTCTTTCTGAAACCTGAAACATTTAAAATATAGAATCTAAATTAAAAGTAAACACTAATCTGTTTAATGTCAATGAGCTTGAACTCACCAAGCCTAATTTTTCAAGGAATAATATTAGGATTGAGGTAAGATGTTGAACTAGCATAACAGAAAAAAAAAGGTTGGAATCTCTGCCATCTTCAGCAATTAAACTTATAGCACACAGAGCCCAGCTGAGGAACTTGGGTAGTAAAAAAAGAAATAGTAATATCCTCAAATTACTGATGCAGTGATACAATGATAAATTTTACATCATAATACAGTGATAAAGCTTACTGGCAATTCTAACTAGATCCCAGCTGGAAGACATTCCCCTCATCAAAGCATGCCACATAAAAACTCATTTAAATGTCTATGCATAATTTGCCATCTGAAAGTTTTAACCAGATACTCACAGATACACATATTCTCTTACTTCAGTGATGCAAATAACTTTTTTCCAGCTTTTTTTGAAAAAGTTAGGGAAATTCTGTCTGTTTTCCCCTTCTGATGTTGTAACTATATTAATGTGAAAATGAGCAGCCGTTGAAGCTTTCATTCAGAATATCCTCAGACATTTAAAGCACAACTCTTTAAGGATGGTTTATGTCTAGCAGATGCTTTACTATAGACCTTTAGCCTTCCAATCCACAAGCAATTAAGATGTCCTTTCAACCAAACTACAGAAGCAGTTATTCACTCTGCAGTCCGATTAATTGTTTGGCGGACCTGCATTGGTATGTTTTGGGGTTTTTTCCTATACAGTTGAAAAGAGTCGTTTTGAAAGAACATTCATAAAATCAAAAGTGTAGTATCAATTGTAACTTTAATAAATTCATAATTGGCTGATTTTGGCAGTCTTCAGCTATACAGCAATGTACCTTAAGCCCTCACCTGAATTACTCTCCTTTCTGTGCCCTAGAATTTTTTTTTTTAGAGAAACTGATGGAAGCCCAAGAAATGCCAGACCTGGGAAAAAAGTAGGTGCTGGGGCTATACACAGGTTTGGAGCAAGAGAGAGTACAAGGGAACATTTTTTTCCTGGTCCAAAGCTGTCTACAGTTTTAACATTTATATTATGCTTCATGTAAATTAATGTGTAAAAATGAGTTGCTTGTCTAAGGTGCTCCATAAAGACTAATTTCTCTTGAAATCTTGCCCCTGCAAAATATTCTGTGATCTGATTACTTTTAGGCCATAGATCATAACCTGCCACCATCTGACAGATACTTTTTATAATATATATATTAATAGAACACAGCATTCAGATCAGACAGCCTGAAAGTGCCTTGCAGACAGAAACTCAACGAGCCTCCTAAATCGTATTTGCTGGCTGACTATTTTACCCTGGCTGGGAGAGAAATTTGGAGTAGTTGCATTGGTAGTGCATAGCAAACTACAATAGTGGCATAATCAAGATTTTTAAATATCAGTCCTCGTGTCCAACCAAATTACCAAATAGCTACTTTTCTGCTCTTATGTGTTTTCATTTTACCCAGTTTACATGATATGCTCAATATCTTATATTGCAGTGCTGGATTATCACTGGCATATAGAAATATTTGTTTGCAAAATACACTGAGCTTCAAAGTTTATGAACAGAAGACATGCTTTGGAGTATGCAAAATATCATTTCAAGCACACTCTAATGCTTCACTGGGACTAGTGCTTAAATTTCAATTGGGATTTTTGTGCCTTCATTTGCTTCTCTTCATTTTGCTTTCCTTCATTTTGGCCTTCTTCATTTTGCTCTACAGCCCCGGTTATTATATTCAAGGCCAAGAAAATCCAAATTCTATGCCAAGCTTTTAGGGGAAACACATCTATCTTCAATAGATTACTGTTTTCCTTCCTTTCTTTTTTAGAAGGACTTGACTTCTTAAAATTTGCTGTAAATTTTTCTGTTGAAAAATAGAGAACTTGCTTGCAAAACACTGAGATCAAATATATTAGCACTGTGATTCAGTAAATTGTGAATCAATTTGTGAATTACCATCAGCTCTCAGATCACACCTCTGATTCTCAACCTTCATCTTTCACAGGAAATAACCTAATGATTGTGACAAATCTAGATTTTAAATTCAAATACGTTAGATGAATCTAATTCTGCTACTCCTGGAGATGCTGAACAACCAGCTGTTGATGGTCTGAAGAACTCTGCATTTGAACTGCCTTCATTGTCATAAATACTTCTTTAGAAATACACTAAACTAAGCACCCAGAATTGGATCTCTTCTAAAACTAGGCAATTGTTTTATGAAGCCTTCATGAGCAAATGAATGCAAGATTCTATTGAAATAACTTATAAAGCAGACATTTTTTATACTGCTGACTTGCTTAAAACTTAGGACCACATTTTAAAAGAAATTTGGATGCCTGAAGGTACAAATACTACCTAAGAGAAGCCTTCAGGGAGTGTTCAGTAGTTAGTAATTTTTTAAAATCCCACCTAGCAATTGTTTGCTTCTTTATCTGTGCTTAATTGCTTCTAAATACATGGTCCTATGCATTTCATTAGAACTCATGCTCTTGACATATTCTTATCAAGCTGAAAAAATAAGTGGAAAACTGTAGTGTACATTTAGAGAAACAGAGAGGGTGGAGGCTGATATATACTGAAGAGTGTCTGCAGTTACACAAAATTACATTATATATATTCCCTAATTATGTGAAGGTTACTTTAGTAAAAGACCAAAGTTATCTTTTCATGTATTTCATGGAGCAATGAACAATCTGTATGCATTGGTACACCTTTTCCTTCTTCTACTGTTTTACAGCTCTAGTGCATAGGTACTCACATTTTCAAGCTGGCTTGTGGTTCAGACTCACACGATAGCTCAAAGTATGCTGAATGCATATGCTGTATAAATCTTGGAGCCAGCCAGCTACATCATCAACCTGTGAAACTCAAACAGAAAGGAGAATAATGTGTGAAATAGTCTGGGCTCCCATGATTTCAAAGTCAGACAGGGTTATCAGCTCCAGCCCTCTCTTGGACCCAACTACAAAGATGTTAGATAAAGTCTTATGTCTGTGCATTGTCAACACATCAAATTTCTTTCTAGCAGGATTCCCTTCTCAGTCCATCGGGGGACTCAGAGAAAGATTGCTCTTGTCATAAGTTTAATATAGTTTCCTGAATGATTTCTCATATTCCCCAGGACAGAAATGTGATACTACATAGTATAGGAGAACTCCTCAGGTGACCTGGCTGATGTGTCTTGCTCACAAAGCTATGCTGATTGCTGGATTTGGTGTAGAGAGAAATTTTCTCCCTGATGAGGCTGGCAAGGCTGCCAAACAGATTAGTATTATCTCTGCTTTCCTCTATATTTAGCATTTCCTCATATAGCATAAGTTACCTAATCAATTCTCTGCAAAATACTGCAGGGTCCTCTGACTCTGCAAACTCTTTGGTCTGTCTGGTCTTTCCTATTCTTTATTGTACAGGATGGAGTTGTTCTGACCTAAAGAAGGCCCTTTTGACCTTACTTCCATAATTGTATGAGCTCTTTAAAATACCAGTGGCATCTTCTCTGTAACATGCAGAGACAGAAGAAATTCTCTTAATACACAGGGAAATGGAGCATTCTTCACAGGGACACAAAAATTATAAAGGAATTCAACTGTAGATGTCTGAACAATCTTTCTGGAAGAAGAGTACACAGTCATGGGATTGTTCTGTTTTTCTTCATCCTACAAAACTCTGTTGTTGTTAGGTTCTTATTCTGCATAGTCTGAACCTCTCCAGCTGGATCTCTGTGGGCAGGAACACCATGAGTGCTCTCAATTAGCACTTTCCTCTTTGGACATTAGGCATGATCTCACCAAGAAGATTTGCCCTAATTCAAATTCTTTAATATCAGCATTGTTAATTCCATCTGAACACAAGAAAAAAACTCTTTTACTGTGATGGTGGTCAAACACTGGAACAGGTTGCCCAGAGAGGTCATGGAATCTCCATCTGTGGGCATAATTAAAAAGCTGGCTGTACGCAGTCCTGGGCACCCTGCAGTAGCTGACCCTGCTTGAGCCGGCGTTGGACTGGGGGTTCTTAAGATGTCAATAATTTCCTGTTCCAAGCTAGAAAGGTCTAATTTCCTTCATCAGTCTTTTGTTATTATAGTACACAAGGAACTTGTGAGAAGATATCTTCAACTGAATATATGACATTCTTTTACATTTTCACAGTTTACTATCTCATAAGTGATAAAAAACATTTAATTTCTTCTTTGTAATTTTCCTCCATCCTTTAAACAGTATCTTGTCATCTTTTAGATTTATAAAAGCTCATCTTTAATTTTTTTGCAACAACGCATATTCAATACTATGTCGAATGTTTCCATTTATGTTCAACTAAATAGTTTTTTATCCTTCCTCATGTATCTAGCCTTCTCATCTGCCCACTTTTTTCTGCTTTCAAGACTAATCTTAAAGTCATAACTTTTTTTTGTTGGTAACTTCTTTTAGTTTTGATTTTTAAAATTCCTATATGACAAATTAAATCACTTGTCATTTCATCAAGTGTGCCAACTATATTTTTCTTCTTTTACTTCCATGCTTCTTTCTATTTAGGTGTTTGACAGACTGAGTCAAAGAGTAATAATTTACCAAATTTATTATTTCTGTACCTGGTTGCGAGCATACCTTGAGCAATTTCAATTTAATATTTAAAAGGTTTAGCTCATAGTCACATTTATTTTCTTTCTTGTTCTCACTGTATAAAACTGTTTTGTGGATAGGACACCCCCTCGCTCAAAAAAAAGGGTTGTTGTTTTTTTTAACAGAAATCTTTTTTTAAAAAATAAATTGTTGGAACTATTTTATTCAGTACTAATAAACAAGTAAGATTTTCTAGAAAGGAGTTGGAACAGATTGGTGAGGGAGGTTGTAGAGTCTCCATCCTTAGAGATATTCAAAAACCATCTGGACACGATCCTGAGCAACTGGCTCTTGGTGGCCTTGCTTGAGCAGGAGGGTTGGATTAGATGACCAGTGAAGGTCCATGCCAACCTCAAACATTCTGTGATTCTGCGTGATTCTAAGTTTGAAAACACACTGGCAAAATAAAGGATATGGTTTTAAGCTTGTATTTTCTCAATTTTCATCTTTTTAAATGTGATTTTATAAAACACTTCACATAAAAAATTGTAAGAACTTATTCCCTTTACTGAGCCAAAAAAAATCCAGCAATTCATTAAATATTTGGCAGATTTCAGTGATTTTGCTTCCTTAGGTTCTTGATTGCACATATTTTGTTTATGTCAGATCACCATGTTACTTCTAAAATAAAACTATTCAACATGTTATTTTGGGATTTTTTTTCCCCCAAAGGTAACTGAATATTGAGGCACATTGGTTTTGCTGGTTCTTTTTCTTCTCCTTGATACAGTCTAAAGTCATAGCCATCCTGTATCTCCTTGACAGACTATAGGGCTTTAGGTTACTGGGTCCTTTTACTTAAATTCAATTAGAGACCTATCTTACTGGGTTTTTTTAGAGTTATTATGTTATATAATAGTATATTATCTTTTAAATTATTTAACATCTAATCCAATTTCTGAACTGTTCTTTCTCTCACTGCTGCCTGTCAGTGTCCCACTTCTCACTGATGTTAAAATTTCAGAAAATGTCAGGAGTTAATCTTTCTCTGCCTCCTTCTGTAGGCCACCTCAACCCACAGCATTAATGCAGTCTGTCTCCAATTTTACATCCCCAATTTTAGCCCGAAACAATTCTGTAGACGATTTAAAAGTATTCCTAAAGGCATCATCACTGAATCTGAGTAAAACATATAAACATACAGTGTGTCTTTTGGCTGTCCTTCATTCTTATTCTCCTTTGGAAGAAATGGAAAAGGGACTGATTCCCTTTTGCTTTAGGCTAGTAACATGCCTACAATATCTATATATTATCATTTTTTTCTGTCACATTGGCTTATTATTTAACCATTTGTTTCTAACATTTTTTAAAAATTCCAACAGAATGCATCTTAAATTTGAAATTAACATAAAAGGGAAAAGTGAGGTGGATGAAAGAATGAAACTAATAAATACAAGTCCATTAAGTCCAATAAATCCATTGCATAGAGAAACTGAATGGCGTATTAAAATGTCAAGAAAGGCCCTTGAGCTCACATGTTAAACTCTCTGCTATGTCTACATGCAATTTTGTACATGCAAAGTTATTTCAGGTATGATGTTAGAAAAGTGTGGTCTAACATCATAGATTCAATCATTTTAGGATAGAAATATTTATATCTAGAGTATAAAAATGTATCTACAGTTTACATGGGTAGCTCTGCTACATCTCAGGTACAAACAGATATACTTATATTAGCATATTAATGGTATATTATGCTTTAACCGTGTCAGGCTACTTAAAACACCATTTTTCTGTGACTAGAAGATAGATCTTCTAGTTGAGTATAATCTGTTCCAAGCCCGTGTTGTTTGTTCATATCTAAAATAATAGCAATTAATTTTAAAATTACTTTGTTTGAAAAATGTTTGCATCACAATAAATGATAATCATTTAAGAGTGTTGTAATTTCTTCTTCTTCTTCTTCCCACCCTCTTGATTTTATCCCCTCATCATGTTTGAACAACAATTTGGCTAGATATTAGAACCAGGACATTTTCTTTTAATTTCCTGAGAAAAGTAATTATTTGGTGACAAACCCTTATAAATTTTGAATATAGCTGAGAACCTTAATTTCATAGGCTAAATCTGAGTGGAGATACTTTATGAATAATTCATAATGAGTTTAACCAGGCAGAACTCGCACTGTTAAATAGTTTCAACTGGATTGCCAATTGGCTGCAGTTGACATTGTAAGGGACCTCTAATGCACTTAATATGTTGTTTGAAATGTAATTCAGTTTTCATGAATTTTAACAGTAGTGTTCTCAGTATACAACCTTGAGATTAAAGCCATTATATTTATCAGATCATGACTGAAGTTTCTTTGTCAAAAAGGCCATTACATCACCATGACAAGAACAGAGGTGTGAGGGAAAGGAGAAGAAAGTGAGGAAACTCATGGTCTTATTGTCAGGAATTTGTGATACCTGCTGCTGCCACCATTGAGTTCAGCAGGACCTGCACATGCTTTACACTTCCAAAACATCAGGCTCTTCAGCCATTAAAAGCCAAAAGACACTAGGCACAGAAAATGCATTTACTTTCTAATTTTGCTTATACTAATCAAAATGGCCTTTCAAAGCAGAGCTGGAGGGTCAGGCTTATCGCTTTTGCAGGCTTGAATAAAATTTTCCTATTTAACAGGACAACTTGCTGAAAAATGCTGCTCTAAGAATTGTGTCAATTCATCTTCCTATGCAGAGTATACAGGGATTGATTGGAGGCAATATCTGAGGACCACAGCTCATCACCCACTACATTTATTGAGGCAAACCTCCTAGAACCTCTTCATTCATTGCTTTCTTCTAAAATGTATTTTGGGTAAAAATAATAACTCACATTTCATACATTAAATAAATGCTTTGATAAATTATAGAAGTTTTAGAGGCTAAACACCTGAGGGTAAGGACGAGTCTGTAACATTTCCACTGCTTTGCCTTCCTAGGGGTCATTTTCTCTTTAAGGCCTTCTGCCTCTTTGAATTTTAATGAAGAAAGTAAGTTGAAATTAATGGTATATGAAATCCAAGAATCTGTACCACATTAAGGCAACGCCACTAAAAAGAAATCATGTAGGCAGCGGTAATTCCAATACATTCTCTTTTGCATTAGAAATCTCATTATTTGTACGTATCTCCAGAAAGTCAAAGTTCTGAACAATAGGTTACAATTCAAACAGTTAAAAAAGGATCCTGACAGACAAAAGGTAGATATGGGAAATGAGAAACCACAGAAGAAACTGTAAATAGATTTTTTCTGATATCTGAAACACACATACACCACCATCTAAATGTAAATATTAATCTCTTATCTCCCTTAGTATAAGCCTGCCTTCCTAAAACACTCCTATGTATTTCCAGAAATTCAAGTGGGACATTCACTTTCCAAGGAGTAAGTATTAAAAAAAAAATAAAATAGGGCTAGATAGAGAACAGAGTAGCTCATCCTTTCTGATTCCTAACATGAATATTTTGATAAGTTAAAATCAAAGGAAACTAGGAAATGTGAATAAAATTAATGTGCTTCCTGGTCCTAGATATCCTTTAAATTTGTATAACAGCATTCACAACTTCAGATCTGGTGGGTGAAGACAGGCAACAAATCAAAGATTTTTCTCATGCACAAAAGGAGAGTTACAATTTTGTGCAAGCTAGACTTTGTACATCTGTCTTGGAGTGGACGATCATATCTGATTGAGAGAAACATTCAGTAGGAGTAATAAACAATGCAAGATTAAATGAAAGATTTGGTACAATTTACCACCTAGAAGGGCAATTGGAGCTACGCCACGGCCACACAGCGGTCCTACATGGTTGAAGTACCGTTCTGTCCATTGACTTCTTCCTTCTTGGTGGGCCCAACTGAGGGCAGAGCAATGGCTCACAAGGTGTCATGCTTCTGTGCTCTGGCAGTGAGAAGCAGAGTGGGAAAGCTTGGCATTTGCTCCCACATGTCACACAACTGGTATGTCTACAGGCCTGGACTCCATTCTCACAAAAGAGCCTACAGTTCACGGGCTTACACTGAAATCTTCTTTCCAGCTGACATGTTTACCAGAAACCCCATTTGTGCCAGCTATTGGCAGCCTGGCCTGACCGATAACATTGGAAACACAGCCATGCTGGTGTTAATCTGGGTGGCAGGCAACCACTCTTCTACTTTAAAACACTTCAAAGATGGAAATCAGAACACACGTGCTAAAATGGTACTAATAATTACCGCTTTTTAATACTACAGCAGCATGTAGATGCCCCACTCAGTATCTCATCCTGTGTGCTGAGAGAATATCAAATGATATCTCTTATTCCACAGGTTTTGTGAAACAGTTTCCATGAACTGAATGATTTGTTCGGTTTTGTAGGCCATAAAGATTCCACACCACTAGTGTCTTATATGTATAAAAACTGATAGTGATCTTTCTGCATGAAAAAAGAAGTCTTGGAGAGAATTATTATCCCTTGCTTTCTGTGTGAAAGGGGCAAAAAAAAAAAAAATCTCAATCTGTCACTAAGAAGATGTAGATTAGATATTAGGGAAAGGTTTGTACATATAAAGTTGATGAAACGTTACAAAGGTCTTCCAGAGAGGCTATGGGATATATTCTATGTTGGATCTCCAGAGCAGGTTAGCTAAACATCTGCCATAGATAGCTTAATTATAGTCATTTCTGTTCTGCGTAAGGACACAGGAAGGTAAATCAGCTAGATGACCTCATATGCTCTATGTGTCTGTGATTCTTTGCTCCTGTTTTCTATAAAAAAAAAAGGAAAAAGGAGGAAAAAAAAAAGTATTTCAATGCAAGAAAGAAGCCAATACTCAGAGGATATCTGCAAGGCAAATGATTAATATAGCCATATAGTTAAACTACATCTCTACTGTAGCAGCCTTTCAGTCATATTGAATCACGGGTTAAAAGAGCCCCAGAGGAAGAGGGTAGATAGTATTTTCATAATTTCCACACTCTTTTCATTACTGTTCAGAAACAATATATTTCCAGTGAAGAAATCCCAATTTGATGGACTTTTCTCTTTCAGGCATAAATTGCAGAAAAGTATTAGAAGAATATTAAAAGTGACGAAAGGAGAAAGATCAACTAAATACAAATAATCTATTTAAATATGATATTAGATGTTTGGGGGATTCTAAGAAGCTTTTTTCTTTTCATGTGTTCTTGAGAAATAAATACTGTGGCTAAGGTGGTAAAATTAAAGCTGAATGGAATAATATCCTTAAAGATTTTCAATTTTCAATTTTTTTTTTTTTTTTTTTTAGCATATCTCCCTTGGAACCAAACTTGTAATTCCTGGATGTTGGAAAAAAATGGATACAGTAGATTTACTACCACATCTTCTTAGGACAACTACTTGAACACAGTCCAACAAAAATCACTCAGTTCTGGTGACAAAGTATTGGCATAAAACTATTTACACAACAATATGAAACTTTATATGAAAGAAAAGCATACACTAAATATTTTATATGCTGTGATGCCTATGATTCCCAAGTGGTACAGAAACTCATTGTAGGAAAAAAAGTTATCTGTCTTTACATTCTTGGGTTTTTACCTCTTCATTATTCTTGTTGCTTTTGGAAATCCAGTTTGCAACATTTTAAAAATCATTCATATTTTTTCTGAGGATCATGGTTTCATGCAGCAATTCTAAACAGAATACAGAATTATTTTTTGTCAGTCTGGATGAATGAAGGTAGAATTTTGTAACAACTATTTTCATAAGATCAGCTTCATGAACAATATCTTAGCAGTGTAGATGACATCCCAAAGTGATAACCAGACAATCTGAGTTGAGGAGAATCCCCCACCATTTAACATTTTAGTATTTTCTAAATCAGTTTGCCATAGAATTTCCAGAAAGGGAAAAAAAAAAAAAAAAAAAGTGAAGATAGTACCTCCATGGTTGCGAGGTACATTTTAAAAGGTCCAGTAAGGAGGACATGGGTCTTGTGAGAAAAACAGTGTTATCCTCTCATTTAATTTTAGCTATTCATTAAAACTACCCAGTTCCTTGAAAGATGTACTCTGCCTCTTATGGGCACTTCACCCCATACAAAGGTCCCTCAGACAGGCAATAGGCATTCCAGGAGAGACAAGAGACAGTAAGCTCTCTCATCTCAGAATACCAGGAGTCACAGTGACTGGGAGTCACTTGAACTAGAAGCCCAATTTTAAGGCAGCTAAAGTAAAATGATATGAATTCACTCTTCAGTGACCTCAGCACTAAGTAACTTGTTATCACAGTTCCACAAAGCTTTATTCTGACAAAAAAGTGTTTCATAAACAATACAATGATAACTGAAAGGAAGCACGTGTCCCTAGTGTCTTGAAGATGTGTAACCTGAGAGATGAACTTTTATATTACCCATACGTCATGAAGGTTGAAGAAAAAATAGAACTACATTAAATAATATATGCTCAATGACAGTGGAGTCTATTTAGGCTGATGCTTCTGGTCAGGAATTATGACTTCTGGAAAGTACTTTTGGCTTCACTTTTTTTTTTTTTTTTTAAAGTATAATCTAAATAAAGGAGGAGAAGGGAATAAGGTCTTAGTGTGAGGTGAAGCATTGTCACAGGTAGGAAATCGTGCATGAGAAGTGAATGGAGTTGGAGTGAATGAAAGGAGACTTAAATGCACAGGAAGTCTGAGGAGTTAATTAAGATTGAGTAGGGGGAGAGGATGGCAAAGGTCAGAGATAGGAGAACTAAGAAGAGCTACAGGTGAAGGAAGAGAAAAATCAGGGGGATGATAAAACATGTAAGGAAGGGGAGAGAGGTGAGAAAAATACCCAGAACCGTTATTAGGCACGTAAAGTACTTGAGGAAGGCAGGTGCCAGAAAATTAGAGAAAAGGAGTAGCCAAAACATAAAAGGTGGGAGTAGTGCCTTTTTTGTTTTTTCTGCAAAAGCAGTGGACTGGATTTTGTGCTCTGTCTCATCTCTTCGGCTGTGACTATTCAAGTAGAAATAAGAAACAGGAAAATGTCTTTTTCCCTAGATGGCACAGGCCAAAATAGCAAAGCTCAGCTCCCTTTGCTCCTCTGGACTAAACATCAAACTCCTGCCATCAGAAAACTGAGAATTCCATCCATTTCCTTCAGTTTTACCTCTCTACATTATTATTTTTTTTAATGCAGTCTCCTTTCATCACTGTGCCTGGAACAACCTGGTGGTTTATAATCAGTGACTGGCTAGGTCAGAACTCAGGAGGCCAGGTTTCCAGCACGGCTTCTTGTTTAGGGGACCATAATTTTCCATCACCTGAGTCCTGATTTTCAAAACTGCTTTGTAAATAAATTACAACATCAAATAAATAAGCATGAGACCTTACTTTACTGTTATTGCTAGCATTTATTGTTTTGGGAAAAGCAGACCTAATAATTAACATGACAGAAGGTAGAATCAGAAAGGCAGCTTTTGTTTATAAGTACAGGAGAAATACATCTCTAAAGAGAAATTGGACTCAGAACATAAGCAAAGTAATTAATTTTAAATTAGAAGAAAGAACTGTTTTACCTAAGACAGGGGAATATAAAGCATAAACATTTCATAGTTTTTTTCCATTAGCAAACCTTTCTTGAGGGATTCCCAGTAGACTTTGTGGACAATCAAGAATGTTTTCTATTGTGTAATGAGAGCTCAGAAGACAACCGATGAGGATGTTTTCTGGTTACTGTTTTGACTCAGATATGTTATAATCATTTTCAACAGAAGTAATTATGCAGTAGGTAATTATGCACAATTTCTTTGCTTCTGTTCTACGCAAAAACTTTTTAAAAGTTTTCCCTTAAGTCAAAAAAAGGGTTAAACTCACTATAACCGAAGTATGTTCTTCTTAACTTTTTTTTTTTTTTAAGTTCCCCATAAAGGATCTAATACAGAATTTTTACAAGCATATTTTCCTCTTTCCTTCATTTCTTAATTTGCTGCTCTTGTCATTGAAAAAAAAGAAATAGGTAAGAATAAGAACTAAAAGATATGCATTCTTCAGTTTGCACATATAGCATTGGATTTATTTCTCACGGCTTGGGGTGTATAAAACCGAAATACCCAGCCTAATCTAGTTCTCTGCCCTTTTTTAATCAATGGAATCTGAGACACCACCATTTCTGGAGGGCAGTTTGTATCTGGTGACATAGGTGTCTTAGACAAATAAGTTGAATAGAATGGAATGGAACAGAATAGTTCAATTGGAAGGGACTTACAATAATCATGATGTCCAACTGGCTACTTCAAGAGTTTTTTTTCTTACCTATGGGTATAAAGGCAATCTAGGTAACAAACTAGGTCAAACTTACAGATTATGTCTTTCCCACTCCTTAGTGATGAAGTTCTAGTTGTTTGCACATTCTTTCCAGGAGTGGGAATCACAAAACCATTTACAACTAGCTCTGATAAATCAAGTGAATGTGTTTTGTTGTTTCTTTTTGTTTGTTTCATTGAGTTTCTTAATATCTACATTCTTTCTAATAAATATCACTCAAGTATAAGATTTCTTAGCAACCTATGGGAAATTATGCAAATAACAAGCTTAAGCATAGAAAAGCATCATTGTCAGTAATAATGAGGGCTGTGACAAACTCAGCAATGAATGATTACTGTAAAGATGGAGAGCATGCTCGATTAACACTCCCCACCCTGTCCCAGCAAACTCATCTGTGTGACAGTCACTTGCATCAAAGCAATGTCAGAACCTGGACTTTCCCAGTGTTAAGAGATTGTTTTCCTATTAGGATCCAGATATGCTTAGCAGAACAGTTTCTTCATTGTGTCAAAACAGTTTCCAACAACATTAAAAGGGCAAATTTTTAAAGTCCTAAGGCTTTGCAAAGTGTTTTATAGTCAGGGCAAGTATCACAGTAGCTCACAACAGCGCAGCAAAGGATTTCATTTCAAAGCCATCTCTTATGGGCTCCCATTTTTAGGATTACCGTGCAAAAGAGTAACTATTGAAAATAGGCAGCTTGTCTGTCTTTCAAGGATAAAAGCAGATTTTTTTGCATCAGGTACTGATGAGCCTGCACCGGAATTTTCTTTATGCCTATCACTCGTGAGCTTGTACAGTGCTATTCTCAGCAGGAAAAGATCTGTATTTTTACTATTTCAAACAAGTGTTGCTAAGATTAGGTAGTGCTTGCTCATGATAGTCACTGGTTCCCACCTAGTCTGCTATATATTTTCAAAGTGCTAGTTTTGAATACAAAACATACGGTTCATGTTTAGGTTTTGATGCTATGCATGCTTATGCATATATAACAATGAATAAGCATGCTTCAAGTTCTGATTCTTCACAGTTTGATATGACTAGCACAGATAGGAAAAATATTTTAAATTATTGCTGAGACATTTGCTGGTCACTCATGCTCAGGATAATTGAACTCAAGACTGAAGAGATTCAGGAAAATTATATTAGTTGTCCAAGGGAACAGAAAGATTATTTTAGCTGAGGACACCGGGAGAGATTGGCTTACTCAGCCCAGCAAAAGGAAAACCAGGTGTGGAAACAGACATGAAATACATATGTTTATGTAGAAACACTAGGAGGGAAAAGAATCCTTTAAATTCTGACATTAATATGAAAACAAATGGTAATAACCTGACATCAAATATGTATAAACTACAAACTAGAAAAAGCATTCTCCAGATAGAAATAAATTTGGAAAAGAGGAGGGGAAGTGAATGAGGAAGTAGCAAAAGAGGATATGGATTGAGGATAAAGCAAACAATTGCAAACAATTTTTTTTCCTTGCTTCAAAACATCATGTCAATTTTGAAATAGCTTTGACCTGCAAAAAAGTCTAACAGATCCAGAGATAAAGTCTAAATTACATTGAGCTGAGGAAGAAATTATTGTTTGGTGACCTAAAAAGAATTAAGTAAAGTTATGTTAATTTCTGGCCTCAAGAAATACGTATTCAAAGAATAAGAACAGTTCACATTAATAAGGAGAATGACTTTTTTTGGTATCAGCCAAAGAACCTTAGTGCATTGTTTTATTATATTGTCGTATATGGAATCCTACTGATGCTTTGCCCATCTGGGAGACATGCGATTGTGAGGGAAATGGAGAGGCATCTCATCCATCAGCCAGGAATCCAGGGATCAAAGCACGGTGTCAGAAGAAACATATATTCATTCTTCTAAAATAATAATTAATAACTGTATTTTCTTTGAGATGCTTTAAAAAAGAAACCTGTAGCTAAGAAGATATTCCCAAGTGAGTAGGACTTCCACTGCTCACTCTTCCATGAGAACTAAACTTTATCAAACATTGAAACTATTTCTTCTGATAAGATCAAGTCTGCATAAAAAGTCTCCCCCACCCCTGTTCTCCACCTTTCCACCTCTGCTCTTTTCCCTTGATCATCAATCTGTTGAGCAAATTGCATGGTAGGAGTAATGCCATAGTGCCTGAGCTGTTCAGTATTTTCCTCCAAATTAAACAATCTAAAAGCTAAGCCCCACACACTTCTTTTTGTTTTCAATTCCAAGTTAGTTAAGTGTATTATACAATGTAAGGCAAGGTGACTCTATCAGGATTTCCCACATGGCTCTTCATTTTTATAGCAGAATCATTTAAAAAACAAAACACATAATCCATTTGGGCTGACTGCTTAATGGGGAAGGAGGTGTTCGTTGTTTTTTTTTAAAAATAAAAAAAAAAACTCAAAAATCTAGTGAAGAGGATCTGTGTTTGTCCGGTCAGGTGGGTAGTGTTACATTAATAAAGATTCCATTATGACCTTAATAATTATGAGAATACTCATGCATATTATTAAAATAGATATGAGAATTTGGACAGCAGTCAACAAATCACATTTAATAACTGTTTTAAAGTTTCTCCCCTACACATCCCAGCTAATTAAAAACTACAAATATAAGAGCAGAATAGTGATAATATTGGTTTAGGACTCTGCTAGTGAGATTGAAGGGTCCATCATGTGTTGTATAACCTTCAGATATTAAACTACAGACAGCCTTTCAAAGAAATGCTGGTGATAAGCCTTCAAGTGAGTGAAACAATGCTGCAATAAAGATCAATGTACCCCAAAGGACCATGACAGTATATGACGGCTAGAGGCCTAAAAGCTAATGAAAGATCAACTCACAACAGGGCTGTCAAAGAAAGTAAAAGGTATAAAGAAAAAGTCAAGGCAGGAACAGAGCATATTCTGCAATAATAGCGAGGGAAAGAAAGATTAGAAAAATGAGACTGTGAAGTCCTGACTGATCTTCTGACTTCTAAAAATGTGTCTCTTAGAATCAGCCTTCAAAATCAAAGAGCTTTGTTTCTACTTTCCAGTGGATTATGGAAAGTCAGTAAAAGTAACTGTAACCCTTCATAGTGTATTTAATAGGTAGTTCCAAGGTTGTTATTTAACTACCATATGCTTCACAGTGTATTCCCTTCTGAATTGAGAAGGTCATGGCTGAGTCTCAGGACTTTTGGGTTATGCACCACATGCTACATTTAGGTGGGCATTAGCCATGATCCACCTCATTCCTCATTTCACCCACTGAACGACTAAACTCCCTACACACTAACAAACAAGACCAAAACAGTATTATTTCTAGCATATATTTCCATAGGGAAGAGAGCGACATCAAAAGCCCTGAGGAAACATATAAATGTTCTCTTTTTTCTGTCTAAAATGCTCATAGTCATCATTTTTGCCACTACCTACTTTACATTATAAGCATATACAAAAAAAATGGGAAAAGAAAATTGAATAATTACATCTCAATCACATATTCCAACAGTTCAAAAGACAAAGGAGCCTAATCTGGGCTTTGTAGCACTAATGAATGCTCTTAGAGCATCCCCCAAAGTGGATGACATATCTAGCCCATAAATTCAGAATTGCTGGCATATCTAAAACGTGTTCATGACAAGATTTTCAGAAGCATGCAAATACCACCACAGATACCACTGTCTGCCTAATAGGATTTAAAAAAAAACCAGCCTAAAAAGCTCATTTTTTGCATTACTTTTTACTTCTGAATTTGATGTGAAATATAAACTTAATATTCTATTAAACATAAGCAAGAATTACAGACTTAGCTGGTATAAATCACCTCTTTAAAACATGCATAAAAACAATCAGTCTGCACTATTCCATTCTCTGCTTTCTCTACCAAACTGGACTAAATACTTGTCTTTAAGGAAGATGACTCTCACCTTTTAGAATCTTAAATAAGCATCTAGCAATAAGCAATGAGTAAAGTAGAAAGCCACTGTATAGCAGCAAAGTTAATTCAGAGGTCTCTGTTGGGAAAAATATCCCTTTCATCACTTCTATCTCCTGTAATTGATTTTAATTATCAGTTTGGTCAAAAATACATTGGTAGGAGGGTCAGAGCTTTCAGAGATACTCCGCTGCTTGCAAGCTAATAGGACACAGCTGCAAAGGAAATAAAGCAGTGTAATTAAACTTTTGTCTCCTTTATTCCTTTCTTCTGAATATCATAGATGCTACTTACGTATCAATTGAAAAGAAAATAATTAAATAATGATTTTTAGCCCTATGACGTACAGATTTAGAGATCCTTCTCATCCACATTGCTAATACAAGTACCATTCCAATCCCATTTCACAGGGTCTCATAGAATCACAGAATCACAGAATCTTAGTGGATGGAAGGGACCTTTGAGATGGTCTGATAGATCAGCCCCATTTGGGTCAGCAACAAAAATTTGGAGCTGGAGGTAAGAGAAATAAAGCAGCTCTAGGCTTAGTACATACAGCAATTGCAGACCAAGAGAAGGAGAACTGATCTTAGTTTTTGCTTCAGATCTAATTTCATAGCAGTTTTCTTTGTGAAAGTATTTACTCTAGTTCATATTTTCACACTTCAGAGGACTATAGTCAAATAACTTAACATTTTTAGACTCTTAGCTGGTAGATTGTGTCCAATAGTTGAAAATTTTCATGTCAAAATTAAAGTAATATGTTGATCTCTGAGTATTTCAAAATATTTCCTCATTTAAATAATTTTTATAGTGCACTGTGGCAAGCAGTCTAACTTACTCATATCAGTTTTCTACTGATTTAAATGTTATTAAATTTAATTATTGGTTATATTTAAAACCTAATTTAAATATTTTTATTTAAACTAGTGCAAATTAAACTATTTAAACCTTAGTTATTTCAGTGAGTTGTATTCTGTAAATGACGCTTTTCTGAGTGAAGGTAAAATGTCTAAAAATTATTTGAATTGTGATCATTAAGTGTGGTTTTAAAAGCAAATGTCTTCTTTCAAATGAGGTGAACCCTTCTAACGACATCATGGAGTAGTAGTAACCAACATTTATCTACAATATTGTGGAAAAATGCGACAAATATTTATTTAGTAGCAGAAAGTTAAAAAGGTTATGCTTTTGATTTTAGGGGTCTTTTGCGTGGTCTTTTTAAAAAAAAAAAACTCCTTCTTGATGAAACTGGACAAGAGTTAGTACTTCTCTTGCATAAGAACTCAGATGGTAGTAATTGAAATAATACGTCCACATTTTGAATGTAATTTTTGCCTTTTCTGTAGCTGCTAGTGACTTTTTATAGATAATTAACAGTGTAAACACTGAATAGCTAGTCTCAGAAAATGGTACCACAGGTATTACATTCTCGCGGGTCTTTTCTTCCAAGTACTCAAAGAGGCAATTTCCCTGTTCTCAAAGAGGAAAAAATTAAAAGACAGAAAAGGAAACATTGTTTATATCCTAGCAATGAAACCTTCCAACTTTATTTTCCAGATCTATGGAAACAGACATTTTGAATATTGAGAAATAAGGTATTTTGGGAGGGAGGAAGGGGAAGTATATAGATTTAAAGTAGCTCTAACTCCTCTCAACAAAGATCTGTATTATGCCCAAATAGAACCAGATAAGGAAAAAAAATTCCATATGAAAATAGCCCTGTTGGAAATATACATATTGAAATGGATTTATCCATTGAAATACATTAATAGTTACAGGACATTATATCCACAGAATCTATCTCAAATAACATCAGATATTCTGGCAAATATTATAAAAGAGAGATCATATTCTTGTCTCTCCAAGGAAGAGTAAAAATCCTCTCATCAAGACCTTAGAGAAGCACTACTAATAAGGGAAAACAGAAGAACCCCATGGGACCACAAACCTTCATGGGAGGGGAGGAGAGGGAAGGGGAAGGAAGGGTTCAGTTGGAAGGGACATACAACGATCATCTAGTCCAACTGCCTGAACAATTCAGGGCTCACCAAAAGCTAAAGCATTGTCCAAATGTCTCTTAAACAATGGCAGCCTGGGGCATTGACCACCTCTCTAGGAACCCCATTCCAGTGTTTGACCACTCTCTTGGTAAGGAAATGTTTCTTGATATCTAGTCTAAACCTCTGGCACAGCTTTGAACCATTCCCATGCAGCCTGTCACTGGTTACCACGGAGAAGAGGTCGGCACCATATTCTCTACTTCCTTTCCTCAGGAAGCTGTAGGCAGCAAGGAGGTCACCCCTCAGACTCCTTCTCTCCAAACTAGACAAGCCTAAAGTGCTTAGCTGCTCCTCACAGCACACGCCTTCCAGCCCTTTCACCAGCTTTGTTGCCTTCCTCTGGACACATTCAAGAACCTTAACATCTCTTAAATTGTGGGGCCCAGAACTGCGCACAGTACTCAAGGTGAGGTCACATCGACACTGAATCCCGTGGGATAATCCCATCTTTTGACCGGCTGGTTATACTGTATTTGATGCACCCCAGGATATCTTTTTTTTTTGTTTGCCCTCTTGGATTCCAGGGCACACTGCTGACCCCTATTGAGCCTCCTGTCATCAAGTCATTTTCTAATACCATATTTAGTGAAGCAACTTTGCAGGAAGAGGTAACCAGAATCTTGCTGTATTGTACAGCAAGAACATGTTCATAAAGTGCACCTAAAAAGAAGGCCATGATATGAATAGAAGTACTGACCATCCACACTGTTTAATTTTTGTCCAGTTCTGAAAGAGGTTTGGCCTGTGACAGTTCTCACTCTCCCAACCAAAGTCTCAGGACACCATAGCAGACAGAACATGACAAAAAAAGTTTCCTTAAAGGCAGAGCAAATGTGTCGTCACTGACCTAGTGGCAGCAAAAGTCCCTCACTTGTTTTATTACTGGTAGAGTTCTTGATTTGTAGCCTGAGCCATTCCTAAATTCACTATTTTCAGACATACAGGCAACAGTGACTATCCTGAGTCGCCGTGGTAGTTCAACTTCTTCTAGGTAGCCTGGATCAGGATGTAAGGGCTAACTCTGTAGAGTAGGTAAATATTGGGATTTTTCTGTCTTCCTTAGAAGGTATTGAAATGACCAGTTTTTCAGATTCAGTGATGTTGAACCTAGAGGCTTTCTCAACTCTAAGTTAACACTATCATTTCTTTCAGCATCATAATTGTTTTTTGAATCTTCATTCACATCATAACCTACAAATCAACTTTTATACTTTCTTTTGTCATAAGTATTCAACAACTGAAGATGGAAAATTAAGGACTTACAGTGATGAGCAGTGACAGCTGTGGGACAGGCTGGCAAGGTTATTTCTTCCTCCTGTGCACACCAAGTCATCTGGAAAGACATCTGAGTTCCTGGTAAATCACATCCTGAGCCATCACCATTTCCACAAGGCATTTTAACTGAGGAGAAGAAAAGGGAATGGAATATAATACATTTTCCTATACTCTTCACTTTTTGATGAAGCCTAGAACCTAGAAATCAAGACAGTTTATATGTTTCTATTATATATGACAACAATAGACAAAATTGTCTGGAGAACTGTTAAATGCCATCTTACTAGTGCTGGTGCATTGACAGCTGCTGTTGTATTTTATTAAAACTTTAATTGTTGTTGTTTAAAATAAAGAGACACAATACCTTTTACTTTTTAACATAGAAGTTAAAATGCTTACATAAGGCTTGGTTTATTTCAGCTTAGTCTGTGCTAAGGGATCCTTGGAGTATGTCTGATTTTTGTTTCATGTGGTATATCCAAATGGTAAATGCTTAGAAGGTCTTTTATTCCAAGAATCTATTCATTGCATATTAATTGGCTATTCAATATAGATAAGGGTAGGAAAGAAGATCAAACTTTCTCACACTGAAAACATACCTGGAGAGCATCTTTTTACAAAAACTAAGATAATTTAAGAAAAAAAAAGTTCTATCTTTTATGGTGGGTTACTTAGTTTATGTACAGAAATAGCTGTATTCATTGTCGCCATAACTCCGAAGCATAACTTTTGAGTATGTACTGAAATGACACTCTAAGGCAATATGCAATGAATGGCAAGGGTGAAAGAAATATATAAAACATTTGTACAAATAAACAGAGAGAACCAACTCTTCCTGTACAGTAGCCTCTGAAAGACAAATGTACAAAAGCACCATGCCGTAGGAGGTATTGTTACATAGTTTTTGTTTTCTTTTATTCCTACACTTTGGCATGTGAAAAAGAACCACACTTTAAGAATCATTAAGGTTAACATAAAAGGTGACACAGAGGTTTTCAAGAATGACAGTAGTTGAGACCTTTGACCCAATAGAATTAAAACAGAGGAAAGAAAGAAGAATATTTGGAAGGGGATCAAGCAGTTAACTCTTGTGAAAGGCATGAAAGAACGTGTTTGTGAAACAGGAGAAGAGGCAATAATCTCAAATTCCTACTGACATCCTACAAATTTCACCTTTGAGTGTGTCACTGTAAGAGGGATATCAAATACACAGCTATTTTGTTTGCAATATATCTGTTTGTGAAAAGACAAACGAACAAATATTTGTTTTACGTAGCTGTCTGAATTCTTAAAAGTGATGTATCACTTCCAAGAATATATTGGATGATTACTCAAATGTTGTTCATTTTACCTCTGCAAACTAGAGGTTAAATTTTCTCTCCTTTGCATAGAGTAGCAGCTCTGTTCCATGAATAATCCTGAATGCACTGCAATGATGATTGGCAGCACTCAACGTGAATGAGCAAGGCAGGTTCTAGATCAAAAGTTCAAGACATTTCCCATAACAAAGCAAGTAATTCCTGCCATTCTCCTCCTCTCTACTAAGTAGAACTTGCTGTTTTATTCTAATGACAAATGCAAACCACCTCGCAAGTACGAGAACAGTTCCTGGCTCTGCTCTGCTATTGATATGGTGAAATTCAGGAAACAACTGACTAGCTGAGAAACTAATTTTGAGGAAGAAGTGAATGAAAATAAAGAAATTATTATTTCTTTACATCAGTTTTTTTAAAAAAATTAATTACAGTTAGTCTGAGTAGGGATAGTTTGATGTCTGTTCATACTAAAGCAGTTCTAACATTTCGAGATAGAACCTGGTCAAAAGTATATCCATAACAATGACTTCAATCTTACATCCTGATCACAACCTTTGCAGAGCATACAGATTCACCTTAGCAGTCCTAAGTGCAATCAACATCATGCTAAGTGCTTATTTTTTCAAAATGTCTAAACAAGAAATTATGGGGCAATGAGAACATAAAGCTATGTTTGGTAACTAGAAAAACCTAAATCAGCCCAAGTGGAGATCATAACATTCCTACATAATGCAAGCTGTTTTCATGGTATCTGTACTATAGCTGTGACATGCAAGAAAATACTATAGAGAGCCCTGCAAATATAAAAAGTAGATATACCTGCCAAAATTCAGCCTGTATATTTCTACAGACTTGAGATTCACAAATTGGTTTGGATTGCTGGAGTAGGGAGGGGCTTCAATTAACTTCAATGGGCAACTTTGAAAGAGGAAGAAGCTTTTATTTTGGATAACTCTTGGTTTTTTTCAGCAAATTATCTTTTTTACAGCATCGTCTGCAAGGTTACTTTTGGCCACAAAATGCTTTGTAAATTCGCAGGAATAGAAAATTCTCACTAGGCCATACTGAGCACTCATTAGAAAAACTCACATTTTCCTGCAGAAGTGAAACCACTACAGTGTGATCTTTATTTAACCCCCTACCTACCTCCCACCCCTCCCAAGGATACATAAGATTCAATTACATTTTTTGCCTCCAGTTATGTCAAGTTTAAAAAGGAAAATGAGATCTTAACAAGACTGGTTTTAAAATAGCTGCAAGTTATAACTTTTAAATGTTGGAACTTACTGTGCAATGTGCCAGGCATCTGAAGTGAATAGAACAAATGACTCAATACTAGGAACATTTCCAATATAAACTTTCAATGCATTCTAGGTGAGATGATTTGCAATTAAACCCCAGAGGATGCTATTTAAATTTTAAAGGGGTCCCCTACTTTGTCTTGTAATAAGATTGACATACTTGCTTAATAGTTTCCCAAGCTTCAGTAATTGGATTGCCTTCTCTGCATTTTTCAAGTCACAATCCATTATTTTAACATTTTAATTTGTGAAAATCCTTTGTGCTTTCTTGTTTAGAAAAGTTAGTGAAATAGCAGTCTTGGGAGTTCTGCTGTGCCTTAATTCACCATAACTTCCTAGCCCTTTTTTCCCCTTCCCCCCCACTCCAACTCCCCAATTTCTTTAGAAACAGCAGGTTTAGGTACTTAAAATGCAAGCAAAATACAAGGCTAAGAGTCATTCTACAATGTCTTTGTACCATAACATATTGTAGAAAACACACAGCAGACTTTATAGGCTCTCCATTGCCATGAAGAATGCAGCTTCTGTGCTGAATCTTAATTTCCTTCCCCCCCCCACCCCCCGAATTTAAGGCAAACACTCTCTAAGGGAAGAGAGTTAAATATTTTTAGACAAGCTCTCATAGCATAAAATAATATCTCTGACCTAGTTCAATACTTCAAATATTTATTGTATTAACACATATGATAAGTGTTGTCATGTCACAGTTGTGACATGACTTGTATGTCACAGTTGTGGAACCTTGGGTGCTTATACAGTGCACCTGCAGCAGTTCATATTACATGAGGCAAGAAAAGGAGAACATGGAACATTCTCAAAGGCAGCCTTTTGCCTTGGAGTAGGAAAAGAGAGTATCCTATCCTTAAACTCTTCAAAACAGGAAAGGTAGAGGTAAGGAACGTGATACTCTTGCAATATGACTTCGCTTTGACTTCTTGCAAGTAGCGGTAGTCCTTGCACGATGAGGAAGCATGAGAATTCATACTTGCTGCTCGCAGTAGCACGTACTGTAGAGACCCTGTACATCTACTAACTCGATCTGATACACTCACAGGCCCCAGAACAATGCTGTATAGAGGTAATAGCCTCTGAATGGCAACAGCAAAATCTTATTTTCAGGCTAATAACTCTTGCCTCGTATGTTTAGGATCACACAGTACCAACATATTATTTCTGGTTTTAGGACTAAGTCCATAACTGAATGAAATGAACATATAATTTTCAATTAATGCTAGCTTCAGTGTCTGTATATATATCACTGCTGATCATCATAAATTTGCATAAAATAATCTGGTTAATCTGGTAACATGATCCACAGACCTTAACTCAGAACCTCTGAAATGCAGCACTGTTGCTTAACTACATCCCATTCTTCAGCAAAGTAATTTGAAATCTACTTTGAATTAAGCAGGTGCGAAAATGCCAAAGAAAACCATGAAGCAAGGCAATGCCACTGCTCAGTCCATTTCTGTTACTGGAACAGCAATTAAAATGAGGGTTGAGAGGGTCCGTCAACACCTAAATGAGAGGAGAACTGATGTTTAATCACATTCCACCAGACATAGCAAACAGTCATCAACAAGCAAAAATGACTTATTAGACCTACAGTCATTATATTTGTGTCCAAGCTGACAGTATTTTTATACTGATACAACAGAAAAGAGAACCAACAAATGGAAACTAGAGATGCAGTCTTTTATTCTGAGTACTGCAACAAAGAGTGAAAACAGGATAAAAAGTCATTTTGCTGTCCTCTTCCCTATCATAGACACAGCAAAGGTGTAACAAAACTAAAGGCAAATTCAGCCTTCCAATCCAATTCCCATTCATTAGATTTACTGTCAAGAATGGCTGCCAAGACTGACTTTTTTGTACATTGTGCATTAACTTTTTTTCAAAAGTCCACTGAAACATTCACATTTCATCACCATGAACTTGCTATGTTTTCTAATTACTGTAAGATTCAACTTGTTCTTCTCTGTTGATGCTTCACCAAAAATATAGCCGCTGTGCAAATTAATATTTAGTGTGCTATCACTGAATAATGCAATGGTTCATGTACTCAACAGTGGCTCAAAGCATAAACTAGGCTCCTTATCTAGAAGTGTGCATTTTATTTTAAAGACACAAGTTGAAGCAAACCATAAACAATATCCAGCTCCCTGTTTGATTAAAATTCTTTCTTTTAGCTTTGCTTGCCTTTCCCCAGAACAGAAGCATGTTTCTCACTGTTAATTCTGATCAACATATACTTGGATTCCTTGCATTATTTTTACTGCTTGTATCTGCATTAGACTGAAAAATTTGCTGTATTTTTACACTGATTGTTCCAATACTGTGCAGTAGCTCCTATGTGAGGCTCATAAATAGGAAACATTATCTGAGAATGAGGGCTTGAAAGCTCGAAAATCATCTTCATAGCATTAATGTTTAAGTTATGCAGACTCATTAAGAAATAATACTTTATGAATAATCATTGTGTAATATACATCAAAGAACCATTGTGAATGTTTGTCTAATAAAGACAACAGCTTAAGGATTAGCCCCATACCACTGGTTTGGGAAGAAGTATGATCATTGTGGTCTTGTCAGCAGATAATATATTATACTAAAATAGGCTGTATACTAACATAAGTATTTGTGCAGCTGCTTAAAAAAGACACCCAAAACACATAACTAAATTCATTAATTTCAAGAAATACTTTTTTTTATTACTACTATCTCTAGGGTGGAAAACAGAAGTGGACAAAAAGCCATCCTTAACCTGTGACAGCTAATAAATACAATGGTGCAGTCTGTTGAACTGACTATGAAACCCCATGAATAGATGAGCAAGCAGCAAGCTCAAGGGGTAAGAAAGGAGCTGAGTGTTAACAGAAAATGTTATCACTTTATTATTGCTTCTGGAAAGAACAGAAGTCATTTGTCTTTCCACACATAATCTCTATAAATAATGAAGGATGTTCTGTAATAAGGATAATAAACTGTCAGTTGTATTTTTACAGCAGCAAGAAACACATCAGGATTGGCCTTGTGGAAATATAACTATGTAGAACAGCAATAAATATTGTTCCACATGTTTTTGTGATCTATTATTCTTAGTTTTAATTGCTACAAACAACTATAACAACACAGAACAGAAGGAGAGCTTTGGCATTCAGCAGGGACTTGGGGGCCCTCTGTGCTTTCCAATCACTTGGTTGCAGGATTTTTACAAGCCCAGACCTTCTGCAGAAGTATACCAGTTAATTCTCAGGGAGTGGTCCTTTCCCTTTCCTATTCCTTTGTCCTGGAAAGTGGATTTTTGTCTCCTTGTCTATACAAGTATGACCCTGTAGCACCTGTCAAGTATTATTGCTTCTTTTACAGTAGTGCCACATGTAGGCATTCATTCCCTGACATACAGTTTTACAATGAGAGATTATGCTTTTTCTACACAGGGACAAAACTGTCCAAAAAGATTTCTAATTAGACCCTGAGACATAATGTAGACTTCCTGAACCAGCTAGTCACTTATCTTGTCATAGTTCAAATCTCCATAATCCAAATAAAGTAATTGTCAATTCTATTGACTTAAGAAAGACCATTCCCTAAAATAGCATTACTGAGTGGGATTTCGGCATTGTCTGTGTGCTTTATGTAAAAAATATTAATATAATTTTTCATCTCTGTCTTCAAATACAGCTTCAGTAGGATCATCAGGCAAACACGGACCAGAGACTGAAAACAGGCATCTGAATCACACCCAAAGCCTTATCAGGTGAACAAGAGAAACGTTTATTTGGTATGTTTATATGATGGGAGGAATCAGCACCAAGTAGGCTGAGAATGTCTGAGAACATCCAGTTTGGTGGGAATACCACTCCAATGAATCCTGTGCTAATGCTGCCATGTCTTCACTTACGTATTTTCTTTGCTGGTATATATTCACTAAAAATTGTGGTTCACACAAAGAGAGACAAATATCACATACAGGTATAAGGGATAAGCAATAGGAAACTTGACTAGGAACGGAATATATTCTCTCAGACAGGTCAGGCAATCACTGCAGGGGAAAAGACATAACTGGAATAACTGACCAGTTTTTGAGAACTTGACTTTTGAGAACTTTGTCCAAAGCAAATAAAGCAAAATGGACGTTGTCATCTCTTATGGCTAAGAACTGTTAGAAAGCGAGTCTGCATTCATTGTGTAATAGAAAGAATAGAATGGCAGAATATAATAACAAAAGAATGATAGTTTAGTTGCATGTGAGAGAGAAGTTTGTTGTGAAGGTGCTTGTTCCACCAAATATTTCCATTTGACTTGAGGTACATATTTTACATGTTTTTCAGATCTTTTGGTCTGTAAAATAGTAGGAATAGTATTCCCCTCAAGTTAAACAATGCTACACTCTTTATTCTATGTGCAACATAAAAAGATTTTGAGGTCCTTAAATAAAATATTACAGTAATGGAATATAGTTACTTTTGATAGACCAAACTCTGCTTGATATTTCAGGTTCCTTGTTGTTCCCTTTATTTCTTAAGCCAGAAAAAGATGTGTCATACTGATATCTTATTTTGTCTACTGATGCTCAGAACAGTATATATGAATAAGAGACAGGAACAGCCACAGCCTAAGGAAGAAAAATTGCCTCTGGCAAGATGTAAAAATTAAGAATTTTAAAGAATTGATAACTATGAACACACACAAGCATACATGCACATACATGCCTCCACAAAGAAAACACTTCAATGGTTTGCTAAAGTGATACCCATAGTATTATCAAAAATATTGTTTAGTTTTCTGGCTAATTAATGATTTTTAATTGCATCAAAATATTAAGTATGACCTTAAGATATTTTTATAAGTTTGTATTCTGAAAAGTCATCTATAAACAATTCTGGAATATAGGGAATTTCACCTCTGTTCTGTGAATTACGTGAACAATGTCAAAAAGGCATTTGTGAGAGTTCACAAATGCATAAAAGCCATGTTAGGACAACTTTTTCTCTGTAGAGAAGGAAATTCATGAACCAAAAAATTTAATTCAAGCAACGTGCTTTTAAGTCTTTTTAGCAATTTCACTAATTCTGTTGTTTGACATGGCCCTTTTCTGAATGATTTAAGAGAATCACAGGATGGCAGACAGGATAGGAAAAATACCAAACTAAACTCTTTAAGTTTACCAGATGAGCTAGTTCAATATCAGCTGCAGATCACAACTAGAGATTAAAGGTCTCAATTCCATGAAAAAAATATTCTCAAATACCAGGCCAACATCATTGACTAGTCTAGGGGATCCAGAATACCCCAGAAGATGGAGGCGGATATCAGCCTTTATTGCAAATTCAGGAGTAACAGAAAAATCTTTCCTAGTTCACTAGACCTAGGGAGAATAGTGTTTCTTCCAAGCATTTGGGTCACTACATTTATTAACCTTTCATTCACACCCTGCAAATATGATCAAAGAGAAGATCATAACCAAACTTCTTTTTCTACAGCTAGGAAGACTCTGCCATCCTGGTTCCCACATGGAGTTTTGAGTATCCTTCTTTCCCCCTTCACCTTGTGTTTTGAACTGTGACTAATAACTATTTTACAAATCATTTATACCACAATTCCTTGTGGCCCTAAGGAGACCAGTGCTCCATCAAGACAATTTATGAACACATTAGTGATACATGCATTAAGGAATGGGATTACAGTTTAAACTTGACAAAGCATCCAGAGACTAGGAGGTGACACACAGTGAATGCACCTTGGATCTCACCACAGGGTATGCGTGGTGGATAGTTTTCTGAATTCATACTCTGCTAACATGCTAAAGGCTTCATGTTTCTCTCTCTGTACTGGTAATCAAAGAAACTGAGGATGCTTATAATTACAGACTGTTGTAAAACTGGAAAATAAAGTGTTATTACAATTAATGGAAGCTTCTACATGTCATCATTATGAGATAATTTAAAGCAGACTGTTATGCATGTCTATTTCAGGCAATCAGCAAAAGCACTGATTTTAAATATTTATGTCAGCATGTATATTTAATACACATGGAAACCACTGTATCTCCTATAATAACTGTAGCAAACAATTCCTGAAGAATCAGTTATGTTATTTTTTTTCTTCTGTATCTATTTCCTCTCTCCCAGGTCAGACTTCACTAGTTTGCTCTAAAACAATCACTGATGCTGCACCCTAATTCTAAGAAGTCCACTTCTCTTTGTCCAAAGAACTTCAATTCTATCCTACATATTTATATTTTTCAATAGGCGTTGCAAAGAACTGATAGTCAGAGCAGATCCCTGGCATAAAGTTACGTTAAGCACAGTGAAAAGAAAGAAACAGTAGGGAAGCACAAATTTCCTGATCCATCTGTTAAATTTGAACCCTAGTGTGATGCCAGGACGTAATCCTGAGCTCATGATACAGGTTTTTCTGTCAAAGTGCCTTGAACCGAAACACCAGGGGTTCCCATTAATATATGAAAATTTTTTGGCCATACTCAGTCTTTTTGTCCTGTTTTGCATCAACAGAGTTGCCCTGCTGGAGGCCGGAATTAAAATGAAGGGCAGCTTGCATAAAGCAAAGAAACACACACTTATTTTAATTTGAGCTGGGATATATTTTTCTCAAGTAAAGGGAGAAGGTGCCTCTTAACAGAGCAAACACCTTTAATGATGCCTGTCTCTCCACCCATCCAGCTTTTCCTACCAGATGCCCTAGTCTAATTTCACATGCTAGTCTGTGTTTCATTCAAACACTTAACATTAAGGGGAATATATGCTGCTTGCCTCTGGTCGTTCCATCATTGCTGTATTAATTGCTGGGTTACAGTGGCATCTCATTATGCTGATGGACTAGCAGGTGGATCATGCTGCACTCAAGGGGCTACTGCACTTTGACAGATGAAATTCCCAGCTTTGTGAAGAAAAGGAAACCAGGTTTCTGAGAGCTATTAAGAACTAAATTTAGCAAAAAATGAGGTCATGAGAAAGCAGGCTCTGGGGCTGGCTTTTTTTTACTTATTTTTTTTTTTTAACAGTGAGTTTTATCAAGCCAGCAGTGCCACAAGGAATAATGATGCATAAGTAGTGGCTGAAGTCTACTGAAAGACCAAACCAAAAGTCACTTATCTGCTGCTAAAAGTGAGAAGGCAATACAGGGGAAGGCTGGGGAGGACACTGTATGTTTAGTTATTAAGGAGACCTGTTACTTGCCTCTAGAGACAGATCTTATCTAACCAACAGCATTTATGCTACTTGGTAAAATTCTGACCTGCTTTATGTAACTACTTTTCTAAGTTATCTTTTATTTCTGGTGCTAACCAACTTTTATTTCTAACAATATTTTAAATTACATCACAAATACATCTCTAATTTTGAATGACGACACAAGTCCGTATGGCATAAATCCTATATCCATACAAATTACAATAAAAAAAAAAAAGACATAGCAGTGGAATAAGTTTTAAGGTTGCAAAATCAAGCACTCATTAGGAAGTGCCAGAATTAAGGCTTCCTGAGCAGTATTCCTTCCACTCATTTATATTTATGAATCATTAAACAGTTCACAATTACTTGATCTTTCAATACATGGGATGCACCATTCAGTTTGTAGGCAGGGACTCAGTATTTCTGTTTATCAACGTTATTCAATGAGAGGCATCTTTGTACACACCATTCAAATCCCAAAGCACGGACAACATAATTAACTTCTTCAAGGTTTTTACTCAGGTAATGTCTTTCTAACATTTTAATACGTCCTACATATTGAAAAAAATCATTCAGAACACTTCTGCAGGGTGAGATAAGGTATGCTTGTTTACTTAATAGATGCATTTTGGACTAGCCAGAACTGTTCCAGAAACTTATTTGTCCTATGTAGATATGGCTTGTTTCCTATGGAGGGGGGGAAAAAAAAAAATAAAAAATCACGTGACTCTATAATTAATGTCAGGGGAATAAATTAGATTTGCATAGGCTATAGTCATAATGCTGGCATATCATAAATTTTAAGAATGTGATTTAACGAGACTAACACTTGCTTTTGGAAGTAATTTCCTCCCTTTATTTTAAATTAAAAATCTCAGAACTATATCCCGTAGGCTTATATTTACTCTCTGCATGAGTCATCTTCAGGGATGGGATCTGTAGATCTATAGCACAATCCTCTAATCATTTGAAAACTAACTGATTAAGAGATGGGGAAAGATTCAGTTGCTGACAGCACTTTTCTTTCAAACTATTTGTAAGCAATCTGGACCTGTCACTACAGAAGGTAAAGATAATTGCTTTATCAGAATTGTGACTATTTGCAAATAAAAACATTGAGACTCAAGATTCAGTTTTCTCTACGAAGTCTATACAGAGACATAGTCCTCTGTATGATTTTGCTACTTTCCTCCCCTCAAAGTAGTTCTCTCTATGCATGCAAAAAAAAGTTTGTCATTCTCCATGGAAGAGATCTTATAAGAAGAGTCCTTTTGAAATTCGGAGAAGCCTGCAGGCTGGGAGCCTGAGTGAGTGACTCTGCGGCAGTGAAGGAAGCGCAGTACTGACATGAGCTGAAACAAAAGTGCTGATAGGATCTCAAGGAACTGGGAAAAAATAATCAGTTGAATGTCTGAATATCTTTAATATCCCTCTTTTCCTCCCGTCCCTCCCCTCCCCCTCACCCCATCTTCTTGAACTTTCTTTTTGCCTTTCTCTTGATCCTGCCCCTACTACTTCTCTTAGATAAACAGCATGATGTCCATTTGGTGAATTGTGGCTATTGTCTCAAAAAAGGCTGAAGAATTTTATGCATGTTTAAAGGAAACAACCAACCATATCAACAAACAGCCAAAGGTTTCAGCTTCTGAAACAGACATTCACATCAGGTTGCTGTTGGAAGCAGTGAGCTAGATGATCTTTAGTTTCATGACAAGGTCATCCTTATGTTCTAATGAAATTATAGCTTACTTATTTTAAGCACAGCAACACAGATGGAAATCAGGATCTAATAATGCATTGTGAAACGTAGACCCCTAATAATTATTGCAATACTGAGCTTTTGTAATAGAGTCAAATAATCCCTTCATTTCAGCATATCTCTGTCTGGTAGAGCCTGCCCCCTCTGACATTATAAATAAGTACCTTTCTACTTCTAAAAACCTTTAATATTTTTACAAAGCTATCACTACCATAGTGGCAGATGGCAAGCAGTCTGAAGTCTCTCTGTCTGAGCTCAACAGCATATTTCATCAGAGAAAGCCAAGGAGCAAGGATCAATAGGAAAAGTCTGTGTGGAATGCTTAGAAAAGTGTGAAAATCCCACTGGTGTTCTTCAGGGTGGATAGCATTCAAGCTTGAAGGTTATATCTGGAGTTCTCTCAGGGCTTGCATGCCAAAAAGACTTGTGTATGTACTTAACTTGATGCACTATGAGTAGTCCCAGATGCTTAAAACAAAACATGTGCACAAGCCTCAACAGAATACAGAGCTCAGGCCTGTGAGTCTGTATATAGTACAGAAAGTCCATGGACATTATATAGTTGATACCCCTTACTAGAAATGCAACTTAAATTTCAAATTTAAACAGTGTGGGTGATGGTGACAGTCTTTCTTCCATGTCTCCACTGGGAAAAGAATCACTCATGAAAAGGCAGTTTGTGCAGAAAAATTTAAATGATGTTTTCATGGAAAGACCCAATTTCCTAGCTGCAGGAGGTGTTAGGATGTGCAAACAATCTAATCTGCTGAACATTAAATATTTTCAAAGCTTTATAGCTCCAGGAGCGTGAGGAAGGAACTTCCCAGAGAGCAAAATAAAAGTTTTCAAGAGAGAAAGAAAGGGCAAGATTGCTTTTCACACTTATTTCTTTGTTAAATAAGCAAACACGGCCAATCAGAAATTAAATGCCCAGACTCAAAATCAATTTCAAAGTAGCCTGTGTCCACACATTAATCTCAGTAGACCTTGTATACATCTATAAAATAAATAAATAGACCTGCTAACGGCAAATGTTGAAAGAAACCCACCCTGTGTGAAACTGCGAAGTCCAGAAATATGACTGTGGGTTAAAAGCCTGTTAGTACTCCTTTTTAGTGATGTGAGTTTCAGACATAAAATTTAGGTAGGCATGTTGATGATTAGGAGACATAGTTGCAGGAGTGTCCCATGGTCTGAAATGCGCTACAGCAGGCAGAGCTGAAGAGCTAGGCGCACCAGATCTGCGATGAGTCCATAGCCATCATAAAGTATGAATGTGGTTATTCACATAATGCCAGATGTGATTCAGGTTGGAGAAGACCTTCACTATCAGCTTCATGTGAAATCATATTTTCTGATTTTTATTTCACTCATTTATTTCGCTCATAAATAAAACATGGCCCCTTTTACATCTCAAGCTACCTTCTGCAGCAGGACCTAAAGAAATGTGAACTGCTGTACATAGGATCCACTGTATAGTATAACCTGGATTAATGTTTCTGTAGCAGACTACACCAAAGCCTGAACCATACAGGGAATTATGAGAAAATGAGCCTTTTTTTCATTTGTACGTTCCATTATGTTCCATTATTTGGAAGAAGAAACAGTTTTATAGGTATGACAAAGTCAATCTAGTACTTACTATAATCTGATAGGTACACTTGTTGACAAGGAATAAGAGCATACTTAGAAATCACAAAAGGAAAGACAAGCTTACTTCCCACATAGAGCAGTAAGACTCTGGTTTAATTAAGCAACAGTCATAGCAACACAAAGGGACCGAGAAAATCCCCCAAAAGGTGAAAATATTTTGGAAGGTAATTTTGTCTTTAAGATTAATAAAACTCTGTAAATTTGAGGTTATATAAATCTACGTCCTTCATTAGAAAATGAGGTATCTTTCATAGTTATAGTGCAGAAGTAGAACTCACATTGATTATTATAAATATATAAATGCGAAGATTCTACACAAAAAGATCTGGGAGCTACAAAATTTTATTTGCAATGTCTTAAACTTATTATTTTGGCAGGACAAGCACTGCAGAAGTGACACTACCATCTACTACACAAAAGAATAACACAGGGTACAGTGAGCGTTCTTACAGACCAGAAAAAAATACTGAAATAAAATAGAAGTACAGAGGAACTGTGTGTTGAGAAAGAAGAATGGAAATGTAGAGTATTGTGGGACAGGAAGAAAGGCTTTCCTTTCTTGACACAGACCCAGCAAGTACTGAGGAAAAATTATGTATTATGTATTATATAACCACAGTGGTGCATCACAGAGGGAACCCAGTCATCTCCCACAGCACTACACATACAGACTAGTCCCTCAGTCATGGTTTGCATGATGGACATTTGGGGTACACTCAAGAGGAGGAAAAGCAAAGTTCCCAATGATAATACTGAGCTGCTTATATCACCTGACAATTTCTGGCGGAATTTTCCAGAAATCCAGATTATACTGTCCAGAATCAAACAGGAGACTGCTGGGAGGACATTACTCCAATCTAGGTGCAGAATCCAGCATTTTGACATGTTAAATTTCATCCCATCAATCACAGACCAATGCTCCAATCTATCCAGATCCTTCTGCAAGACCTCTTGTCCCTCAAGAGAGTTAACAGCACCTCTTAGTTTGGTATCATCAGCAAACTTGCTAGTCATAGAATCATAGAATTCTAGGTTGGAAGGGACCTTAAAGATCATCTAGTCCAGCCATCACCCTAACCCTGACAAAAATCACTAAACCATATTCTTAAGGACTACGTCAACCCGTCTTTTGAACACCCCCAGGAATGGTGCCTCAACCACTTCCCTGGGCAGCCCATTCCAATACCTGATAACCCTCTCCATGAAGAAATGTTTCCTAATATCTAATCTAAACCTCCTCTGGTGCAACTTGAGGCCATTGCCTGTCATCCTGTCTCCTGTGACTTGGGAGATGAGACTGACCCCCGCCTCTCTACAACCCCCCTTCAGGTAGTTATAAAGCATGATACGGTCTCCCCTTAGCCATCTCTTCCTCAGATTAAACAACCCCAGCTCCCTCAGCCTTTCCCCATAAGACTTACTCTCCAGACCCCCTCTCACCAGCTTCGTTGCCCTTCTCTGGACCTGCTCCAGCACCTCAATGTCTTTTTTGTGGTAAGAGGCCCAAAATCAGACACAGTGCTTGGGGCGAAGCCTCACCAGTGCCGAGTACAGGGGGATGATCCCCTCTCGGGTCCTACTCACCACACTGTTCCTGATACAGGCCAGGATGCTGTTGGCCTTCTTGGTCACCTGGGCACACTGCTGGCTCATGTTCAGCCGACAGTCGACCAACACCCCCAGGTTCTTTTCCATCAGGCAGTTCTCCAGCCATTTTTCCCCAAGCCTGTAGCGCTGCCTGGGGTTGTTGTGACCTAAGTGCAGGACCTGGCATTTGGCCTTATTGAAACTCATCCTGTTGGTCTCAGCTCATCAATCCAGCCTGTCCAGATCCCTCTGTAAAGCTTCTCTACCCTCCAGCAGCTTGACACTGCCACCCAGCTTGGTGTCATCTGTGAACTTACTGAGGGTGCACTCGATCCCCTCGCCCAGATCATTGATAAAGATGTTAAAGAGAACGGGTCCCAGTACCGAGCCCTGTGGGACACCACTCGTGGCCAGCCACCAACTGGATTTAACCCCATTTACCACCACTCTCTGGGCCCGGCCCTCCAGCCAGTTTTTAACCCAGTGGAGAGTATTCCCATCTAAGCCATGGGCAGCCAGTTTCTCCAGGAGGATACTGTGGGACACTGTATCAAAGCCCTTGCTAAAGTCCAGGTAAACAACATCCACAGCCTTTCCTTCATCTGGCAAGTGGGTCACTTTGTCATAGAAGGAGATCAGGTTTGTCAAGCAGGACCTGCCCCTTGTGAACCCGTGCTAGTCATACATTCAGCTCCTGCATCCATTGTTGACAAATATACTAAGCAAAACTCACCCTAGAATTGAACCCTTACATGCATCATTGGTGTCACCAGCCAAATGGAACCCCGTTTAATACAACCCTTTGAGCCCTGGCATTCAGCCAGTTCTTCACCCAGTGCAATGTAAATCTTCTCATCCCACAGTTGGATAACTTGTCCAGAAGGATGCTGTGAGGGGCAGTATCAAAAGGCCTACTAAAATCCAGAAAAACTACATCTAATTCCTTCTCTTCATCACTAGGCAGGTGACCGTATCGTAGAAAGATCTCAAATTAGTTATACAGGAGTTTCCCTTTGTTGACTCTGCCTGATGATTGCATTATTCTTTAAATTACTTTCAGTAGTATGCAGTATAATCTTCTCCATAGTTTTTCCAAAGAATGAGGCTAACAGGTCTGCAGTCCCCTGGGTCTTCTCTCATACCCTTTTTGTAGACTGGAATAACGCTGGCTAGATTCGAGTCATCAGGGCCCTTTCCCAGACTCCCAAGACCTTTGGTAGATGATCAAGAAGGGTCCTGCCATGGCATCCCCTAGCTCCTTTAGTACCCTGAGATGAATCCCATCAGGCTCCATGGACTTGTGAATATTCAGCTGATATACCCAGCCCCAGGAAGAAAGTGTAGAGACAGGCTGGCTCAGGTGGCGCAAAGATGGATCCGGGGGGCTGAAAGCAACTCTTGGTACTTGCAGGGAGGTGGGTTGAGAAGAGTGAGCCAGCGATTCAAGGGGCATCAGCTGAACCAAGGAAAAGAGGTACAGACAGGACGTGAGGAAAAGGCTTTTCCCCTGGGGCCAGCAGAGGAGCAGTGCAAGCTGGCCAGGGAGGCTGTGGTGGCTCCATTCTTCCTGGGGCCTACAGGAGAGGTGTCAGCTGCAACTTTTAGAAACTGAAGAACCCCACCAAGAACACTTTGCTAATTTGAATTATGCTATACTAAACTGAGATGCTGAAAGTATGTCTATTCATGTGGACATAAAAGATAATTTAAAGACATGCTCATAACTTTATCTAATACACAAGTACACTTCCAGCTATATTCTACTTCTGAAGGTGCAGGAGAATACACCATTTTCTTCCACTAAAGAAGCTGGATAGCTCTCAAATTGGTATAATGAAACTTTTCAAACGAAGAAGTGCTCTTAGGCCTCAGTGGGAGTAAATACAGATGGGCAAATTACTTCTCAGATTCCATTTCACATTGCTAGGCTTTGTATTAGGTATTTACTCACACAGTTTTTGTTATAATGGAAGAATTTTACTCTGAAAGTAAAGTTTTCATCTTTCCATAACATCATGAAGAAAATAAAATCTGAACTTTGCTGTGACTACAGGAATATCATCATACACATCCATCGATATCTGTGCTTTTCTACACAGAAAATCACAGCTCAGGAAAAAATAAACTGAAGGGAAAATGAAGAACTCCAGCTGTACGGAAGAGAGCATATAAAGAACACTGATGACTTAGAGATATACTTAAGATAGAAGCAGCAGTGTATAACAAAATTCTTGTAACATGCATATTTAATTAACAAAATTATATTGTACCTCAATTGTGATAAACTAAGTGATTTATCTCTCTTGCTTAAGCACTATTGAGGACTTGTCTTTCCCATGGAAGAATTGTAGGTTCAGCTGTGAAACAATGCATACTTGGAAGATCTCCAAAAATGAGATTTCAAATCGTTAATACTGAAAAATGCATTAGTACCTCATGGTACATATTTTACATAGTCTTAAACACCAACAGAAATATAAGCATCACTCTTAATTCCAGTTTCAAGTTCTGTTGCGGATCATTCCAGAATACATGGCCAGATACCACACACAAGTTTGAGATTAGTTTTTCTGAATTCTCATTTGTGGTTCCTTTTTGAACTAAACTGTAAAAACTTTCTTTCAAATATCAGATTTATGGATTACTTTTGCAACAGTTTCTTACAGGTCAATTGAACTTTTAATTTTTACATAGATGTTATAAAAGTTTTTCTATAAATATATTGTCTCGTCAGACAATCAGTCAGATTGATGTGAGAGTATGACAAGTGTGGCTATTCCACTCCTTTAAGAAGTTGAAGAATAAACAAGGGCAAGCTCACAAACTCTTGGCAAGAATTCTCTCCAGCTTGAGTTAGAGCCATTTTGGTACTGAACACACCATGGACTTGCCTAGAGCCATCACATCAATCCCCTCAGGAAATGCGAGTCTATGCACTTGTGGAAAAAATGGTGACATAAAAACATATACAACTCAAAGACCAATTTTCATTTGCCATCGTACGCTTAACATGCCTCACTGGGTCAGGACACTACACAAGCTGGGGCTATAAACTGGCAATTGGAGAGGCAAAATCTGGTAAAGCTACTTACAGCATGAACATGAAATACTATGGCAGGGAATGGGTTTTATATTGAGACTATTTACAAATGTTTCTTCATTGTTCACTCTCAACATTACTGAAAGGATATAATTATGGGAAAGTTACTTTTCAGCTTTGTAAAAAGAAGAGGAATCTGCATGAGAGGTTTTAAACTTACAAACGCTGTACACAAATGTTGATGCTTTTTGTTCTGTGGATATCACGAGTCCTGGGATGAAAAACATAGCCTTTCTACTATTTATAGGAGTGCTTGAGGAACACTGCTTTGCTGATTGATGAGTAGAACATCAAAAGTTAACTCAATTGGAGTGGAGATGTGGTGGAATACTAGCAGGCAAAAAATGGCACCTGAAATAATAAATTCATACAGTTCAATGTTGGTTATGACTGTGGATAATTTATTCCAAAACTCTGGACCTCATAAATATTTTATTTTCACCAAGTTACCCTTCAGTAGCTCAGTTACTGGTGCTTGATAAAGAATTGGATGCCTTTGAGTAAAGCACAGTTTCTGATATACATCCAGTTTTGAATGGGAGAAATGAGAAATGGGACTCCAGTGTGTCTTGATTCTTTTTTCGTACTTTTCCCATTGATCCAGACTGTCTAGCTGTTAAAAATGTTTTTGCCCCCTTTTGAATTTTTCTGGCTCCAGTTTCTAGACATTGTTCCTATTTTTTTCTCTCCTAGATTAAAGAACGCTTTCTTGATGAGAAAATGGCTAGAGAGAACAATCTAGCAGAGCTGAACCTGAAAAGCACTTTCTCTATTATATTCACAGCATAGAAAGAATACATTTTGGAGAGGCAATAAAAATTTTTACATGAGCGGGGCAATTCCTTGGTGGAGACACTGCTTACAATATAAAGGTGCTGTTTGTATTCATGTTTGTCTGTAACCAAACAATAGAGAGTTTTAACTATCTTACTGAAGTATTCCCCAATTATTTTCCAATTTCAATAAATTCATTGTAGTTTTTACTTTCCCTTTAAAAACTCTGGACCCCGTGTTTTATGGAGTAATTTCCTAATAACTTCACAATGCCACATACTGAATGAAATTACCTTGTGCTCCCACCTCCGTTTTTATATAATAATATCTTACTCAGTTATTTTTCCCCAATATCACATTCAGTGTTCATTCTTTTTCTTTACCTAATATCAAGAATTTCTTCTTTTCAATGTCACAGATACTAAGACAAAACTCCAATTTTTTTAAGATGTGGACTGAATATCTTATTTCTAGTACATACATTTGCTTTAAACTCTAGCAAGAAGTCTAATATTCGAAAGGAACTAGACCAGTAAGAGAGCAGGAGAACCCTCACTGTTCATTTGCCCCTGCAGTAATCTTTGTGTCATCTTGCAAATTAGTTTTGGTTTGATATTTCTTCCAGACCACTGATGAAAATTTTGAGTAGCATCAGACCTGATACTACAGATAGTGCATATAGAAACCAAATAGTTCCACTGCATGATAATGCTATATTAGTTTTTGTGATTTATCAACCTACTTCCACAACAGAAGATAGAGCTTTTGAAAAAAAAAAATAAAATTTAAAATGTTACTTTCTAGGTAACCATGCTTGAATAAAATTTGATGTTATTATTATCAGAGCTTTAAAGGTGATTAATATATTGTCATCAGCATTTTTTATGCACAGCTGTAAAAGAATTAACAGGACATGTTATAAAAACATATTTAAATGTATAATTCAAATATCCTTGAACTTTTCCAGTAAAAACAGGATTGCAACCTCTTGGTTTCATAATTTCTCGATGAAACAACACTCTCCATTTATTGCTGAAGATATAAGTGAATTTCCTGAGTTAATCCTTTCCATGCTATTCTTCAGACCATGCTAATTATCCAAGAGAAAACTATCTTAAAAAACATTGTGTTTTGAAATAAGTTATTTTTTCTATTCTTTCAGCTGCACTAACTGTGGTTTACCACACCTTCCACCTGTAGAATTCACTACAGCAATAGAATTTCCTTCAAGTATTTATGAACTTGAAAAATTTGATATATGAGAGCAATCCTATTGAACTCAGTCTGAACTAACATCATCCCATTCTAACAGGCAGCAGCATATCTGCAGGAATAAGCACTGATACAATGAAGAAAAATAGCTTCAGTCCCTTTCTATTTTCAAAGTTCTTATCCCGCAAAACATACCACTATGGATTGAACATTAAGCACATGTTTCAATCCCTTCAAAGTCATATAAGCATTTGGAATGTGCTTTGCTTAAGTGCTGCTTAAATCAGACTGACAGCAATTTGACTTAAGCATACGCTTAACTGCTTTGCTGGATTGGGATGGGATGGGATAACTAATGTGTTTGAGACTGGAAATGTGCTGCGTATGGAGTGAAGGCAATGTGATACTAACACAGAAAGTTTTTGCCTCGACTCCACCATCTGCTTCCATTTCTTCACCGCCACTGTCAGTCAGGTTCCAGTTTACCACAGCACCTCGGCAAATGACTTGCCATAAAACAAGTGTAGGAGGGTCATAAGCTACACCCTGCTCTTTATTACTGCAGACTAACAGTGAATGCAGGTCTTAAATGAGTCCCAAAATCTGGGTCCTGAAAGAAGGACTCCATAGAGATATGTTCTTTAGGAAAGTACAGAAAACAGCTACCTTGGTGGTACTCCTACAGTGGGCGATTCCTTCTTCTCCCAGTTCCTGCCTTTGCCTTCTGCAACTTGGACGGTGCGACATGCATTTCACGGTCAGTGCAGCCTAGGCTGCCCTTGAGCTTCACATTCCCCAACCAGCCCCTCCTTGTTGGTGAGAGTAAGGTCCAGCATAGCACCTCTCCTTGTTGGCTCCTTTCTGTTAGGACTTCTTTTCTTTCAGTATTTATAAAACTTAAACTAATTAATTGGCTACCCCAACTTTTGAAGATCTAAGAGTCTTTCATAGCAAAATAGAAGGCAGAAGAGGGCTTTTAAGACTTTCAAACTCTATGCCACATTAATAGAAAATGGCTTCAAGAACAGCTCTTCTCTACTTTTAGATCAACAGGGAACCCAGAAGCACTGGAATTCCCAGTTGTGCAGCAATTTGCCAGCAGGGTCTCTCTGAAGCAAAGAGCCCACAAGCATCTAGAATGCCTAACCCAAACACTGTGTATGTTATTATGAGAGGTGTCCAGAGAACTGCAACATCAATGTTTTTGTGATCCCACACCTTGGCAGATTCACTTGGTAGGTTTCATTGGAACCCTCCTCATGCTTTGGAGGAAACTCACAAGTACCAAAAAGATTTCTATAGAACAGGTTTCTGACAATCTATGTATTTCAGAGGAAAATGTTGTAAGGCTTCCAGAAAGCTCTAATCCTTAGGAGAAAAACCTTTGCTACTCAGTTTCACAGTGGCAGCTGTCCAAGAATAAGATGTACATGTCTGCAATGGCTTGAGATACTGTCACTTAAGTATAGCAGTAATTCAAGGAATAAAACACTGACAATATGCAGCTCTGAATTACATCAACTTTAACCTACAACAAAACTGATTGCAGTGAGTAAAGGAGATATTGGTGCTACTTCTCACTCCTGCAGGAGAAGTCACTGTGGCCCTATCTGTCACCCCAAACGCTTGAACTCCTCTGCCTTCTCTGGAGGGAATTATGGCTACAGCCCTGCTGCCTGTACCAGCACCATAAATTCTGACAAGGTCATGCACATCAGTAAATACTGATTCTCGTAGGGAGGGACGACAGAGAGTGCCTGAACTAATTTACTCCAAGAGGCGGTCTGCACAATAAAGAATTCAAGATAAAACACTCTCATGCAATACAACAAAACAGTAAAAACACCAACAAGGTAATTGTAACGGGCATTTGATAGTTCTGCTTTTTGTTGTCCATTTGCTCAGCACCACTGGCACTACTTCTGACCAGGAAATATACTTTGAATGATATCGATGTTCTAAATGTAACCTTCACCATGTCTCCTGCAGGGATTAATATGAGCGTACCACAGAAAGATCACCAACAACCTTTGATCTCATGCTGGAAGCAGACACCTATATCAACTGGTGCTAGCGGGTGGACAAATACATTGCAAGGTCTACATGGTTTCAGGGTTGATAAAAGTTTATAGAGCCAGAGGTTGCCAGCAAATGCTTTACTACCATTGGAGAGTAGTAAATCAGATGAAAACATTTGTTTTTTGTTAACTACTGGAGAACTAGCCGAGAGCCTTGACTGCAGTGATAGCAAAGCCATCTCCTACTCCGACGCGGGATACTCCATTGTCCCTTTTCGTAATGAAGTTAGCTGGGCAGCTGCTCACCATGGAGATAGCCCTGCCAAAGGAGACAGCCACAGCTGGACAGCAAGGTAGGAGAGCCAGCAGGGTGCCATAGTCACGGCAGAAGCATACACGTGAGGGCTGGCACATGGAGACCTACCAGCTAGGCAGGCAGAGTGCTGTAGCACAGGGCTCAGGAGCAGAGTGGGAGACCAACAGCAACTTTAGTCAAATGAAAAAGGTGTATAAAACCTCCAAGCTCAGTGTGGTTTCTAACCTTGATTCTCATTTGAAATCAATGACCTGATTTCAGATCAGGTCAGGTAGAAACCATCTTTGTGTCACTGTCACAGGTGCCTCTGCCCTCCCAATGCTCCCAGTTGCCCCTGCACAGCCCCTCGCAGATACACGTGGCAAACACGGCTCCTGCTTGGGGATCCTCAGCAGCACCACCACCAGTCACAGGGAACAGCACCCCAAACAGCTGCACTCTTCAGCAGCTTGCTGCTTAATATCACTCAAAATGGAGCGCCTTTTTTCCTCCGTTTACCACCAGTTATTCAGCACTAAAAAGCACATACCATTCCCTATTCAGCTCACAAACTGTGCATCACCTTTCAGGACTTTTTCTGTTGACTGCGACTGACAGCAGTGTGAAGATTAGGCAGCCTTTTAATCTTTTACTAGCCATGATTACCATCAGTGGAGTAAAAGAGCAATTGCCTGGCAGTGCAACTCACAGACCAATAAAAGGTTCTCAGAGCAGAAAGCAGTCATACACTCAGTTAAGCTTCCAGCCTGTTCAAGTCCATGCTGCCTCTCTTTGAAAACTGCATAACTTAATGATAGTTTCTTGGAGGATTTTTCATGAACCTTTATGACAAAGACCCATATTTCTTGTTAACAACACTCTTCTACCAAAAAAAAAAAAAAAGAGAGAGAGAAAAAGGTTCAGCTCTTAATTTTTAAATTACAAACCTGAACATAATTCTTTTTATCTGTTTATCTTAAACATTTCAATATCTTTTCCTATCTGGAAGACTTTAATTTGTATTTAAACAGATTATGAGATAATCTGAATGAAGAACAACTGATTTCCAGAAAACTGGAATATCTCACTAGTATTCAGCAGCTACCTGAAACACTTTCAGCATTAGGAATGCTCCCACAGAGACACTGATGCAGCTTTGAGAGTATATGAGCAGAGATTATTTTGATTTAAGAATTAAAAAAAAGAATTAATTTCCCCATTACATAGACAAGGGGAATACTAAGAGCACTGGTGTTACAGCTCTCCTCAGACTTAAATTAGGCATGCAACTTCAGACCAAGTAATTTTGGTTAGCACCAACCCTTAGACCAGCTGCAACCCCACAGATTCCTCTGTAGATAAAGTCCTTGCAGGTGTACCCCACAGCTCTATATGGTCTTCACTACAAAAGTATCTATCACCTGTGTCTTCAGTGCTCTTGATATGTAGTTACTGAACTAAAACATCCTGAGTGTGCTTTCACATGTTCATGTTCATCCTCTCTGATACAGCATGAACATTACTGTCAGGAGTAAAGAGGAAAAAAATGTTTTGAGCAGATGTGTATAGGTACAAAAATCAGATTTATAAAGCTAACCTTGTTTGCTTACCTAACCTGTAAGCAAAAAGTAATCACTGAGTAGTAATGACATAGGTAATACTCAAGTAGGCGAAGTCTAAATTAAAGTTAGATATCTCATTGACATGCTCTGTCTTTCTCATTACGGGAGATCTTACATAAGAAACTCAAAATACCTTTTGAAACAAACAGAGCTCATGCAATATGGCTCTGCAGTTTCTTTTTTTATATATTGATTTTGTTTAAGTATTCATTAGAAGCACCTTGCCCATTTAGATGGGCACTTGTCATACTATAAACCTAAACAACCACAACAAAACTGGCTTTCAAAAATCTCTAGTATTAAAAAAAATGGACCTTGTAATCTCAAAAGTAAATGTGACTGGCAACACCATTTTCACTTCAGCAGTCAAGAAACATTGGTAGTAAAGAATAAATATTTGAGCCACAGAGATCAGAGGTGAATGAACCACCTGATCTCATATGTGAAAATGTGACAGGTCTTAAAATTAAATTCACTTATACATTGTCTCTTATTAAATCTGAATGATCGTTGTTCACACAGAGTTAAGAGGAAAGATCACATCGTGCCATTGGTGACATTTTTTCTGGGGTGCCTGACATGTGAAATAAAAGAGCCTGAAAGGAAAAAGAAAATACACTAAATCATATAATATAATTTATGAGCTCAACACTGGAACTCGTCTGCTTTTTCAGACACTACTGACAAATCAAACTATTCTCATCAAATAAAAGCATAATGGGAAGTGCAAGACATTTGTTTCTTTTTGAAATCCCATCTTGAAATTGAATTGCTTAACCTTATGACTTTGTAAAGTTCTCCAAAGAGGCTGAGACATAAATGCATGAGTAAACGAACAGTGCACTTTTCAGTATGCAAATATTACAAACTGACTTGATACTTCTTCCTATCTCCTACAAAGAGCTCCAAAGCTGAACCATCACTAACACTGACACTCTTCTCATCTTTCACAACAAAGGAGAAAAAAACACTCCACATTGCTCCTGCGTATGTGAGCACCAGCTTCCTTCTCTTCCACCTACAAATTACTTTTGAAGAGCATCTCACAGTGCTCCTCAGAGAACAAGATCAGTTAACATCTTTCACACTGAGCACATCTGGATAAACTCAGTGATTAGTGTATTTGAAAACTATAGCTTCATTTGCATAATGTAAGCTCCATGCACCACACAAATAGAACTTGCGGTACTTTGCGAATTCTCCAGCATTTTGAATGATTTAGCATAGTGACAACACACTGTGTAAATGCAGCAGTTTGATTTTCTTCAATTTACACACAGGTCTGGAGGACAACAGTAGCCACATCAGATACGATGTTAAAGTGGCATTAACTGAAATAAATAAATATCTCCTTGACTTTTAGAATGTATAATAATATCTACACACACTCAAAATCAGTGTAACCACATACAAGCACTCTTTGATTGATGAAAATACACAGACACATTGTTATATGATCTCAGCACCTTGGAGCTAGGAGAACAGAAGCTTTTGCTGTAACCAGAGTGTTTCCTTCTTTTATGCTACTTTGCATTTCCAAAATTCATATACTATTGTATGCTCATGAAGGACATCTACTCAATCTTGGGGCATTGTCAGTCAAACTGGATGAATTAGGCAACTGAGGACAGACTGCCACATGCCATCCCAGGCCAATTTTACACTCCAATAGGCAGGTTACATCTTTTTCAGAGTTTTCCCATGGTGTGATTTTCAGCATAACCCTCTTACTTCTAATTTCCATCTGCTCAGATCAGCTGCTGCTATAAATGCAGGTCCACAGAGGAAGTCTCCAGTGCAAATGCCTATATGATTACCATTCCTGACAGTTAAATAAAAGGTCTATCTCTATGATAAACCCACAACTGTAAAGGTAAGAGTCAAAAGAAAGGAAACATTAATCCAAGTTAAAAAAAAAATTAAAAATCTAAAAGGATAACAAAAAAATTTACCAGCAAATTCATAATATGTTCTGTTTGATTAATTTCTATTCTTCATGGTATGCCTGCCCTGAAACTCACTTAGCAGGACTTCAACCTGCCTCTTCTCAGGGTGAACTTTTACAGATCCAGAGATTACCTTAGTAATAAATCCGAGGCAAAAAACTTCTTCCCTCACCAGCAATGGTGGTGTGCGAAAGCACGCTGCCAATAAGCTCAAGCTGGAAAGATGGTTAGTTGACCAGCTACCAATCAACATTGAAAGTAACCCTTTTCCAATGTCCAGCTATCTGTGTTGAACATACTGTACCAAAATAATTTCTAGGAAGTCTAATTAGAGGCAAATATTTGTATTATGCATCAGAATACCTTTCCTGTAAAAAAAAATTTTTGGTGCGGACATACATTAAAATAAATACAAGATACTGCAAGTATGAAAAAAAACCTCTGCAAAACATACCACTGAATACAACATTTGCAACTAGGAGATGAGAGAAAAGGCAACTAAAAGCAACTAGATGTTCTGGAGATTTTCCTAACAGACAGATTTAGGTCAAACACTTTCAAACGTGTGCGCATTTGTTTATCCAGACTGCTGGACTCTCAGTATTCAAATCAAGCCAACTGCACAAACTTTGTAAACATGGAAGAGCTGTGGGTCAAACAAGAAAGGCATGCCCTTGGGACTTCTGGACAAAAGTGAAAAAAAAATCCTTTTCCCAGAAAGTTTATTCAAGCTTATTCTGGGACAGCCACTCTGATCCATAGCAACACCATCATTCATGTACTTTACATTTCTATTGGGTGCACCTACATTAGCAGTTTATTTTGACTCAGAAGCATGCTTTACAAACAATCCCCAACCACCCCACTTTACACACTTTGGCTCACACCACAGAGTGGTCTTCAAGTGCAAGAACTAGATATCTTTTGGATGAAACTAAACTGAAATATATCTTTTAGGAGTGCACCTACTAGCAAGGGAGCAAACTAGAGTTAAGGGAGAACCACTGTGCATGGCATTTCATCAGGATGTTGATTGGACTCCCTAGACCTACCCCCAATAATCTGTACTTTTTACTGTGTGGACAGGGCAATTCTTGGCATCAGTTCAGCAATGGTCAGTCCGTAAGTTGGGAGTGTAAAATCTGTCCAAAACCTAAGAAGGCAGAAGATGTGTCCCTCTCTCCCTTGAAGCACTCCAGTACTGCTGATATATTATGATCACATTTCCAGGATTCATATGCACCACCTGCCTATACTGCACTAATGAGTTTCTGAATGAGACATGTTCTTCCTTATCTCCTCCATTTACTTCCAAAGCTCAGATCATGGCTTACACTGGGGTCTCTTAAGGAGCCTGTGTAGTCTGTATGAGTAGCTGATTTAGCGCATAATGAACATAACAGCTTTTGCTACAATCCTCAGAGCATACAATGAATGGCAGCTTTCACCTTTTTGATAATCTTTCTCCTGTCAAATTGGAGCAACATGACAAATTTTAATAAATCTGATTATAAATGGAAAGATAATTCATTCTTCATACGTTAATTGGGAGAGAAAAGGACTACTACAGGCACCAAGAACAAGCAACCATCGACTACAATAATTTCCTGCTAAGGAGGTTGTACCTTCAAAGGGTTAAGAAAAAGCAGGTGTATACACTATCCCGCCAGTAAATAGCATTAACAAGAGGCTGGCGGAAACAAACTGTGATTTTTATTTTTATTTTTTTAATGGAGTGTTTGTTTTCCACTGCAATTAAACATTTATCATAAGTTTACTTATTTATCTGGGTTGGACTCATATACTTTGCTATCCCTAAGTGGGCAGCTGCAGCCAGGCAGTATCACTTAGAACTTCAATCCTGTAATAAGAGAACTTCTGGCAGGTTCACTTGTAATCATACAGAGATATTCTAAAACCTTAGTAATTTTAAGGCTAGTACTGGACAGGAGGGAAGCTAACATTTTTAGGGTGGTTTTTTTTTAAACGTCTTTCCTAGTGGGGCATGTGCCTACTCTATGTGCTCAGTCATGTGAAATAGTTACTGATCTGTTAACTGTAATCACTCCCTCAGACATTTAATCACAAAACTACAGAGCACTTCTAGTGCCTCTCTGGAAGATGAAGCTATTCTTTGCTTCACATATGATTGCACCTCCTTTTATACATACAGCTCAGTCATCAGAAAATATCAATTTTCCCCATGACTGTCTGAAAGTGCACCCAGCTTATCAGATAAATAACTCCTTTCCCTGTTTACCATTAACCTCCCAAACTAATGTGCATACGTACATCTTGGCTGTTACAGAGGGTACATCTCAGCATCACAGAACTGTTAACAGTATCTCCACAGTTTTATGAAGCTTCTCAAAGATGAGAAACTGAGGCAAGTTTCCAAGCTTTTCTGCAACTGTCTCAGCTTTGCTGTAAAGAATTTCAGCCCTGAAGTCATCATTATTAAATTGCTCTCCCGAGTTGACTAAGAAATGGTAAACCTATATCTACCAATGCCTATTAGCAGGAGGAGGTAGAAGAGGAGAATGAACCTAACAGCAAGTAGTATGGTCTGATAAAAGTCTGATGTCTTCTAATTCTCAACATAGAAACTCCAGTCCCAAGAGCCCAAAGTTAATGTATCTGTTATTTTACATATGACCTGCTGATCTCCTTGTTCCCTGGTGACACCAGAAAGCCATTTTAATATCCTACTCTGTAATCAGTTTGCCAGTAGCAAGTTGACCCACTGGCTCTGACCTTCCTCCTGCCTTTCCCACATGCACATTTTCAAACATCTTCTCTACTGATGAGATCTTCTGAAAAAACTTTTTAGTATTTTTGTTTGTTTGTTTTATAACAGAACACATTTTTGTGGAAGGTCATTCCTTCCCTTACATGCAAGCAGTTTCTTAAAGGTGTCTTTATATCCTTCAAATGGACACACAGATTTTTAATTTTCATGTTAGTTTTCTGTTGAGAAGTCTCTACACACTTCCTCCTTTGTAAATCAACTAGGTGAAAAACGTCCCTGGGTCTCTGAAGGTGAGGTAAAAAAATTAATTCCTCCCAACTCTGATTAACTTGTTTTGCAAAGCAGTTTTAACAGATATCCCCTCTGGAAAAATTTCTTAATTGCTTCCTGAAGGCAGAATGCCCATGACTAGTTCTTGACATTATTAGGGAAATATTTCACTGTGATTTTTGGTGGTGTGCACAGACTGTATTACTTAGAGGGAAACAAATCTCAATGCACTTATTCATAATTTCCTGAAGTTTAATAATTAAGATGGAAAGAAGCAGTCAACTGTCAATTAGCTTAATTTTCATGAGGTTCTTAAGTAATAAAAACGTGCACTCTGGCACACATGTCAAAAATCCCCCAACTATGCAAGCCTTCTATCCCCAGAAGATGAGAGATGTTATACTTCAGCAAATTCAAAGTTTTCGTACAAGCATGAGGAGATATACATCTGTATGTAAATAGAAATATATATTTGCATTGATATAAAGGGGGTGGTTTAAAGACAGTTTTAAAATTCTTAGGTGCAAGATATAAAAACACTACCCAGAATGTCACATATTGTGCAAAGAATATTTAGGCAAAAAAGGCCCCACCAACCAATAGGAACCGTAAAATTCCACAAGATTTCTAAACGCAAAGAGGAAAACATCAACAAGATTTGTCTATTATAAGACTCCCGCCTGGCCCACTTACTGTTCCTAACAAATGGCAAAGTCAACTCAAGGAAACAGACATCATCATGTTACTGTGACCTACTGAGTATATTACTTCTGCAGGTAGGAGCTAAATGGCAAAACTCCACACTTCACTGATCAGCTTCACAAGAATTAACTGCACTGGAATTTGCAGTAATTTTTTTTTTTCTTTCTGCTTTAGAAACAACCTATAAATTTTTTCCATCCATAGAAAAAAAAAAGAAAAAAATAATGGGAAAAAAAACAGAAGTCCTGCAATAGAAGGTAAAAAAAAGTACAACAAAAAAAGATCTTGGGATATATAATGTCAGCAGCAGCTCCAGTTATGAAACATTATCTTTTTAGACAGTGCCTAGATAGAAGGACATACTATGGTTTAGTGGTTCATTAAGCTGTGAGGAACTTAATCCACTGGGTATAACCACTGGCCTGTAGTCTACTCTCCATGTATATGTCACATGCAGCAAACGACTGCAGTAATGATGAATTACCTTGTATTGCACCTATATGATTTAAAACAAGCATTTAAAGCAACGAAGATAAGTATTCTGATCTCCCTCACACTCACGACAGGCTACCTATGCAGATTACAAGATGCTGTCTCTCCATGAAAAACACAGATCTGTGAAGATATATCTGGTGAATCTGGTGTAAAGATGTAACTGGAACATCAGGGGAAGATAGCTCATAATTTATTATTTATCAAAACACAAAGTGTATGCGTACTCAGTACCCCTCTTCTGCTCTGGTCCTTAACACTTGATAAAGCGTTTTTATCTTCACTCTGCCTACTTTCATGTTTCACCTCCTGTTGCCAGATGAAAACTACAGGAGAAAAGAAGTGGATGGACTATGTTGGACACAAAGCAGAAAGAGTAACCACACAAGAGGAAAAATCACATCTTTATGAGAACTGTCAATAATGACAAAGATAGATTGTACAGAAAGCTGATTCAATTGGGCTCAAGTGTCTTGTTCACTGAGAGAAGAGGATTTCAACTCCCAGGATTTAGCTTTCTGCAGAACTTTTGTAGACAGATTTTACAGAAATATTTTATTTTTGCTTGGCCAACCACACTGTACCCAGCAGCTTCATAGTCACAAGTGCTGATCTGCAGTCAGTGTGGGTTCAGTTTGGGGTTTGTTTCTCACTATCTTACTCCATTTTTAATTGGCAATAAATTAAATCTTCCCCAAGTCCAGTCTCTTTTGCCCATGACAGTACCTGCTGAACGATCTCCTTGTCCTTGTCTCAACCCATGAGCTTTTAATCTTGTTTTCTGTTCTTATGCCTGTTCTGCTGAGGAGGGGGAGTGAGAGAGTGGCTGGGTGGACACCTGGCTAAACCACTACACATTTTTACCTAAGCTTCTGAGGGGGTCACAGAACAGTAACATTCATATTGAGAGTGACTACACTGTGTCATGTCTGTTGCAGATGGGGCTCAGTGCAATAATAATCCTTCTTGCAGTAGCCAAGCTAATACGACGAATGGACCATAACTGCAAAGTAGCAATTGTGTATGGATTTTTTTTCCAGGAGGCAAATTAAGAGATACCTCCTTTCAACCTTTTTGCTAACAAATAAAACAGGGAAGTGGTATCAATTGCCACAGATCAAGGATACTTAATATTCTTACTTCTGTAAATTAGCACTCATCAATGTTCCCTCTCCTTGCTTTTCATTTATTCCAGAGGGGTTTCCATAGCAACTAGGTCATGTGCCCAGTTTAATCTTCAAAGATGCAACATTACAGTGGATTCTTGCTGAAAGCAAAACAAACAAACAAGGGCACTTTTTATTTGTAACCTATTAGACACAATGATAATGGTGCTCTACAAAAGGAGCTCTAGCAGTGAGATGTGTGAAAGTGCACCATTTTTCTCAGGTGGGGAACAACTGGTTATGGACACCAACATGAAGGTATGGAGGCAACTATCTTCTAGAATTTTTCCAACATAAGAAGCAGGACCACTCCAGACACAACCACGTTTCTGGAGGTGAACAAGTGACCTGTTGTCACCGATCGTCCATAATCCGTTCCAACTAGGCAGTGCTCTCTTGTCACTGCTCCTCAATTTTTGAGAATTGGGCTGATAAGATTGGAGAGAGAACATTAGCAGCTTGAGCAAAGCAGGTATTATTTATATTTCAGCATTGTGTTCCCATCCAAAACATTTACAGATGTAGAGGATAAACAAGGTGAAAGGAGCCAAACAGTATTCACTTTTAAACACAAGTTTAGACTACAAGAGACAGCTGGTTTTATGGGATTCCTGGTCATAAAAATTAACATCTGAATACAAACCAAGTAGTTTCTAACATGAATTTTATATGCCAAAGGAAAGAATGAGCAACTTGGTTGAAATCAGTGCATTCTTCTATGCTGCCCCTGTGCAAAGTAGTAACTACCAGAATTCAGAAAATTGTCACCTTATTGTCCTAAGCAGCCCTGCATCCACCATATGAGTACCCTGATCTCCCAGAGCACTGCCTCCTAACACTAGCTAGGCAAGAGACAAAGCAAGAGCTCCTTTTTTTGTGCAGAATCCCCTCTCATTCTATGAAGAACCCCATGTTTTGCTTGCTCACTTTTTCACCAGTTATGACCCAACCAAAAATAGCACTTTCTTTAGGTAAAGTACAGAGTTTAACAATAAGGACAAGGTCCTGGAATTGATTACAAGGAATGGGTGTCATGAAAGTAATAAAACAGCCTAACATATTCATAGGTAAATGCATAATTGGACTGGGTGGAGTTTTTGCCTCGTTTTACAGAGAAGTTTTATGCTTCTTAGTGGGACGAAGTGCAGTAACCAAAGCTCCTGGTTAAATCACCCATTTCAAAAAAATATTCCAATAAAATGTGAATTCTTGTACCAGGACTTCCCTATAAAAAATCTGCAGGACTGAATGTATCATAGAACATTAGTAGCAGTCTAAAACACTGTGCAATCATGACTCTGTGGGAGCCTGAACTAATTAAATATGACATCATTCCAGTGCCTAATTAAAATGAAACATTAAACTCATCTTTCATGTAAGAGAATGAGAAAGTGAACTGAGTTTAATGAAGAGGAAAAAATCTAAGAAATGAAAACATCTACAGAATTGGTATATCCTCTGTTAAGAACATTTAGTGAAACAGCCCACTCCTAGTATATGTTCTCATTTTAATGTTTGATACCTAATACTGCACTGCACATTGGCCTTTGGGAAATCCAGTTCCAATTTTCTGAACATCATGTTCAGCATCAAGTAGGAAAAAGTTGTAAAACTATAAAATGGTATTTAACCCCATAAACGCTAACTATGAATCCTTCATAATCTTTTTCAGCTACCCAAATCACATCATGGCCCAGATCTTGGGCTTCATTCGTTTTAAGAAGTACTTTTTACGCATTCTGTTTGAAATTAATTCTTACATGACCAGTAAACCAAATGCCAGCTTTGACTCTATTTTCAAGTTTTTCTTGCCTTTTCTCTCTCATCATAGTATCTCATTGGCTTTTTAATGAAGAATAGCAAAAAAAACAAAGCAAAACATCAATATAATCTCACTCCACTCCCTTCCTTTGTCTTCCTTCCCCCTCTTTTTTGTTCCTTATCCCTTGCCACCCATGACGGGATGTCATTCAAAGGGATCTGGACAGGCTGGTGAAGTGGGCTCAAGTAAACCTTATGAAGTTCAATGGGAGC
>JAOQGH010000023.1:66472921-66500396 GCA_025769975.1 Gallinago jamesoni
CCTGTGACTGCAGGGGGGTCGGACTAGATGGCCTTTGGAGGTCCCTTCCGGCCCAGATGATTCTATGATTCTATGAAGACCTGAACATCTCTTGCCTTTCAACTCTTCTCACCTGGCTCTATTTTTCCCTCGTATTGTATCCCTCACACTCCTTTTCCATCTCCTGTTACCCTTTCATTTACAGCATAAACATAAGCATACTCCATTCATCAATAAAAAATTGATTCCTGGTCATACTTACTAGAATTCAGTCATCATTGCAATGAATGTGCCACCATCAGTAGATGCCTTCAGTTCCTCCACAGTATTTCACTTATCACACGTGTTTTCCCCCCCATGTTAAAATCTATGTGTCTTGAATAGTGCCACACAGGAACAACCTGGCCTGCTAAATAAAAAAAACATATTCAGCCCACAGCCTCATTCCTTGATATCCCACCCTGTGATTGACGTGGCCCTACCTGGTACCCCCTGGCTGGAGCGCAGCTAATTGCATCAGTCAGATGAGAGAACACACACAGTCAAGCCACCTCTTCCCAGTTGTATTTCTAGGATAATCCTTTACTTGAGTCACATGAGAAGGGCATATCCAGACTGAATGGAGGACATGAATATACATATATATAATTTCTCATTAAGAGATCAGTAAACTTCATATGGAATTAAATGAGAAGTGAATGGAAACTAGAAGAAATGTCAAGTTAAGTAATAGAATTGTGACAGATAACAATTCCCTCAAAAATAGATGGATAATTCATGTGAACATTTTAACAGCATAAAGGAACATGCCAGAGATATTGTCTTCTTTAAACTACTGAAGTTTCTCAATTGATTTTGTAGACAGCAGTAGCTCTTTCTGCAGCTGTTTACTATTGCCACTTAAAAGCAAGTGGAAGTGGCTAAAAAGAATGGAAGGGTTGAGAGAGGGAAGATGTAGAAATTGGGAAAAAAATAACAGACACGATGAAAAAGCAGCATGATGTGAATAAAATATAGCTTAATTTTAAAAAGATTAAAACTTCTATTAAAAGTTCATTTAAAAATGTATTCTCATCTTGTTTCCCCTGTAACCGTAAGCAGATGTTAATGTGCAGCTGTCAGTGATTTCAATTAATTTGTTCATTCTTACCTTCCCTTGATGAAGAGGTGTTGTTGCTGTGAGAGACAGAAGCTCAAGAGTAAAGCAACAAGCGCAAAGCCATCATTGCCTAAGGCCACATCTTTTTAGCGCAGTACTTCTGTATTTATTGACTTTCCTCAGCAAATTTTTGTCAGTGTAAAGCAAAAACTGATTAGTCCATGACATAAAAATGCTTAGGCAAGCTGTAAATTTGGAAACAGGGGACAACCCTGAATTTGGGCATTTTTCCCGAGAAAATACAGAAATGTCCCAGGAGATATTGAAGGCAAGACTGAGCTGGTATGCATGACAGAGAAGGGCATCTATGAGTAACCCAGATGTACACATCTTTTGAACCAAAACCCAAGCATCTCGTGTTTAACTAGGAACTTAAGACCATGCTGTAAAAAAGTCATGCTCTGTCCTTCACAAGTAGGATTGTTTAACTATTCCTCATCCAAAAAATTACACAAACTTTATGTCTCCTTTTTGGAAACAAGACTGATAAATTAGGTTCCTGTATGCTCTTATAAAAAATTTTGTTTGTTCATCAGGGTGTACACAAATACTCTTCTTTAAAGGTGTGATAGAAAGATTTCCCCTTTCTCCAACCTTCCAGTAAAAAATTAACATATGTTTAAAAAATATATTTAAAAGTATGTTCTTTGAATGTCTTTAGTTTTCAACTGGAAACACCAAAACAGTCAGTTGGTAGGTTAAATTATGGAAAATGCTTGGGGATGGAGTTGAACAAAATATTTAATATTTAAAAGAATGTGTCAAATCACATTTTTTTTTAAACATTCCTCATTAAAAAATATTGGGCAATATAACAGCTTAGCTATCAGTGTGATTATGTGACCAGGTGACTCCATCTCCATTTTTTCTTCCATGCCACCTAACAGTTAATAGAGTAACAGTTAAAGAGTAAGTAAAATGTATTTAAAACAATTTTATAACAATATGGAGAGGTCTGTACTTGAAACAAGCACTTGCTAACAGTTTTTCTTCATGTGGTGTACTGTATTTATTAATGTGGAAAATGACAAAGTTTAGGTTTAGTAACCTAGCAGTGAACAGCAAGATGATTTCAACACTGAATTCTCTTTTCTGTATGCAGATATTAAAGATTGATAGCAGTGAAACAGGAATGAATTGTGGGACACAAAGAAATGTAAAGTACCATAAGGGTACAGACTGGATACTGGAAACATTACATTAAACAGAAGAGGACCTGGAGGCAGTTGGAAGTTGCTCCTGTGGTTAAGAAGCTAGGGCACAAGTCCTGCTTTCTTTGCACGTTAGGCATAGTTCAGTAGTTCATAGTTTTGTAGCTGCTGAACTTCAACAGGTCTGATCTACTTCCAAAACTTTCAAAACCTTTACTCTGCGTAGCAAAACAAGTATGATTCCTGCTTCGGTCAGTAAAAACACATGAGTTTCACCACACAGCAATCCTTCTGTACTCATGGGGAAAAAAAAAGCAGGCTTTATCCCTCAGAAGTGATTCCATTCTGTACCAGATGAAGTTTGTGGTAGCTTTCCGCGGATGCCATTTCCTTCACAAATGGAAATGATTATTGATTTGTTTTCTAGCAGGGATTGGTTTACATTTACCCTCCTGAGTATCAACTGGTGATGTTTCCTTTTTCCTACCATTTGCCACTTCAGCTGATCTATGACCGCAGCAAGCTTTTGAGAGGGGAGCGTGCTTACAGGCTACAGAACAGCCCATAAGCTTTCCCATTAATTTCTATTTCCTTTCTGACATTTGAATATGAAAGTCACTCCTATCGAAGTGTCAAAAGATGTCACATAAGTGTTCTAGAGCTGTATTCAGATCACCAGCAAAGCACTAATGGCATTAGAAATGTATGTCACCAGCTAGGAATAAGATACAAGAAAACTGATCTGCCCTATGAGCTTGGCCACCTCGAGGTATGATTTGCTGTGTTGGCACACCAGATTAAAAACATTTCATTCAACCAAAGACCAAAATCATCTGTTTTGATTACCAGCCAATTAAGTTTGTCCTTCAGTTCAAATAAAATAAGTGTCTGCTGATACACATAAGAATTCCAATTATTCTCACAGAATATGGGATATTTCATTAGTTTGATGCACTTTGTGAAAAGCATTTTGTAAATGGCATACAACAATTTAAAAATAATATTAATTAAGATGAAAAGTGACCTAGGCCTCAAGAAATGTTGTTGTGGTCCCTTGCGCATTTGCATTAAGCTATAGTCTTTGAATATGCAATTATATCCTATTTTTCTTCATATAATCACTACCTAATTGTGTACACAGAATTACACTACCTAATTCTGTACATAGAATTAAGGGCTCAATGGATAACTATTAACAATATATGTTTTGCAACTTTGGAATGCCTTAATTTTACACCTACATAAAATTCTTATAAACCTTTAAAAATTAGATAAACAACAATATTGTTTGTTTTGATTGAAAGACTTGCCACGATGCTGCGGTTGTATGACAGAGGTCAGGCAACCTTCGTGGCTCCAACAGGTTTTGCACAATGTTATGAACAATCACTGTTGAACTAATTTATGTGGACATAAGTTTCTGCTAAAAAATAGGGGGGAGAATCCCAACCAGTGTAGAAAAGAGCAGAATTCCTTTTCTCCTGATGAATACAAGCATCATGTTATTATGAAACCAGCTGAGGTGAGTGGCAGAGTTACTTAACTCCACTCAACCATGTGGAAGAAGATTTAGTTATAATAGAAAGTTTCTCAGGAGCCTTTCCTTTTGTTGGTCTACAAACAAAATGATTATTTTTCTCCTTTATTTATGATTTAAACGTTTTGTGTTTTTTTAAGAAGTTCAGGGTTTCTTTTGAATCAGATTTCAGTGTAAACAGGTTTCCCCATCTTAAGATGACACACAGATCTGGCGCAGGTAGTTATCAACACTGGGAGTCATGGAAAAAGCAGTTCTTATAAGAGGTTTTCAGAACCACAGGAGCTCAGTACAGAAGCAGAAATTTCTCAAATCCTGAGATCTAGAATGTAACACCTAAAACAGGTGAAAAATGTCACTTTGTCAAAACTGAGGCAAGCCCGTAACTGTCCGAGTTAGGGCAGTTTCCTTGGACATTGTTTTAGAGGAGAAAGGGTCTCTCCACCACCTTACTCTCTGGGTTCTTTTTGGCAGCTTCATATGTGGTTTCTGTACTTTACACAGAAAACTTCCTTTCACAGAAGGTTTGCTTTCATTTCCTATCAGGGAAATTAGATAACCTCCATCCCAAATTCTAAGTGAACTGACATAAGAAATTAATAGACCTGAACGTGTGTTGTATGATTGGAAAATACCAACCCTACTAATAGAAGAAGGGAAGGACATGGGAAGTGCTCATTAATGTAACCTCATTAAGGGCATTACTTTTTAATTTCTAAGTCAGTTAACACAAAGAACAAGAAGCAAGATATAAGGCAATATATGTTTGCCTAAGTTAGAGCATGCCACATCAGCCTGATGTCTTTATTGGGGTAGATGAAGTTCAGAAAGGGTGCATAAATTGGATTCTATTAAGCTATTTAGCTAAGGGCTTATTTGAGAAATTATATAATTGAACAGCAGTGGAATCTGCACAAGTGCTGTAAAGTGGGTAATAGACTAATGGATGGGAAGATTGGTCTTCTTAGAAGTTAAAGCCTTAGAAATGAAGCAGAAAGGTAACTCATGGAATTATCAGGTGTCACTGATGGAACCAATTTCATTTTCTATATTTGTGGGTTAGGACAAAAAGTAGAAGGTGTTGCTGGTGGAGGAAAGCTAACAGATGCAATCAATGGAAAGGATTGGTTTGTTGGACAGGAAGAAATGAGCTACATTTGGGCCCAGGCTGAAGTATTGCAAATACTAAAATGCATTAACACAAAATACAGGTCATGTACTTCAGGAGAAGAATTTCTGCTAGAAAGTACAAATTTATCAGCAGTAAATGACCAAGAAAGGCAAAGACTACTGCATTGGCTAAGCTAATTGGAAGATAAATATAAGTGAAACTACAAGACACTTTTGATAAGGTAACATTTCTCATGGAACAGAATTCTGTTTCCTATAAACTCAAATAACAGTGTGAAATTTAACTGGAGAGCCAGGACTTTAGATGAAATATTGTGCTCTTGACAGACAGGCTATGCACAGTCTGAGAAACACTGTTTTGATGTATCCCATTATGACAAGGTTCCAGCGTGATCCTTGATAGGATTTCAGTTTGGTTGGTTGTTTGGTTTTTTTTGGGGGGTGGGAAAACAGGTATGTTTGTTTGTGTGTTGTTTTTTTCTTTTTGTATTTTATTTATTTGTTTTTGCTTTTGCAAAAATACCTGACTTACAATTTCATAGTCAGGCAATCACAAAGAAATCATGAGGTACAAGACAATTATTTAAAAAAAAAAAAAAAAATCTTTACGGCTAGATGCAGTCTTCTGAAGTAAATGGAATGATTCACATTAACTTCACTGTGCTTTAGTTACAAAATAGAAAACGTAAAGGTCATTTTAATACATATTTCGTGCCTATAATCAGGTGGTTTGATGGAAATTTAAGAGAGAAAAAGCAAGGAGGGATAAAGATAGTATTTAGGTAGCTGTAATGTAGGCATCCTGATAATCTAACCATGCAGTAAATTAGAGTCAGACACACCATTCAATGCTAGTCCAAGAGATTACTCATTCTCTGGGTAAAATTCATTAACCTTTAAGTACCACTTAACTGAATTCTTCTTTACAAGTGTCTACCTCATTGTGACAGCTTTAAACTGTTTACAGCCCTAAAAGAGAGAGACCACGCAAGCTAAAAACCTAGTATGCCTTTCTCCACTGATGACGTGTATGCTGTATATTTTTTACTTGCAAATTTTGACAACAAAATAAAAATGAAAGTGGAGGTTTTGTTGTATTCTTGTTATAATTTACTACTCTGCTACAGTGCTTTTGCAAGCAAAAACACTGGTTGCCACAGATATCAATTAATATAGCTCTGTTTTATAGAGAAAATACTTTTTTATTTCTTACAGTTAATTTTTTATAAGAATATGGATAACCCAAGAAATCCAGTTTGGTAAAATTATATTTGAGAATTCTGAAAATCCTGCTTAGTTTAAAAAAAAAAAAAGATTATGTTGGAGGTCAGAAGCATGGTTTGGCTTTCAGAGAGGAAAACCTGGCTTAGAGCAGATGCTCCTTTTACTCTGAATGGAAGAAATAATGAAGATTCAGGAAGAAAACTGGCTGAAGCTGAAAAGCTGAAGACAAGAGGAGGCCAGTCAAAACAAACTGCAGAACAGAGCAAACACAAAGATTAAGACAACATCTACCATATTCCTAGGGTCTCCTTCTGGAGAGGACTGCAGCAGCCCCAGTTTGGAATGGCAAAACATACTGAAGAGTTGGAGCCCTAAATAATTTCCAGATTTATCAGGAAACAAGGGAAATCAGGACAGTCATGTTTCCTTGTAATTTGATAAAGGATAGCTATACTATTGGAACACTGCACTAGAAGGACACTTCTGTGTCATTGAAACAACCTGAGAAAAGTATTTTAGGAAGCAGAGACAAGCAACATGCAAATTGTTTGCAGGAGATTACCTGTACATTTGTAATCTTCCAAGTACATCTCAGATTAGAATAAATAAGGATTTTATTGAAAAGATGAACAAATATACAAGTTAACATAAACCAAGCTGCTACATACATTCTGGTAGCTAATTAAAGAAAGGACTTTTTTTTTATTTTTCATAGCAGAAAACAAGGTCATAAATAGAGATGTGATGAGTATGTCCAAATCATTAAAGCACTGGACATTAACAGCAGATAATCAAACTAATCATATTGAACTATGGATAAGAAAATTACTTTGCCAACTTAAATCATGAAAATTTAGAGTCATCAGATTTTTCCTGTTTGAGATACTTTGCCAATGTGTAAAAAAAAAGAAAAAAAGATAGTGTTTTTTCTTTCTACTGAAGGACAAAAAGATCTGTAGGATGTGCGTGTCTGTGGGACAGTCTACTTTGATCTTAGATTCTTGCGAGAATAAGTTGTCCAAACATGCAGTCATTGTGTCTTGGCTCTCCTTCAGAAAGTCTAGTAATGCTTACAAAAAAATCTGATTTATCATGTTCTCTTCCAGTTTCCTATTGTACAATTTATTTTGTTTCATCCCTTCTTATAGTAGTTCATAGTCTTTCTTAAGATTTTGCACAAAGGTGGAACAGTTAAAACTTACACACCGGCAGCTTCTGAACAGCACCACTTTTAACTGTGAAGAACCTACAGACTATTAGGTCTCTATTAGGAGAGGTGTGTGAGTGTGACCAAGGAAGGTTATCCTCCCTCTCTACTCTGCCAAGGTGATGCCCCATCTGGAATACTGGCTCCCCAGTTCAAGAAGGATGGCGAACTGCTGGAGAGGGTACAGCAGAGGACTACAAAGATGATTAGGGGCCTGGAGCATCTCTCTTATGAGAAAAGGCCGAGGCACTTGGGTGTTTTTAGTCTGGAGCAGAGAAGACAGAGGGAAGATCTGATCAATGTTTATAAATACTTAAAGGGTAGGTGTCAAGAGGACGGGGCTTTTTTCAGTGGTACCCAGCAACAGGACAAGAGGGAAAAGGCACAAGCTTGAGTATAAGAAGCTCCACCTAACCATGAGGAGGAACTTCTTTACTGTGATGGTGGCAGAGCACTGGAACAGGCTGCCCAGAGAGGTGGTGGAGTCTCCATCTCTGGAGACACTGAAAACACAGCTGGACACGTTCCTGTGCAGCCTCCTCTAGGTGGACCTGCTTTGGCAGGGGCGTTGGACTAGATGATCCCCAGAGGTCCCTTCTAAATCTGTATCATTCTGTGATTCTGATTCTGTCATTCTTCTGGCCATTACTGACTCCAAGCTAAACACATTGCAGCTAGAAAACATGACAGAAAATTTGGGAGAAAGAAAATAGGGGAGGAAGCATAGAGTTCCACAGTGTCTGATGATCTCCTACCATCTATTATGGCAATTAAAAGAACAGGATTAAACAGACCTACCTCAAAGATTTTCCTAATAGCTACGAGGAATCGGCCTCCTCATCCCACAGAGATACAGCTCTGTTGGGGAACAGCAGACCCACTAAGCAGACATCTTTATGCTTTACCACTGACAACAGGAGCAGTATGGAGCAGTCATGTCAGGGAATAATATTAGATGTTCAACCAGTTCTTGGACCTTGCACCTGATTCTGGTAGGAAAACCTTTCAAAAGGCTGTTTGGTAGTAGCACTGTATTTCGTGTGCATCACAGAAATTGAACGCTCACTGTGAAGGATTTTCACACTTCCAGTAGATTATATGATACCTTGGGTGCTGTGGCAATTGCCAGCAGATTTGCCTTGCAGGATCTTAAACTGTGTTTTGGCAGGATGTAGCAGGACAAAGTTTGTGACAATTTAATGAAATGCCTTTTGGCTTCTGCACAAGGCAGAAAAGAAGCAAAGGCATACCAGTTCAGACTTGCGAGCTCCTGCCTAAGTTAGTGTTGCAAGGACATTAAGTACACAAGATATGCCTACAGTATCAGAATGTCCAATTTTAAAGAAACCATTCCTTACAAAAATAACCAACCCCTACCCAGTGTCCTCCATCCTATCATCACTGGGAGTCCCTGTGCAATGCTGGATTCCCAGCCCTGTGTACAGCCCAGCCTTGCACTACAGACCACTTGCTGGCACCTACCTATTTTCCACAGACCCCAAAAACTGTGAGATTCAAGAAGCATAACACCAGCTCTTCACCAGATTACCTTGCAAGTACATCATTTGCTGTGGAACGGGTGATTAGTCATGCACACGCAGAGAACACACGTGCCCTATGTCCAGGCAGATCTGAACTCTCTGGGAGTAAGTCTCCCACACACAACTGTGCCCTGAGCTGCTCCACTGTAAGTGTGCCAGGTTACCTCAGGCCATCACTAGCAGCAGTTCTGCTGAGAAAGGGAGAGAAAACAATAAATATTTGGGCACTTTCCCCTGTGCCAGTGGCTCCTGAAGGCAGGTGAAACATCAACAATATCCAACCTCAGTATTAATAGGAAAGAGGAAAGGAATAATTTAGCCAAAGTACAGAAACTTTATGATTACTTTATCCATAGAGGAGATTACCTTATCCAAGGATCCAACTTGGTAAAGTTGGAAAGAAAAGAACACTGTCAGAAAGGAAAAAATCATCCACAAAGTAGATTTTTCATTATAGCACAGCAATAGAGTGGAAAAGGTTGACAGTTAGTTTGCTGTTATTTATGCCTAATGCACAAAAAAGAAAAAAGTGAGTTTTGATGCAACCACCTTACAGTGCAAAGGGGTCATAAAAGTAGGTTTCGGAGTCCTGTTTTTCTGTGAATAGAGAGAGCATGTCACCCAGGACCATGATCCACACCAGGAAGGAAGTACATTGTAAAGTGGTACTCCCTTGCTGTATGAGTCAGAATTTGCTTTACATAAATTATTGCAGCTCTTAGTGAGCCAAAGCTCAGTCAGGTGAAAGGAACTGATAGCTGCATATGCTTTACCTAAATGGCTATAGCTCTTAGCAAGCAAAGACCCTGCCAGGTGAAAGGAACAGATAGGGGCAATACCAATAAAACTTTCCTAGCAGTCTTTTATTTTTACTCTATAAAATAGTTTTTCTAAAATGTGCAAGATAAACAAAAATCCTGGATTGCTTGCTCGAGTAACTGGGTTTATTTCCTATGTTTAGGACAAGCAGAATAATTCATTCATAGCTTTACTTTTTGTGGATGAGCCAGCTCTTCTGTACTTGAGCCAATAAAAATGTTGCTCACATCTCCAAGAAAAGCAGCAAATGTAATATGAAGAACCATCCAAGACAAGTACCTACTAAAAGTAGGTTGCTTAGTCTCTTGGAAATTGTATTCAACGGTGATTTGAATGTCAAGTTAATAAAGATATACAAATTCATATCTGCATTTTAACTGACAGCCTCAGCATTTTTCCATATTTAAACCACAATGGATTATGCTTGTATGTTTTCTGGAAGATGTATGTGTAGTCACAAGGAAAGTTTCTGGGACAGATATTATGAAAAAGTGCTTACTGATTAGTTTATGAATCGGATACATATTTCATATTTTATAATCACAAAGTATACCACAGCATTTGGAAATCATCTGCCAACACAAAACAATGACAAAATAAATTGAGTCCCTTTTGCTGTTATTTTTTCTTCCAGCTGCACCAACTCCAAATAGCTACGAAGGAAAGATCCCCATTAGCTGCTAAGTCAGTGTGGCTTTGAAAACAATTTCCTAAACCTTCTGTGTTTGCTTTCAAGAGGTTGATGAAAGATGTATTACATTATCTATCTCATCACTAGCTCTGGTTCCAACTCTTGCAGTTATAGAAGTGGCAGATTGAAGAGCTTCTGGAGGGGAGATCAGCACCCTGAAAAGCCCTAGAACAATTACTTGTTAAAGAAACATACTGGCACATTAAGGCTATATTCAAAATTCATAAAAAGGTGGGGGAGATCTTAACTGCAATATTTTCCCACTAATGTCTCTTATTGTTTCTTTAAGATATTGCATATGACTGCTTCAGCTACCATTTTGAAGTTCACCTCTTTCCTCTCTGACAACTCTTCAGTTTGTAAAAAAGCTGTTAGAAACAGACACAACTAGATCTAAACATCATAAATTCCATAGGGGATCTTCTGAAGTCCCGTAAAATACAACTATAATTTTTGCAGCTAATGGTTTCAGAAGTTTTGAAATATGGCTTCAGCTGTTGCCCAGAGCATCATCTCTCTCCCTTTCTCCTGCATTAAGAAATCTGAGATATATGAACTATGTTACAGGAACATGGAGCACCTTAGCTTTCTGCTGCAAGAAACTGCACTCTTCTGCTGACTAAGCATGAACCCTCGATTATATCGCCATTGTGCAACTGTTCAAAAAATTGTATTTCCCTCTTGTGGATTTGAAACATGCTTTGTTCCATCAGAATGGAGTCAAGTTCCTTCCCTCTCCTGTTTTCAAAATGTATCAAATGTATCAAAGCTGAAACAAAATATTTCAGTGAAGTAAAACTGAAATGACACAGTGATAACTTGTAGAAAATGTTGACAAAATTGTTATTTTCCTGAGAAATGTTATCTTATCACATAAATATTTTGTATTGTTCATTTGGACCACATCATTCCATTCATCAAAATTATTTTGATAACTATTTTAATTTACTGAAGCATCTCATAACAAAAGCCTGTGCTACAATGCGTATTATGTTGTGATTCAGGGTACCTGATTTTATCTCTTGTCAGCAGTGTAGGTCTTGAAGTTTCTACATTGGAGTGCTCTTTATCTGCACATCTTTCATTTCTCCCTTTGTATCCATAGGTACAAAATAAGAAAGAGATACTATCAACATTGTCCTACTTGTAATTATGTGCCAGAAACACAAAACTGTATTTCATTATTCATACTTGTGAATCCTACAAGAAAATGTAAAGTTTTCTGTTGTGTCTATATTATTCTCATCCCTAATTTTCAGAGTTAACTCTCCCCGTTTAAAATAGTGACCAGGCAAAAAGGGATTCATTGTGCTTTGTAACTGGGGACAGCTTTCTACTGCCTGTAATGTCACATTAGGGGAATTCAGTCAATTGCTTAGAGTTAGTCCGGACACACACTTCTGTAAGCAAGCAAAGAATCAAGCTGAATATAGTGCCTGCATCAGTGGACAAGGGAAGAGCTATGGATGTCATCTAGCTGGACATCTGTAAGGCCTTTGACACAGTCCCTCACAACATTCTTGCAGCTAGATTGTGGAGATATGGATTTGACAGAGAGACTGTAGTCAGGTAAACAATTAACTGAATGACCATAATTAGAGAGTTATAGTCAATGTCTCAATGTTGAAGTGAAAGCCAGAGACAAGTCGTGTCCCTACTGAGACCAGTACTATTTAATATCTTAATTAAATAGTGGGATCAAGCGCACCCTTAGAAAGTTTCCAGACAATACCAGGTTGACTGATGCAGATGATTTGCTTGAGAGATGGGATGTTATCCAGAAGGACCTCAATAGGCGCAAGGATTGGGCCCATATGAACCTCAAAGTTCAACAAGGCCAAGTGCATGATCCTGCACAAGTGTCAGGGCAAAGGAAAGACATCCTATGCAAAGTGTCCATTTGAGCTGTCCTGGTTTTATCTTTATTACCCTAATCCGCTTCTTGCCATCTTCCAGTGATGATGGCTCATGAAGCCTCATGCATCTGTTTACTGTTATTTCAGAACAGAGTTAGCCTGTTGTTACTACTCCATTTTACCATATTCTGTCTTCAGTCCACCTGAAGACTATTAGCTATGTTTCTTGTTAAAAATAACAATAATTAGGAATAAATTCTGAACAGACTGAAGAAGTTTGGAAATAAATATTTATATTAAAATATATAAATAAAGAATGGTAAAGGTGAAAATCTGAGAGTAACTGGAAGTAAATATACCACACTAACAGAATTTTAATGCAGCTAGGTATATGTGGCAAGAAAGAGAAAGAAGTTAAATGTGACACCTATATGTTTTGGTGGCACCATGGAAAAAGGGATGTTCATTCTGTGTACAATAAACATGCATATAGCATACATATACTTTAACTAGAGAGGGAGAAATAATTCATCTGAAGTAAAAGAGGCAATGAATATAACTGGATGATGTAGATACAAAGATCCTTTAAAAAAAAAAAAACACAAACCACTTTTAGTGACTTCCCTTGGCAATTCTTGTCATTGTTTCATTTATGCTTACACAAGAACGCAACATATAGTTAATATTCAATTTTAGCTAACCATACTACTTCTGAAAGTCACTTGACTCTACTATTAATTTTTTCTCTCTTTATTTCCCTTTCTATCTCCACCTTTTCTATTTTATTTCAATCAGCTGGACAAAAACTGCTGCAATGCTGACTTGGTTTCTGAAAAAGGAGATCCCATACATGTTGTCTAAGTGACTCTTACTGAAGAATATTAGGCAAAAAAAAAAGCTGTTGCAGAAAATTAAATACTGGATATTGATAATGACATTCACAAAATAATGTTGATATATCATATGCAAAAAAGGAGTATAAATTAACATCTGCCTGTCAGAAAGATGACAGATATCTGTTATAAAATACCTGCATGGTCTTTTCTTTTAGGCTTAGCAACCTGCTCAAATGTCATTCAATTAAAAAGAAAAAGAAAGAAAAGACAAGTGACAAGCTTTTTCCACGTACCAAATCATATGCTATAGAATTTGTCAGCAAGGAGTGTTCAGCCACAAAGATAGAGGGAGACAAAGCATTAAAGAAGTAATTTGGTTTGCTTGCATTAAGTGTTACTCTACATACCAGATTTGGGGTCAGGAAGAAGTCGACCATGGTCAACCTGAAAACCCTGTCCCCAACAGAGCAGTCATGGGTGGCAGATGCTGTGACAACAGTTGTCTAAGTGCACTTTTTGTGACTATTTACTAAACCATCATGGCTAACCTACAGATAACTCCTCAAATTAAGATATTAAGACAAATGCCACCCTCTGAGTCCTGATAATAGGGATTTGTTGAGCGAAACTCTGAGGCAGTTTTAGGAAGTGGTTCACATCCTGCACACCAGAGGAAAGAAGCCCCAATGCTTTTTAGTTAAAATCAAGGGCTTAATAACATTCGTTCTATTTTCCCTTGACTGAAGTACACCATCAGCTAAATTTGGAACACATGGATTATTTTCTCTGTTAAGTATTGAATGGATAATGCCTAGCATAGTTTTCCATTTTATTTCTTGTCAGATGTGTAAAGGGATGCTCAGGTTCCCAGGCTGTGCGGGCTCATGAGAATCCACTGCATGCTCAAGTCAGTCAAACTTGGTACTTTGAGCATCTCCAGGCTTCATCCTCTGACACCGCAACTCACAAAGTTCTCTCTAGAACACACCTAAGGAAAAAAAAAAACCCTGTAAGAGCTGACACTGACAGATGCAGAGGGGCTAGTTGTTGTTTCAGGACATATGTTTGATTATTGCTTTGGCCATGAAACTTATAAACATCAATTACCACTCAAGAGAGATGTCTCTTCTAATCAAATCATCTCTTAAACAGCCTGGGCCCTCTCCAGTCACAGCCACGTTTCTTATTTTGTGGGATGACTAAGATGTTCTTCCAAGTTGTCCAGCTTACCTTCAAATTGAAAACAGGTACTTACACAGCACAAGCAGATCTAGCCAAAAGAAAGCTTTCATGCTTCACCAAGTGCTAAAATATGTTTTGAGTTCATCAGAATACAAATGCTAAGCAAGAAGAGTTTGGGGACAACTTTGAATTCTGGTTGAATCACTGTGATTAAACTCTCCCTTAATGAAAAAAAGAAGCAAGAGTGCCCACTTTAGGGCTTTTCTTGAAAAATTTTCTCTATTTACATATACAACCACATCTTTTAGGTTGCAAATAAGTGTACAAAAATAACTCAAAAAGCTTACTTTCCATCTCAATAAAAAATTACTTCCTCCAACAGAAACTAGTTCATGAAACTAGATGGACATCATTATCACAAAAGATTTTAACCAGTTTTCTTTGCAGTAAAAGGCCTTAGGGAGGAACATCATTAGGACTCTGTAGAGAGTGGGATACATGCATAGATATGTACATTTGAGCTAATCACTCCAGGTTCTCTTTACTGCCAGTTGAGAAAAAAAGGTACTTTTGGGCCATAATTCATCTGTCACTGAGCTGGTGGCTAAAATAGACTGGATTAATGGTGTCCTAAAAATGCCTATAGCTCTTCATTGACTCCAAAGGGAGCCTAAGGTGACTAATTCAGAGGTAAATTTCTACACTGCAGATAAAGTCAGATGAGATTGAGCGCACACTACATCTAGAAGGGAAGTTAAATTTAAAACTAATATTCTGTTCTTTTCAAAGCCATGCTCTGAAGCTGAGCATTATTTTTGCAATGAAATAAATATGTCCAAGGTGGGACATAAATGTGGCTGCATTGTTTGTAGTAAAAGGCAGAGTTTCATGGCTGTTACAATCCCTTGATAATTTGACCATGTCCTGTGCCTCCTATTGCTTAGCACTCATGAATTGTGTCCCCAGGTAGCAGCCAGCACAACTACATCCCTCTGCTGTGTTGCCACTAGTAGCAAATGATGTTTGTCCATTTGGGACACTTGCCTTTTTTCTTATGAGAACAATATCTGGTATCAGAAGTTTAGGGTCAAATGTTTGCTAAGAACCTCTGAAATGACTAACCTTAGATGAAAACCACCCAGTGGGCTGCAAGAAGGTTTGAAGCTTAATCCTCACTTATTGTTATGCTTGTAAATAGAAGAGGTGCACATAACCTTGCTTCCTTATAAAATCACAGACTAGCAAAGGAATGAAGAAAGATAGTGCACAGAAAAAAAATATCAGGAAATTCCTTGTAAATTCTCTTTTCTTTCCCTTTAATTAGCATTCCCTTGCAGAGGAAACTTAAGGTTTAAAATACTTGTTAATATCATATTTACAGGTCTAATACTTCCTGTTAGTTTTTTTATTCTAACTCAATTAGTAAGAGGAAGGAGTGCTGGCATTAAAAAGCTTTTCTTTGAAATGTTATTATACTTAGCATGGTGTTTTTCTGCAGTTGACACAATAGTTTATTTTCAAAGGTTACTGAGATGTCATGAAACACTGACTAGATTTTGAATAAGACCTTCAGTATACAGCGCGGCAGCAATAATTAGGGCTGATTCATAACAAAAATATAGGATATTATTTTCATCATATCAACAAGAAATGTCTCCAGCTTTACCTGGAAAGAAGGTTTTCCTGAAGGAGACAGAGTATCCAAAAGGCATTTCTTGCTACATTTTTCATGTTTCAGAGCAGAAAAGATATTCCAGCCTTTAAACTATTCTGCTTACATGAGCTGGAATTCATATTAAGGCATCCCTATATTATTCTAAAATTTGACCTATCTAGGCATATTCTAGCAAGACCAGCTCAGTTACATATCAAGGAAAAATTTCTGCATGGAAAATCAATAATAAATCCAACAACAATAATAAAAAACAAACTAACAAACAAAAAACACACACAAAAAAAATACTCCTGACATGGAAGGTGAGATTGGATATAGCCAATAGTTCTCATTCTAAATGGAGAACTCCAACTACAAGTGGTGAAGCGACATAAATTGGATTATTAATGAAAGCCAGAGAGGGACTTTTTGCAAGGGCATGCAGTGATAGGACAAGTGGTAATGGCTTCATACCAGAAGAGGGTAGATCTAGATTAGATATTAAGAAAGAATTTTTTTTCTGCGAGGGCAAGACACTGGAACAGGTTGCCCAAGTAAGTTGTTGAGGTCCGTCCCTGGAAGCGTTCAAGGCCAGGCTGGATGGGGCTTCGAGCATCCTGGTCTAGTGGAAAGTGTCCCTGCCTATGGCAGGGGAGTTGGAACGAGACAATCTTTAAGGTCCCTTCCAACTCCAAACCATTCTGTAATTAGAGGTCAAACAGACTGACCAAAGCATGCAGAGAAAAGAGGGGCAGTTGGACAGAAGGATTACATTAGGCATTCAACAACCACTTACAGCCAGAAGGACTGTTCAGGCAAAGCTGCTTACACTCCTGATGAAGACCCAAGTACCTTAGGTTTCAGGACAAAACTTTGCTGGAATCCCAAGGCTGTGCCATTAGACACATACTTTTAGTCAAATTGCACCAATTTCCTTCCAAATGGTATTCAGAATGAAGATAACAGCAACACAATTGAATTTATCCAGTAGAAAATAGACTTGGTCCTTACATGCACTCAGAAAATACCTAATTCTTTAAAAAGAACGAATTTGAAAATAATGGATTTGAAGGAATAGTGGCACTCTGCCTGCTTTTAAGCAACTCATTGTTTACAAAACCAGTTTCTCACCAACCCTCAGTTGCCTCTTTTAAGTTGTTATCTTAGTAAAAGGCAAGTAAGCCCTACAAGGATCTGCAGTCTGGGCACTTCTAGTAACCTACAAAAGAAATGGATATAATTCAAGGGAGTAAGGCAGACACTTACTGGGAAGGAAGATTTCAGAGGATCTCATGGTATTAAACACCACCAATGAAATTCTGTTCAAACAGCATAGATAAAATTGCATTCAGTGTTGATAAACCCAAAGGAACTTTAATGAAGAATAAACAGACCTAACCATCTGGACACAATGGTAGCCTGATATTGCCTCTAGCACTTAGGAAGAGATTTTTAGAACCACTGAGCATAGTTCTCTGACAATACCATTTTTTCTTATCTTTAGCATCACAGAAGTTACCAAGACAGAAAAAGAGGACAAAGAAAATATTAAATGCTGCTGCATATATTCATAACATATCTGTATCTTGATTCCTATACAAAGTTCTGGTCACCTGTTTCAAAAGGGATGCGATACATCTAGAAAAACTACAGAGAAAAGTGAAAAAGTTGATCGAAGGTATGGCATGACGTCTGCATGATGAGAGACTAAACTACCTAGAATTGTTAAGGTGGTAAAAGAAAGGACAGTAGGTGGGAACATAGTAGAGGTATATATAATAACGAGTGGCATGAAGAAGAAATATTGTTCTGACATTATGATGATATGAATAAAGGGACATCAAATTAAATTATCAAACTGCAGCCTTAAAGCCTAACATACTTAAAACTACAAAACCATCTGCTGCAGGAGACTGTAGACGCCAAAACTCTAAATGGATCGAAAAGTAATTAGATCTAGGGAAGAATAGTTAAGGGCTATTAAATGAAAAATACTATCCTTGGTTCAGAAATTCCCTATACCAGAAGCTGCAGCATGTGAGCAGGCAGAATCAGAGAACCTTTTACTCCATGTCTGCAGTCTGGCTGAGGCATCTGCTGCTAGTCATGGTTAGAAACCTCCTTGGAGCTAGGCAAGTCCATTATAGCTGTTTTAGAATTAAGATTAGCTGTGGAGACTTTTTTCCCCCGTAGTTTTTCCATAGAAAGCTTAGAAATCCCAGTTTCCTTCTGCTCCTGTGAGTGTATTAAATACCTGGGCTATGAGGCAGGATCTAAGGGCAAGGGGTTAACTCACCTGTTCTTCCAGTTTCGTAAAGCTACATAGGAGCCAAAAATCACAGATATATTCCTTCCCTTAGTGTTTCACGGCAGGTGTCACTGCACTCAGCATGTCGTTGTGATGCCTAATATTGCATTTTTACTCTTCCCATGAGTGTAGTGCCATTTTTTAGTTCCTAGGTCAGCCTCAAGAGATCTTCCTCCAGAACCAGCACCTACTTTTTAGCACTGCTAGACCTCACAACACTCAGAACTGCTTGGCGAAGCTGGAACATAACTTTTTCATTGTGGCTCCCAAATGCTCAGTTTCACTGGGTTACAGGCAGGGTGAGGAGACCTGTGACAGAGCAGGAGACACAAGGTGAAACCCCAGGCTAAGCAACACCTTCTTTTGCAATAATATTCTTGTGATCCACCTGAGCAGATCTGATCCTATCTTGTCAAAACGTCCAGGACCAGAGAGGAGAAAAAAATAGGAAAACTGCTGAGAGCAAAATAGTGGAAGCAAGAAGGCACAAAAGGTTTGGAGAAACTGGAAAACAAGTGCAGCCATCAATGAAAAAAAAAAAAATGAAGAGCTCCAATTTCAGTGCAGCCTTGCTGTGAAAGGAGCCTTGAAATAAGCCCTATTTAGAAAAATAAGAACTGAATTAAGATTTCTGTTCCAAGTCTGAGAGGATATCCACTGTGAGCAGGAGCTGGCCATCTCTGCCAGTTCCACAAACTAAAAGAGAAAAAGGTAAGAAGGTGGAAAAAGGAGTAAAAAGTTGAGACCAGCAGTGGTGCCTGCTGATGTTGTTACCTTTGCCTCATTCAAAGCTACATACATATCTGACTATATGAATACTATTACAGAAGCTGAAGAAACTGAGCTTTGTGGAAGTTCATGGGTCAGAACATTACCAAGAGCATGGTACAGGGCCATAATGCACAGAACCAAATCTTGCTTGTAGCTTCACAGAGAAAAGGTTACGTCATTACCTCTGCAGAGCAGAGGAAGCAATTATCCCACACCCCTTCCTATTTCAGACTCCTGGAGTCCAAAAGCTTGTCTCTTCTAAACCGATGCACTCTTTATATGCCTATGTGTCCTGAAGACCTGATGCTGTTGTTAAGGGAATGGTTTAAGCAGATGGAGAGAGCTGCCAAAGAAAGCACTGGGACCTGTATTCACCACTTGCCATATTACTGTCCCTATACACCCTTGGGGACAGGAACAAGGAAAGGATATTCAGACACAAGTCCAAGAGCATTAAGTCAGTTTGCTCCTCACGTGCCCCTTGCACTGTGCTCCAAGCAGCAGCAATGGAAGCAGCTAGTCATAACTCTCCATTTCACAGCCCTTGGTAAGCTTAGAGGAAATATTAGTCAGATTGCCTGCTCCAGATTTCCGGAGCCCCAGAGCAATCAGTTTAAAATACTGAGCATACGGATAACCATAATTTTTTGAACTCTGCCCACATACTATAAAATACTCCTGGCCTGATGTTACAATCACAGTTCTGGACTTCTCAAACAATTGTTTGCTACCAGAGCAGGAAGAGAAGAATGGAAACTCTGCTTTGAATTTGTAAGAAGGGTGCCAGTGCAATAAACTTGGCTGATAGAAATCATTGATCGCTAGGGCTGTATGCAAACATTTGCTACTTCAGTCCGCTCATTTTCTAATTCCATTACTCAAAAGGCAGAGCTACACATTTGCCTGCACAGCAGGGCACAGAGAGGCTGTGCTGGGAGTGCATGACTACAGGCAGCAAAGCAGGCAGTGAGGCAGGTACAAACCACCTGGCTTGGCAGCCAGACTCCAAGTGGCATGAAACAGGAATCCACACAGCCAGAAAACAGTTTTGGCCAATTTATGCGTGTCTCAGGACTGTGTGTGAAGAGAAGCAAGGAAAAAAAAACAAACACAAAAACCAAACACAAACCAAACTTGTAGAGAAACAAAGCAAAAGACCTTGTGAGATCCAGCTTGCATGTTCTCTCTAGCCAGGAAGCAGAGAGAAGATGGATAGTTACCTCCCTGTTCTCTGCAAATATAAGTCCAGTACATCTCAGTACGTATTTACCCATCACCTATCCAAAGACACCCAGCATGACAAGTATTATTCAATTGAATGCTGAATGGCATTTAGGGAAAAAGTTATCTTATGTTAGGAAAAAGACTGAGCTGCTGGAGGGACAGCAAAACTAACATGTAATAGTGTGCAGTCTGGTAAGATACATATTGGGGAAGGATATTCTATAAAAAAAAAAAAAAAAAAAAAGGCCTGAAGGCAGTGCTCCACTGTTTTTCCTCCATAGGTGCACATATAATATCCTGGACTAAAGGAACATATAGCTCATTTCCCCTTTATTCTTAATTTCCTTACTCGAATACTTCCTTTAACCTTGTCTTTGCTATCTGTGGGTCTTTGACTCTTTCAACAATTTCTAGATCTGCTGTGGATTGCTTCCAAACTGAAGTATATTTTTATACAATCCTTGATTTATTTGTTCTAAAGTAATGTATTGTGACATCTTTCTGATGCATTAGGGATTTGATACAAAATCTTTTTTATTTGCGTATTATTTTGGTGATTTTGAACACCAGTAGAATATTAAAGGAAAAAAATACATAAATTTTGATGTCAAGAAAGAGGCCTGGAGGTGGAATTTTCGTATTTGTACCAGAAAGTGGCTACTGCAGATACGAGTGAAGAGTTTCTCGAGCAAAGATGGTTTTAACCATGGAACATTCTGTATCTCTATGTTAAAAGAAGTGTTGCAATTAAAAATGAGTACTTGCTTTATCATCACGCCATCACATCTGAAGTTAGTTATTTTTAGCAGAAAGGATGCAATCACCATGACCAAGAACTGGGAGTCATCCCTGTTAACCTCAGAGATCTTTTCATCACTGCACATAAATGCATTTCCTATTCACTGTAAGCACTGCTGTGGATTACATGAAGTATTTTCATTCCTTCAAGGGAAAGGCGCACTTGTGATGTAACGTATTTGCTCTTTACATGAGCCATTCTGCAGCTCTGGCAGCACTGACTGCTACCCTAAGTGAAGGCGTGTGACACCTTGACTCCCATTTTACACTCCCAGATTATTCACAGCCAGAGCCGTGGCTCTTTCTAGCTCTATGTGCAGGCCCCAGTTTGGTGAGTGAAAGTAATTTACAGGCTCTTGAACATTGTGACTATTACCCACAGTCATTATAAAAGGCTCTTCTCTGTAACAATAAGTAAAATTAACAACATAAGCAGTTTAAGCAACATCCACAGTAAAAACATACACAGTGTAGTACCAGAAAAAAAAAAAAAAAGGTAAAAAAAGGTAAAAATAGAATTGGTTGAATTTCCCTGTCTATAGTACTCATTACTGATCTAAGAATCTGACACGATGAACAGCACAGAAAAGCTTTTTGAAATATCACTGCAGTCTTATTCATAACTGTTACATCTGGAGAGTTAAAAACATTTAACTAAAACAGGTTTCATCCCATTTCCCTCTCTCCCTTATGACAAGTGTGCTGCTCCTCCGATGTGAGTGTCTGAGTGGCTTGAAGGTTGCCACGTTAGGCCATGTTCAATAACCGCAGCTTAAAATACACTAAAATCTCTGTATCGAGCATTTCCAAGTAGATCTCTAGGAGCCTTTCTGCTGTAAGCAGTGACTTACCCAGGGTGTCACACTTCAGAGGCTGTCAGACACTCCTAGCACTTTCCACTTGCTGGGCACAGGGACAGAGGAGAAAAGAAGAACCTTTCTGCTCTTCTGCCGCTGCTTCTCACAACTTGTCTCTGCAGCGGACTCCCCTCAGCTGCAGGCCCTCCCTCGTGAGCAGCTGGCCCAGCCCCACTCCCGCCAGCCTCAGGGACCTGGCACCACACACCCAGGTGCAGCCACTTTAGAGGCTGCCTAAAGGATTTTCCCCAATTTGTTTGTTGTAAACACCCACACTTGTTTTGCATTTAGAGTTTAAACTTAAAAGGTGCTGAGTTTCTCTGATGAGCAAATAACAATGCATGGGTCGGTGCACCAGAGGCCAGACTGCTCTAGCACAGGCTTTTCAGCCAGCATGGAGCATTGCTAGTGGCACTGTGTACCAAGTATCTCTACATTCAGAAGAATAAATTTTAACATGATGCATTTTTTCCTTAGGCAGAATCTTCATCCTTGTCTAATTTCTGTACCTCCTAAAGACACCTTTTCTGACATTCTTACAAAATTTTGGCATGAATCTTAGAATCATAGAATTGTCTAGGTTGGAAGGGACTTTTAAGATCATCTAGGCCAACCATCTTCCAGTTAGCAGTGAAGCTGCAATTACAAAAACAGACAGAGTGGCTTCACCACCGTGTGCTCTCAAGCACCATGTTCTCAATGTCATTCTGTTGCTGAAACCACTCCCAAACTAGAATTGAGCTGCAACATAGAAATCCCCTGTTTTGGCAGACATTGGTTAAGCAGGTTTGTATTTCATTCCTTGATTGCATGTATAATTTAACGTGCCAATTTCATCATTGCCTCCACCTGGATCCAAACCTGTGCTCTATTATACTCAGGACTAGCCTCTCTGTAATGCATAGGCTGGCTTTTTAAGCTTAGATGTCTGAAGTTTGTCCCAGATCTATATTTAGGGTCTCATAAACCTCCTACTAGCTTCAGGAAATAGCATCACCCCTAAACAGCAAAATTAGCTGAAGTCACCTTTTAATTTCTATTTTGTTCTTGTATTAAAAATACAAAATTTATCAAAACTAATTCACAGTAAAACAGTAATTTACAGTGCTTGATTCAATCTCCCTCCTGGATCGGCTGGCTTAGTTTGCACACTGGGAGCCTTGGACTCCTTGCCTACCTGTATTTGTTACTACAGCTGCAGTCGCTTTCTCAGTAGAGGTAACCAGTGCAAGAGTGCCTTACTCTATGACAGATCTTCGCTAAATCCTGCGAAAATCTTCTTACAAATTACTTCTTAAGAGCATTTTGTAACTAAACCCTCACAGGATGTAGTGTTTGTTGTGGCCCAGAAATTGAAAATCATACCGAATATTATGTCTGCTTTTTAAATGTCAGCGTGTTGAAAGGTGGTTGTTAACTCTAACAGTAGTTTATGCCTCTACATATAGTTTTGATGCTAAAAGTTGTTTTCTTAGAAAAAAAAAAAACTAAGTACCATTATGTATTCATTCTAGTTTGCATCAAACCATACTCCTTACAGATGATCAAAACTTTGAAGATAACTAAGTCACCTCAGATATTTACTAAGAGCAGTTACATCTCCGATGACTCACTAAAGCACGGTAAAAAAAAAAAAAATAATCCTCTCTTCCTGGGAGAAACTGCTGTGGCTACCCTAAGCCACAATTTTTTATTCTTTGGCTTAAAAATATTTGTACTTTTCCCTTTTAAAAATCCAAACAGCTTAGTTTGGAGGAAGAACATACCAAGGACTATCTCAAAAAAGACTGTCCTTCACTATATAGGAAAATGCGTTCTACTCAGCAGAGATAGGCCAACTCTTTCCACTTACAAAGATGTCATCGACTTATTATTTCTCCATAAAATTATGTTTTGACTTCAGTTCCAAAAGAATTAAAAGGTTTTGCAACTACCATTTATAAGTAAGTCAAACCCACTGAAGCATCAAATCATATCAGACTCATAAATGTAGAAGATTTTTGTAAAATCAAAAGCTATGCAAATGTTGCTTTGCATCTCAGGTAAATCACATCAGGAGGACCAGAAGAGTACAGTCTTCAAATTATAATAAAAAAGGTTAAGTGTATGTACCATTTTCTGTTCTTATTACATGCATATTAATTAAAAGATTCTTCTTTTTTCAGCTGTCAACATCAGCAGTACAAGAAATCAGAACTACTTTGCCTAACAACTGTTAAAGATAGCTATGAAGATGCTGGACTGATTTAACCTTTTCAATTTCCTGTAATTTTGAGTAGCTGGCATCCTGCCCCTACCTCAAAACCCAGAAGCTGAACCACAATTGTTAAGAAATCAGTTGAGCTGCGGAACAGCTTTGAAAAGGTCACTGAAGTACATTCATCTACTGCCTTTCACAGCTTGCGTGGGGGCTTAAAACCACCTTCTTGTGCCAAAGACAGCAAGCACAAATCCAGAAGAATGGGTATGCCTACACTGTGGTTTGGGGGGAAGACAAAAATTTATTCTGCCCACGCTCCAAGGTGGTTGGGTAGGAGCCAGCTATGATTTGGAAGTTATATAGATATATTTTTGCATAGCAGTATGGCCTTGTGTTTGAACCAACATGTTCCTCTGAGGCACGTACACAACACGCAGAAGTGAAACATTTCACTCAATTCTCCATCTAGCAGAAATATATCTCAGGCAGTACAACCTTAGGAAATGTCATCCCCACAAAATGCTTTGAAAAGAGAGGGTGGAAGTATAATCAGAATCTTTTCTGTCACCTTCCTCTCCTTCACAGAAAGGTTTTTAGATACTTCATTAATAATACACAGTCTTCAGCAAGGCACCAGATAAATCCAGCCAACACTGGACCAGTTCATAGAATATCAAAACTTTTCTTCTGTTTGATTTTGCATCTCAGAACTGGATAGTACTTCAAAGCAGGGAATATACATTTGAACTGTGACTTCACATAGCAGGCAAGTATGGGGAACAGAGAGAAAGAGAGTTTGGGAGGAAAAGCTTTGTAACATTTCCAGAAAACTAAAATTCCAGCTAGGATATTTGCAAGAGTAATGTATTTTCCAAACATTAATACCAGAAAGCAAATTCAGGTACACTCTGTTTAGAGTATGCCAGATTTCAGTGGGTTTTCACAAGTTTAACCAAGGTAAAGAATGATCACTTCCTTCCAAGCTTTATATTTACATCAGAGTAGAGATGAACTCTCTAGTCTTGTACACAGGCTAGTTAGAAGACAGGACACATGGGACAGGGAATCACAAACGCATAGATGGAATTTTAAGCAGAAGGTTGCATTTTATTATATTTTAGCTTTACTATAAAGCCTTCTCCATCTCAAAGAACATGGCATTCCTTGAGCCAACTGCAGCATTAAAGCAGCCTCACACCAGGCAACAACTTTTGAGATTCTGTTTGGCTCTGACTCTTCTCATCTTCTTCCTGCAGGGAGAAATGTGGTGCACATGAAGGGAAGGCAGGTGGTACAGAGCCTGTAAGATCTCTTCTCCATCCAAGTTAATAGAATCAGTGATTATTTCAAAGGTTTCATTTTCACCTGTGGGAGCTGTTTCCTTTGAACTTCTCACTTGCTCTGGACAAGTTTAAACAAAAAAGCAAACTCCACTTTAAGTGTGAAGACTTTAAATTTTTATTTGTGCTTTTTAATAACTAACACTTTTATTCTGTGAGAGCAAGAAGAAAAATCCACTAAATACCTTATTCTGAAAGGAAAAAGAAGTCCTTCTGAATTCCAAATTCTAGTGATAACGTATGATGAAATAGCATCATCAGAAATTCTTGAAAATGCAGTTCAAACACCATTTCGGGGCAGGAAGGGTAAACGCAGGCAGAGAAGATATCTTACTGCATAGACTGATTTCGTTCACACACAATCAATTCTCCCTCTTTCTACCTTATACCTTAGCCAAAGGCAGCAGATAGAGCCAGTGAAATCTCTTATTTATCACCAGACCAGAAGCAGGATCGATATTGATTGCTATCAGGTATTCTGAGGAAGTAGGGAGAAGAGGAGATACCCCAAGCAGCACAGCCTGCCTCTCCACTTAGGTCCACTGACCTCAAATACTCTCAGCAAACTTACCTATTTATTGAGACAAGGGCTATGTTGTCCTACGGTTCGTTATGGTGGTAGCATAAACCGTAATTTGTGGAGGCAAAAAAGTGCCAGCAAATTCCATGCAAGTGTATTCAGCAGTGTTACAGCTTCCTGAACAAAACCCTCCAATTTGCATTCAAGCACATCATCACATTTATTTCAAAGATCCTGCATGCCCTGTTTGCTCTTCTGTTTCTGGAGCTGTCTTTCTTAATGGTAACAGGTACTTTGCGCTTCTGGATTCTGTGCACCCTAAGATACAAGTTAATGACAAAGTACCAAGCACCTCTTCTACTACCCTGCCTTTTTCTTTGCTTTTCATCCTCTGTAGTTTCCAACACTGTGACACAGCTTAAGGTATTGAGGAATACAGTGCTCCCGATGGCACAAGAAATTTTGTCAAATAGAAGTATGACATGAAACTTCTCCAGGGTGCTGTACTGAACATTATCTGCACACTTGAGCAAGGAAGTCCATCAAGATGCTTATTCAGATAGGAAAAGTTGTGCATTAAGAGACCCCTTTCATTTCCATCCTGCTCTCTGCTTTCACTGTTTAACTTCATGTAACTTATCTAATCATTACTTTTTTGCATACGTGGGGTATATGCATTTTTTTTTCCTTTTCATAAGACTTTCCACTGAGCCAAGAACTCCTGAACATTCATAATTAAACATTATTTTACTTTTAAATCAGATATTAATGATATATATGATTCATGCTCTGCAAATTGCATATTCCAGGGGGAAGGACTTCTGTTAAAAGGCACAATAAAGTGAATATCTGGATAGAAGATCTGTCTAATAGATGGAAAAAGAAACAGAGAGACAGCCTGAGGAGCTTTGCAGGTAGAGATGAAAGTCACAAGTGTGTGTGAATTAAAAAGAACAGATCCATTTATCTCTGTCTCTTTACACCTGGGCTGAATGCTAAGAACCATCTGTCAAAAATGCATGTGAGGCAATAAAGAGTGTTTTGTTTATCTGTGAATAAATTAAGAGCCTCAGACAGGATTTCAGCAGACACACAGTAAGTTAAGTTGATTCTCTCACAATGCACTCTGGCAGTTGTCCTTTCCGAGGAAACCCCAAGAGGGCTTTTGATGGATTTGCTTAGGGGTATGTGGGGGGGTAAATATCCAAGACACTTCACAATCAGCTCTTTCCTTTCAATATTGTCTTTCTGATTGTCACTGCTCTCCTTTCAGAGTGGACAGATGCTAGGTTTCTTAAGTGAGAACAGGTGAACTGGAGCTACTAAAAACTTTGCAGAACTGTCCCACTAAGGATGAGTGATTCTGGTAAGCAAAGCAGCTGCCAGATTTGAAGCATCTGAATTTCACTGAAGTTTTTTTTAGAGTTGGAAGGGACCATAGAGATCATCTAGTCCAACTCCCCTGCTGAAGCAGGATTGCCTAGAGCTAG
>JAOQGH010000023.1:66500496-66536165 GCA_025769975.1 Gallinago jamesoni
CACTGTAAAGAAGTTTTTTCTCATATTTGAGTGGAACCTCTTATGTTCCAACTTGTGCCCATTGCCCCTCGTCCTCTTACTGGCAACCACTGAACATCACTGTGGCCTTCCTCACTGATGGGAAAAATGTTTCTACATATAAAGCCAAGGGATCTATTACTGGAAAGATCCAAACATGCTTACATGTGTGGGAATCCTTCAACAGATCAGTCAGGCCTCCAAAGAGGATAAATTAAATATCATTACTGATGATTAGAAACAGATGAACTATAAATTAGCTGTTACCTGTGCTGCAAATGATGCATGAATTTGGGCAAGTAATTTAACTTTCATCTTTCAGTTGGAGCAAGTAGGAAAATTAGTTTCTAGATTAACTAGAATATATTGTACTAGTCTATCATATTTATCCAGTAAATTCCCTACTTTATATGCTAGGGATTTCTTCAGTCCGAGTTACCCAAAACAGCAATTAACTTTAAACCAATCCTGAAATCTATAAATAAGTAATTCCTGTGTATCAAAATAAAACTTTCCAAACCTGCGGAATGGTCCCAGGACCAATAAAAGACCGACAAACTTTGTAATAAAAGAGACTTGGGTGGGAAGAGAGAGGGAAATTGCCCAGAAAAACTGGAGAGGAATAAATGCCTTATAAAACATTTGCTGTTCACCCTCATGGAAGCATGACCTTATAATTACAGTACTCTGAGAAGGTCTCAAATGAGCCAAGTTCAGTTCCCACCTCTTCCACAGACTTCTGGCACAGCCTTGGCTAATTAACCAAATCCCTTTGTACCACAGAATAGGCAGGCATAATAGTAGCCCTCCCCACTACCTAGTCATGTCTAGTTAGACTGTTAAAATGAATTGTTTCTTATAAAGTACGAGTTGTTCCCTCCTATGCTTTTCTGCAGAGCACTTAGCACAGTTGGACTAAAGGCTTTAAGTTCCATGAGTAAAAAGCAAGGCGAGGAAGAAATTTATTTCTTCTCATTATTCAAGTCTCTTGCTGGAATGAGTGTAGGAGCTTTTCTCCTAAGGGCAGATTTTGCAGAATGACACCAAATTCTCAGAATGACCAACCTTGTCACCTCAGCAATGCAAATGAAAAGCAGAGGATTTGCACATGAAGTGGTAGGAGCAGTACATTGCTGGACCCTCCATGGAGAAGTGGCAAGGACTGAGAGTATCCTGGCACCCTTGGTCTGTTATCTGCTCTGCGATTTTGAGTATTTTTAGCAATCCCCTTCTGGGGAGGCAGCGGATAAATTGTTGTCTGGCAGGTTACAGTAGGGATTTCAGTATACAGCATTAGTATAAGCTAAAAAGTAAGAGTATAAGGTTCCCTGCCTCATAATGTTCCGTGATGAAATTTCCCCAGTGAGCTGCAAGTAGAATAAATCTGACCCTGCCAACACTACCTTAAACGTTTTTTTCAGACGGACTTAATTAGGCTGACCCTGCCTGTGGGTCTTGTCCCACAAATTAGTAGTAGACTATTTGTGTGACCCACACACAAATCTGGCAGTGTAGTTTGAGCTGTCATTCTGCTTTTCCTGTTTACAAAATATGTGCCTTTTGTTGCCTCTGGGTACACATAATGGCTTCTCCTCTGTTCTCTCTTCAGCAGAAAAAAAATAAGAGCAAAAAATTGTGTGTATGTACCTGTTTATGTGTCTTGACAGTATTAACTCATACAATGTGGAAGAATGCCCTGTACTAGAGGAAGTTCTTGGTGGTGTTCTGCTGCCTATGGTCAATCAATACAGATCATGATATCGGCAGTCTCCAACAGGCACATTTTTCTTTGGTCCTGTATGTGTTGTAACCACACATAAATTGGCAATTTGTTACTTACTGTTTTCCTAATCATGCCATTTGCCCTCTTACCACAAGATTCAACTCCATGAATTCACTTCAGTATTCCAAGTCTAAGCAACTTCATCTAAGACTGACCTGCAAGAGAAAAAGTTTCAATTTCTGAATTTGAAATGCAATTTTAACCCTATTGGTTCCCCTCTGCGTTGAGTGTTTGCCATGTTTTACGTGGAATTATGTCAGCCTGGGGACTGGGATGCAGAAATTCTGTTCTGGAGTAGACACTGATAGTCTCACCACACATCGTGTTTCAAAATCCACAGCTGTCTCCATCTGTCAGGGTAGATGGACAGTTTACAAAGCTGAGCACAGGAGATTCCACTGGGTCTTAAAGTGATTAACTATACACAAGAATACTGAGTGTTATACTTGGCAAAGAAGGTTCATTATTTTTCCATTTATTTTTTTCTCTATTACTGAATGTCTTTCATGTGGTTTCATGGCAGGGATAAGACCCCTGGTCAGAGAAGTGCATACAAACTTAGGAAGGGGTGATAATGTAGCTGTAGGTCACTTTCACATATATGCCTTTTCAGTCCTGGATTGGTACAGGAGATAGAGGTCCTTGGTGATGTATAGAAAAACCTATATAAATCGTAACAGCCAGCCTCTGGCTTTAGAGTTATGAAGTTCCATCACAATAATATATACTGCATCAGAGCTCCTAATATATTCTAGCTTCTTTGTCAACAAAAAACTCAGTTGCAGTGTGTGGGAATGAGGAAGTTGGAGACACGCAGCTGAGCAAGAGCTCGGCAGGTGTTCTTGTATTGATGGGAAGGAAGCCTTGAGAACAGTAAAACAATGTCTTTATGTGGTATTATTTGTGTGGTGGAAAACAGATAGCCGTGTAATAAAACAGATAGTAATGAATGTTTAGCCTAAGTGCGTAAACATTTAAATGAAACCAATTGTATTGCTCACAACGCACATGGACATTCACTCATTCATTTGTGTAGAGAGCATGGCACGTGATCAAAAGATAGAAACTATACATGCTGGAAAAGTGAAACAATGAAGCTTCATCCCCCCGCGGAGTCTGTGCCCTGTGTCGCTGCAGCAGTGTTCGAGATTTGTTCAGCTTTCAGATGTCATTCTGGCCACAGTGGTTGTCCCTAGGAGTCTGACGCAGGGCATTTGTATGTGGGCAAAGCGTCATCAAGCTTTCACTAGAGTTAAGTCATTATATACTCAACAGAGGTAAATGCATGCCCTGCACCAAGGGGATTTTGAAGCAATAAGACAGTTTCAAAGGAGATCCTGGCCCATAATAGGTAAAATTAAGTAGGTGAAAGATTATAGAAGACAGAATAAATTGTCCAAGCTGCCTCTTTAAATTTTCCAAATATTTCTAAAGTGGCTTTTTTAACATGGCACAAATACACAAGCGGTATACACGGCACAGTCTAGAACTTTTTTTCTTTGGTGTGACTTCATTCATGGCTGTTCCAACTGCAAGTAAGTAATGCATTGACAAAATATTCGTAGCAGACCATGGTCTCTCCCCTGTTCTACATTTGTTCATACCTGCCTCGGTAAAAACATCCCAAGCCTTTCTTGTCTGAGGAAAATAATCCCCCCAGGGATCTAATACTATAGGAGATTAAACGTTCACAGAGATAGCTGTAGCCCAGAGGGAATATGAAAAAAGAAAGAATCATTTTGAATTTCAGAAGAAACATATTTTTTAAGGAGATATACCCAAGATTTAACTTGTTTACTATGAAGTTACTTTAGAATTTGGTTGTAGATATCTGTAAGGAAAAATGTTAGAACAGACTCATTCTGTCATAGATCTCATAGTCCAAATAGCCATTCTATTTCTAAAAGTTGTCAAATTGTCCGCTTCAAAATCTCAGATTCCATCAAATCCAATCTTTTTAGGCAATAAGTGCTACTTTAAGGACTATTTCAAGTAATTCAAATAAATAAAAAGTTTTTCATTAAGTGGTGCAGCAAGCTGTCTGCTGTTGATTTTGCAACTGTTAGTGAGGCAGCTAAATCTTGAATTAGCTCTGCCTTCCTCCCTTTACTGTGCCCACTACAGTGTCTCAATTCAGCTGCATTTTGGCTTTTCTCACTTATTTGAAGATCTTGTGGACTTAATAAGAATTAAACACCTGAAATATTCTTCTATAAAATGTTTCAAAAAGGTTATAGGAAGGCTTTTTATTTTTGACAAACAGTTTACTTTCTTAATTTCCTTAGAACTCCATAGGTTCAATCTCAGTTATGCTCTACAAGACTTAGTCATAAACACATTCTTGTCAGAATGCTTCCTTATTTATCCCCTTGAGTCAGCCTGATGCAGATTACAGTTAGATAGATCTTGTGAGATCGCACCTGGAGTACTCTGTCCAGCTCCGGAGCCCCCAACATAAGAAAGACATGGACTTGTTGGACGGAGTCCAGAGGAAGACCATAAATACGATCAGAAGGCTGGAGAATCTCTCCTATGAAGACAGGTTGAAAGAGCTGGGATTGTTCAGCTGGAGAAGAGAAGGCTCCAGGTACACCTTATAGCAGCCTTCCAGTACCTAAAGGGGGTCTACAGAAGAGATGGGGAGGGGCTCTTTATCAGGCAATATAGGACGAGACGAGGGGTAAATGGTTTTAAACTGAAAGAGGGGAGATTTAGATTAGACATTAGGAAGAAAATCTTTACTGTGAGGGTGGCGAGACACTGGAACAGCTTGCCCAGAGAAGTTGTGGATATTACATCTCTGGAAGTGGTCAAGACCAGGTTGGAGGGGCTTTGATCAACCTGTTGGAAGGTGTCCCTGACCAAGGTAGGGTTGTTGGAATGAGATGATCTTTAAGGTCCCTTCAAACCCAAACCATTCTATAATTCTATGTATAGGAGACAAAGAATTAGGAGAACTCTAAGAGGCTTTGGTGCTTAAATCTAGATTTCAAAAGCCAGCAGTTTTGCTAAGCAGGTTTGTTCATTCTTCCAGTCCCAAGAACCTTTAGACATAACTATTACAAAAAAGGAAGAAATAATTTTGCAATAGATTTTTAGTGCACCTGAAAATCTGTGGTTATTTTGCTACCTGAGTTGGACACATGCCATTGTCATCTAGTGTTCCAAGAAAGATTGTATAAGACAGTAATGAATGCATATTTCATTTCAGATTTTGCTGTTATTTTAATAGGGCAAGATATCGCTTACACTATTGAAGCTTCAACATGCACAGCATGAACACAACCATTACAGCTGACAGGCATATTCCTATGGCAGCCTTCTTCCCACACTCAGATATCCATCTCTGCATGCACAGCTGTTTAATTCTGTGCAAAGGAAAACTTAGATACAAAACATCAGCGGATTTCCAAAAGTCACAAACTTTCTGATAACTCTTACATATAGCTGGAGCAGTGTGAGGCTGAATAAGGAGATAAACTGCTTCACTTGAAGCTCAATTGAAAGGCTTGCAAGACCAGCTTAATGCAATTCAATTAGTTACCTTATACCAAAAGAGGAGTGTAAACAGCAGGTGCACTTCAAACATGTAATCCATCCAACCATCAGTATTCCAAGAAGCTGAAGATGTTCTTGCAAACATCCATTTGAATAGGAAAAGCTGTTTGGTCCAGAATTTTTTTTTTTTTTTTGTATTAATGGGGTTTTATTTCTATTCTGTTCCCCAGCCTCTTTACATATGTAGAAACAAGCATATTTGCATATGCAACAGAGGATTCTGCATGGGCTTTTTTTTTTCCATTATTGATTAACCACAGGTTTTTAAAGATACTTCCATGCAGGAAAGAAAATTAGTGCCAGTGAGCTAACCAGTCACATCACAGAGAATTCAGACAACCAATTTGTAAATAATCCATAACATAAAATGGGTTTTCTGTTCAGCACGTGCTTGCAAGTAATGATTGTTTTCATAAAATTCTGCATCTGCTTATGAACAGCAACAACAAAAAGCTCTACATTCAGTCAGATAATTCACAGTAGTACTTTGACAGAGATAATAGAAAGTGTCATTACCCTTGAAAGAAACTACAATAAATGTGGTTCTTTCTTGATGATATAATCTGTTATTACATTATTCACAACATCCAGGAGAATTACAATTTTAACAGATCAGAAAGTTAAACAAATCTATCATAAATATCTTCTGTGCCCAGAGGTAGGTCAGAAGAACATAGAAAAGTCAAGCACACCAATCCAATTTTACAAGATTAACATATCTCCATTAATGGCAGAAAAATGTACTTAGATAGATTGCAAAAATGTACCAAATCTTAACTGGTAAGATGCTATGACCTTTTTTTTTTTTGTTTGTTTCTGCAGGGTCAAAAAAAAAAAAAAGGCTAAATAACATTTTTGAGTGTTTTTTCACACAGTAAATTTTTCATTTGCACTTTTCTGTTTTGGTTTTTTTTGGTCCTGGTTAAAAACAGACAGCTTCAACAAGACATCCAAAAATAGCTTTTGATTCTCCTGTATTTATTTAAACCAATTAACATTGTCTAATCACTCGGTGTTGTGGCTAATGTCTTGTCTAATACCTTATTCTATTCACACGCTGTTCTTCAAGGATACATGGGCAAATAGAAATGTTTTGTGATCACAAACAACTGATACACTCTGGGTTAGGTATTGCTACCACAAATAGCAAAAAAAAAAATTAGTTCTGTGATCTTCTCTATCCAGAAGAAAAAATTAATTCAGGCATCAAACTTTAAGAAAAGTGTAAGAGAGAAAATAATTTTTCCCCCCAGCAGCGTATATTAAAGTCCCTGATGATTTTATATGTATTTATATTCCTATTGCTCTGAATAATATATTCTATCACTTATGTATGGTAGCAGCAATTTGTGAGATATATTACGTAAAGAAAAAACCAACATTGATAAGCTTTTTAAAATAAGACTTGAAATGAAGTAGTGAATGATAACCATCTAATTATTTCTTATTTGCAGCAAGTTTTCATGCATGAGAAATCTGCAGACTTCAGATGGACCAGTTCCTCTGTCCTAGCAAAGTTTTGCTTTGGAAATGCATTCTTCAGTTGAGTGGAGTTAACGTTCAACAGGTTTAAAAATAGAATTAAACCTATGCATTTATTAATACCTTAATTTTTAAGACAATTTTATGTTTTCAGTTTCTTGACGTTTTCCTTTCTTTTCATTATATTCGAGAGCATTACTGCAAGTCCTTCTGAGAAGTATAAAGGCTGTATTACAAGCCTCAGCACAGTGGAAGCATTCTTCAACGAGCCCTAAAGAGTAACTAATTAATTTTCATATACTGTTTAATGATAGCAGCAGAAGAAAAGCTGAAAATCCTACCTACCAGAGCTGGACATAGATGGTGACTTCCTGTTACACAGAGATAGTTGAAATCCTGAATTAACTCAAAAATCCAGATTGTGTGTCAGAGAATCTGTGACCTAAGTTCTGAACTTTGCACACTGCCTGAATTAAAAAAAAAAAAAAAAAAGTTCATTGTTGAGGAAATTTGAGTGAGATGAACAACCCTAATCCAAAAGCAAAATTAAATTTGGTATTCAAGTGTCAAACAGACCCACTCTAATTTAGTGAATGCTTGTTGCAAAAAATCCAGCTTGCCAAAATATTCATGAATATCATGGACTTTTCTTTCACCTTGTTGATGAGCAGCTCAATATATGTAAATTACTTCATTATATTATGTGGCTTTAAAAATTTTTCAGGAAGTAACAATTTCGTAAGCACCCATACATGCTCATAATTTCTTACAAGAGGATGAAAGCTCAGAGAAAATTATGTAGCTCATCTTCCCTTATGCTCACAAATCCAAAAACTCATCTCTGTAGAGTATGAGCCGAAAACAAAGCCCTCTTGCCCTCAGCCATTCTGACTGTACTCCACCTGGGTACTCCAACTCTGAAGAATGAAAAGCACTGTGAAAAAAAAATGCTGCAGGAGCAGCAAGCAAAAATGGGGCATTAATTTAATTCTGGTTTTGTTTATTTCAAAGTTTATTGTCAGCATGAGGTTGAACCAGGAGATTGTTTTTAGAGATCTGCCTGTTTTGACTGTCTCAGAAAGAATAACTTTATAATACAGACAAAAATATTTTAAAATATATTCTTGAAGTGATTGAAATGCTGCTTGTTTTTCTGAGAAGATATCTGCAAAAAGATGGGGCTTGCATTGTGTTCACCGTCAGGAAAAGTAGAATCAGAGTGATATCTGGCAAACAGTTGTTCATTTTCCTTTGAGTCTGATCCCCCAAGTGAATGTCACTGATGATGCTCCGCAGTTTTGGAGAGGTCGTGTTCTTCTATCCGTAGAGTTCAGTATCAGGATTGGGGAATTGAATTCAATCTGAGTAGAGACAGCAAAGCACGCTGAAACCAGAAGTAAGGGGCATTTGTTATCTTGCCATACTTGTAGGAACCACACTGCATGCTGTAGAGCGCAGAGCACTGTGCATCCTCCACCTCAGCAGTCCCTCTGGCTATCCTTGACTGCCTGACTGACATCTGCCACTCATGAGAGCAGCGAATATCCTGACACTACACAAAAAGACAAGTTTAGTTCTGACAGCAAGAAGCACCACATCAGAAAGTCCAGCAGTGTTTCCAGAGACATGCTTGATTTCTGTGACAGCGCTCAGTGCAAACCTGACACAGGCATGAGTTTGCAGCACAAGCAGATAGCTGTAATCCCCTGCTCTCCCCAAAAGGTTTCTCAGTGAGGGCTACCTGTTTGTGGAAACAGAGGCAAGGAGTGTGAGGTGGAGGGAGCTGCAGGCAGACCAGGAGCAACCCAGGGATGGGTTGTGGAATGGGACTTCCAGGTTCATGACTATAAAGATGAAGGAAGAAAGGTCTCTGCTAAGTCAAACATGGGAAGTACATAGCTCCTGGAAGCAGAGGGTGGAGATAATTGTACTAAGCCGGACAAATTGCCTTCTAGCACAGCTGTAGTCTTCCACAGGGTCTCACTATCCACTCCTAAATGCTTACTAAATGCTCATGTACACAGTAATGTCCTGATGTAAGTCAGCCTACACTCTAGAAGAGAAAGATGTTACTGCATTCCTAAATATTTCAGCATTAAATATAATATTTTGGTATTGATCATCCCTTTGAGTTTGTACAGGAACATCAGAAAGCTGTGAGACTTCTGAGGAAGAGTTAGAAATTCCAATTTAGAAACTAGTAAACCTTCTGTTTATGCAGAATCTGGAAAATGTTAAAAATGAGGCCCCCATTGTTTTCACACCTCTTTGCATTCAACTAATTTCCCCGTGTCCTTTGAAAAGCCAGTCTTCCATTCCCCAAATAGAGCAGCCTATCTCTGAGGTATTGCGAGAAAATGAGAGCACATCACTCCAGTGCACAGCACCTTCCGCTGTTCAGCTCTCCAGATTAAGAGCTCCAGATAAGTCCTTATCAGCTTTCTAGCAGCAGTCAGAAAGTTGCTTTTCTTCACGTAGATAGTATAGCAAAATAGGCACCTGAGAAAATAGCCATATTTGCAATTTGCTTCCTAAAAGGCAACTATCAAGCATAGTAGAAAAGAGAAAGTTGTTTTAAGTATCAAGTATCATCCACAATAGCTTGTGGGTATTTGGAATGATTCTGATGTTGCAGATACATCTTTTTTTGAAATATTACACACAGGAAGAATTTTTCCTTGTCTTTCAAATTCGTTGCTGCCTATTTCTGTCCCATTTCTTCAGATTTCACACAACACTTACTTCCTGTCCTCCCTAAACACTGTTCTTTCTTCCTCCTTTTTCATCTCTCACTCCTCCCAAGTTCTTTGGCAAGGGGCTCTAGTGGATGCTTTTCATTTCCTATATGCTTCTGGGTTTTGTTTTGACTCCTTGGAGTCAGCCAGCCTTGCCATATCAGGTCTCATGAGGCCATTCATTCTCATCCCCTTCAAAGTCTCCACAAATTAAACAGCAGCTTTCTGTAAAATAACACTTTTAAATTACTTCTATTCACACTTTCCAGCATATTCTGCTTTGCTAAAGAAAATTTCAGGACGGATCTCAATGGTTTGCCTGCCTGAACAGGTTATCTGTTTTTTTCCTACAATCCCCCTCACAGCAAGATACCACCAGTAGAAATCCTATTCATGTACACATCATTAATGTACATATGCAATACCCCAAAACTTCCTGCAGTAGTCCTTGATTTTGATGCAACCAAAATAGGCTGAAAATAGGTTCTTTAGTTTTGTTTTCAGAACAGACCAAAGCCAAGCAGAAAAATGTTCAGAATACTCACATAAATAAACATGTATCAGTGGATTTCATATGGACAGGCAGCAAAAAAGTAGAAAAGCAAGAACCTGGAAAAAAAAAAATAAACATAATTGAAATTAATTTCCCCTCGGGTATCTTAACCTTCCCTGCAAACAGAACTCTTGATTTCTTAATTTTCCGTTGACAGAGGCTTCAAGTGAAATCCATTTAATGACTGGTCCTAAACTAAACAGAAAATTAAAAATAACAACAAAAATATTTTTTTTAATGACTGAACATGGAAAAAATGCAAAATATTAATATAAATGTGCTATATGCCGCACATATACTGTGAAGGGCACTAGACTACAAACAGGCTGCATTCGTGCTGTGTAAACCACATAAAGCAACTACAAAGCATTGAGCGTGCATCTTTGAGATACTGTTGTGATCCCATTCTCTGTTCAAATTCCTACACCCTTGGTCTGGACAGGCCTCTTTCTACTAAGGAAAGAATGCTGAAAAAAACATGAAAGAGTTTTAAAAGAGGGATATGTCAAGGTTAGGCTGCAACAGGCATCATTTCAGATATTCCAGATGTTGTAGCTGGTGTAATTAAATGTTTCTAACAGAAGCAGGCAGCCATGAGGCACACCACCTTTGGAAGGGCACAAAGCAGTTCATCACTTTAGGCTACTTTCTCTTGAGCTGCAGGCTCTCAGATGCACAGCACAGACTAGCAGTTTCTCTTTCAACAAGGTTGATCATTACCTCCTGCTGCAGTTTTGTTCATAGGCTTATATGAAACAAGTATGTTATGATGTGCGTTGACCTAAAAATCAATATGAAAAAGGTTAAATTCATTTAGAGTTTTGGCTAGAAAGCCTGAGTGACCTTTAGTTTAATCAGGATAACTTTATTGTTCTCTGCTTTTAGTCATTGATGGTACCAGAGCTATCCATAGAATGTAATTTAGATGTGGTGAAAGATGTTTCAAAGGATAAAAAACATATTTAGTTCTTGAATTCCCCCAAATAATGATTAGATAAATACAGTATTTGATCTTCCTATTTGTCACCCTAAACCAAATCTCGAGTCACAATCAAAATTAGAGAACAAGAAAGAACATCAGTGCTTTTGGCTTTCTGAGCCATGTGCGAATGAACACACTCAATCAGAATTCAAATTTGAGGCCAAACTAGAGTCTAAAATATACCACACAAGAATTTAAAGAAATAATACAAATGAAACCAGCAGCCGTGTTTTACTGGTGCTTGGCTTTCCAGTGAAAGAAAAGTTAGTTGGCAGGATTAAAAGACTATATCTAGGCGATGGCTGTCCCCAAGCCAGTGCAACTATAGAAGGTTAATGCTTCAGGAAAAAAAATGCCCGAGACACAGCCCTTGCACTGAATAAATCACCAGTATACAAAAATGATCGCATTGATTCTTGGACATTTCAGCTCATGTTCACTTAGCAATAAGCAGAGAACAGGCCTGACCACCTGTATTAATGGCGAAGAGTGAATGTGACTGAGCATCGAAGAAGTGCTGCCAAATGATCCAGTGCTAGCATAAGTACTGTACTAATCCAGAAGGGAGTAACCTAACTCTTAAAAAAAAAAAAATCCTCCATAAAATGTTGAGAAGTTAGAAAATAGCTCATTTATAAGGCTTTGAACAAAATAATAGCTGATGATTTTTGGAAGCTGCCTTTGGAGTGGCAGCTAATAATTACTGTTCCCAGGACTGCAAAGTTCCTTGGTTGTAGTAGAAATGAATATTCACACACTGCCAACACATCTAATAAATATATGGAAGAAAAAGAGGGCTGCTGCAAATTGATTTTATGCAGGGTAGTTAAGAGGAATGGTACAAAATGTCACCACTGGTAACACCAGCAGATGCCAGGATTCATCTTTCATAGCTCAAGATGTTAAGAAATTAGATCTCTGAACCTAAACTAATCACCTTCAGCTCCTGTTATAATCAATGGGGGAAAAATTGCCCCCAAGCAAGCCCAAGCGTAATTCATCTGAACTCTCTTAGATATCTATCTCAGGCAGTTACATCTTGCAGCAACAGAAAATGTTGGAATGTTTCACTATAATTAGTCAGTTCCTAAGTAATATTCTCCATTTTCATCATAATCTGCTGTAATTTCATTTTTCTTTAAATAAATGTTTACTTGATATTTATGGGTTTAAAAGTTCATGACAAGGAAAGAATCAGGGAAAGCTTGCCTCCAAGAGCTGTCATAGTGCCTCCCCCTCTCTTACAATACTTATTGAAAAAGTAACACAATACCAGTAACAAAAATTCTGAAAAAATAAAATAATGCCATAGTGACCACTAGAAAATTCATAAAAATCATAAATTTGAGGAGAGAGAAGTTGGAAATATGTTTGACTGAACTGCTAAATATTTATTATTATTATTATTATTAAATTAAACTGGCAGTTAAAGTAGAAAGAAATAAAATATTTTTTCTCAAAATAAGGTAGTTAGCCTTCCTGCCTCAGTTTCCCTAGGCATATATTGTTTTTTTATTAAATACTGTTAAGATTAAGAATGTTCCTCATATGATTAATATCAAACGTATTATAAATTCTATAGCAGAATATTTTCCTGCCAAGAGTGAAATAAAAAAACATTTCTGCTGGCAAGTGATTTATGAATAGTTCAGACCTTGGGTTAGGCAAGAATATATCATAAACTCCCACCTTCTTACATTCCAGTAGACACAAATACTGTTTTCTTTCCTGGTAATTTTAAAAATTATGAAAAGATTTGAAAGCTGCTACTGCTTTTTCAGTCTATAAACTGTGTATTATAATCAGTGTATCATTTCAATAGTCCCAAATATACTTATGCACAGCATCTTGCTTCTATGCTTAAGGAAGCTGGTAGCTAGAAAGTTTACTGGAATCCTCTATACTGATGTGCTTTAGAGGTGAAATGTTAATTATTAAATCTTTTCTATTATGGTCGGGTTTTCAGATATTCAAAAGATATTTAATCCCCTTGGTATTTCCCCTATTACTATCCCCAGCTGTATATTATGCACTGCGAAATTAAAACACTTCATCCCACTCCTACATAATCTTTTTCATTTCTGCTACTGTTATCACCCGAGGCAGAAAAGTATACGTGTGAAAGACTACCTTAGTCTTGTCACCAGCAGTTGTCACACTTCATTCCTTTTCCATACAAATATGTACATGCACGTGCCCCTGAGGGCTTAACCCCTGACATCTAATGCAATGGAACTTACCAACACATAGCCTGAAAAGTCAGCTTTGCTGAAGTCCATTTGCACAGAGGACAGGACTTGAGGCAATCCACAGACTGGCTGCATTTCTTCTACAGAAGAGAAATATTTGCATATTTGTGAGTTGAACTCACTGTGGTTGAGTAAGGTTCAGTCCTTCCCAGTTTTCCTTATTAATCAAAATCATAAGCCAGTGCCATGAAAACCAATATAATAGACTGAAAGTGAAGTTCTTTATTCATGCCTCTGCTAATCTTGATCATTCCAGAATGTGAAATAAGCCTTTTCAAAATATTCATTCGTAGCAAATCACACGTATGATTCAGGCATATATAAAATTAGTGATCAGAGTCTACAATTATGGAATTTAATTTAACCTCCAAAGACACCTTTTTGAAAACTAGATATTAATGAAGGGAAGAAAGAGAAAGAAATATTGAAGGAGATAAGGTAGTAGAGCAAAAACTGATCACACCGAACTTCATAAAAATTATACATGGCTTTGTTTACACATACCATAATCTTACATTTAAATCTATTTAATGCTGTCTTATGATTGATATTTTCCCTTCATAAAACCTAAGCCTATCGGATAAGTATACCATCTCCCTACATTCTTTGCTTTTATTCACAAACCAAAACCATCGGATTGTTGTATTTTCAGCTCAGTAAAATTTTTACTCAACTGAGCAACAAAATGCAATTCCCATGTTAATGGTACTCACAGTTCAGTTGCCTTGTTTGCAGAACTTCCCACTGAAACTCTTGGATTTGTATGGAAAGTAGTTTTTATTATTTCATATTGCGATAGACCCTTTTGTGTTTGTGGACGAAGACATGCCAGAGTAGGGGAAACCTCCTCTATTTCTGTTTCCATGTGTACTGCGTCTGAGAGAAGTGGAACAGTAATTAACAACCTGCAGGCTTCTGCAAAGCCTTCTGCTTCACTCCTAGCTTATTTCAGCTAGGAGTGTAATCGGAAGAGGTTGGTCCCAAACCAGCCATTTTCCCCTTTCATCTTCTGCTGCATGGAAGCGCCAGCCAACATCACGTCTATTTTGTACTTCAAATCCAGTGCACACACACACAGAGTCACTTCTGACATTTACCATCCTACACACACACCTGCGGAGCATGCAAGGAAGAAAGTAAAATTATCAGATCTTAATGGTGTCTGGTTTATACATTTTGCTTACTGTAAATCTATCCAGGGGCTTACAAAAACCTTAGAGCTTTTACAGAAATCAGCCAAGACTTTCTGGGTTTTCTTCACTTGTGTATGAGTCAGCACATGTAGAGAATCACCATCCCTATAATGAAAAGGGCTTTTTGCATTCTTTCTTCCTAAAGAATGTAATTTCCAGGGACTGTGGGAACAGCATGCGGGTCTTTACCTTGCACTCGGTTCTGGCACAAGGATGGACTGCTAGACTCTCTCACTGGAAATCAAATGATATTGAGTTGTGTTTCAGGGTTATTTGAAAGTTGAATACTTTCCTGAGGAATTGTTTCTGCAGTGATTGCCAATTTTCTGCTTGAGAGGTTTATGATCAAATAGTTTCTGGCAGGAGCTTTTTGTTGGGTTCTTTCAACTGCTGGTTTTCCGAGGACATTTGCTAGCGAATGTTCAAATTTCTTCTGCCGTTTTTGTTAACATTTACAGAGCAAATTTCAGCACCTGCTAGATGATGTGAGGCACTGATAACACATAGATGGAGAGGGTATGGGATCAGCTGTGGCAGGAAATAATAAATAGAGTACTTTGGCTACACAGCAGAAGATAAAGGTACAAATCCAGTGACAGATGCTAAATAATTTAGCATTAAAAAGAAAAGGCTTGATATTTATTGTAAACTAACTTCAAAAGGGACCTGACTGGCTAGTAGGACACATCTGTCCCAAATATTCTCCTGGGATGAGTTCATTTCCAAGGCAGTTTTCAAGAGTACGTGCTGGGGTCACTTACAGACATCTGAGCATAGCTGTTATAAAAACAAATCTAAATTATAATATTTGTGCTGAGATGCACTTGTGAAATCAGGGGCAAGTAAAAGTTCTCGGTTATCTCAGCACAGAAGGCATAAAAAAACTTGCATATGCTGGGGGAGTCAGCACAAAGTGAGACACACTGAATAACCTGGCACTTGCATGGGGCAATATTATAATAATAATAACTATTTGATTCCTCTGCTGTATGCAGCAGAAGGCTGAGTAAATGAGTCACACTTAAGTTAATACTGGACATAAAAATAAGCCATTAAGAGGTCATTGCTATATCATTTGCATTTACAAGGAAAGCTGTTTTAAAACATACATACTTAGAAAATTGAGACTCACCATGAAGACTTGAGATAAGCCGAAAAAACCCAGTAGTTACCATTATTCTCTTGAGATAATCTCAGCACGTGAGGAAGTGGGATGGCCATTACAGTGGCAAGCAAGCAACTTTATTCATTGTGGACTCTTCCTTTTGTCATTTGTTTTAAATTGGTTTTGGTTTTCTTCCTAATTGAATGTAATGCTTGTGAGAGTTGGGCTGACAAGGTTGGAAAATTAAGTCCAATATGCTCGTTCCTAAAATCAGCAGAGCAAAGGCAGAAACTGTGCAGCTTTGCCCAGCTAAATATGCCCTCTGTGATGTGAGCTGGGGAAGAAACCATTAGTGTAACTCCTAAAATGCTTGTGTTTTCTCTGATGCAAATATCTTGTTCCAGCAACTGCATTAAAACCATGTATTTACTGGGTAAATATACATCTCATCCACTTTTAGAATCTATTACCTCTCATCCACTTTTAGAATCTATCACATCTAACCTAGAATCTATCTGTAAATCATTGACTATTATTATAATTGTTAGCCATATCACTATTATTATTGTCACTCCTTCAGAGCCAACAGACTACTTTGTGATAGGGTATGTACTGTGTGTATATATTTAGAGAGAGAGCACGTGGACTATAGTAAAAGAAAGGCCCCAGTCTGGGGTGGACTAAGGCCACAGCTTGAGAATCCTCTATGTAGAAAAACCATTATGCACTGGTGAAAGTCCTTTCTCAAACTGTTGTAATTTCCATTCATGAACAAGATAGGTGACAGATGAAGCAGGACCATTTTACAGAGGACTAAAAGCAGACAATCGAAGTGACCTCCCAGCACCTATCTTAAGATAGAAATTAAGTGTAGCCTTTCTGTAGCATCGCAAACATAACCTTTGTTATATTTATTTTGCATGCGTCCTTCTCTTTTCCTTTCTGTCCATGTGCAACTCTACTTTATATCATGTATTCTGCTCCTTCTAACACAGCAACACCTGGCTCATGGTAAGCGTTGGGTAGAGCTGAATGACACAGCCTACCTCCCACTGTTCTCTTCTGTCCAGGTGAGCATGTCCCTCCTGGCGGGGTTTCCTCAGACTCTGCAGGCAGTTCCCTTGGACAGAAAAAAAAAAAATATCAGTATCTGAATTGTTTCTCACCTTTCTCTTACCTATTCTCTTTCTTCCTTCCTATTTCAATGCACACTTTCATCATCCCCATGTCAACGTTGCCATTAGGAGCCAGAAAAAAACTTTCTCTGTTCACTGCCTTTTACTGCTTCTTGTTCCTCCTCTGTAGTTGTTTAAGCAGTTTATCTACCCACACTATCAAGAGATCTATTTTAATCTTCTTGTAGTCATCACTTACTCAAAGTATTTTGTTTCTGCTTTCTGGCTTCTTGTAGGAATATGTAGCTAGTGGTTGTAATATAGTTTCTCTTGATTTATTCAGAAATAATATTGGCAATTACTATGATAATCCTAAAGCGAGAGATCATCCACCTTACTGCACATTACCTCTTTCCAGTATTTGGTATGCACCATTACTAACTTCCCATTCCGAAATTTGGTCTTAGCCAAACCAAAGACAGAGACAAAGACAATTAATGAATTGACATAATACAACACTTGAATCATATCTTTTTCAAACACCGTTTTTTTTGTCAAATCTAAACCAGAGGGAGGACAACTTATAAATGCTAAGAGATAATTAGTGGCCAGGCAAAGATGGCAGGAGAACACTGAGCCTTTCCAGCACGGGAGCAAAGAGTGCCTCCCAATACTGAGGCAGTATTTCAGTTAATTCTCAACAGTGAAAAATCTGTTCAAAATAAGCCAAACAAGAAAGCACAAGGTCCCAGATGAATATACTTATTACTTTCTGTAACCTTCTCAACAAAGCTATCAAGGCTAATGGTAGCATTAATAGGAGAATGTAAATCAAAGGCAATCCCTGGAGCAATTTATACCCAGTCAGCAAGCTAGCCTCTGAAAATTAACACCTTGTCAGATGGAAATAATGATGAGAGAAAATCAGAATTACAGTTTGGCAGTTAAAACAGATATATCAAGGCACCCTACGTTTTCTTCACTAGTTTCCTGATAAAGTCCTATGGCTTTAATAAACGAGCAAGTCAAAGATCAGCCCCTGCTAATTGCGATGCAGACATTTGCAGGTTTGCCTGCTGCAGAGAGGCACTAATTCTAAATTACTGCTTTTGAACGTGATGTTGAGAGTCATGGTTACAGCACCATGTAGGAATCATAAAGCTTCAGAAGAGAACACCTATGAAGTCTGCTGTAATTCACATACTAGTGGGGGAAAAGAGGACACAATGTGCTACATATTTTCTCATAATTAAATTGGTATTATGTCATGGGAAAAAGGAAAAGAAGCTTCTTAAATGGCAATGGTCTTCTAATAGAACAAGCAAATAATTATTCAGACCCTCTGGGAATGTGGAGATGGGTGTCTTAAAACTGACTGTCACCAAATATCGGTAGCTTTTTGCTGAATCAGAGGAACTTATTCAAAGCATTAGGTGAAATGCTAGCATCATGTAATAGTGTGAAAAGTATTTTAGTTTTGTGAATAATAAAAATATTCACAGCTTTAAACTTAAGGACTGGGACAAGGTCTAAGGCTGAGGACTGAGCCTATAATCTCAAACGTAAGAATAAAAATCTCCATGTCAGGACATTTTGGAACTTAGATTTTAGAAGACTGCCAGTTTCTCCTTGTAAGTTAAAGTCTTCCTTGTTTTTATGTTGTTGAACTAACGGCTTTTTCAATATAAGTTTGATTCTTAGTACCAACTCTCCCACCGAGAATGTGTACTTTCAAGATGACCATGTAGTTAACCTTAACCATACTGAAGAAGAGATGCCAAAAGAAGTATTCTATATTCTCCATATGTATTATAACAGAAAGTTTTGCCTACGTCTGTCTATCCTACCACACTAGGCAAGGAACACAGTTTTAACTTCTGCAAAGATGAAACAACACCATTGTTACCTTTCATGAGGAGACAGGAAATTAATTTATTTACATATGATTTTTACTGTACCTTTTTCTTGGTCTTTCTAAAGGGACAAAGGATCTTACAGGACTGCAATGTGCTGCATGGTTATTGGTAGTTGGTGGTGCACTGATACAAGGGTTTACTGTACTTCAAATATTTACCCTAGGCTTCCCATCTACCCTATGTCTCTCATTTTCCTGTCTATGCCCCAAAATTTAAATTCAAGAGTATGTTTATAGAGTCTTTATTCAGATGCTTATAAAGCAGCTATATCACCTTTGTGTACTTTTTTCCCCCGGGGAAAAATAACAGACTTGCAACCTGTGTTGTCTGCCGGCCATAACTGTTGGCAAAGGCACACCTCATAACTGCGTGCCTAGGTGACACTGCAGCTCTGTGCATGTCAGCCCTTCTCTCAAAGCGCTCCGTGCAAAGGCTAGCTTTTTGTGAATAACAGATTTTTCCGTTCTTGAAAAAAATTTGCCTTGTGATACAATGCTGGTATTATCTGACAACCAATCCAACAACTGCTTCAGTCACCCTCGTAACCGAGCACAACACAGTGAGGCACACGTGTACAGCCTGTGCTAGCTGAAATGAAGATGCTGCCATCAGCCTCTGGCCATTTCAACTCAATAACAGCTGGCAGCAGCTGTATAAGCCCCCCCAGCCCCTTCCTCCCACTGTAACCTCATTCTGGCACCTGTGCTGAAAAAGGAACAGCACAGGACACCACCTCTACCATGCCAAGCATGATTAAAGTGATATAGACCTGGCAAACTGCACACGTTTCAAGGTACAAGGCCTTTTTCAAATTCCTAGACACCCAAGGAGCACTAGACTTTGCCACAGGAAACAGTTAAAGCCCAGCCCTGACTGGGGACACTTCTACAGGAGATGGTGTTAATCAGTCTCCCAATTACTTCTGGGAATTCTTCCCAGTGGTCCTCAGCACCTCATTCATACCTGAGGAGGACTGCTTAAGGAGTAATCATCCCCAAGGCCATTGTGGCACTGTGCAAATGCAGCCTGGGACAGCTGCCGGAAGCTCATTGACTAATACCACAAATAGTTAAGTATCAGGATTTATCCAGGTTTTTAAGGTTGCCTACTCTATATGGATACCAAAAACTATATGTGCTTTCCCATGTGTTTAACTAGCAATCACGTGCAATCTAACCCTTACAACTGAATGTTTTTCATATATAATCTCTTTAATAACAATTTTTCCTATAATTACCTACAGGTCCCCAAAATATGCAGGTAAAGACTAAAATGTTGTTATAATTACCAATTATTATTGTTACTGAAATATTAATAGAATATTTATTGCCAACTCTACTTCTATGATACCAGATCTGGGAGTGATCTTACAGAGATGAAAACTGACTTGAAATTTAGTACTACACAGAGGTAATAGTAAGACCTAAAGATTTTTAAAGAAGAAAAATCATATGTAGCCAATATTTATCTATACAAAGGAATTCAGTTTTTAATATGTTTTAAAAATGAAGCAGTAGGACTACAAGTGCACAGAAATGGCACTGATCCAGAGAGATTTTTTGTGAGATTCAGGGAGAAAAGAAGCAGACATAATTGTTAACAGGTTATTTTTCTTATGGAATTTGAGTCCTTCAGAAATTTTGTCTATAGAACTTTTGAAATTCTGTGAACCAGCTCTTGTCTCAGTGGAGCAGTAGGACTCATTGTAAGAGTAATTGAGAAACCTGTAGTAGTCAATACAAAAACTTCAACCCTTCAGTTGTAGTGAGTTTAACAGGAAAATTTTCAGTCCAGAATTTATGAGGTCCCCTGAGTATAGCCGTGAAGCATATATGTTTCTTAAACTACTGCTATTTCATCCAAAGAGCTTACAAGTCTAGTTTCTTGCCAAGCCCTTCAAGCTAAGCCTTGAAGGTCTAAAATACTATATCTGAGACCCCACTCTATGCTCATAAAATTTATATTTTCTTTCTCAAGGAAAAAAATCCAAATATTTTTTCATACTGCAGATTCCAGGAAGGATTTGATTTGTTTGGAAATGTTACTGATCTTTGTTGCGTGTATACAGAACTGGGTCCAGAGAGGCATTTCACGTCAAGTAATCAGAACTCAGACATAGCAAACTTTTTATGCTAGACAAGAAGATATTCCTGTGTTTTTATTTAGTGACAAGAGAGAAGAATCTTGATTTGAAGATATTTTCTACACCTTCAAAATTAGTTTAAAATGCCTCATCCTATCTCACATTATTATTTTCAGTGCATACAGTCAAGATATATTTAAAACAGATCTTGAAACAACATCCATATACTATCATGCAACTTCCAAGAAGAATACCTTTCTCTGTCCTCTCTGGGTCCTAACATTTTTTATTGGATTTTTTCAGTCCATAGTCCACTCTTGAAGTAGGAATGATTTGTAGAAATAACAGAAAGGGTCATGAATATGGGAAAGAATCATAATGACAATTTATCCACTGAAGCTAAGGAATCAGGGAGCCCTGAAATTAGGAAAATAGTTTTTCAGACTATCAATCACAGGGAAAGTTCTTCAAAGAGAGGAGTATTTATTATTATAATTATTATTCCATTATGATGATAATGATTGAATAATAATTCTTATTTTAAGAGTGAGGAGAAGCCTCTAACAATCAGATACTATTATGTTAGGTTTGATGTAAACTTAAGTAAATGTTAATGTCAGACATGAGGACTGCTACACAAAAGGGACCATGGAACAAGGCAGAATACTGTATCCTTCATCATATGTGGATAGATATAGCTACATTTTTTGAAGCACATAAGTTACAAGCATGCTTCCAGAGAATGAGGAAGAGGCATTTATATTCAGATAGTTTTGTAGACCCCAAAACCATCTGGCCAAATAAGCTGGCAGTGAAGGAACTGATAAAAAGCTGACCTTATAACAAAGAGTGTTTTACTCGCATTGAATCTCATTTACTCACATAACAAGCTAGATGCAGGCAATTTAGAGGAGCACAGCATGTAGGAGGGCAAGGGAAGGGCTGGAGGACTGTGGTGGAAGCAATGAAGCTCCTCACTGGACAGAGAAAGCTAATTCTGGGAAGCATTTATGAGCTTATAAACATGACTGGGAGGGCAGGAGAGTTGAAAACAGAAAACAGAAAAGAAGGCTCTCTTCTAAGGAAAGACAAGTAAAAGAACACAAGAAAAAATACCAGAATCCAGACTGGACACAGACCTGGAGAGGCCCAAGTTGAAGTGTTACACTTTGGACACATGGCAACTCTCCTCTGGGAGCAGATATCCTTAATTGGTGTGGAGATATGCCACTTAACCTCATCACCAAAGATCATTCATTCTCTGGCACTCTTGTATTTGCAGGACAGACAAAAAGATGAAGCAAAAAGATAGATGAGTGTTCTAGTTTCAGATGGGAAGGAGTTCATTTTCTTTTCTAGTGATTGCTGTGAAAGGAATGTCGATACAACCTATTGGTTTTAGTTGTTGCTAAGTGATATTTACACTATTCAAGGACTTTTTTCAACTTCCCATAGAAGCACAGACAGAACAATGGAATGGCAAATGAAATATTCCATACCATAGGTATAATAAATGGGGGTTAAGTGGGGGTGGGAACCAACGATCACTGAACAAGATGGTGCCAATTCACCGGGCAGTGAGAGTGACCCACGTTGTTATTATCATTGTTATTTTTCTTTTTCTGTAGTTGTTTTTATTAAACTGTCTTTATCTCAGCACAGGAGCTTTTTTCTCCTTTTCCTCTCCTGTTATTTTCCTCCTCTTCTTCCCTCCCTTGTTGGAGGGGAGAGAAAGGAGAGGGGAGTGTGCAAGCGGTTGTGTGGTTCTAGTTGCTAGATTTGGTTAAACCGTGACAACGAGGAGAAGAAGAATTAAAAATAAATGAAACAACCTAGGATACTTTTGCACAGATGTAAAGTACATCATAAGTCCTCATTTCCCCAGTTCTTCTAATGACTGGCTCAAACACCCATGAAGGTGCTAAGTCCTCACATACTTCCCTGTTTCCAGAGCAACAGTGATAATAGACTAGTTCTCTGTCCATAATATGTCTGTCAAAAACGTTTTTCTCCAACCTCTGAAACTCTAATCATGGCAAATCAAACTGAAAGTTACTTGATCTCTTTGGGATGAGATCCCCTCCAGGCCAGCCTCCCCGATGTTGCAATTCAGTGCAGACCAGTTTCAAAAGACTACAAAATGTGAGGAAAGACAATGGAGAGAAAATGTAAAAATAATGAAGTGCCTATAGTGTCATGATGAAATACAAACATAGACATGAACACTGAGTGGTTGCAATACAAACATCCATAGAACAGGTCCATCTTACAACACTGCCTGGCCAGCAGACCTACTCACCAGAGCACGCTGTAAAAAAAAAATGTATAAATCCTTACTGTGATTGTATATGAAAACTATAGTCATTTAATTAATTAATTTTTTAAGACTCTCCTGTCAGGCAGAGGAAAAACTAGAAAACAAGTACAAGTTTAGCAAGAAAAATATCAAAAGGAAAACCATACAGTGCTGTCAAATAAGAATACTGATTGCCTCAAGGTTAATTTTCTATATAGCTAAATTTTTCATCAAGTATCTGATGCACCAGAAAGTCTGTTGTTTGCATTTAATTCCCTATTTTTTTATTTTGTTGCATCAGCTCTAATTTGTGCAAACATTTACTTAATTTACTTAATACCTACCGTAAAATGTGAAACAAGGACTACTTGCAAGGCAGCAGTTAAAACAGAGCTCCTTCTCTCTTGGGATGCCATTACTTCTGTAAACATGGATTCAGCCTCTCACAGCATGTGGAAAATATGCCAAAGAAATATAGTTAAATGTCAGATTTACCCCTGATGACTTTCTCCTGCATATTGTAGGAACAGTAGGGGCCACCAAGGAAAACAGGAGAGGTACAAAAATATTTAAGTCACTTACAGAGCAGGAATGAAACCTGGCAGCAGTATTGTTGCCGTATTCTGTGAAACAAGAAACAACTAGAAGTCTTCTATCTTTTTTCACTGCTCATGCTGTATTAAACATTTGGTGGGTAGCAGCTGTGCAATACTACTATAGCCTCAAATTTATCTGCATTCCAGTACTACCTTTATTTTCTCATACCATACATTCCTTAAACTTTTCAGCATTTATTGTAAACTTTCCAGGCTTCTTTTTCTCTACATTTTTTCAGAACAGGCAAAGGCAAATCAGTCATTTGGAAAGGGGAAGAGAAACATACGTAGCAAATATAAAAACCTATGGGAAAAAACACCAAATAGTTATAAAAAATCATCACAGATTTTTAAGCAACACTGAAAAACTAAAAGAACTGCTAGCGTACTCACAATGTTTCAATACTTTAGACATTTGGATATTGTACACCTCCTCACCCCTTTTGTCGACTTGTAAGATTTGGAATATCTTTTTTGTATATCCATTTTTTCTGTAGCGTTTAACTATTGCATAAGGTGATTGAAATTTTTTGTGGTCTTCTAGAACTGAAAGAAACACACAAACACAAACAAACAAATAAATAATTTAAGCATATTCAAGCTGGGAAATATCAACAGCTAGAACAGAACAAATTATTTTAGTTATGGACATTGAGTGTCTAATTACAGTATAGTTTATATCTTAAGTACAGTGCCTCTACGAGTCCCCACCAAAGCAGCTGGGTAGTTTCAGATGGCCGCGAAAAGCCTTGATGAAATCACTAAGGAAAAGCTACTAACAGAAAAATCTCATGTCTTTGTAATTAAGGACATGGTTTGCCATCGCAATCAGTAGTTACACAGCACCAAAGTCATCTTTCTGACTCAAGCTCAGTGTGACAGATAAATTATTTGGGGTTTCGATGTTATTGTGAAGAATACTGAAAAGTGGTAGTTGATCTGTTGTAGTTTTTTTTCATCAAAGTTTCACTGTGACGATTTTTGTTTTTGAAAGATACGATACCTGAAGAAATTTTGATTTGTCTATAAAAGCTGTAAAGATTAAAAAAAGATTTAAAAATATTTTCCATATTTACATCTGTGATCAATGAATGGGGAGAGAAGATATTTCTTGTGGAAAACCTGAAATAAAACATCTTTGTGAAAACTTTCATATAATAAAAAGGAAATATTTTGTAAGTTTCATTCTTACCAACTCTGCCAAACACCTGTGAAGACCCAACCTGAACTTCATGTTAGTGCAGAGTCTTCCAGATAACCCCCCTTGGTCCATGCTCTGTTTTGCATAAACCAGAGATATAAAAGTTGTTAAACACAGAAACTACATAGTTGGCTGCCCTTTGCTGTGCCAAACTATGTGGGCTATCTCTATCAATTGTGCAAAAGCACTGGTGTTAAGTTAGCCATCCCTGGCATACATCAACGAGTTAAATTAGTCCCAAAATGAAACTTATATCCCTGAGTTATACTTCAGAAACTTGCTACTCAGAGTTGGAAATGAAAAAATAAGGTAGTATTAAAGATCATAACATAATAATTTTACACAGATGGTGCTTAAATAACAATAAATAAAGAAATCAGTTATTTTGAAACTGGTTTAAATAAACCAGTTTCCATAAATGGAAACAGGTTAATTACCTACCATTATTCAATAATCCTGAGGAATATAAAAAATAAATATAAATTAAGAGTTCTGTAAGAGGGAAGAGAAAAAGGAAACCAGAATATCCAGTTAGGGCAAGAAGCTAAAGGTTCTGAAGGAGGGGTAGAAATGACTTTGACTTAGTACTACATCAATTCAGGCTATACTGAAAAAAAACAACCAAACAAACATAAAAAGATTAATTAAAATTAAAATTAAAGAAAACAACCCCCAAAATTTAATGCCATTTATATAAATAGAAAAATAATAAATCTATAGTTAATAGATAATAATAAATCTATACAACCTCAGTTTCTAATCTGTGTAGGTGAACCAAGCTCTTTGCATTTATGCTTGTGTTATAAATCTTTGATTGTTTTTAATTAGAAAGTTTGCTTAGAAAATAAAAATAACCCTACTATTTTTGCATAAAAATTAAGCTTAAGAGAGAAAAGAGATTGATCAAGTTACTATTATTATGAGACGGATTTTTGTTCTCAGTTTAACAACTCTTCTATTAGCATTCCTCCCACTAGCAAATATATATTCAAAAGATATCAGGTCTTCAGCTAGTACAAACTGGAATTGCTGTATAATCTCACTACAGTCATACTGATTTATACCATCTTAGCATCTGGCTTATTGTTTCTATTACCATTTTTTTCTATTACTTGATGCTGCTTCAATTTTCTCCAAAGCCAGAGAGATCTAAGTTTTAACAGGCAGTTACTTATACTATTGGTAGATAATAAAATAAAAAGAACTGGTTCTAACAGCTTCCTTGGCACTTTATGGGTATGCAGCAAAACAAAGACAAGGGCCTTACACTAATGAGTGCAATCTATGTTATATGTAGGCTAATACCATCCCTTATTCAAATTTCCAAGTGCTTAGGTTCTTTCCAATTTCTACAAACTGTTTTGGCTGAAATATTAAGAGAGAATGGTGAACCAGAGCTGCAACGGATCAAGGGCAATCAAGGTTTTGCTGAGCAAGCAAAAAAGATGAAAGAGGTTGGGACTGGGAGCTAGTAAAAGACAGAGAGTTATTTGGCTAGCTTGGACAAATGGTTGAAAAACATGGAGAAATTTGTTGCTAGAGCTTAAGAAATTAGGAACAGATGAATAGGAAATGGAGAAATAGCAGGGAGAAGTATGTTAGACATGCTGGGATGCAAAAGGATGGGAAATGGCCAGAGAAGAAGTAAGATGTACTGAAAGAGCCAACGGCAGAGCATGGAGGCGATCTGAGAGTCATGAAAAGCTCAGTGAGTCTGGGACTGGGACTCAAGGGGAGGGGAGGTGGGCACCAGGAGAGCTGAGAAAGGAGCATTGAACTTGAATGGGGCAGTAGGACTGGTATAACATATGAAGAATGAAGGTTGAGACAATGCAGGCAAAGAAAAGGAGAGTAGGAAGAATAACTCAGAAGAGAGAAAATAGAGCGATTGAACACGGCCAGATGACACAGATTTAAGCCTGGGGAAACAGATTGAGGGTTGAAGAAACCCTGCGGATCTCCAGGAGGAAGCCACAGCTCCCAGTTCTGTGATCTTCTGGCATTTATGAACCTTCTCTGCCCAGTGGCAGAGAGTTCTATCTCTTAGTAAAATAGAAATTCTTTCATACAAGTTTGCTCCATTTTGAACTCAGAAACATTTGCAGTTGTGGTCAAAATACCTCATCTGAAAAAAGTCTCCAAAAAGCTAGTTGTTTTGTTGAAAATGGATGTTGCTTATTACAGCCTTGTAGTTACCCATGCTCAGTGAACGGTTTGGGAATTACTCATCTAAACAAAACAGGAACGATTTTTAGTAACCATCATAACAGAATAAACAGAGAGTCAGTGAAATGGTTGAAAATTCATGGGGGAAAAGTGTCTCAACAGCTTAGCAGAAAAGTCCATTAAAAAGCACAGTCCTTCAGATCAGCTACTTCTACATCCCAGAGCTCTTCAGCCCCCATTTCTTTAATTGTCTTCAAAAACTTCCCAACAATCAGTTGGAACTGATGTTTTTGTCTTCTTGCTATGATTTCCTAAATTCTTAGAAAAGATTACTTTTTAAAGAAGTTTTTTCTTCTAGACAGGGTTTTTGGCATGTTCATTGGATGATAAAAGAGGAGGAACTGGAGAAGTCTATGTTTAGCATACAATAGCCCTGAACTTTTCTCCCCAAAAAAGTTTGACATGATTGAAATGTTGAAGATTGCTGTTTGTACTGAAGGAGAAATGGAGGCTGGTTTGTTATAGCAGCACTCTGACAGACTCACTTGAAATAGAAGTGCTGTGCTGCCTTTGCAGCACCACTGCTTGAGTGACTGACAAACCTGTCACAGCACTTCCACAAACAGCACGCATTTCCAAGTGGATAGTTTTCACAGAAATCTTATACTGCAGCCCAATTATTCCGTTTCTTAAAAAATAAACCTTGTTCTCCAGATATGACTAATACCCCTCTGAATATTTTTTTCCATCTAAAGTTTAATGACTTCCTTGTTTATATTTGCAAAATTCCATTACGTTAATGACAAATCACATATCTTTGAGCCACTTGACATTTGTTTATTATATCCATTTTTATACTCTTTATTTTGGAGTGGTTCATTCTTTGGCACAATGTGTTTCTCATAAATCCCTGTGCATTTTTTTCATAAATTATATATAATATATAGATGGGTTTGTGGGCTTTTTTTAATGACTTTGCATAAAAAGCTTTTATTTGTGAAAGAACTGACTGAAAAGATGCAGAAGATTAGAAAAAGCTGTCATCTCCTTAAAGTGAAGGTTTGGATTTATGGATGACAGAAAAGACGAAACAGACCTTATTTCCCTCTGCATTTAGGCTTGTTCCTTTTTCTCCCCTCTTTCAAGCAACTATCGCGGCCTTCAAGCCTTCCACTTTTCTGACAATTTACCAGTCCCGTGCCAAGAAACTAACGTGGTTTTAAGCTGCTGTAGTTTGGGAGTGTCTTAAATCTATTTGGTTTCTTGACTGCTGGGATGCTTGAAAGGAAATTGCACTTTTAAGCAGCTTTTGTTTCATAATTCAAAGGCAGTGGAAACTGAAACAATAAATTATAAAGGTCTGGGACAAACAACAGATCAGAGAGATTACCCATATGGATAAAGAGTAAAAGAAAATGTGCTAAAATACTCTGAATGAAATGATGGAGCTGCTAAAAGATCCAGCAAAGTAGCTGTATCTCTTTAGAAATGTCAAGAAAAAAGCAACTGGAAAAAAACTTGAATGACATTTTCCTCTGCATGTAATGAGGAGCAGTAAATGGAAGACATCAGGTATTTTTCACGGTTGGCTGATTTCACAGCATCTGATTTGCCTAATAGCTTGTACAGAAACTTAGGTAGCACTGCTCCCTATTCTATAAATATATTTCACATGCATTTGATTTTTATCAGAGGAGACTAAGGGAAGGTGAAAAAATAGAGAACTTTAAGACTGATCTGAAGCTGAAAATTCCACCTTACAATTTCTAAAAACCCAGTTCCCAGTTGGACTTGAATAAAATAACTCAGAATAAGACTACGTAGAGATCAAGCCTTCATCCTCTGTCTTTTGCTGTACAATGTGAGTCACACATTTCTGGGCAGATTCTGACCTTCCAACCATATGCGAATTTTTAAAAGTCCATGAAAAAGCCCAAGAACCCATGGCAGAAGGGACACAAAACTCAGTGTTCAAGATGAACAAAATAATATGCAGTGTGGTACTTTCTCTGACAGAGCCCTGGCTTAGGCAATGCCTAGAAAATAGAAAACATACAATAGAATAAAAGGAGCCACATTATTTTTCACAGTTTCTGAGTGCTGCTGGTACTCGGGCAAGGAGAATTATGACAACCTTGTTAGCACATAAGAGCTCCTTACAGAGCTATAGACAGTGCTCCCACCAAAGTTGAATTGATAGCTCACGTGAAAGCATGTGAACAGCACTTCTCCCAAGCTGTGTGTTGGTATATAAGTCACCATGTTGCTACGGGATTTTTAGCAATTCTGAAATTATGCTTTGGACAGTAAAAAATAATATCTAATACTTTCTTTTATATTTGAAAAAATTTATAACTCTATCATTATAAAAGGGGTTCTTTTCCTACTTTGAAATTATGCCAGCACTTTGAGCATTCCCTGTAGTACAATTGGTGATTCAAGGTAGCTATGGAGAAGGCAAGAGTTTGGGAAACAAATCAGGTGACTTTAAAAAGGTCCTAGCCCTGAGGAACTGGGACAGCAAAGTGAAAATCCTATAGATAACAGATATCCTCCAAGAAATGTGTTGCGCACTCTGCTTTCAGCATTAAGATAACTAAAACATAAGACCACTGGCTTGTGACAGAAGGAACCAAATCAACCTAACAGTAGATAAATATAAAAATTGCCATGTCTGTTCCTTTGAGTAACTGTGGCTGTCCGACACACAACAAAAACAGCTTGTGCACTAAGAGAAGAAACTGGCAAATTGTCCTAAGTGCACAATCTTATGCTTTCAGTTAAAAATATATGGGTTACAAGTTGAAAACAAGCTAGGAGAACATTAATAGCTGCAAGCACGTTCTCTAGAGCATATTACAAAAACACAATTAGGTCTGATTAAAAAAGAAACTGTTGGATAAACCATAGATGGAGCAGCATTTTAGGACAGAGGAAACAATTAGTCCGTTAGCACAGAGTAGTTGGAAGCTCATGCTCAGCCACTACTGTCTAGCCAAGGGGAATCTCTCAAATCCAAAAGTAATTCTGTTTAAAGGCAACAGAGAACAGTATATTTAACAGATTATATAAAGGTTGTTTAAGAATGTAAAAAAAAAAAAAAAACAACACCAAAAAACAAAGCAACCGAACCTAAAAAACAAAGAATGATATTTTACTCTAGACACTACCGAGTGTCAGTACTGGGAAGTTATCAAGAGATATATGTTAAATCAGAGACCAGGACAAGCAGGTGAGTGTGTGCTGGTGGTGCAGGAAAAGCTAACCCAAAGTAAGTGTACACATATGCTTTTAGGTTACGTGGAAAACTTTTCTTGCATGACTATGATTCCATTTTCTGAAGGACAGAGTGACTGTGCATGTCATAGAAAGTAAAATTCCTAATTTTCATTAGACTCAGAAACCCTGATTTGACGGACTGGTAAATTATGGAGTAACATGACACAGGGAACAAGGAGGTCTTTGACATAAGGAATTCAGGAAATAATTCAATTTATACATAAATGTAAGGAGAAGACAAACACAGCAACAAGAGTTAGCATATATGGGGTCCTATAAGCAGTGATGGCTGATGATGAATGATGAAATGTGAATTTCCATCAAGTACCGTGGCTGCAGGCGGTAACAGTTGCCCAACAGCTTGCTCACAGCTGTTATCCCCCCAGACACATCCTGAGGAGGAACGGACAACTGCGCTTCCGCCAGCAAGCGGAAGATAAAAGTGTGCTCAAATTTGTCTACTAAGGTTGCACACAGACAATAGTTGGAGATAGATTGGTAGGTTCCAAGACATTATAATGTCAGAACAAATGAACTTATTATCAGAGTCTCGAAAGTTAAGTACTGTAATTCCAAACATCACAATGCCAAGGATCTAATTTTATAACATGACCCGTGTTTTGAGACAGAAAAAAGAATAGCAAGAATAGAATAAATGCAGACATCACGGGAAAGCTATGGATGCGAGAGAAGCAATTAAATCATACATGCAGGAGCTGCAAGACCCAGTCCAAAATAGGATTAATCATATTACCTTCATGTGTTAACTTTTACGTCAGGGATGAGTGAGGCATAAAACCCCAAAATGGAGTCACAGAATGATTCATGTTGCAGGAAGGAAATACATACTTAATTCTCAGCCAGCCAGTAGAAAAAATAAAAAATAAAAAAAGATCAGATAAATGTTATTGCTTTGCTGCGTGCCCGTAAAGGAACCACTGCTGTTCAGACACATGTAACACAAAGGTTAATACATATAAATGAGCAAAGAGCTCCTTTCAAGGTCCTTTCTAATATTTTCCATACAGTGCTAGCAGAAAGTGTATGGAAATCTTGCTCTCTCACCTTAATTCATGGGGTGTTTGGAGGATTAATTAGTTAATGTTTATACAGTGCTTTGAAGATCAAAAGCATGGTACAAGTACCAAGTACTATTGTAAGAGGCCACAAGAAGCAGGAAATGAGAAACCTCCACCTCATAAAAGGAAAGAGTTTGGTGCGCGTTAGTTATCAAATGTTCCCCTCATTTGTTAGGTCTTTCATTCAAGGAGACCATCTTTAGGTTGCTAATGGTTACATTTCAAGGGCCGTGAACTAGAACTGGTAACAATAGCTCTTCAGACCATTAGACAGCTGGCAAGAAGATCATAATATTACTGCTACTCAGCTGCACCTTCTTCTTCTTTGCAGTGGAGGAAAAAGAAAGGGACAAGATTCAATAACAACATGTTTTGAGTCCTATAATCCTACTATTGATGTAACCATCCAAAAAGTCTAAAATAGTGGTAGAGAGTAAATACCACAGACCAGATGCTTTCAGTAGCACATTAACCATCAGATGCAATCTTTATGGTGCAACTGCTTATCGTCTGAAAGATCAAGCACAATTTATCTTCTGAACAAGCTGCTGTTCACCTCTATGGGCACGCTGGGGTCAAACTGCAGAGCTGCAGGTATGCAGTACCTACAGTGATGGTTTCTGATCTGTTAGGAAAACCAGACCATCAGGAAACCCATTCAAAATCAGATAACACTTCCATGTGTAATAACAGAGCTTGTCCAAGAGATCTCAGAAATGGAAGTTCATTCCAACTTGGTTTACGCAAAAGGCCAGAGCTAAGGTCCATGCCAGTCCTCATGGTGCTACAAGACCAGGAATTCCTTCACTGGGAATTCTCTCCTAGCAGAAGCTGAGGTAAAGGATCCAAAGCTCTTTGTAGCTTCCCAGGTTTTTAAAATAAAATATTTGAAGAGAACTCCCTGCTTTCTAATCTGCTTACAGTGAGGCTTCACTTTTCATTTTGAGTGTTTCACTCTCCTGATCAACTAAATATATTATTTTAATTTGGGGGGGGAGGGGGGAGAGAAAAAACAAATTCATTAACAGTCACCAGTATTTTAGTATTCTGCCTTGCACTATGTACATTTGCAGTTGCATTTACTACTGGTGAAATTGCAGTCTAGAGTTCTTACATCTTTTATGCTCAACCGAGCAGCTTGCATACCCTAAGGAGAAACAGAGCACACGAGTTTAAAGTGCCTTCAGGGTAGTGTTCAGTACCTCTGTTGAGATATGCCATTGCTCCACTTGCCTCACCAAAGTACCCCAAGTTGACCTACGTCATCTGTAAGGAACATGATTTTTAAATCATCAGCTTCATCTGAAGAAAGCGATGATCCTTGGGAAAGGAAAAAGAGCACATGGGTTTGATTGACCTTCCAAGGCTCCCAGGTTGGGATATTGGCCTGCCTTGGATATTCTGTGTGTATATATATATGTTAATGCGTAAAGTGCAGAACCTCAATGTCCCAAAAAAATTAAATTCGTGAGAAGAGAGATTTCTATCCAGGAACAGAACAAGGTTCTCAGAAATGTGTTATCTATTGTTCTTGTTGTTCTGCTTCATCTGAAATTATTCTTTCACTCTTTCTTCTGGTTGGACTGGATCACTTCAAAAAAAGACAGAGACCTCAGCAACAGTTATTTTGGTGTTAAATGACTGGATCTTAAATGAATCTATTGGATTACAAGAAACCCTAAAGTGACTTGACTCATGTGCATCATAAGTTGATTAACACAACGGCAAGGTGGCAAAACAGTTAAAGTGTTTTGCTTCAGATTCTGCTGCTTGAGTTCAAGCCTCATTGGGGACTGTCAGAAAGACCTGCCCCCATTCATGCTGACTCCAAAGAGATATAATGAGGCAGGAGACTTAAATGCTGGCCTCATTACTCCCTGGAGCATAACGGGAAACAGGCACAACTCTACTTAAATTAATCTGTTAGGATGGCCTGGCTTCAGGCAGCCTGCAGGTAGCAGTAAGCCTGGGGACAGTAAATGGGGAATTTGCTTAAAAATCTTTAGCTGTAGACTACTCAGTAACTACTGATCTTACATTAACTACAAGTTAGTAGAAAAGCTGGAGTGTTTCCCAGACCAAGTTTAATAGGTTCAAAATTTTGTTTAGCACAGAGGCATGCTCTGAAAATAATGAATCTTTGTAGTGCTAGAGGTAACAGACTTAAGGTTCTCTCCTTCTTTTCCTTTCAATAAAACTGGGGCAGATCCACCAGTTTCTAAATGCTAAATGTTTGCGCAGAACAAAAAAGCATGTTGAAAGGCAACCCCATCCTACTCCCTTCACCCTGGGAAGAGAAAGCTCCTAAAAGGATTAGTCGTTCCAAATGGCTGTAAGGAAAGCTGTAATCTACATGTAAATAGAGATTTCTAAGTGCCCAGGTATTCATTTTTCTTTTTATAGCAGGAGGCAGAGCACTTTTTATGTCTACATTTTCATGTTAAAAAGACGCTGTGGTGCAGGTCTGTGGGTTATCTCACTAGTGCACAGCCAGCTGGGTATAACTTTACCTGCCAGAGTAACGCTGAACATTTGTCCTGAGAAACACCCTAAGAAATAAATATGGCAGAATTGTGTGAGGCTGTTACTCTGCAGCTCATGCAGAGAACACACACAATACAACTGAAGGACCAGGTTCATAGAAACTCACGTGCAGGGGGAGCACCAAGCAAGGTGTGAATTGGGAATGAAGACGTAGGCAGACCCATCTGATTCCTCAAAGCCTGTCCCTTGCTATTCCAGGTGATTCATGCTTTCCTCACATATGAAATGGCAACTACAAAAGAAAAAAAAACAAACAAACAAAAAGAAAATCACTTTTAAAAAGAAAAATAAAAAAGAAAATGCATTGAGATCTTATACTAACGCACACCTGAAAAATAAAGCAGAACAAAGTATGCAATCCCCAGTCAAAAGCGTGGGGGTGCCACATAAAACTGATAGGCACAAAACTCAAGGGATTTGAAGGAATCTGAGCAGATTTCCCTGAGTTGGTAAAATCCCTCACTGCACTACTGATGAGTTAATATTCAGATAACTATGTCAGGTGAAATTGCTTAATTAGAGCTCTAATTAGTTTCCAACCATTCAGAAAAAAACATTAGGAAGAATCTCATCTTTTAATTAAGAATTCATTTCAGATAAGCAGGTGATTCTGTCAGTCACTGACAGACAGCTACATAGAGGATGGCATATTTATGTGTTTATATTTTTGCATCGCTGTATACTCATACCCACAATCAGGTTGGATGTGTGACATATTTAAGGCTCAGTTCTGACAGATGCTTAATCTCATGAGTAAACCCATGAGCAAAAGTTTGTGGCATAGAGACCCATTTAGACTTCATTGCTATTATTTGAATTTTCACTGTGGCTATGACCCCGCACCCCCAAATGGCTCAGGCCCCATGTGCTATATGCTTCATGCTCGGGTGAATCACCAGGGTCCTATATAGACTAGGGAGTCACGGTTCCTCTCCCAGATGCAATGAATCTCAGTTAGTTAGTTTATGGAAAGTGAAACACCTTTTCTAGGTACTCTCTGTGTGCAGAATCCTGTAGCCCTACTACTTACTGTTTTCTTCTGACAAGTGGGAGATGTGGAGAGAAATAGCACCTAAGCAGGCCTGGCTGTCTCCCTTCTCACCCACTTACTATTGCATTTGGTATGGATCCTGGTATGGTACTTTCTCTCAGTGCAAAGTTTGGGTCACTTTGGAGAGAAAAGAAATATGCTTTGCTTGCTATTTTATTTGTGAGCTAGAGGCACAACTGTGAAGGAATACAAAAAGATGAATTTTTTCTTATATACACAGTGGTAACTTCTTTTTAAAACAAATAAAAATATAAACAAAGAAACAAACCTGAGACATCTTCAGTATTCAAATATCTATTAGGCATGCAGGGATTTTCTGGCTCACAGGTATTTGGTGCTCCCTCAGGCAACTACACGTCTTTTGGATCCAGCCTAGTTTCTCTATTTCTGCTGTGCAGCATCCAGAAGTCCTTTAGAGAATGCATGCCAGCAACTCAGCAAATTCTGACCCTCCCCTAGGGCTTCCTTCCTATGAAAAGTCAGCTGGTTTCACTTGCTGCAAAAGTATTCTCAAAAATTTCTTCCAAAACAACTTGGTAGAAATTAACCAAAGTTATTCTATGGAGAACTGTGTGCAGGCCTGGAACCCTCAATATAAGAAGGACATAGACCTGATGGAGCGGGTCCAGAGGAGGGCCACAAAAATGATCAGGGGGTTGGAGCACCTCTGCTCCGAGGACAGGCT
>JAOQGH010000023.1:66536265-66558161 GCA_025769975.1 Gallinago jamesoni
TGGAGACATTCAAGGTGAGGCTCGACAAGGCCTTGGGCAGCCTGGTCTAGTTGGGGGTGTCCCTGCTGACTGCGGGGCATCAGACTAGATGACCTTTGAAGGTCCCTTCCGGCCCAGATGATTCTATGATATCATGAAATATAACACACTTCTATGTCTTAATTCATATTAAAGTCTAGCTTTGTATTAAGTTTTCCGTTTTGTTCTTTTAAAGTAGAGCAATAATGAAATGACGATTAAATTATTCCAGTCTTTCCTCTTCATCATTGCTGCATCGAACCTGCTTTTGTTAATTGCTAAAATATTTAAAAATAATTAAAGTAGTTCAGTACTTATTAACAAACATCTGTTATTAAATGAGATGACTGTGTCCATCCCAAACACTAGGCCACCATACAGGCCCTTGTGTACACCATCTTCCTAAAACGTCGCCAGACTTTTCCTCTCCCTGTAAAGGTGTTTCTCTTTCATCTGGGCAAAGCAGCTACAACCACACTGCTAAAGTGTCACCCGATCTCTGGCAAGGCAGCACGGAGTACAACCGGATCAGGGTCCCCCCGTAACTGAGCTTTGTGCTTGTAGGTGTTATGAGGCAATGGCAGAGATTAGACTCACATATTTTTGCAGACCCACATAGTCTTCAGCGCTGTCTGCACATATCTCATGGTCAGAATTTAAGCTCCTAGACATGCTCTCAAGCCTAAAAGGAGTTTATGCTCCAAATACATGATAGCTCTTAATAAATAATTATTAAAATAGTAAAAATTCTAAAAAATCTGATGTTAATATCCATAATAATGAGGATGTTGTTTTACATACAGAGAGTAATGTGCAGAAAATGTGCAATTTTAATGGCAATTAGGTGAGATATGAAATTAAAATCAGTATGAAGTATTAAACTAACATTCCCTTCCTGGCCCACCTCCAGGCTTTAAAGTACAGAGCTCCATCTGGGAATTCAAGATACCCTAACCCCAAATTTAGACTATGTGTTACTACTGAAAGCTCATGGCTGTTGCCTGAGCCACAGGAGGGCAAACATTCTTTGCTGCTTACAAGTCTCTCCTTGTTTTCTTCCTATGAAGAAAAACGCTTAAAGGGAAAACAATGGCACAAGGATAGAAAAACAAGGATAGAAATTGTAAGGGTGGCATCAACCCAAGACCTGGGACAGATTTTATTTTAGTAAATGGCCAACAGTATTTACTTTAAAGTCCGTTTTACTTCAGACCACTCCAGGTATATGCAATCACGTATAAGATTCCAATACAGACACCTCTGCCTTGGGTGAGCTGATCAGTAATATTTGTTTGCCTGTCTCACTATCCTTGCTAGAACCTCCTCATGTTTACCAATTCCATTTTCTTGTCAGATCACTGTTTTTCTCTTAGCATGATCAGTTTATATTTGGAAAGTTGCCATTTTGAAGGATACTTCATATTTCCTATAACTTTAAAATACACCCTAAGCAAAATTTATTGAAGAATTGACTCAATTCAGAGCCTGTCTAAGCAATATAGCAGTGAGAAAGGTGCCAGGTTTGAGTCATGCTGTGTATTGGGTGACCTCTGAGACTTGCAGCCAGCAGTTCTTTGAATTTTAAAGGCAGGCACGTGAAGAATTAGTTTTCAGTTTCTTCATATACAGCGTGTGTTACCTGTACATACGTTGTTTTGTGAGACAGTTGACATCCTGCATTGCTCCTGAATACGGCTTGCCAGTTTGCAAATAAAAGCCCAAAGAAAAACAGTGTTTAGAAACAACTGCTTATTTTATATTTACATAGCTGTGCTAAAACCATTACTCCTTTAAAATAAAATTGATTATCTCAATTTCCCCACCATTCCTAAGGACTGAAAATGTGAATCTGGCTTTGAATTCATAATTTTAGATTTGATCTCTCTATTCTTAGAGGTCTCTCTATTCTTCAAATACTGGATATCCAGCAACACTTTTCCAGTTTGGGGGGTTCTGGTAATAGGGCTCATGCCACAGTGGGTTTTAGGTCAGCATTAAAGGTTACTCGGCAACAGAGTTCTAGTCCAGCAGATCTTCTTTCCTTCTGTCCAAAATGTAAAATGTATTGTTTGGTTTTGTTATTTGTAAGATTAACCAGAAGAGAATAAGCATGTTATCTCTTATCTTTCAATATTTCATAAAGTATTCTGATCACTGTTTTAAATATATGAATAGCTGTGCTAGATATCATTATTTTTCTTCTCATGGCCATGTTCTCAGTTAGCAAAGGTATACGTGGATGCAGTTCACTCAGGGAAGAAAAATACACTCAGTGTACTTTTTCAACTACATCATGACTATACCACATATATAAAATCACGTCTTGTACTGAGCATAATATATGAAACAGATTGATTTCTATCTCACTCACATAATCCATTTATTATGTATAAATGTGAAATGTTCCAATTCCATAATGGATTTCTTTGCATTTATAAAAAACCCTATCATACCTATTGCACATTCAATAATGAGAAACCTTATATAAATTACATACAATCAGCAAGCAACAAGGAAAAAAAATATTTACGTACTCACTCACTCCTGCACTCTGTCAGATCAAATGTCCATCTCATCAAGATTAAATATCCATCTTTTTGTTTTTTACTGAGGAGAATTCTCTGTGCTGCACAGCCCTGGGACAAGTTTGCTAAAGGTCAGCAAGCCCTGGGGGCTATCTGAGCCAGGTGGGGAAAATGAGCTCTAAATGATCAATGAAGAACGCAGCTGCTTTAAGTGGGGCCATCTCTCAGTGAATAAGCCTAATGCCACTGCTGCAGAGGTGCATCACAGCAGGAAACGTTTTTTTCAGTTGCAGCATCCAAAACATTAAAAGAATCATAAATGACACCCAAAATCTTAGCAAAGTAAACGTGCTTTTCACCTATGAAGGGCCTCCACTCCTCTCCACTCCACTCCTCCACTCATTTTAATATTCCACCATGAAATACCAATAGCTGAATGAATGTGGATGACAGCCTGTTCCTTGAGCACTGAGAATATTACATGCTGAATCGCCTGTGTTGTACACTCACTAGTTTAGTAAACCTCAGTTAAGATTAGCAGTCTGCTAGAAGCGCTTTTTACCACAGTTTGTGTTAAGATTTTCTTTCAAACATTTGATTGTTTGGTATTAGACTGCTAATCTCCAAGTGGATATAAGGCATTGTATTGTATTTTAAACTTTGGTATATGAATCCATGACTCAGTATGATCTCTTTGAAAAGGATGTTCTGTGTAAGTTAAAAACATATGCATGTTTTATAACAGTGATAACTTCTTATGAAAAAGTGATATATTTTTTATTATATAAGGGACACGGGTAGTTCATAAGGGACTCACAATGCTCAGTGATTCAACGCCTGCTACGTACTTAAAATGTTTTGTAGAGTACTTCAGTGTGTTTGCCTAAGAAGTAAAAATTGCTGTAAAAATGTAAGTTGTGGTAATGGTGTTATTGCAAGACATTTTTGCCAGCCACAATGAATGATTTCTAAATGCCACAGTATGATTAAGCTGTAAGGCACAACAGGTTATATTACAGTGAGAAGCCCTAGGTGTGCTGAAATTACCTTTCAACAGCTCACCCGGGAGTATCTTTGGGAGATTATAACATGACAACTTTACTGTTTTTAAAAATGAATAAATGAAGTCATTAAAAAGCATTTTTTCCCAGATAAGTGAAGTGCCTTCCATCACCCAGTGTGCAGTCATTAGGTCTAATGTGCTTTTCTGCAGAAATATTTCAAAATGATCCAAGGTTCCCTTCCTTGCTATTGTGGCAATAGGAAGATTTGTTACAGGAATTTTGGTTGTCTCTGAAGGAAGGATGTATGCACAATTACCCAACATATTCAATTTTCAGATTCTACAAAACTGCACTACCAATAAACCCACTATGTTTTCTAAAACATTTTTTGCTCCAAAGCTCTTGTTATTTCAGTACCTAAATTTTAATTCCCCATCTCTTTCTTCCAAGAACAAATAATACCAGAGACCTCACTAACAGACCTCACTATAGCATGTCTGATTCCTCAGGAGTTGTTTCCAGTGGAGAATTTTACGAATGTTATACCATAAGGCCCACTAGGTGTTGATCGTAATTATTATTTTTTAATTAAAAAATGTGGCACACCAGTCTTCTCCTTGTTTTGGGGAATACACAATCTGGGAAATGAAGCAGAGGCATAAACTACATTTTTATACACTTGCATATTGATTGCACACAAAGATACCGTGCTGCAAGGGATTCCAGCCCAGCAAACTGTAAGGCCTTTGCAGAACACAGGTGACAGCTCAAGGGCACAACTAGAATATGTAACTGAAAGCAGGCACGGTCTGTCCATGTAGCCCAGCCGCTGTGGCTCTTCTGTTTTAACTCTCTGGCACTTGGTTCAAATCTCGCCAGTGAGCCTCGGGAACAACAGAGCTTTTCCCCTCTTCCCTCTGCTTCAGCACCGGAGCACTGCTGGCTCTGAGAAAAGTCGAGACCTGAGCTCTTATGAGCTAGCGAGCAGCCCAGGTCAAGCCTCTGGCATCACATTTGCTGCTCCGTGGGAGAATACTTGACCCTCAGCAGCCCTGCAAGAAACGTCTGTCCTCTCTACAGCTCTCCTGTGAACATTCTGCCTTCTCTGTTGCACCCTGTGCCCTGGAGAGCCACCAGGAGATTTGACTCATGGCAGAACATTTAAAAATAAGCTATTTAAGGCAAAGTGAATGATAGTTAAAGGTAAAGGCAAGCTTAGGAGTAGCGTATAAGCACAGGAAGAGCTAAAGTATAGAGGCAGCAGGTTCAGAGTCTTTCATTAAACCTACTTAAAAAGTTAAAGTACATCAGACCTATCCAGTTCTGCAAAGGTGAGATAAGCCACAGTGCTGTTGTAGTTTCCCCATTGCTGCTTTTTGATCATTGTATTTGCATACCAACTTTTAAGTTGGCTGCAAGCTCTTAAGGAGCATGTAGAACAATGTGAGGGTCTGTAATTTGTCTAACACCAAGGAGGTCTTGGGGGCTGCTATCACATATAATACTCATTGCAGAGCAGAGAGTGCAGCACCCTCTGTGGGCTCTTAGAAAAAAGTCCTAGCTGGATTCAATGAACAGGGGTTTCTTCAATCTGTGTGCAGTGTTGGAGAGACTTGGGGTTAGTCCTCAACAGTAATTATGTATTTTAAACTTGGGGATTCACAGTTAAGGCAGGAAAAATGAAAGAAATGCCAGAATCGGTGCTTGCAATGATTCCGTTTCTTTAAACAAAGCTGAGGAGTGCTGTTATTTACCTTTCATGGTTTGTGGTACAAGGTAAACCCATAGTGTTACACCGTCCTTTCACAGTACAGATGGCAAGAGCTTATCTTTAGGTTGGTGTCAGAATGGATCATACATGTAGTGGAGTGTTTTGATAATGCCTCACTGGCGACAACACAAACTCTATCTCCATCTGACAACAACAACTTCTATTTCTACTCACCTCGGAGGGCAGTTGCTGCAAGCATTTGAGAATTTTTTCTACAATAATTAGAGATGTTTATCTACTCACAAAATCCCTAAACCGTCTTCTATAATACCTTCCATTTCATTTGGAAGAAAAACCCAACAATTTAAATAAAATTAAAATACTGCCCTAATATAAAGGAATAGCATATTCCATAACTTAACACAGTGTGTGAAAATTAATTTGAGGGGGTTTTTTGGTCTCGTTGCGGCTCACATACTGTTGCTAGAAAATAAAGTTAAGATTAATTTCTGCTATGTAGTGTATTCCAAACTTGATTATGGAAACACAGTTTACAGACATTGAAGTATATCACCCTGTACAGTTGGCTTTGAACATTTTGAAGAACAGTACCTTTTCGCATTTTATTTTGGCACCTGATCTGATGTCAAATTATTTTTTTGATGGAAATGGCTGTACAAAAAATTCACACAATTAGCCAGTTTGGTTAGATGCACTGGATAAGTGAAAGACAAGTGTGTTGTAGCTGGCCCAGACTCACGTAACTGAGAGATGGAAACAACATGTTCCTTTTTTTCAGCTGTCCTCCACCAACACAGACCTCTTCAATTTACTACGTTCTCAAGTGTTTCAGCAGACTAATTTTTAAATGATTCACTGGTGGAGTTTCTTATTGCTTCCCTCTAAAGACTGTATCACTCTGATAGACGTCACCGTTAGAAAGTGCAGCAAAAGTCAGGCTCAAATAGCTTTCATTCAGTTTCATCTCAATATTACTTCATTACTACATTATGGAGATCCTGCCCCTCCTTGGCCACCACAGTGCTCCTTCTTGCATTATTATAGTGTCTTGAAACTCACATCAGGATTGGGGTCTCCTTGAACTGTGCTTTTAGAATAAATGTTTTATAAATGACTGTTTCTACCTTGCCAGTTTGCAGTCTCTTCAGACAAGTGACTTGGCAAATATGAAGTGCTAAAGATACAGACAAAATACAAAACAAGACTATGCAAATGTTTTGGTACTTATAAGCAGAAAAGTATACTGACATTTAAACCTGCTTTTTCCTCCTTCTTGTTATTTTCTCATCAGCCATCATGGGCTTGTTAGTTGTAAATTAGTCAAAAAAACTTTTTCAAGCCTGATAATGGCCTTTCTACAGCCTCAGCTGCTTTTTTTTGTAAACATTCCTTGAGCAACCTGGTCTAGTAGGACCAGGCTTTAAGCAACCTGGTCTAGTGGGAGGTGCCCCTGCCCATGGCAGGGAGGTCGGAACTAGATGATCTTTAAGGTCCCTTCCAACCCAAACTATTCTATGATTCTTGTACGGACCTGCACAAACATATTCATGGTATATCAGACAATACTATTTGGAAACAATAGAGGAAACTAAATTACCTGCTTGGTTCCAATGAAGAAGCACCATTACAGGCATCCCAGTAAAAATCTTGGCTCAATATACAATGCTTGCCACAAAAACTAAGGTGATAGTATGTACATAGAAAAGGCTAAAAAGCAAGACTAAAATTATAAGATACTGTTCAAAACCAGTGGTGCCTCCTCATTTAGAATGCAGGATCTAGGTCATAGCATCTCGCTGGAGGAAGCTGAAGAATTAAGGAGAGAGGACAACATGTATACTCAAGACAGTAAAAGACTAGAAAAAGACAAGCAAGAATGGGATAGTTAATCTTGCAATAAGATGATAAAACAAGACGCAAGAAAATGAAAAATGATATGTAGTAGAATGATTTTCAGTCAGATGATATCAAGGATAAGAGCCATAAAAGGTAATCAAATGGTCCTAAAACACTCAAAAATACATTACAAATTAGAATTAATAAACCCTTGTTCACCTTTAGCCACACATCAAGATCAAATATTTTCTGTCAAGATCTCAAAACGAGCACCAAAATATAAGACATATGGCTTTGACAGTGTTATCACAGATGCATGTTTTTACTCTTTCAGGAAAAAATAATAGATCAAGTGAAAAATATTCTGAATACAGGTTTATCAACCCACAAGGGTGGCTTAGAATCATCTGTCCATCTTCTTTCATTCTTCACCACATTTTTTTTTGTTAATGAAAGAGTTTAATAAATACAAGAAAAGCCAGCTGAAATGGTTGATTCTAATTCACCAGATGTACGATGCTTTCAGCTGATTCTCCCAGGATAACAAGAGAAGAAATTTGTTAGCCTGTTTTACCTAATTAACCAGCAGATCATGCACAGCAGCCAGGACAAGGGTCAGTATAGTTGCCACCTGCCTGGGAAAAGCTGTCCCAGTGACCTGGCTGCTGGCACTCTAGGGCAGAGTAATGATAGCTTCTCAAACTCTCTTACCATGGCTCTTCAACCTCACATAAAATTATTAAAGATTCATTACACACAGATACTCCACCTCCCTAGCAACTACTCTCCTGCTAGGATGAAACACCATTCCTAGGGACTCTCTGACCTGATTAATATTTTAAATACTTTATTCAAAATCAAATAGCTCCAATAAGTGAGATCAAGGAAGACCTACCCATATGACACCATAAATACATTACTGTGGACTTCTTTCAGGGGCTCAGGATCTTTTTACACTCCCTGCTAACAATCACCCCTGAGTAAAACTGAGCTGGTGTCTCTTTCACTGATGTCCTAGCTACCAGTTACGGAGTCATTGATATTAATTTCAGCCAGTTTTGCATGAGAGTGTCAGTACTTTATAACACAGTGGAATAAGATCAAGGGGAGGCTTGAGGGCACTTCAATCTGACCATCCCCTAGATGCTATCACCCTAGAGAAAACGATGCTTGATCCAAAGCCTACTGACTGCAATGCAAATAAAGCTCTGTCATTTGGATCCAAATAAGAAAATGCTTAGAAAAAAAAAAAAAAGTTTTATTTTGAGGTTTCCCTTTCTAAAGCAAAATAACTAAAATGCAAATCTTAAATACTTCAGAGTGAAAAATATTGGTTTTGACATATTATACTGAACCAATTCAAGCAGAAACCATTTCCAGATGACAAGTTTCTCCCTAACTCCTGTGCTCAGAGTTCTTCGCATGTTAAAGTTACAGGAATTTCAATCACCATCATCCTTAGACCAAACCATACATGTGGACGCTTAGATACTTCTCTATAATGCACTGATTTTAATATTAATTATATACAACTGTTTTAACCCCAAGTTGTGACAGGGAAAATACGTAAACAATTTTAAATTTAAGTCCTTTGCAAAACAGTAAAGTTAGAGCTACTTGGTGCTATGCTCCACTGAAGCATTTTTATACAAACACATCAGAGTTTATAGGAAGGACAGTCTGCCTATTTTTTAAAACATATTTTGGTCCTGAAAGATGAAACTGATTTTCATTTGAATCTGGCATGAGGATGCTGCAAAAAAGTGAAAATAAAATCATCCTTATTCCTGCAGATTTACATTCAGACCAGAACCATGGACATTTTTGCTCTTATGTTCCTAATGCTCTAGAGTTGTTGTCAGTGCCCAAATATTGCTTTTTGTCGCAATGGATAAAAACCTGCAGCGATTACACTGACAGCTTCCAGGTAAGAGAGAGAATATTCTCTTCTCAAACTCTTGCCTATTCACTCACAACTTTCATCATTAAATTATCTTCTCCTCTATATCTGTAAAGTCTAGGAGCATAATAATGGGCTGCAAATCAACCACTAGTTTATTACCCTATTTTAATTTCCACTCTTTTCTGTATTTATTTCAGCCTTAATAATTTCAGTTAGCGTATTATAACATGATTGATATACAACAGATTTTAATCTTTGATGTACAGAAGATATAAGGTTGAGATATATTGTCAGCAACTACTGCTTAGGTTGTGCCTTGGCAGAAATAACTGTTCCTATCCACTTTGGACTGTCTAAGACTCTAAGGAATAGTTGCTGAATTAGGTTCAGTCCCAGCCTGGGCTGTGAGGATGAAAGGACTGAACGCATCCTGTTACTCCTCAACATTTTCTGAGCATCACCTGTATAAATACTTTCTGTTTGATTGGTGTAATATTTTGGGGATGTAGAGCAAAAACATGTAGCTTGAGATTGCTGAATTCATTTCATAGCATAAAGATGAGCATTGTACAGTTTGGATTATACAGGCCATCGGTTTCTTCTGGCTCACACAGACTGAAATGCAACGTATCACAGTGACAAATGTGTAGCCTGGATAATATTAAACTAAACTGGTATATCACAGATTCAGGCAAAATATGTTTCAACAAAGAGCACTAATTAACATGTGCTTCTCTGGGTTACTTTAGTGGTCCTGTCGTATACATCACTGACATTAGAATTACTTCATAATATCAGTCATAAACAGTGATGTCATATTCGAAATTGCTCTAAGGGAAAAATTGTTCTCCTTCAATTTCTAGGCAAGCTTTTTGCAAGCACACCTCACAGCAAAACCACGAGCTGGAGTTCACTGCCAGAGCTTTTGCTCCCAAACTCATATTTATTAGTGCACATATAAAAGCATGCATGAAAAGGAGCTGACAGAGCACAGTGAGGCATGAATTTCAAGTATATTCCAGCATCAAAGGTCAGAAGCAGATTTCCTGTTTGAGTAGCAATTATAAATAGCCATCAGAGGTGAAATAGGATTGAAATACTGGGTTATGTTGTGTTTCCTGTTGATTTTGAAAGGTTAACATTTTGAAGAAAAGAAGAAAAAACCCTATTCCATCTCTTTAAAAAATTAAATGCTTTCCAAAAAGGGTAGAAATGGGGTAATAGAGCACTTCTTTTTTTCCCCAGGAGAAATATTCACAGGTTCAAAGATTTTAAGGCCAGAAGGACAGTCCAAGGACACCTTCATATCCATGTACTGTTTTCTTCTTCCATGTCAGGTCCCTCAACACACGCTGCACACTCCAAAGACATACACTGTCTAGACTGAGCAGCAGCTGCGTGCTGATGTGCACTTCATGGCCCTGCTATCTTCATCATCTGCAGCATGTAAATGATGTGAGACCACACAAAATATCTGTCCTGAAAGCCTCCTCTAAAAGCAGCCAAATCCAAGGGGGCAAGGGGCAGAACCTCTAGGACCACAGACTTCCAACCATATGTATTGCTCTTCTAGGATATGACTTTAAGTAATTTCCAAATCGCAATTGTTTATTCATTCTTGTTTTTTTTCCTCCATCCATAGGTCCCACTTGATTTGCTAACTCTCTTGACCACCTTTCCTTGGGTACCACTCTTACTTCTCTTTCTATTGGTTTCCTTATATCACCCACAATTTCCTTGTTGTCACCTCTGTCCTTCTTTCTCATGTTCCTCCCCTCACCCAAAATGCATCCAATTCTACTACCGTAACACCTGAACTCAATAATTATTGCTGGAGGGAAGATAACAATACAAATTACTTTCCTACCCCCCGTACATTTTTGATAATTTTTTACATCTTTCCAGCAAGAATGCTTAGGAATATGTACAGCACTGAAAGGCTAAAAAGAGTCAGCACAGGGGCTATTGGCGAGTGTGAAAATCCTTGTGGTTGTGAAATGTTTCATTAAACAGCTGTTGTAACTATGCCACACTTTAGCATTTAGGAGAAGCAACATGACTAGAAGCATTTGGCTTAAGCTGACTTTGCACAGACCAGCTATGAAACACGCCATTATAAATTAAATGACTTTGACAAGTAACAGCCCTCACAGCTACTTTGGCCTAATGCTCTCAGCGAGGGTCTCTGGATATGAGGTTATCTAGGTGACATCATCGAGAAGCCAAAGAAGGAAATTAAACATATCCTAGGTGATTTCCTCTGAATAGGCTTTATGTGAAAGATGATAAATAGAGCTCTGTATTTTGAACAGGAGGTTGCAGCAGGGGCAGCGCTGACAGGCTCTAGGCTTTGTGCCAAGGTATTTATTTACTTGTTGTGTCATCACAAATATTAAGCCACAATCTGAAGTCTCACCAAGCAGCTAAACCTCAGAGGGCCTGGTACAGAGGGTCTTGTCGTGTCTCTGTGTCCCCTCTCCTTGGGGAACAAGGAGTCCGTGTATTTTATGTGTCCTGGCCGTTGGGGTTTATATTTCACCATGGGAATGAAAACTATTGCATTTTTGCCAATTAATAATCCAAGTGCTTTTCCTGGGACTGTCAAATTTGCACAATGCTCCACATTTCTGAACAAGTCCAAAACAAAACAGTTTTTATTTAACAACAGGAAAATATTAAATTTTAAATATTGAATGGCTGTGTTTGGGAGGAGTACTGGCTTAGGATTCTGTGTACCAGGAAAGGCTTCTATCAGACATTTGCTAAATAGGAAACAAACCAAATTTTCACAGACTATTGGTAAAACTACATAAATTATCACTTAAAGAAATGGCTACAGACTGCTGACTGCATACATCTTAACATTTTACTGAGAAGAGCTTTGTAGGCTGCAAGACCAACAGTAATGAATAAGAATTATAAAATAGATACTTAATGAAAAAATGGTTATAGCCATTTAGGATAATTCACCACTTTGGTTTTTGTAGTCACTGAAAATGGTTTCACTTGGATGCTATAAAAGAATACTTTGGTATGTAAGTTATCGGACAGTGCAAATAATACATCAACCCCACTGCATTCAAGATTTGAGCAGTACTCACAGCAATATTAGGAAGACACCAGCATTAGGCAGGTGAGCTTCTGTACAAATCACTGCAGAAGTGTGCACTGAAGGAGGCTGTGAGATGAGGATGTGTACTTAAACCACCACTGAAGGAATACAAAAGCTGCTAGATCCAAATCATTTGTGCACATTTTATGTACTCAGACACTGGGTCATGAAGCAATAATTGAAAAATTATATGTGGCCTTTTTGCTCACATTTGATTAAATTCCCTCTCTTAGTCACTTCAGTAATAGCTTGGTGATACACTGCGCTGCCCTACTTACAAAAAAGCCAGGTCACTCTTTTTCCTCCCAGGTCTTTTGCTTCTCAAGTCTGAGAGAACAAAAAGCACCATGAGATGACATTTCCTGAGCCCGATTCCCCACTGCTTCCCCAGTGCCATCACGGAAATATCCTGTGTTGACTTTGCTAAGCAGGAGGAAGAAGGAATCAGACCTGTTGTCTTCAATGGAAAAAATTTATTCCCAGTCCCTGCTAGTAAAAGCCATTTTACAGCTTTTGAAGAACTGCCTCTGTGTCCCAGGTGGACACAAATCATGACATATAAACTAATGCTTGAAAGACAGTGAGATTTGGACAATGAAATCTGTTTTGCAGTGCATGAGATTGACGAAGGCCCAGGACGAGAAATCAAAAAGCAGCACTCTCGGGTCTACAGTGTCTATGATGCAATTTTGCCAGTCTAAACACAGAGGCTTTGCACCATGCAATAAAATACGAGAAGGCACCCGCTTGCATACATAAATCTACCTGAAGAACAGTAGTCAGCCTTGCGGCTAGCCGGGATGTTAATCTACAAGCACCATGCACTCGCATCTGGAGTGAGTACAGAAGAGCATCCCGGTGAAGGAGGCTGGCACTTTCACCAGGGGGCTGTGGGGTGGCTGTGCTGCGCTCCTCACTATATTGCTGCCTCTGCCTGGTAACGCTGGAAGGGAAACGAAGGCTATAAAATATCAAGAAAGCGGGAAAAACAACAGCCAGCTACAGAGCCTTTGTTGTCAAATGTCTGCTGACGTTGTTTTTGTATTCACAGGAAAGCTGACGGCGGAAGACAATTTTAACTTTCCACTAGCAGCAAAACACCATTGGAGATTATCATATCTCCAGCTGCCTTCAGCGGGCAACACTGTGTTACTGCCTGAATTTCAGTCTGCGCTATTGCATTGGCCTTCCCCAGCCCTTGCCGGGTTTGGTTCCAGAAACACTTGTTCAGTCAGTAACTTTCAAGTATCTGTGGTAAAAATGGAACTTGTGTTATTGATAGTCTTTCACTTGTCAAATTAAATCTAATTGTGTTAAGCCTTGTCTCTTCATCTGACAGTTTCTTCCCACTTTACACATAGAAGAAATGTTTTAAGATAAACAATCAGAAAAACGTGCTGCTAGAGAAAGGCTAAGCGTGAAGTACCGAGGCTAGAAAGATATTTCTACTAATGGCTAGCAGGAATCAGCTGATCTCTCAAGATTTGGAATCGCATGTCCTATAGTAACTTCACAACTGAAAACAATTTATGAGGATTTAGGAGGAAAATTCCCCCAACAGTGTAGTGGAAACATACAGAAAATAGAAAAATAGAAAAATATAATTCAGAGGAGATAAGAGAAGAGTGAAATTAGACGGCATTATTGGATGACAGAGGCACTGAACACACAGTGCAAAGCTCTCTGGCACCTATTTTCTGTGTGTGACTTCGTCTTTACATTGTAAAATTGAGTTCTTAACCCTTCTGCTCTTTTACCACTTCACTGTAACAAGAAAAGAGAGGTGGGACTTACAGGAGATGCGTGACAAGCCAGTGCCATTGCAGAGCTGCTCGTGATGCGGCACTGATCCTCCTGCCAAACTGTGGGCTGCAGTTTCCATCTCATGCCTGTCCATGTAAAAAGAATAACGTGTGCCAAGCACCACAGATGGGTCAACAGCTGGCACACGTGAGTTATGTGTATCACTGAGTATTTCCCAGCCAACCAGATAGCTTTGGAAAACATTCAGGGAAGGCGTTAGAAAGCTGTCCAGTGTCATTGATAACAAGAAGAATAATGCTCCACGGAAGACTCGCTGCCAGAGCAAAACGTTGGCATGTGATAAATATCACAAAACTTGCAACTTTTCACAGCTAGCTCACGAGCCAAATGTCACCCATTTCCAAGGAGGCTCTCACAGCTGTTTTATAAAAATAGAGAAAGATATTCACTGACACTAATAAACTCCCTTTACAACAGGCTCAGTACTTGAACTAAAGCCAGTGCTAACACTCAGCCCCTAAACCTGACCCTGTGTCTTAAGTCACTGTCAGAATTGATAACATTCTCCAGCCAAGAGTAGGAGGGTATTTGCTGTGAAATTTAAACAGGCACCAGTATTAATGCTCTACATGGGTTTACTGTTTCTTTTGAAACCATAATAGTACTTGTCTTATTCTATAACAACTCAGTAGACAGAAGCAGAGGAAGGGGGCAGTGCAGTTCTAGTACTATTCAACATTTTCTATAACTTTTCTTCAGACATATTAGATAACATTCGAAAAGAAAAACCTAAAAAATCAATGTCCTCAGTCTCCAGGACGTATGTAAATCCCATGTTGACTGATTCTATGAGTGACTGTCATCTTCATGCAAATTTTTTCTTTATAATCTATTAGTCCCTGCTGAACACATAGTGAAAATCCTACCAAAATAGCTGGTGAGGGATGCTAGCACAGCATATGCTCAATGGAAATTCCCACAGAGTCTGTCTATGATCCAATGGCTTCTTCCAACTCAATCCTGGGAAGTCTTTGACACAGTGATTCACAACACCCAACTACAGTTCAGCAGATTAGTCACTGCATTCACTTTTTTTTCATCTTGACCACCAACATCTTGCTTTTTCTTGTACTGCACTTTACTGTATTACCCATTCACTGCTTACATCTTGTATCTACAATATATTCCTAAAATCGAGAGCAAACCCCTGGTGTATATTTGTACAGTGCTTTGCACAGTAGAGCTCTGGCCTCTAGGTGTTACCATAATATAAAGAATAAACAAAATATCTATTTTGGGCTATCCAGACATTTTCCAAGCATAAAGTAAGGCTTTCTGTTAATAGCATTTAATTAAGAAACATCATTTTTCATAACAAGCAATAGCAGGGTGCTAAACTAATATTAACCATAGGAATAAAGATTATATTTTGCTTGTACCAAAAATGACCTAGTCTAGGCTTGCTGGAAAGCTCCGTTTATCACAGATCATACTTTTTTTTTTTTTCTTTCAGGTGAATAGCATGGCAGTGGAGATGGCCTGAGTTATTAACAGAGCCCTGATATAATTGAGAGGGGCTGAGTCAGAGTGTCCTGACAAAAGGTCTTGAACTTCAGAACTTTCTTTTCCCATCCTTCCACAAAGCTTGAATTAGTTGACACTCAGGTCATGCTACAAAGGATACCTTTTCTACCAGGCTCTTTCTGGGAAAGCAGGATGAGTCCGTTGTGTTGGATGACAGGCAAGACCTCATTTTCAGTACTTTCGGAAGGCTCTTATATTATGGAACTGGTTTTGACTTGTGTTTTATTCCACGTGCTTTCTTGGACTTTTGGATAGGCTTGTTTTTCACTAAATCAAAACAATAGGAAATGATGCAGTAGATTGTTGTTAAAACTGCAGGAATTACTTTTACAACAGTTATACTAATTTCAGAATGGTCTGTCACCAACTGCTGCTGTGGAACACAATTTTCTTTCTATTGCCTGCCCAAGCTGACACTGCAGCTACCTCGTGCTGTTGCAGTGGACATCACTCTAGTAGTGCTCTCTAGAGCCAAAGCAGAAGTGGCATCAGTCTCTTAACTCAGGCTCATTTTACACAGCAAGGAAATGCAGGAGAGAAGTCCACAGGAGGCCATTTCCAGAAATAGCTTCAAATTGTGCCTTTTGTTATGGGTCAGTATTAAAAGAGGTCTGATTCCAGGAAAGCTGTAGCTTGTCCTCAGCTCATAATAGTATTAGTGGGGACTGTATGTTCCAGTTTCATCTGGGTCCTGAGGCTGATTCCATTTTCCCTAAGATGGGTGAAAAAAGTGCAATGGTACCAGGTGTACTGGATGAGGACAAAAATTTCAGGTGGAGTAGATATCCTGCCAAAGTTTGTTTGCAAACAGAGTTGAGCTTAGGACAGATGATTTTGTTATGAAACCCACAGTCACTGTGTTTAAACACTGCAGGACCTGGTGTATGTTGTGATGTGTAGGCATCCACCTTACTAAACAGCTGATCAGTCAGACAAGAAGAAGAGCCCAACATCTTTATACTACATGATTCTATTTGACTCCCAAACAGCATCTATACAAAATGAGCTCTGAATTTTTTTTTTATATTTATTTATTTTTTGTTTGCCACGGTGCAGTCCTTTCCAAAGACAGTAACATTTTTGTCCTAGGAATAAGTTAAACATTATCTAAAGGGGTCTGCAATCGCTTTATAGAAGAGATCTTTTGAAGTCATTCTTTGTCTAAGCTTGTCTCTGGTCTAGGACAAAGTCGCTTGTTCTTCCCTACGTGTATTACTTCAGTGCAGCTGACACTCATCTTAGTGGGAACGACGTAATTAAAAAATATAGCATGTCCCTGCTTTTATTAATTTTTCAGAATAGTAGACAGTCACAGAGTCCTTGGTATGAGTTGGGAATTACATGGCCAGTGGAAAACATCTGCCCCTGACCTCAGGAGAAACTGCTGTGCAAGTACTTCCTCGCTCTGACAGTTCTTAGAGCAGCTGGATATAGCCAGAGAAGCTTTCTAAGTTTTTATTTGACTTGGAATATTTCATTAGTTATTTCAAAAGCTTCATTTTCTTCTCCCAGTGTTTGGAAAGAACAGTCAAGCACCACCCACTCTACTGCTTCTCTTTTATCATATGTGGACCCCCTAATTTACTAAGAAAGCAATGCAGAACCCTCCAAATCCCCAAATAACAGATTTTTAGGTAGAGATATTAAAATAAAAATACATTCAAATCATAATGTCACCGAAAAATCACCGAAAACATTCAGCAGAAGAGCTGATTTTTTAATCTGAGTAATTTTGCTTACAAATTTTCATGGTATTCAATGCAGTGAATGGCAACAAGACTGAGGAAGATCTTTCTGCAGAGCCAAATAAAAGCCCTGTCCAGTTATGCTGATGCAATTTTTGAAACCATAACCCTTTCTTTCCACCTGGCAGCACCTGCCTACGCAGTGTGCCCTGCCTCCACTGTGAGAGGACATTGGCAATTGCACTGCTGCAGGAGTTGTCCTGACGCATGATCTCTGCCCCTCACCTCTGAGCCAACTAGCATTGAAATTTCAGCGCCTGCTGACTTATTCTATTTGTGCGGTGTTCAACAGGAATTCCTCAACTAATTCTGAATAAGAAAATACTAAGCAAAAGATGATATTTTTTAGATTCTTGGAAGAAGAAGATGGGGAGCATTTTCTCCACTGGAATTTTTATACAAACAAAATATATTTATACTAGGTGGAAGACGCTTAACGTGACTAATCTGAGCACAATTGGCTCCTGCCTGAATAAACTGCTGAAAGACAGGATCCTTCATGCCATATACCAAACTCCTTGGGAAATGGAACTATTCTAGCTGTTTAAGGCCTGGACAACAAAAGTGAAAGGCATGATTGAAAAGGTGTGCTTTTAAACCAAATCATCTTCAAGTAAACTGAAAACCTCCCATCATGCTGAAATAGGAGTGTACCCCAGTAGATCTCATTGACTTAAGTTCAGACATTTGAGCAAACCCTAACTAAAATGCACATTTTCCTTATACAGAATAAGGTTTTTCTTATGGCAAATGCCATATCATCAAGTTACAAGAGGATCACGACTTTTGCCCTCCCATCTTCTCAGTGTCACTAAAGGGTGAAGCAGCTCCAGGAAGCAAGAATGGAGAAATCCCATCCAGACTTTTAAATGTCCAACAAGACACTACCTTCCTCTGCAAAGAGGAGCTGTCTTTTGTACCACTTCACAGCGAAGCTGAACATTTTCTAAGAACATAAAAATAATTCTCCTCCAGGACATTTTCTTAGACACAGATTCCAGCATAAGTCAAGCCTTGGGGCATGGTGTGAGCTGGGTTCTCAAGAGGACAAGATTAATGAAAAGAGGAAACAGCAGAGAGAAAAATAAGAGCATAGCACTCCTCCCACATAATCAAGCACCAGCCTTTTCTTCAGACAGGGATCAACAAATCACTCTGGGAGCAACGAGAAGTATGATAAATTTACCACAGTGCAATAAAATCGATTGTAATGGTAACGACTCCTACAGCTCAGAAAATGTTAGGCTGAATTTCTTTGCTTGTAGATCCAACCAAGGCACTAGGTTCTAGTCTTTTTAGCTACTGAAGGCTGGCAAAAAATTATGAATTTATCTGAAATAAGAAACAAAAATTAAATTATTTCTTTCACTTATTGAATTTCCCCTCTATGTCTTTCTTTCACTTATTGAATTTGCCCTCTATGTCAACGACCAGCTGGAGTGTATGGAGCTCCACCTGGGGATGGATGAAGACCTGATAGAGAGCTTATGGGTCAGGATTAAAAGGACCACAGGGGCAAGTGATGTTACAGTTGGGGTCTGCTACAGACCACCAGATCAGGGTGACAGGGAGGATGAGGCCCTCTATAGACAGATAGGAGCAGCATCGCACTCGCACACCTTGGTCCTCATGGGGTCCTCATGGAAGGGACCATAGAGATCATCTAGTCCAACTCCCCTGCTGAAGCAGGATTGCCTAGAGCTAGAGCATGTTACTCAGGACTGCATTCAGGCGACTAGGTGACTACTTCAATCACATTCATGCACCCCTTCTGATTGTATTTCCTTAAGCATTTGAACAGACAATTTCCTTTGTAGGGTTGTTTGGAGTTGCTAACACTGACTTACAATTATGAACCAAAAAAGAAAAAAAGGAAAGAAGAAAAAAACAAGAAAGGTATTTTCTGGGTTTGTTTTTTTTCCTCCTAATTGAAAATATTGGTCAATCAATTCAGGAAATGGGGAGTAAGTGAAAAAAAAACCAAACACGTCTATTCTCAGAGATTTTGTCAGCAGCTGACGTATCAGGAACAGGTAGCAGCTGCCATGACAAAGGTACAAACATCCTTGGTAGGTGTGCTATGGGCATACCATGAGGAGTTCTGTTGCAGAAGATACACTTACCAGCCTTCACTACAGCAGAGTTGAATGGTTCGTTCTTTGTGACCTCTATCTGCAGCACATTGTGGGATGAGAGCTACCAGTCAAGATTTCGCATTTCAAGCAGAATCTTCTCTTCCTGCAAATTTGCTTTTTTGCAACTTGTAGTTTCTTCTAGTCCCTCTTGTAACATCTATACTTGTTCCTCCATGTTTACCAGTCTCTCTGCAGAAAATGGGGGATGCAGATGCAGAAAAGTTGGTATAATTCTTCTACCAGTTCTGAAAAGAGACCAGTCTTGATTCTTCTGCTTTGGCAGAACTTCAGCAATTATTGCAGTGGCTAGCCACTGAGCCAGGGAAATGACACAACGGGGGAAGTGTATTGCTGCAATACAAAATGAGAATTACCAGGTAATGAAGGCATTCATTGGCCAGCTACAGGAGCAGAGTGGTGCCCCTGGGCCTCTGAAACAGCTGAGAGTTCACAGTAGTTCAAACTGAGTAATCAGCAAAACCATCAGAATTTTCCAGTATAGAAAATAAAACCTCTGGTGGTCCTATAGGATATGGCATCCAGTTCTCATCAGGAACAGCAATACCAGAAGACAACACCAAATTTTTCACCAGCCTTGTGGTCAGGATCTTGTCTAAAAGTCTTGCTCATTCATCTTTTGTCTTGGCTTGTTCAGCATTCGAATAAGGATCATTAATTCCTGTATTTATTCAGGACCTATGGTTGGACTGTGGGCTGAAGGAGGGTAAGATATTTGTAGATCAGTACACAGTCTGAGACTTATTTTTTTCTTAAAAAGGCATTTCAAAAATAACAACAGAATTTCTGTAATTCATGGCTCTCTTCTGAATCTTGATTGGCAGTTGATATGCCAAGAAATCAAAGCAATCAATCAAAACCCACTAATGCTTGCTTATGTCTTGAGCCCTTTAGCTGCGTCAATGACTGTGTCCTCCTGTCCAGGTTTGAGGGCAGCAGAACCAGCCTCCTGCTCAATGAGAGGGGCTTGTGCTCACAATGTTGCTGTGCCAACCAGGGTCAGCCGACCTGGTTGTTTATCCGGTGGAGGGGTCGCACCTCAGCAGTAATTTCATTATTTTCTTTTTATTTTATTATTAATATTTAATTGAAGTAGTTTAATCTTTTTCTAAATTTGTAAATCTCATCATCTTTCTTCTTGGAACAAGAGGTGGGGGAGAGCATCTGTCATCTTGTCATTAGCCAATCCGTCCCAAACCACTACACTCCCTTTGGAAGGAAATGGCCCATCTTACACAGATACGCATATTTTGGTATTTTTACTGCATCACCGATGGTATTAACAATGCTGTTCCCACACAAGACACAGTGCTGTGCCATTATGGGATGTCATCTGTATTCGAACAGCACAAGTCAGAAGTTACTTACTGGGAATTGAGAACTGCTGCACACCGGGTGATGTTGTTGTAAGGTAAGGTTTATCGGTCCAACGTATTTCACGCCACAGCCAAGCTCTGCACAAACGAGAACAAAATATAAATGTCACACTTAACAACTTGTCAGCACTCTGTACTTTCCTAAAGCCTCAAAAAACTTTAGTTGAAAAGACTGCATGGCAAAATGTATAAACAGAGTAAAATAGACCAAATTAATGTGATTTACTTTGCACTGAACAAACATCAGTCATCTTGTCTTTCCACACATTTTCGCATGTCTCATGTGCCAGGTAATAATAGGAACAATTTTTCTGATCAAGTATGAAAACATTGGCAGTTATGAATTAAAATATATATGATTTAGTATCTCTTTTCTCCTCCATTAGTAGAATCTGCCTTACCTTCCTTTAAATGGTAGCCAAACTTTGGTTTTTGTTCACTTACAGTCTGGGTTTCTTTCCATCAGGACCTAAGGCACTTCTTATTTTGGCTATTTATTTGCTTTATTTTAATCACACAAATATAAAACTTTCCAACATATTTCAGCATTGCATTCTATTGAAAAATTTCAATGGCTTCTTTTTCCAACACACAGTCGCTCTTGAGTTGCAATATTTCCATATAAACTTCAAAAAAAGGCTTTGCTTACCAGTGATGGCTGAGGGATCTACTTATTCAGACAAAATCAGTTGAAATTTCAATGATTCTCATGGGAAAATGCAGATTAAATCACCCCACAGGATCAATGCCCTGTCTCACAATCTTTGTGAAAGATGATTTTCAGAGACTGTTTATAATGTAGAAATAGGAGTCATCTGTTTCATCTTTTATTAAGTTCTTAGCTCTTTTGTTACACTGAGAATGCACATTGCAAGGCTTGAACCATCAACAGCTCTACATTACAGAATCACCTAGGTTGGAAGGGACCTTTTAAGATCATCTAGTCCAACCAATAAAAAAAAAAAAGTCACACATCCACACCGCACAAAACACCACCCAACACTAATTCATATCTCCGAGCACCATGTCAGCTCGCCTCTTGAATGCCTCCAGGGTTGGTGCTTCAGCCACCTCCCTGGGCAGCCCATTCCAATGTCCGATAACCCTTTCAGTAAAGAAATATTTCCTAATATCTAACCTGAAC
>JAOQGH010000023.1:66558261-66568476 GCA_025769975.1 Gallinago jamesoni
GACCCGCTCCAGCACCTCGATGTCTTTCTTGTGGTAGGGGGCCCAAAACTGGACACAGTACTCAAGGTGGGGCCTCATTCATACATTCATTCATACAAATGAATATCAACCACTGTTTATTGATGGTAAAGGTACTACTTAATGGAAGCTATACTGTTATGTGTCTAGCATATCATATTCTACATCTACATATAGAAGCTTTTATATACATTCATTAAAATGAATGATCATTTTAAATAATTTTTTTGATACTGCTTGGGGAATTACTGACATAGTTCATAACATCTTTCCTCACATTTGTTTTAATAATAGATTTTGTACCTTTTCCATAGTGCAGGAGAGTAGCCGATTATTAGGAAGCTGCAAAGTCTTGGTGACAACCTATCCCATTACTACATGCATTAGCTTTTCTCTGTAAGATACCAACTCCAGCAGGAGCTCTTCAGTGATCAGGAGGGGGGAAGAGGGAAGGAGGAGTTGTACAGACTGGAAACAAGGATGTACTGCTAGAAACCAATTTAGAATAATAGCACATGATGGAGGAATAAACACAGAAGCCTATGGCACAAAATGCTATACAGCTGGAAGAAAAAATAAAGGGCAATCAGGAAATGCTCTGAAATGTGTTAGATGTAATAATGTGATGGAAGAAAGAAGGGCTTGTTATTTAAAGGTAGAAGGTAAGTTATTGCAGGTGAGAGAGAAAGCCAAATTGTTTTTGCTTCAGTTTGGTTGCTTTATTTAATATAAAGAGGTGAATTGAGATCACCCGCTTAGCATGATTAATAACAAGGGATGAAGAAAACAGGCCATATTAGGGAAAAAACAAGCTAACAATATAAAGATAAATTAGATCTTTAAAGTTATCATTCCCTGGTGAAAATCACTTAAGGCAACTAGTGTAGGCAGGGTTTTTTGGATGGCTTGTGAGGACTCGGCAGTCTGAGAAAGGAAAGAAATAACTAATATTCATTTGGGGGAAAGAGAAGTAGGGAAAAGAAAGAGGGAGGTATAAGACCCAACAGAACATGTAACATTTATGCCTGGAAAAATACTAGGAGCTACATTATTAATTAATAAGAAACTCAAGAATACAAGAATAATCAAGTAATAATGAACAGCCAAAATTTGTTAGACAAAAACAGGTTTGAATCAGAACAGTCTTGCGTTTTCTTAATAGGACAAATTTCCTAGAAGACACAGGGAAAAAGGAGATGCAATCTATTTTGACTTCAGTAATGCTTTTGATCTCGTTTGATGTAGTAATCCTATAAGCAGACTGGAAAAGTTATTGGAAATGGTAATTAGACAAAAAAAACTGGAGAATGTCTATTGAGTTTAGTCTCAAAGTAGAGTGAGCATTTTAGCTAAAACAGAGGTCTCACCTATCCTGAATTTATTATTCAATTATTATTGAATAATGTGATATAAAAATGGAAGAGAAAAGCACATATCTTAAAATTGGGCATAACACCAAGCTAGAATGCAAAAATTTTGGAAGTGGATTAAGAATTCAAATTATTTTGACAAACTGAAGAAACTGTAAATACAATAAAAATCCATAATTATAAGATCAAACAACTACATTTTAGAAGGAAAAAAATCTTGTTTAAAAATTTATGTTAGGCAATTGCTACCTTGAAAGCTGCACAGCAGAAAAAATTCTGACAACTGCAGTGGAATGCACACATCACAAAAATGTGTTGCTGAAAATAAGAGAAGTGTCATTTTAAGAAGCATTACTATGAGTTTTGTGTACAAAAAAAAAAGGAAAGGAATTACACCTTTTCACTCAACCTTGCTAAAGCTTCTAATGAAAGATCATATCCAGAAAAACTGGACAAAAGAGTAATTACAAGAGTAAGGATCTTAGAAAACGTGATCTATGTGGGAATTTTTAAAAAAAAACAAAACCAAAACAAAACCAAGACCACCACTGAATTAAAAGAAGGGGGGGGGGGGGGGGGAAGAAGTCTTGAAAGTGACAATATGCAAAAGTTTATTCTAACTAGGACAGAGATGTACCATTGCCTACATGCATGGGGTTAGGAAAAAAGTTGGGGGTCCAGTCTGAAAACCAGGATAGACATAAGGAGAAACTGTCCAGGTATAAAAATCTTTAAACATTGGAAAAGGTTTTCCAGAAAGGCTTTACACCAGAGATTTGCAAACAATTTAATCATCATCTGCCAAAAGCCATGTAAGCATGTGCAATTCCACCTCAAAGTATGCACATGCATAATGATCTCTTCAAAGGCTGTTACCACTTGGTATTTCTTTGATACCCAAATCAAGCATTTTTCCATTCAAAAATCTCTAGTGGGTGACCTCTGGTCCTAAAATGATTCTGATTGAAGTTGGAACAAGGCTGAGACCATGTATAATTCAGTGCATTCTTTGATATTTATTTTTCAATACTGCTTCAATCTTTTTGCATGATGGGCATCAGCAGTTTTACTAGAAAAGTTAAAAAGAGTTACCCTTCCACCTGACTGAGAGTTGATCTCAAATTACAATTGTTCTTTGCATATCTTAACATATTTTTCCTTCTAGGAAGTTTGCATGAGATCAAATTCTATGCTTACATTCAGTCGGTGCTTTAACTCCTCCCTTAAATGAAAACAAAAAAAGCAAAACCGACACCCTATCATCAGCAAACCCCCACCCACGTTGCACAGAAAAGAAAATTAAGTGCTAATTCTGGGCAGAAGGAACAGGGCTTTTAGCTGAGTCTATCCTCCTGCATCCTGTGTCCTGAAATGTTAAGGTAAGTTTTTAAAATGTGTGCACTTCATTACAAAATTACTAATGTCAAAATCTGTGGTAACCAACAGTAGGCCTCAGCTGGGATCTTCTAACCCCACAGCATGAGCTGTCTCTTCACGGCCTGTGCAAAGGCCGTGTCCTTGCCCAACTCCAGCTCCACAAAACAGGCTTTAAGAAACAGAACAACACATCTGAGTCCCCTAGAGATTAATAATTGCATGATACCTTTGTTTTCTGATGGTCTCTGAAGTAAGAATAGCATATCAGAGAAGCTACGAAAAGGAAACCATGCTGACTAAAGTCATCAGAGATGCCCCAGTTTTTAAAAAGAAAACAGAAGGGGCTACAACTCCTCTGTTCTCTGTGAACAACATGGGAAAGGTGCATTCAAAGGAAAAATACTAGGAACATTTCAACACTGATTCACCAAAGCACATTTCCCTTGTCCCATCCCTTAGCAATATAAAAGGCAGTACTTCTCTGTACCATAGGGCCTCCATTTTCTGCGGAAAATAATAAAAAGAAATGGTGACTCTGGACTGAAAGAATGTATTGGGAAGGCAGATAAGATCGTTCCATTAATTCATCCACATACTTCACACACAGTCACTTCAGAAAAGTCCCTCGTCAATAGTCAGAACTGTGGGGTAATTTTTTGTAATCTATAATTAATCTCAAATAAGCCACTGTTTCAGGGAAAGAAGACCCAAAGTGCCAATCAGACAATTATTTTGTTCATATTTGAGTAGCTGGGCAAAAAATTCGCATTTTTGCTAAGCAGAATGTATATTTATATGCTGTCATTTCACATCATCAACGAATATTTATCCTTAAAACAATAACTGGGCAGAGAATCAAAAATAATGTGGAAAATATCTTGCTTAATAAACATATATATGCACAACTAATTTACAGCTCTAGAGAATATTAGAACTACTTATATTTCCTTAACCTGCCCGCCCTCCAATGAGTGTCTTGATGTTCCAGTCTTATGTATGATCTGTTTATTCATAATTTTCCTTATTTCATTTTTCAAACTCTTTTATAATCCCTCCCTTTGTGCTTTGACAAACAGCTATCAGCATAATAGTGTTTGGAACTGAATGAATGCCAGGGAGCAGATGCTTGAAATTAAGTTTAGGCAACTAGAAACAGAGAACAGTATGTTGGCCACCATGTTAGTCATTTAACTCTTGCTTGCCATCAGAGCTATGATTTCATTTTCTGTTTCATGCAGAAGTGTTAGCTACCGGGACTGGTACAATGAGGGGAAACTCTGTGACCCTAATAGTGGGAGATCAGTTTACAGCTCAAGCCCTAAGCCAGTGGACTGAGTCACATCAATATAAGGTAAGTGCTGCAAGAGATTTTTGTTACCTGCTCACTTTAATTAATTTTGATTCCTGTGCTGAATGCCAGTGCCCCAGTGATGCTCCATCAAAGGTTTTCACTGGACTCTCCACAAGAATGAACTTAAAACCATTATATTTTACTTAAGTCCTTCATTTACTTTCACATGTGCTAGAATTCACCATGCTCTTCCTTGTCTTCCCCCCTTTTCACTTCTTAACAAAATAGATAAAATTTCTGCTTACCATAAAATACATCTGCAGCTGGAAGCATTCCTCATTTATTCTCTCAGCTGCTTTTGGGAAGAAAAGACAGATTTTGCAACATGTCTTGAATAACTTTTGTTCACTCAAATACTGTGGAGGCAACTCATCCCACTAGGGATCTTGTTATATAGTTCCTCTTCCCTGGGAGTTTTTATGGAGAGGGAGGGAAAAAAAAAAAAAAAAAAGCTTTGTGCCGTCATGGTCCATTAAGGACAGATCAGCAATGAAAACAAGCCATTATTTACAAATGTCCAAGAGAACATCAACAAAGTTTAGCCACTTCAGCATTTGGGCCCTATCTGATGCTGCAAAGAGCTGATATAAATTATTTCTAGTCCAGGGGTAGGCTCATGTTTTTCATGCTTTCTTCCATCTCACATTGATGCATCTCAATATAAGCCCAGTGAAGCCTTTTTTGCATCACTGGTTTTGCTGTCTTAGGGAGATCTAACAGTTGCAAAGCCAGCAGATAAATAACAGTAGAAGGTGTCTCTGGAGACAATCCATTTACTGATTCTTTGATTTACTTTTTTTTAATATTTTAATGAGACAACTTTAAACCCTTCAATTTTACCTTTCTAAGGGATTTGAGGAGACCAGTAGAGTCACATGACTATCACGTGGAAAAAGATAGATAAGCTATCTCCAGCAAATGACCAGGAAGTTTCATGCTTTCTTGCTTGTTGTTGTTTTCTTTTTCTCCCACAGAAGTCCAAACCCCTGTACCTTTCTCCTGTTACACTAAGTGGCTCTGCTTGTTCACCTATAGAACTCTCTGCACTAAAAACTTGTCCTTGTGAGCAGCAGATACGCTCATTAGCTTGTAATAAATTTTTCACAGGTATCAATGTATCACTACTAGCCATTCACAGATTCCTACCCCCACAGGACTACGCACATGACAGCCTATTGCTTATCTTGCCCAGGACAGAAGCAAGTCTAGGATGAGTATCCACAGAATTAGGCACCACTATTATACATACTATGCATCATAACTTTCTAATGCTCTTTATCCATCCACGTGTTTATAAAGACTTTACCTTCTTCTTCCCTTCTTTTCAGGCCTTCTTTTCCCTTCATCTTTCCTAGAAATCAGCAATTCATGATAGAGTCTGTCATCTGGAGGTGAAGTCCTAAGCTGAAGAGGAGTCGATACTCCATGTATACAGAACATGCATTATAAACCAGGAGCCATCTTATCACAAATTTCCAGCTAAAAGACAGGTGTAAATTTTTTACCTATTTTCAGGCTTCAGCAAAAAAGTTGACTTACAAAATATGTTCTCCAAAGACAAATCCTTTTGCCCAACTGCTAGAAGAGTAACTCAAGTCTACAAAAGTTCCAAGAGAATGGTGAAAGATCACTCTGTAAGAAGGGTCTCAGACATAAAAAAAAAAGATATATAAATAAACAAGTAAAGAAGTAGTTTTTCATCTGTGATTAAGGGAATACAAAGAGATGGTAATTCTTCAAATTCCCAGATAAAACAGGTGTTGCCAGCATCCAGCTTCTGAGTGTTGTAATTATGCCTGTAAAGAGGGTGACAGGCACTGGCTCCTCCTACGTGATTAGCCAGTAGGACTCAAGAGGCTGAACACTTGTGCAGAGAAGCAGGACCCTCCTAGCGCAAGCTTCTCCACCAGTTATATTTTGAACATATGGCTAATATTAAAGGGGGATCTTTTTTTGCTCGTTCTTCATGCCATAGGAGATACCTAAAACTAAGCAGTGACACAGACTGTACGAAGCTAATAGATTCTTTAAAAGGGAAAGAGACAATCCCAAAGACTAGTAGAAGTTTGAGAATTAAGGGTGCAGGGATTCCTTATTATCCACACACAATTCTGGAAAAAGTTAGCTGTCAGAAGAAGTACATTCCAGATTATAGGGATAGCTAAATCTTCCTGTATATTTCTCATCAGTTTCACATAGACCATTTAATCAGTTCATACTTATTGATGGATGAATGAAGGAATGCTGATTCAAAATCAAGGCTTAAATTTCTTAGAGGTATCTACATTAAGAAAGTTGATACTGGCCACTGGGAATTTATATTTTAAGAGCAAATAAAATACAGCTGATAACCTAGCCATACTGACAAGAACTCATTAATTATATTAGTATTAATTATATTAGTATATTTTATTATGGATGCGTTTAGGTCTTAGATCAGTAACAAAGTGAGCAAATAATTTTAGGAAGGAGGTAAGCACAGGTAGCAGCTGTTTGTAGGTGGTGCTTCTGGTTTTGTGACTTGGAGTAAGTTGCAGCTTCAGTTCTAACAATAATAGCAGCAGTAATGAGAGGCTGCTAAATTGGTTAAAATTTGTACAAAGTGTCCAAGTGAAACTACGGATTTCCTTGAATTTTATTGAAACCATTAGCACAAATTACTGAAATCAGCCTAATTCAGTTTATATCCATCCATTTTGCAGTTAATGAAAGCATTCTTGGACATAAGAAAAGAAAAAACCCAAACAATTAATCAATTTAAAAGAAGAAAAGTAAATAAAGCCAACAAAAGAATGAAAATATTATTTACATGAACCACAATTCTAGTAAATAATGACGTGAACAAATGGAAAAGAACTGGGCAGAGAAGAACCTACTAAGGTTCAACAAGGACAAATGTAGGGTCCTGCACCTGGGGAGGAAGAACCCCAGGCACCAATACAGGTTAGGGATGGATCTTCTGGGAAGCACTACTGAGGAGAAGGATCTAGGAGTCCTGGCAGATAGCACACTTTCCATGCGCCAGCAATGTGCCCTTGTTGCCAAGAGGGCCAATGGGATCCTGGGCTGCATAGGAAAGAGTGTGGCCGGTAGGTCGAGGGAGGTCATTCCCCCTCTCTACTCTACACTGGTGAGGCCACACTGGAATACTGCATCCAGTTCTGGGCCCTCCCAGTTCAAGAGGGATAGGAAACTACTGGAGAGAGTCCAGCGTAGGGCAACCAAGATGAGTAAGGGATTGGAGCACCTCCCTTACGAGATGCCTTACGAGCCTTACGAGGAAAGGCTCAAGGAGCTGGGACTCTTTAGCCTGGACAAGCAAAGGCTGAGGGGAGACCTTATTTATGTTTATAAGTATCTAAAGGGTGGGTTGAAGGATGTTGGAGACGGATTCTTTTCAGTGGTTTCCAGCGATAGGACAAAGGGCAAAGGGCTCAAGCCGGAACATAAGAAGTTCCATTCAAATATGAGGAAAAACTTCTTCACGGAGAGGGTGACAGAGCCCTGGAACAGGCTGCCAAGGGAGGTTGTGGAGTGCCCTTCTCAGGAGATCTTCAAGATCTGTCTGGATGCAGCCCTGAGTGATGTGCTCTGGGCATTCCTGCTTTAGCAGGGGAGTTGGACTGGATGATCTCTAGAGGTCCCTTCCAACTCTGACAATTCCACGATTCCATGATTATCCTGTCTTCTACATATGAACTTCTGCATCTGAGAATCTATATGGACTTCTAGTAAATTTATAGCACAGAAAGGAAATTAAGTTGGGTATGGCAGAAATGGAAATAAGAGGACATCATAATCACTTCTCTTAATCTACATCATGCTGAAAACAGTCTGCTTTAAGTTCAGTAAAACTCCATTGAAACATCAGCCAGGTCCCAAACCTGAGCATGTCCAGGCCTGGCTGTCCCTGCCCAGACCCCTGTGTGTTTCTCCCACCCTGTTCATGGTCCAGAACCCCATTTCAGCCCCCTGGGGCCGTCAGTATCTGTCCCAGCAATACCACAACAGTATCTGTATCTCCAGCTGTATCTCCTGCATGCACATGCACCTCCACTGTGGGTAGCCTGTGGGTAGCCTGTCTCCTGGACAGACACCTCAGTCCGACATTACAGCCTTGTCTCTGGTCTCGTTGTCCACATCTGCATTAGCTCTGGATGGTTTCCAGCCCTGGTACACCCCCTCCCATGTAAGGGGCTGTTGATGGATATTGTTACAGTCCCCATATCGGCCCATCACGGTCAGATCCTGTGGCAGCCATTAGTGAGGGTCTGCCTCAGATCCACCTTGCCTGCCTTGAGGAGTGCTGGGTGCTCACTGTGATCTGACAGTTAGTTTTGAGGCTGGGAAAGGGGAGGGGAGTGAGCAGCCATCTTCACTCAGTCCTACACAGAAGTTACTGCTCCAGAACGTCAAGGGGGGCCCATCCTCCCCTTGTCCTGAGACACCTCCATGGGGCACCCTCTCCTGGGCCCAGATCCCCAGTGTTCAGGATCTACCCTGACTTCCCTCTATCCCCACTTCTGCTCCCGCAGGACGGCTTGGTATTCAGAGGACAGCATGGTCCTCTTGAGGGTAGTCCAGTGTTTCACTCACTCATGGTTTGTAAAATAGACCTAGTACTTGTCTGTAAGAAAGATACGGAAAGAAGGTATTTACTAATATCTCAATTTCACTGCAAGAAATGACATGTAAAATGGGAGCAGGGGTGAAAGAGAAAGGCAGTTTTGATGCCACTACAGCTTTTGCTAATGGAGTCCACATTGACGATCCAGAAGAGACACTAAATAAAGAAAAAAAATTGGAACTACAGTCTACATCCTACACCTAAAGGGAGTTTACTCATGTCAAGATGGAGCCAACTGACCCATGAGGCTTTTTTGAATAACAGTTGTTGATGTCATGACTGCAAATTATAGAAAATATAAAAAAAAAGGAAACCAAAAATAAAAAATAAATAAATCAGGAGTGTTAGCAACTGGTTTTTAAGGTTTTTTTGAGCACTAGAATAATGCCAAGAAGAATTACAATATTAGTTTATCACTTTGGGATAGTTTTGAATTTAAGAAAATAAAAAAGTGTCATATATTTAAAAGAAAAAATGAAGAGTTTTTTATTGCATGACTAAAGGTACCAAAAGATATAATTATTTGCCTCCCTTGGTAATTTTGTTCTGCAAAAGGCACAGCTATGCAGTTTCTGCTTAAGCTCTCCCTTCTTTCATTATGTTCTTCTCTTCCTATTAAATTCTCCCCTGTAATACTCCACAGTGCTATTTGTCCCTCCCCCAGATCTAGGAAAGCAACAAATTTTGATGTGATATTTCTTTTCCTTTCCTCCTTGGCCTTTTTTCTTTTTGCTGTCTTGTTTTCCCTTCATTTCCTTAGCTCCCTCCCTCTAGACTTGTGCATCTTTTCCAGCTCCATTCTGATTCTTTGTTTCTTCCCTCTCTCTCCATGGTTTCCCTTTGTCTTTCTAGAACCCAACTTCTGATCACTTTTCTGCATATTTTGTCATGTCCTTCTTAATTTCTTCCTTCCCTCCTCACACCCTTCATTTTCCCCTTCCAAAAAATCACGAGGTAAGATGAAGAAAGGGTAAGATAAAGAAGAGCAGAGAGAAGTCATACCCTGTACGAGACCTGTCTGTCTGTCCCTTCCTCTGGCACCAGAATGCATTAATAATCATAGATCAAGGGAATAATTTTTTTTTCAAAGGGTAGGAGTTCTCCTCATCCATCTCCTACCCATGGGGAAAAGAAAAGGAAGCCACTGATACCACCCCTTCCATTTACTAGAGAGACAAGTCTGCTTTTGTTCCCCCAAGAGACAAAGCAAGAACATTTGCTTGGAAACCGGAGCAGACATACTCAAAAGCTATTTATAATCCTCCTTCCTTCAGGAGTAGGGGTGACAGCTTCAAACTGCCCTACTGCAGAATCCTTGCTTCTACTGCTTCCAAGAAAGGTGAATTATAGCATTTATAAGCAAAATTTTTTTAGATAAGTGAAATCGTCTAACTCCAGGGGAGAAAAAAAAGGGAGCAGGCCAAACCCTCACACATTTCTGACACACTTTTTTTTTTTTTTTTTTTGGTGCA
>JAOQGH010000023.1:66568576-66617583 GCA_025769975.1 Gallinago jamesoni
CACACTTTTTTTTTTTTTTTTTGGTGCATAATTACAAAATTAAAGAAGATAGAGGTTTCATGGAGGAGCAATTTTACTACTCAACATCAGTAATTGATCACTCACAAGACCACTACGTGGGCACTCTCAGCCCCAGCTTCCAGCTAAGGACATCCAAATCTGTCCTCCCATAGAGTGCCTAATCTCAGAACAGGAGGTTATTCCAAGCTGTACACCATTCATCAGCTTTATTTTTATGAACTTTCTAAATGCCCATTCAGCCAGAAAGACCCCCTTCTTTAGAGCTTGGGAAGGGAGACGTGTGTTTTAGTTGCTGATCTGACCTGGCTGATTAATTGCAACCATCTTCCCTCCTGAGAGCAGCACACTATAAGAATACAGAAATATTCTCATTTACTTCTCACTTCATCACTGAAATCAATGAAAGACTTTTTACTGACTTGGGGCTGCTGTGCAATTATATTACAGTACTTTATACTGCTAAACTTTTATATTCTATACTGTAATTATACAGTATAGAATTAATTGCATGCAAATGTCTTAGCACATGATTAATAAGATTTATCAAGCATTCTTCCAAGAAAATTACAAGGAATTATAGTAACATGGCATAGTTTTTTGGAAAGCCTGAATGGAGCATCAGGGTTTTGGAATTGTCACAGTCATCATTATGCTACCTAAAGCAATACCCCAAGAGTACGTTTAGAAGAGCACAGGCACCACTATAATCAGTTAGCCAAGACCCACAGACATTGCTGAAACAAGGATGTTCTCAAGTGCTGCCTTAAAGTAGAATTTTCTCAGTGCCAGGCCTTAAACTCCCCATGGCTGTGTATATCTATCTACAAACCAGTATAATATATTGTCCACCCTAGGCTTAATCTTGAGCAGTCTGCAATCTTGGAAACATCGAAAAAAATCTCACATTGGTCTCTAAAGTTAAGAAATCAGTTAAAGCATTTAATCTTCTTATAGTGTTTTAATTTGTATCTCAAACAGTCTTTCTACTGTGCCTCACTGTTCTTCCTCTAATTGCTGCTGTCAGACACCAAGTTTTTCAAGTTAGAGATTGATTTTCCATGTGCATTCTATAAACCATCAGTCATGATTCTGTTACTTAATATACAGTAATAAGAAAAATGTACTGTAAACAAAACAGGGAACATGCTAGAATGGGATGTCTGACACATTGCTGTATAGGGGTCTTTGCACACTCCAGCCAACACATTTTTGGACCATACTGTAAAGGAACAATATGGTTTTGCTCCAGTAATTTAATTTATCAAAACAACAATATAAAACAGTATTTCTTGAAGTTATGACTAGCAAAGTTCTTAAGTAAATCCTTAATGCCAGTTCAGAGAAGCTTAACACTTGTGACAACTCATTAAAAATATTAGTTACAAAATCTGTGCCAGCAAAACCCAATAATATGTGAATTAAGGTAAGGATAGAACACACAGGTTTAATCCTGCAGATTTATATGTTTAAATGGATTCCTCTTATAATTAAATTTCACACTGTTTCCAACAGGAAGGAAAAAAAAGCCTCTATTGCTGTTAATATATTTGCCACACAATTTTGGCAGCTTTGATCAGCTTTGTCATTTCAGGCATCCGGTACTTTTCATATTGATTCAGGCACTAATCAGAACACATTTTTTATTTCAGAATTAGCATACCAAAACTGTTTTGTGAGTTATGCTAATATGTTCTATCAAAGACTAAATTAACATTTTACTGCTGGTAACCAGAGGCAATGCTTCATATACAACTCAGATGATGTTGCCAAACTTTTCGCAATACCAGCTGCTTAAGTTTGAGGGTGCTTAATATCTGTTGACCTAAAGAAATGTCTTTTCAAAATAACCTAACCACAAAGCCCTCCACAGCCCAGTATCGATATTCCTAGAGCTAATGAAGACCCACACTTTTCCTGAGCTCTACTGTACTTCTAGTAACGAGGTAAAGCACACAATGTTCCTAATACCACTATGCAGCATCCCTTTCCATCGTCACCTTCCTTTCATTTTTTCAAACTTCTTTTAGTCTCAAAGGTATTATGAAAAAAGATAGGAGAGCAGAAGGGAACTGGTAACCTGCTGTATCTGAACTGCTGTCCCTTCCTGGGAGTGAAAGAGAATGACATAGCAGTAAGACTGTGTTTTGTTGTTTTCCACTGCCTTCACAGCCAAATTGCTACCCTTCTTCTAAAGCAACTGTTCGAAGCCAGCAGTCACCATTATGCATTAGTGTTCTGCTGGCAGAATTCCTGGCTCTCAACCCAGAGGTTTCCCATGGCAAGCATCCCAGTTTCATCTTACCTGTAAATGGACAGATCACATAGATAGCTGCTATTTGCCAGAGAGTTCTCACCGATCGCAATCCAGGCAAACTCTCTTGACTTCTCCAAGATCTGCATAACAACATTCAGCGGGGTATCTGAGAAATTGTGCCAGCAGAAGTTTGTATCTTCTACATAGATGAAGAATTTTTTGCTGGGAGTATGATAGCAACAGTTGAGAGTAGATGTAAGTTTTCACTTTTTACCTGAGAATGGCTCCTATCCACAATTGGGAGGATAGCTTAAGTACTTCATTTAGACTTAGAATAATATTAGGTTTAAATTAAGACTTAAAGTTTCATTTAAAATAAAATTTACATGCATTTAGAACAACAGACATACTCATTTATAAACTTTATCACCCTAACAGAACTAATTATGAATTAAAAATAATTAAGCCTAGATAGTGCCAAACTCAATTACCCAGGAAGTTGATTTGCTCCCAAGATTCCCTTTCTCGCCTTTCAATACTCAAGAATATTGAAAAGACTTTTTTGCCAAGGTGAGGACATCACCAAGTTTTGGTAATGTCAGATCAGAGACCCCTAATTCCTGAGTCCTGATACTGCCTCAGTCAATGGTGCAAAGAAATACCAACTACAGCAATGATGGCAAAGAGCAAGATTTGGGCTGTTCCTCAACTATTATTTGCATTCACTCTGAGATACGCAGGAAGCCTGTACATACCTGAGAGGAACCATGTTCCCATCAAGTTGCTCTCCCTGTAAGCAAACTGCCAGAATCACCATTAGTCTCCCTCTATAAATGTCAAATATTTAGCAATAATTTTATGTTTAATGGAATAGGACTTAGATGCCTCTGCCAACGTCTGTAACCACAAAGAAAGGTCACAGCTTCTTAGCCAAACACCGGTAATTCAAGGCTATCTGGGTTGCTGCTGTGACATAATAATTGTCAAATAGCAGCTGGGAGTTTATAATCACATCTTAGCTGTGGGTACTGTTAACTAATGGCAGATATATTTCTTCCTACAGAGGAGCTAAGAACTTCCTCTGTCTCCTCTGTCTCCTTTCATCACAATGTCATCACAATGGCAGTTAATCTGAGTTGAACCTCAGCCAACTAATTCATACCTCTGCTGTGCTCTTCTTTGCAACCCGGGGTGTTGTATCATCCATCCTGGGTGGAAGATACAGATTCACACATATGCTCTTTATCAATAGGCTAAAAATAACCAGATCTCATTCTTCTTAAAGGAGGGATTCATTAATTTCAACTTTTAGCCACCTGAAGTCCAATCTGGTCTCCCTTACCTCCACACAAAGTAAAAAAGGAGTAATAAGCAGGTCTAGAAGTGATTTGACCTAGTTTAAATTTGTTCTGCTTTCAGTGCCTGCTTCTGTCTCCTGATCATGAAGAGAGACAAACTGTATAGCTCAGACTTGCCCAAGTGTTTTTGACCTCAGAGTTAGATCCCATAGTAGCTCCCAAATGGCCCCTTTTCTGGTTGAACAGGAGAAAAAAAAAAAACAGGCCAGTGTCCATCAGTATCCACACTAGAAAAAAGCTTGGGAAGAAAAAAATTACCCACGCTTATCTGCTGAAATCTGTCTAAGAGGAAGAAAGAAGGCCCTGAAAAAAAAAAAAAGAGTTTTATCTTACTCTCAGAGATACCACTAAGTCACTTACAGTCCTCCACAAGCAACAGCACTGAAAGCAGCTATAATGTTTAAAGCAACTGACAAAACGCCAAGCCATCAACTACTCCTTAAGCAAATGCTATCATCCACCTCAATCTCTTTGGCACAGTCATCCTCATTTCTTATGTCTCACCACTCCATGCCCTCAGTTTTAGAAGTTAGATAACCATTCACATCATATTGAGGCAGCCTGCAATCCCCTAAAGATGATGCAGCTCTTCTGAAACTTTCGCTTTTTCTACAGACCTTCTTAAATCATGGCTTTACAGCAAAAAGAAAAAAAAAAAAAAAAAGAAGAAAAAAAAACACCCAACCAACCAACCAAACCAAACCGAAACCCCAAAAAAAACAAAACCAAACCACATTTCCTTAATTCTTCAAAAGAGTATAAAAGCCAGACTACTTTTTCTTACAATGATGTATTTGAACAATATGCTTTTTACTTAAAAATATTTGATGTTCAGAGTTTGCTATTGTTAGTAAACATTCTCTTTTGGAACACAGGCAATGTTTTAAACCCCAACAAAATGTAAATTTCTCACCTTTGTTAGTTTAGCAGTTCAAGAAGAGACCTTGCTATTTAAACAATATGTTTAGCTCTTTAGAATCAGAGATTTGCAATAAAGAATTGCAAACTTAGGCACTGTTTGCTCATCTAGAAAAGTTCTTCCCTTCTAGATTTCAGATACTCTGGATAAATAGATTCATTTTCCTTCTCTGCCAAAACTCCCCCCAACCCACCAACAGCAATCTTATAGTAACAGCAAGAAGAAAAGAACAAGAAAAAACATTATCCTTCATATTTTGACTATGACACTACTGAGCATTACAATGAGATTTCCTGAAGAGTTGGTGCCTAGCAATGCAAAAAAAAAAAACCAAAAAAAAACCAAAACCAAAACCCAAACCAGAAGAGCATGCTAGTACCCACCTCTTTCTCTTGTAACGTGCAGAGAGAATTTTGAATTGGTGCTCTCTGCACCTTTGGGAGCCCAGGTATCATTGAATGTCTGAGTTTACATGTTTTCCAACACAGGTAACAGTATCACTATTGATCTAGCACACTGTAATTGCCGCTCATTTATGAAACAAACACAAAATACTATCACAGCTCTTTCACATGTAAGATGCAACACAGCACACAGGAGATCAGTAACAGAGCACGGAGTATTTGACTAACAAGCTACCAGCCAAGGCTGCTTACTCCATCATTAGTGTGAGAGAAACCTTTATAGCCGTTCAATAATCTCTGCATCAGCTCATCACGACAGCACAAGGCAGTTTGCATGAAGAAACAGAGCCCAGAGACTTGCTTCTTTTCAGTCTACTGAGCTGTTTGTACCAGTGTTGTGCTTTCAAAGCTGCCTCTGCCTGGGAAATAATGAAGCTCCTGTTTTCAGAAGAAATGCAGTCTTTCATCAAGACACTTACAAAAATAAAATATTCATCAGGGATTAATCATGATAGTGAACCCATTGGTGGTGTGAAGTGGGGATATTTTAAAAGGCTTTATTTAACCCAGGAAAGCAAACCTCCAAGAGTAGTCCCTGTTGAGGGAAAACATGCTCTCCAAAGGGCAATTGAGAGCAGGCTCTGAAACACAGGTGATCTGACTTGCCCACTAAAGGAGTCTGTTGATTGTAAGTCAGCTTTTCTCAAGCTCCCTGCAAGCCTGACCTTTTCTGGGTTTTATTACCTTTGTACTACTCCTGTCCCCAAAGAGGGGAAAAGCTACTTCCTTTGATTGATGGCAGCAACTCCCCTCTAGGGAGTAAGGGAGGGAGAAGCAGATGTAATTATCGGGAGAAACTTCGTTCATATTTCCCCCATCGCATGGGAGCTACGCCAATGCCTGCAATTAGAGGTTGTTATACTAGCTGTTCCCTGGCTAGTATAAACAGTAGTAACCAGCAGTTGCAGATGATTTGTATTCCATTACACAGGAGAAACTGAGCTGTTACTAGTAATAAATCAGCAGAATTTAGTTTTGTTTTAACATATATCCTTTTTTCATTAGTGGCTAATAGTATTGTGATCCCTTTTAAGTGTTCCTATCTCTCTTTTATCACAATACTCACTTCAATAAACTGCTGTGGACATACAAAAATTTACTTTTGAAAATACCCTTTTTTTCTCAACCCCCCCATCTGTAGAGCACCACCGTATCTTGTCTAAGCAGCTAATGTTTAGCTGATAATCCTGTTCAATCACCAGTATGTCATTTGCAATTTTTGTTTCACTTGTGTTTGTGGCAGCTCAGCTTCAGGGGGTGCGGGGTGTGTTTACAGTAAGAACAAGCTGTAAGCTCTAGTTGCAGATATAAATATGCACCTCCAAACCCTTGAAGAAAGTGAGTCACTTCAGCCATTAAAGTTGTCCAACACTGTAAATGTTTGAAGACTGTAATGACAGCTTGTTCTCATTTCCTTGCTTGTAGAAATTGGACTGCTTCTGGCTGCTATCAGTTAACACATCCCAACACCTTCTAGAAATGTCGCTGCCAGTGGCCCCGTTTTCATCTGTCAAGATGGAAGCCATGTGCATCTGAATATCTGTCCTTGGCTCTCCTAAGCATGACAACATCCTGGAGTGCTAAAACTCTGTCTGGCAACAGTTTGTAATAATAATAACAATAACACATTTTGATAATATGGTAATATGTTTATAATAAATGGAATGTGTTTCTAGCTGGAAGATATAAAGAACAAGATGGTTTTCAGCTTGATCTCTTTATCCAGTATCCAACACCTAACCTAAGGAGTAAAAAGTAAGTCAAAATCTCATATTTCATTTATAAAAAGCACATTTTTTCTTTTTCTTTTTTTTTTTTCTATTTAACAGTTGTTGGAAATGGAAGAAGAGATATGTAAGTGAATTGTTTAACAGTTTGTACAACCAAAGGATAAGTGATGAAATATGGGACTAGATGGTTTCTGTCCCTTCTATAAACAACTTCTTAGATGCCTGAGAACCTAGAAATGAACAATCCAAATTTACATCTTTCATGTAAAGTATTTTCTCTTCTTTGTCTTTACTATGAGTATTTTCAGTAATTAAGCTTGTAGTGCCTATGTTTCCTTCAAAAATTCAACTGCAGTGTTTTGGTGGAGGTAGGCTGCCTCCACCAAACATTTCTGTCACCCTCCATATTTTGGGCAAGATAGACAGATCTGGAAAAGTTATAGTTAGCCTAAGTAACTGACACCACAACTGGCCTTCCTCAGTAGCTCAGATAATGTAGTGTGTTCTTCTGTGTCATGAGATGTGACATCATACTGAATGCTGAAAATTTACAAAGAACTACAAGCAAACATGCAACCAAATTTTCCCTTTTTAGGGATTACCCTTGGCTGCTCTAACTCACCCCCATTTCGACTCACATATTAATTTAACCACAAAACAAATATGACAAGTAGGAAAATCACTTCCACAATAGTTAACTCCCACAATCAGGATCTCAGTATTCACTTCCCAGAACCCCCAGTCTAACACAATGTGACATTATCTTACATAAATGCTTTTGAGAAGATTTTGAGCTATTTAAGTCCAGAAAAATCAGCTGCATTTAAATAACTGTTTATTAATTGCAATCAGAGTTGTTCTTTCCCATCTGTTCTACAGGAGTCTTTGATTTCTGAATTAGGGTAAAGTAACAGCCTATTTACAACCAACTTAAGTCCTTCCTCCTGCTCCCTGACTCAAAAAAAGCAAGAGTAAGCTGTCTGTCTTTCCTGCCACACTGTTATACATTAAATTCTTTGAAGCAAATGAGGTTCTGTGAGCATGCCAAATCATTTCAGTCAGTTGACAAGATCATTGCAACAGTTTGGACTGGATTTCAGATGATCTGCCATACTTAACACTCAAAATACTGCATCTTATAAAACACTTTTAGAAAGCAAGTGGCTTAATGTTTATCCTTTTTATACTTAACAACTACAGTACAGTGAAGTTTCTTTCATTTTGGTTTTATAATCTTTGTCAGTAAATATCAAACCCATTGAGAAGAAGACAATTTCAATCATTTTCAAATTAGTTGAAAATTCAGATCACATCAAAAATTTTGAAGGAAAGAACAGGGTTACAGAACTGATGATGTGGTGGAGTTAGCATGCTAGCTCCTATACTTAGAAATCTAGGTTCATTTCTTCCTGGAGATTTGAGTCCAGATCTCATCATCAAGTATTTTGGGTAGAGAATTTTATTTAAGTCCACGGTATAAACTAGGCAAAGAACATCCACTTCTTAGTTAACTCCATTAGTACACAGAATAACTGGGAGGAGGTGATTCTTACTCCTCGTTTTTGGAGCTAGGATACTTGGAGAAACGAGTCACTAGCCCAAAAGAGGATGGTCCAGAATAGTAGGAAGGACGCTTAGGAGCTACCACTCATAGAGTCTACTTGCTAATCCTACAGATATTGACATGGTTCAGTTAATGACTTGGGAATAATCATGACCCTATCTGTCCCTTAGGGTCTTGTGAAAAAGCATACATAGTAACTAAATTTCCTCTAACATATAAGGAGACTAATCCTCCACATCCCATATTCTAGTTCCCAATAACTTCACATCTCTTGTAAAAATAAAGGTGAATTTATATCATAGCCAAAATTTAAAATTTTATACCACCAAATCTAGAAATTGACAGAGAACACTTGCCTGTGAAAACTAATAGCGTGCAGAGGAAAAGAGAATGAAATATTTTTTTCTTTTAGACTTTGTGTGTGTGTGTGTGTGTGTCTGTGTGTCTGTGTCTGTGTGTCTGTGTGTGTGTGTGTGGCTAGCTTGTATTAGGTACCTGCATCCATAACAGGAGTTGAAAATGTTACGATTCTGCATTCCTCAGCATTATTCCACACCCCTAGGAGCAAAATGGCTTTGCTGGAAAGCAGGGCAGATGTGATTAAAAAACATATTATACATTTGCAACTGCCTATTGCTCTGTTTTATACAAATTACTCATGGTTAAAGTTTCATCTTAACGGCACAGGGAGTAGCAAGGGATAAAGCCTTTGCAATAAAAGAAGAGCTAATAAAGCAAGGCACCTCTGGGCCTTCTGGGTCCCTGTGTTATCAGTACTGTACTTTAGTAAGCTGCACATCCTAAATTTTGTAATAATATAAACCTAAAACCTCTGACTGAGAACAGTCTGGCTAACATATAGATGAATCAAGAAGATTTGTGATAAAATTGAAGAACAAGCAAGGGAAAGTCCCATCGGACATGAGCTATCCAGAACATTTTTATGTGGGTTTCTAGGTTGTGTGTATACTTACCAAACTTCATGCTCCAAATAAAACTAATGTGGAACACGTAGGAAAGGGAAATGTGGTCAGAAACATTCATAAGAGTTTTAATGTGCTTTGAAGGAAAAACATGTCTTCAAAAAGATCTGGAAAGTCTAAAAGATGATATTGCAATGTCAGAACGATGGCAACATTTGTGGCACTGTTCTTATTAATCAATATCAGAGTGACATAATGTCAGTTCAAGTTATCCTACTATGAGAACAAACACATCAGGAAATTTAAGACCTTTAATTATGTTGCATGCAGAAAGGGAAGCCTGAAGCAACAGAAACAAAGAGAAGGTGAGTTGGTGCTGTATCACTAAATCTGAGGCCTAAATCAAGTGGACAAAGAAATATAAACGCCTTAAAAATACATTACTTAGGGCCTCTTTCTCCTTTGAATAGCATCCATAGCAAAGAATAACACTGATTCTCAGTCCAGACAGAATATTGTTCACCATAGGAATGAAGAAGATAAAAAATACGGTGGGTTTATAACTCTTCTCTGCCAGGCCAAATTCTGAGACTGTCAGAGTCTCTCTGACCCAGACATAAGTCAGAGCCCCATGATATGAGTCCTTCCACCTGGGGAGGTGTGCTGACTTAATAGTACATTTCTATGGCAGAAAAAGGCTGCAGAAGAATGAAGAATCAGGCCTGCAATGTGCAAATAATATAGACTGAGGTGGGAGTAAAGATCCCTACGCTTTTACAAATAGGTAGGTCATTCTGCTGAAGAGAGAAATTCCAGCCAGAAAAAGCCAATGAGACCTTTCTTAAGACCAATACTCTGAAAGGACTTCAGAAGTTAGAGCTGTGTCTGTGTGGCTCATGCCCAAAGCCAGCTCACACGCTCTGGTTATCTACACACTGTCACAGAAGCTTTGCTCAGAGCCAGGTGTACAGTGTGGCTGAAAACAACAAGAGGCCACAGATGGACTTGGATGGGAATACTGGTCCTATCTGAATTGTTACCAAGAATAGTGGGAGCATGACCCAGAGTTCAGAAACCAGCATTAGGTGTAAATGTTAAAATTAAAAATTCATTACAAAAATACTTGGACTGCATTGGTGTTAGTGGACCAGGATCCATTTGCTGGTGTAAAAATAACTAAGGCACAGACTAAATATTACATACCAGAGTATAATTAAAGTAAATTCAGAAACTGTTGGAAGGAAGAGCTAAAGGGAATACTATAAGGTGTACGCTTTACCTGTTTTAGTAATTTACAGAAGCTTATTTGTGGAGTTTCCTAACTCAATAACTGAAAGAGAACTTTACATAAGACCAGGCAATCATTGCAGAAATATTACGAAGCTGAATAACCAAACCATGAGAAAGTACTTTGAGATGTTCTACAAAGCACTGCAGAAATAAAAAAGATCTATACAATTGTTTACTACCTTTGCAAACTTAATTAAGCTGAATTCAAGAGTTTCTGGTAAAGTAAACAATTCAGGCCTTGGGCTCAAAATGTACAGCCAAGTTCTTATTATACTTATATCTCCACAATGCTCTTTTTACTTTCCCTTCCACCACCTGCTATGTATCTTCAGCACCTTTTAGCTTGATTTTTCACTTGAAAAACTAAATTTGGGAATTTTACAAATTGAGAAAAAACAAAACCACACACACTTCTACAAGAATGAAGCCTGCACCTTTCCCCCCTTCCTCCTCCCTCCTCCCCAGTTTTCTCTTATTGCCTCCCTGGGCTTCTGTGTAGTAAAATTTTCCTGTTCAGGTAGGCATTTTCAGGGGAAGGTTATTAAGAAAAAGAGAGTGATATCAATTAGGAAGTTGTAGGGCTTCACCATATGGTATGCCCAAAGGAGACACTCGCAACACAATAAACTGCAACTCATCATGTCATACTGCTGTGTTATGCATATACCTCATTGCCTCAACTTGTAGCAGAGGTCTGAATCAGATGACATGAGATAATGCCTATGACAGTTCTCACTCTCCAAATGGTCCATAGAAAAATTTATTTCTAAGGTGTAAAATGAGGACATGCAAGGTGAATAAAAACCTTCTTGAGCAGACCAAATGTTGACCTTCTCTGCTTCTGAATGTTTTCCAAGCACAGGAACACGTAGGCCTGTTCAGAAGGCTAAGGGTACTCCCCCAGTTTCTAAATTTCTGCCTGAAACCTCAGCTTTTGGATTCAACGGACGATTGACTATTGTCCTGCAATGTAAGCAAAACACAGTCTAAGAGCTTATAAGGCCTTTACCCTGCTGTATGTGCATACAGATGATACAAGACACCTGGGAGTCTGACCTAGAAATCCATCTATTCTAAAGCCCCTTTAAATCCTTTGCTCACTCTCTTTGGAGCCTTGAATGAAAATAAAAGCTTTTAGCTTTGCTTCTTTTTTAAAAAGTCTCCACTACCAACCACTGTTAACATTTCACACAGTGAAGTGCCTGAAAAAGCTCCGCTGAAACTCTGTGATTTAGTAAAGAGGTAAAAGAGAAAGATACAAGGAAAGAAGGAAAGAGAAAGAGGAAGACAACTCGCTTCCGCTGTCTTTGAAAAAGAGGAGCAAGGTGGGATTAAAGCATCAGATGAGACAGTTCAGACACAAAGCACAAGTGACAGACGGAACAGGTTCATCGCGCGTTACAGCAGTGGTGTCTGCCGGCTGGTTTTTGGCAGCCGCTTCTGCAAGAGCAACCACTTGCTGCTGCTTTCGCAGCCCATGGCTGAGAGCAAATCCCAGCATCCGTCACTCCCCTGAAAAGCTCTCTGTCACTCCTCAGCAGGGCTCCTTGTGCTACGGCTCCGCAGGGTGGAGGCGGAATGCTCTAGTCTGTTTATTCTTCACTAAATTGCACCGTTTTCAGGTACTGTGCACAAGATAGCTGGTAAAAGAAAAAGCACAAAGGCTGGTTCAGCAGTAATGAGGCCTGCAGGTAAGGGCTTACCATAAAGATGTGTCTTTTGGTTTGTTTCATTATTTTTTGTTGCTTTTAAATACCTGGGTTGTCGTCATTCCATTCGGGAACATTTCAAATTACCGTTCTAACTCAAAAGCTACACAGTAAGTCAAAATGGGATGCAATTATAAACCTTTAGTATCATTACATAGCTAGGTGATAAGAAAAACTTAAGCAACTGAAACTAAACAGGCTAAATAGCTGGTGAAATTACACTTTACTACTGCTAAGTGGAGCTGGAAACAGACAGGGTGTTGATAGGAATCAGTTACAAATGTCAGCTAGATCACTAATTGGCCAAAACTTCACAGATAATCAACCTGATAACATCTAATCAAACAAGTGTTACAAGTTAAACAAATAAATCCTTCCCTCCCAGTCCTTTGTATTGAGACCCCGCTAGCTCTGAAGTGTGAATCCATTCACTGGTTATTTAGCAGACCAGCCGTTCTTAGAGTCCAGCCTTGATCAAATTGTAGACAGACGTGAGACTGATTTCATAAAATAAAGCCTTCAGCACCAGAGACTCCTGTCACAGCACATTACCTCCTCAGTTTTACTGGCACAGCTGTCTGAGAGGCTTTGCTGTGAACCAGCCCAAGGAACTGATCCAGCTGGAAGTAATCCCATGGCTTATTTTCTTTATTTTATTTTTTTTCCTTCTCTTCAGGCCAAGTCACTTTCCCTGTCTAGATCACAGCAGGAGCAGGAAGTTCAGGGTGGTGGCTGCTGTTCCTGACCAGACTTGCTGCTGGTACTTCAAAATGCTGGGCCCCAGCCTTTTTTTTGAGGTTTATACTTTTTAAACAGTTGCAGATTATACATGCAAAATCAGTCATAGATATTCAACATTTAAAATATGCCCCAGAATTTCTAAACTTTGCAGTGAGGCCTCAAAGCTGTGCATGCCTGCTTCCTCCCAAGACAGAGCCATATGACATTGATAATGTGATTTCTTCCCCCCTCCCCCCCCCCAATTACATTTTTCATCTTCCATTTTCCTCTCTATAGCACCAAGTTTCCAGCAACTAGGCTCAGGCTGCTGGACACTCTGGGCTCTGTCTCCTCTCAACAGAGAAGCTCACGAGTACGTTCAATCCTGCTGGCTGGGGTCTTGAACCAAAGCATCTGTGCTCAATGTAGAAAAGCTGAGCTGTACCAGATTGTCCCACCCCACCTCAATCTATCCAGGACACTTCAGCAGAAGCTTACACCTATAATTAGGAACCAATCTTGCCTGGGTCCCCGGTGTGTAGCAAACTCCAAGCTTGGGCTCGGATGAGCAATAAATGCAAGTTGGAGGATTTATAATGTGCAGTTGCGAGGAAATCTGTCTTTAGAACATGTACTTAACTGATGGGATAGACATGCTGAGTGTTATTCCGCTGAGAGCAGTTTGTTTCTGCAACATTCAGTTATTGCTTGTGGGGACTTTAAATATCATTACTTGTGGCCCAGATGGTCACAGGTATTCAGGCTCATACAAGAAATGAAAGCTTTCCACAGTGCTATTTCATTGAGACACAGACGGAGCTGTATGATTTATCTGAAGTCACCCAGGGACACAACAGCAATCAACCTCACCAGGCCTATTCCCAAAAGTGCAGCCAGCCTTCATAATAGATGCTGAGTAAGTACACAGTCGGCATGAGGAGTAAAAACGGGTTCCTCTGCTCAATTCTGTTTATTGCTATAAACAATTTGCATGGATAGCAGCTTGTTGCGTGGTTGATGATTCATTGGGATGCCTGACTAGATTGTGCTTGCAGTGAAAGGAGAAAGTCAGAGTAAACTCGGACTGTGGGTGCAACTAGTCTCTGTGAGGCTGGTGAGGTGGCTGTAATTTGGGTGACTTGTCAGCAAGTCAAACCCAGGATTTCTAAACCACAGCATCAGACGCATAGCGGCAGGTGGCAGAAAGCCCCACATAGAGCCCCACATAGAGAGGTGGGAGCTGTGGCAAAAGGCATAAAATTGTCAACTGTGATTACACTTGTAAAAGATGTAAAACAATGTACACTTGAAAAAGATGTAAAAAGATGTACACTTGTAAAGATGACGCCACCTCACTGAAGCCACGTTTGCCGTTCGCCGTTCAATGCCACTGGCTGGCATTATCTGAACTTGTTCTTTTAAGTCTTACTGATGATGATCTCAGCCCAAGTTCTCATTTACACAAAGATCTTTTGTACAACTTGACCATTACAAAGGTCTTGTACCTTTTATTGGCACCTGCTGTAAGATTGCTTTTCATTGGCAATATAGTCTAGAAAGAACCCAAGATAAATAGGATTCAAGTTCCCAACTCTGCCTTGTGTGCTGCGCTCTCGAACATATGCTGTGGAGTTTATAATGGGTTGCTGTAACAAGCAATTGACTGTGTAACAGGTGATGAATGAGTTATAATATTTTACTGCTCTTGGCTAAGTACATGAAGTGGCATGTGCAATGAGCATGTTTCAGGATTGATCATTGAAAGACTCATGCAAAGAACAGAAGGCAAGAAGAATAAAGACTTCAAGTGGGGGCATTCTTTGAAAGATTTGAATTCTAGAAGAAGGAAGTATGCTATATCTTCCTCACACTAGTAAAGTTAGAGGACTATTGTTGTAATATTATGGTATTGAAAACTGTAAAAATAAGCAGTGTGCTGATGCAGTTACCACAATTAGTCCTCACATTTACTGTAACCCAGAGGTCTTTCTTAGATCTCGGCATCTTTATTACCACGACTCAAATGCATTAAGAATGAAGCACTCTTCTCACCTCCCTCTTAGGTTAGCATCATTAGATTTCCATTAAAAGCTCTGATTGGGCTGGTTTGCAACCATAATAGAAAGCTGTAGTCAGGCCTTATCACTCCTTCCTTCTTTCCAATCCTAATGACCACTTTACCCTGTTTGAGTCAACATCAGGATGTTGACACTGAATGTCTTCTATTTGAATTTCATGCCAGGTTGCTTGCTGATGGCTATCTGATTGGTCTCTGACATCAGCAAAACTCAAACTATGTGAAAGTCAAACAACAAAGAAACTCAGCAGGTTTGGGGAAGAAGGGGGGAATCAAACCAAAACACAAAAAAAACAAACACCACAACAAAAGCAACAAAAACCCCAAACAAATAAAACAAAAGCAAGCAAACAAACAAAAAAAAAACAAGAAAAAAGAAAGCCCATATTTTATTTTATTTTTGGTGCTATAACAATGCAAGTACTCACTGATGGGAGAGTGTATGCTTCCCCTTACATCTGATATATGAATTTTTTTTATTTTAATCAGAGAAAATACTTGTCCTCATTTAACCTTATGTGCTGACTTAACTTTACAGGGGCTATATGGTCATCTTTTCCTCCCTCAAGATGCTTGGAATCAGGTTTTATGCTTGAGAAGTCAGAACTTGCCACCAACAAAGGGCTATAGAGCAGAAGTGATTGCAATAAAGCTGCACTGTCAGCAACATTTTCCTCTTGATTCTGAATCTGCAAATGAGCACATAACTTTACATAATTCACACATTTTCATGGAAGATGATTATATGCATTGTCTTGCACAGTAAATTATAGAACCCTGGCCAGTGTATTCCTTTTCAGTAATTTATCACAGTGATATAATTTAAAGATGTTTTCTCCAATTTGTTTTTTCACCATCAACAATAAGATGAAAGCCTGAAAAAGACACCTAGCTGAGTGCTTTCCTATTGATTTATTTAGCCTTATTAAAACCTTTTTCCTAAATACAAAGTAGCAAACACTTAAAATCTGCGTGACAAAAATCTGGTGTTACAATAATATTTTTTTAAATGATAATTCCACAATTACTCCATACTGACTTTATGAAAATAAGCTGATTTTATATAGATATTAAATAGCCTTAAACCTTTAGTCCACAAATATGGATATTCATAAAATATCACAGAAAACAACATGTTTTTCTCCTCTTAACCTGGAGGAGACTTGTGAGAAACTGGAACCTTTGCACCTTGTTTCAGGAGCTACCTTTGTCTCTGGCCTTTGCTGCAGCTGCATTGGTGCTGGCATCTGGCCCTTCCTCCTCTTCATCCTAAGCTTGCGTTGCTGACTTTGACTTCCTGGATGGACCTCAGACCTTTCTTGTCAACACAGACTTGTGTCTCAATACATGGCACCAGTGGGAGCAGCTGCCTCTGTCACCTCAGAGACCTTGTCCTAGATAGAGCTACTGAGGGAGGACACAGCTTCCCAGGCCCTGGCACTCTCTTCATCTCATTGAGTGCCAGGAGCTGTCCCAGCAGCAGGTGGGAGCAACACTCTGGTATCTGTGCTACAGGGGGACATACCAGTGGACTGCCCCATCAAGAAGAAGAGGTAGACAAAGCCTTCTTAAACCAATCACAAAAAACCTTACAATCTTGGACCCTAAGTCTCATGGGAGAATTTAGTCATCTAGAAGGGCAACAAGTCAGGGAATGAGTAATCCAATTCCTGGAGTAGATTTGGGACAGATTTTTAACACAGGTGCTGAACAAGCTGAGGGAGATGTTCATCCAGATCTTCTGTTCACAAGTAAGGAAGAACTGTCTGGGGGTGTGATGTTAGATGATGACACTGCCCAGGCTGTCTACGAGAGTAGCAGATCTGATCTGCCAAAATTAAAACCAGTGAAATATTTACAAACAACCACAAATCCATAAGAGTAAGCAGAAGTCAAGAAAGCCTGGGAATTCAAATATCAGTCACAAACTGTTCTCACAAATGCCTTCTGCAGAGTTCCCTCTTCTCTTTCAGGAGCGCTTTAAGCTATTTCACCCTGGATATTCAACTCTGTCTTGCCCCTCAGGAACACTATTTACGAGTCAAACCGCCATGAATGCCCCAGCTTCCTAGAGACAGGCTTACCGAAAACCATCTGTATCCGTTCCAGCTTGCTTTAACAAAGCATAAGAATGCAGACATTCAAACAGTAGCAATGGGTTAGGGCCAGGCAGCCTACTGTATTTTGGGGGTTGCAGTAACTAATTGCGAAATAACAATCACTTCAAGATAAAGCTTACTTCTTCTGACATGAGTGCTTTGGGCTTCTGACATACCTTAAAGTAACATTATGAATATGGGGCATTGTTTTTAGGTATGAAAAGTGTTGCTGTGATGTAGACATCATAATAGTAAGATACTGACAGCCATGGAAGTGCTAGTTTCAAAGTATTTGTAGTGTTCATAAAGTCAAGTACCAGGAATACCAAAAACCACGGAACAGATTTTCTAATTTGGGTCAACTAATTATTATCACATAGCATAGATATGGAAAATATTCCCCAGCAAGGTGCCACTGCACAATTTTACATCCTAGAGAGTTGTACTCAGTTCTACAGGATCCATATTTGGTAATTAATGAATCTTCTCTAACTAGCCAACCGCATGCCCATTACCAAGCTTGTGAGTCAATACTACTAATTCACAATGACATCAGCTGGTGGCTGGGGATTGTGCCTCACAGTGTGCCACTGCTTAACTCATGTTTATGACACTAATTACACTGGAACATGCTAAATAATTCAAGCTTCCTTGGACTCACACACAGACATTGGTAAGGTTTATTCATGCTCATTAAGCACTGACCCACACTGGAAACTGTCCCAATTTTCAACATAGAAAATGGAAATTCCTGATATAGCTAAGGCTGCCAGACATGTTGGTTTTTCTGGACTTGTCCTTTTTTTCCTAATGAGAAATCTTTTCCAGGTGGAATTTGTAAACTCTGCACTGCAATAAGTACAGCCAAAGCATGATCATGAATGAAGCACGCAGTATGCTATATATACGACATATCTCCTCATCACCATGCTGGTGGTCTGGATGCAGCAAACTCAGGGCAGATGTAAAGAGGGCAAAATAGATTTGCCATTTCCTGGCTGAATAGGTGCTGCACCAATAGCCGTTTGTGGTATATCTGATGTACACAAGAGCTGCAAACTCAGGTGCATTTGTGAGTCACCTGGAGAGTACACAAGCACAGGGTAGGAACTGTAATTACCTCTGTTAAAGGTGACGTACAAAACAGACTGACAGATTTTTGAAAAAATGCAATGGTGTTGCCATTCTGAAAATGCCATTGCCAGAGCCAAATCACTTTCACAAGTCTTTTAAGCTGCAAGTAGACAACAGAAGAGGAAACTGTGACCTCACAAGACTAATTCCATGGCTGGTATCTGAATGCAGAAGTGATGTGGATATGGAGAGTGAGAGAGACCTTTTTCAGAGGTTGGTTTCCACTGTGACTCACAAGCAGTGTGAGAAGCAAATACTGTCAACGAGGAACATGGACCTGTTTTCGTTCATCCTTGTAGTTCATGAGTGCAACAAACTAGTAGTGCTCCTAATTTCCAACCTCTGTACATTTCAAAAATATAGATAAAACATAGGTCCAACAAAGAATGTCTGGGAGACCAAAGGCCATTCCATTTTGTACATATATAGTACTTTGTGCAGTGAAAGCTTACTACAGCTATGTTTAAAAAATAAAAATCTGATAGTCTGGCAAGACTTGAGATAGCAATCTGGAAATTACACTAAAACCCTTCTATATTAGTGAAGAAATAAGTTATTTGTTGAAGTTTCTCTCTCAGCTATACTGATCAGTGTCATCTGGGTGTTCATAACAAAGCAGAGATCCTTAACTCAATGACAATTTTAGGTTAAGTTTCAAGACCATGAAGATAGCAGAGAGGAGCGGGCTCAAAACATATTAAAGAAATTTACCTCAGCCTTAAAATACGCAATAATTTAATTAAGAATAGGAAATCTAAATTTCATCCACCAGCCCACTCACCAGCCCACACATCCAAAATATATTACAGCAAGAACTCGGGCTCTCTATTAATTTTTTTGTCATAATAGAGTATTTGGTACCTGCTCTTTTGCCTATTCTACATCTTTACTGAGAAATTCAATCTTTGCTGAAATTAAATCCCTTCTGAAATAAGATAAAATTTTATTCACATGTTCAGAACAACTAATCTTGCACAAGCCTAAGAGAGGCATTTTTTTCAGGAAGGAGACAGTGAACGAATAGAATAAAAATACTGAGACAGATTTCACTCAGCCTGTAGGACTTCGCATATGAATCTCAAAATGGCAGTCACAACAGTCTCTTCCCTGAAGCAGGGAGGAGAACAATGCCTTTCCAATGAAAGAACTGCACAAACCAGACAACTAAATGCCATTCTCAGTCAGGCGTTTCTATTCATTTTCCCCTGCCTAATTTATGATTATTTTTTTCTTTAATTTCATGATGGGTGATTTTTTTATACTTCAATGTTGTGGCCAGATGTGTATATCAGAAAAGTTGATTGGCATGTGCTCTTGCTCATTTGCAGCTCTAGATTTACCATCTGCCACATGACACTGGGACAGAGTCACTGAAATATTTGTGTTCTTCAAACACTGAACAAGGAACTTGATTAGTAAAAGGAACATTGTATTAACCCCAAAGCTACTGTTCTCCTTTTTCCATTTCACTGCAGAGTTTTTGCATAAAATCCTTCTGTGCCTGGCTTCTCACAGCAAGCCAAGATAAAGAGTTTACAACACCATCGCAGCACCAAGTGCACCGTTACATTTACATTGCCTTTAGGCTGATAAGAAGTGTGATCATTTTCTTGTTTTATTAATCACATTATCTTCATTTGGCATTTGCAATTTTGTTTCTTCTAGCTGACTAATAGTTAATCAGTCAAAAGGTCCTCTCATTAATTCACTTAATATTTCCTCCCAGCATATTCTTAACACTTTTCTCCTTCAAATATTGCTTCATTTGTAATTTTATATCCAAGCTCTCTGATTTAAACATAAAGCCCTAGGAGACTTTATTATTATTGCTGTTATTCTTTTCTCTGTGTTTTTCCCTATCCAATGCTTTTTCTGAATCTAGTAATTTGATCTAGCAAATCAAATCTAGTTGATAACAGACATTTTAGAAATCAGACTACTAGAGCTTTTAGCACAACATGGAATTTGCGGTACAGAGTTTCAAAAGACCATGGTCACATTTTTACAGTTTTTATGTCCTTTTAAGTATATTTGAAGTACATTTGGGTATCCTATTAAGAGCTAAGAATGGAGTTTATTTGGAGCTATGTTGTTCTTTCAACTTTGACTTCAGCTGAAGTGGGATCAAGTCTAAATCTGAATTTGTTCTGAGAAATTAAAGATCAGAAATTAAGGGTTGTTAAGAAACATCCTCAGATAACTTCATGCAGTAAACAACATACAGTGCTCCAATACTTTCATTACAAAAACGTTTGTCATGTGAACTGTTTCTGGACATGGGAAATTAGTACCATTATTTCTAGTCCATCTTTCCTCTTTAATCATTTCTTCAGAAACATTACATGGTCTCTGCTAGGATTTACTGACCCAGTTTTAAATACAGTTCCAAAATCTACTTGCTCTGCTCATACATCAGAAATCTATCTAACATTTTTACACCAACATTTTACATACCCACACAAATAAAAAATATATTCCATTTCTTTCTATGCTTTCAAGAACATCTATATAGTTTTTACGTTAGAGTAAATGTAATTGTGTTTTTTATTATGAAACACATTCCAAACCTAGTTCAGGAAACGACAAGCATTGCCCTTCAGAACAAGCCAGGCTGACAAAATATATTCCTTTACTTGGGACATTTCCACACAGAAAATAGTTAACATATTGGAATCACCGTTATCTCCAACATACAGCAAATCCTAATTATCCTGGAAGATAAGCAGTCTGCAAGTTTTACTCTGAAGAGTTTAGCAAGTGCTATTATTCTGTTTAGAACAGGCAGAAGCCCAACGTTACCCACAGTACAAAACAGAGCAAAGCAATGATTGCAGCTCTCCCTGGTCCTAAATGAGCAACTCAGTCAGGTGACTGTCCTCTTGTACTCCAGATTGAAAATACAACTCCTCTGTTTTCCAGTAATATTTAAGTAACTAGGATACCTTTCATCTTCTCAGTTCACCTTGAACATGTTTTACATTTAATTCCTTTTCTTTTGTCTCCCCTAAACTAAAAATTTTATATCCTTCTTACTGATATTCTATTTCCATCTTCATAGATGGATAGAAAACGTTGCCATTATTCTTAGCATCCTCCACATCTCATTCACCTTTCTTTTGTTTGGTTTGTCTGATACCTGGTTTGCTGAACTTGATTCTCCAAGACTGTGTCAAATTTCTATCAGATAACATTCTCTCTGATTTTCTTTTTCCCAAAGGTGTAAAATTTAGATGTTAACTTGAATCAAAATATATATATCCATCCATAGAAAATGTCAAGGACGAATACAGTCCTGTTATGGGATCTGGGTAATACTGAATTATTTACAGAAAACACAAAATAAAGCTTTAGTAACCTCTCCTGGATATATCAATAAAGATTTCCAGAAGCATCAGAAAATAATGGAAAAATACAAGAAAGATTACATTTGGAAATTCAATAAGTGTAAAGTATTGCCATGTTAAAAGTTAGAATAAAATACCACATTATTTCATCAGTTTGCAGAGAAGAAAACAGAAACTTCTCTAGTTATTCTGCAAGATCAGAACAAAAAAGAACAAGCAAGCAGAATTTACTATACACATTAAAGCATTTCAGGGTGATCACTCCAAATAATTTAGAAGAAATGACTGGAATTAAACATCTCCGTTAATAAGATACTAAAAAACTTGATTGATTGAACAGTATAATTATTGTTGAAATGAAACCTTTTCAGACACTAGTTCTTTCCTAAGTTTTCTACCAAATTAAAAATTGTAAGAGATTCATGATACACTGAAGAACAATATGCGATACAAAAGATTGCAGCGGAGAAAAGCAATGGTAATATGCAGGCTGTGCCACTTACCAAACAAAAGATAAACTCCACACCTGCATGGAACATAGTGCACTTCCACAGGGGAATCTATTCCACCCTAAAAAGTATCTGAAATAGTTGGGTTGATTATTTAATTTTTTTTTTAAATAATTCTATTACTCTTTATTCACTATGGAGACAACCAAAATTATTATCTAGATACCTAAATTCTAGATAGCTATGGTAGGTGGGAAGACTGTCACCTAGAATTTCTAGGTCTCAAAGTCCAGTTATCTACCATTAGAGCTGCATACATTTATCATAAAAGTCCCATAAAACTCTCTCACATGTATCCCAGGCATGGTTATCTATATTTACATGTATCTCAGGAGAAAGAAACTTGAAATGCTGATGTAGATCCTAAGAATTCTCTAAATTCCTGGAAAACATACTACTAGTAATTCCACAGCACAGACAAAGAAGTGAGATAACACTCTTCAGCTGTCTGGATATACATATCGGTGACTACCCTGCTCAGCATTCAAAAAATTAACAGTCATATGGAATACCGCAACAGCTAAATTAGCTGTGAGGAAAAACTAAACTAAAATTAAATTAGATGCAAGGAAAAAAAAGAGACCAACAGAAAATAGATAATCTAATTTATGAGCACAGAGAAATGTAAATAAATAGACACAATACTCAAAAGCTATAGAAACAAAAAGCTATAGAAATATAATTTTGTCTCACCAAACAAAAATATAATGGATCAGTATTTAAATTATTATATGGTGACATGAACTCTGTATTTATCAAATACAGTCTAACAGTGTCATTGGACTCAATGATCTGAAAGGTTGCTTCCAACCTAGACAATTCTATGATTCTATAAATACCCAAAACTTGGATTTGTGCACCTAAAGCACACATACTCTCACCTCATAACAGGCAAGTGATGAATATACAAGCTTTGAGATAATTTCCCTGTAATATTATCACAGGGAAAGCTGTGCTATATGAGCGCAAAGAAGTGGGAAATTACTGGCATCCAGAACGAGGAAAATCACAGAGCCGCACCTTAAAATGCTGGGAGTCCCAGTGTTTCTTACACTGTGCCGTGCTAGTCTTTAATGTACTTTTCACTTTTAGAACTTGATGCCTCTTTGCCCAAATACAACGCATTTTCCCTTTTGCCACCAGACAACCTAACGTCTAATGACTAGAGTGTCTATCTATGTGGCATGTAAAAATGTTTTTTATTCTTCTTGTAGAAAAGTAGATTTTCTGAGTTGCATTAATGAAAATTGGTAGGAGGTGAAAATTTAACTAGCAATCATAGAAAAGTGGAAAAATCTAACATTAAGATTTTAAAAACAGATTTAAAACCTGTTATATAGCTTAAGGTCAGCCCAGTGTTGAATGCAATTTACATGACAAGAGATAATGTTGTATGGAAACATAAGAGAAACACAAGGACCTTTTGCATATTAATTATTGAACATGCATAAACAAAAGGTGTAATTAACAGTTAGTAATTTTTATTTTAACATGCAAAATTCAAGCAACAGGCACCAAAAGGAACAACTGCTTTTCAGGCTCACTTATATTAAGTGAAAAAGAAAAGCAGATTTCCAGCCTAAGCTGAAAAAGCTCTTATTTGCTATGCTGTAGTTTAAATGAACAGATTTCAACTTTGAGAACTATCCATTCTCAAAGTTTCACTAGACTGTAAAGTATCTTCAGGGATTTTTTTCTTCTGATTAACAATCAGAAGAATCTAGTTATGGTCCACCTTTGACTCCTTTAATTGCATGATCATGCAAGAAAAGATTAAATTAACACTTTTCCTCTTTCCTCTAAAGAATGATTCAGTCCAGATCCCCCATATTATTTTACACTAGATAATCAGGCATTTGCAAAAGCTGAAGACTGAAAAATTAATCCGTCGAGTTGAAAACATGAGAAACTAGCGAGTCAGGATTTATGTAAGAATCACAAGAATCCTATATGATGGAAAACATGTGGCACCAATTTATATGTTTATTTAGACTTCACCTTTACAGGTACCAAAAGTGAATGTCTATAGCCATTTTAAAGGTCAACGTGACTGAGTATAATGATGTTTTATATACCAATCTGAATTATTTTTAAGGCTGCACCTGGTTTGAATGACTTCTGAATCATTCCTTGATCTTTACTGAAATAGATCAGTTAGCAAAAGAAATTGCATTTCTCAGAAAGTCTCCTAATGTATGGAGATTTCCATCTCTCTTGGAAAGGTTACAAGACACCTGAGCATGTTAATCCTTCTGTACAATATCTTCTTTTTTAAAATTCAGAGCAAAACAGGCATATTTTCCTACTAACTTTCCGTCATCAGGGATTGCTGGTACTCTGTGTCTTTGGGGATTTAACCAACTTCTATTGCAAAACCGGATGCAATAGACATATTTTATCCAAAAGTGCTGCAAGAAAATGGTGATGAAAAGGACCAAACATCTAGTAGAAAGAAAAAGCAGAATGAAAACGTGGCATTGGAAGCAGAAAACGACAGTGTGCTCAGGCCAACTGCCCTGCACGTGCCAACATAGAAACCACTGTGCAAGAGGGTACTGGAATGTGTTGATAGGATACGGAGAGGCTGACTATCCCACTTTGCTCTGCGACATGATTTTGTCTATTCTGACTGCTCAAAGCAGAACTGTTCTCTGGTAAAGACCGCACACATGTAAACATCCCAGAATGATCTTCAAAAGCTAAAGGCTCTTGGGGTATCTCCCCTCTGACACTCTGGTAAAAATGTTTTTGTGTTATTTCCAAGGGCTGTCCAAGGCCAAAAAAATATGGACAGCTGAATAATTGATAATTATAGAATCTGTAAATACGACCTTTCTCTGAGGTATGATGCAGGATTTTTACTTCAAGAACCATGAGAAATTCTCTCTCACCACTCTTTCCATGTTGCTGAACTACAGTCCACACAAACAGAACTCTACAAATAAAAGCCAAAAAAGAGCTTTTATTTTTTTTAATTTATAGTGGCTCATTGGCTACCTCTATAGCAGCACAACACACAGCATGCAGGTTTCTGCCTGAATATTGTAATGTTAACAATTACACTGTTAGCAAGGTCCCTGTGTCAACCAGAAACCTTTCAAATAAAGTCTGGGCACGCATCACGTTTTGCATGGGTCAGGCATCAGTTTCAACAGGCTATCTGAATAAGGCCACCCTCTTTAGGTAGGTAAGAGAGTTAGTGGTAGGGACATAGGTCATAGCTTGCCACAAAGAACTGTCCTGGCCCGTCTTTTTGTTCTTGTTTTTAAACATGGTAAATGTTTAACATTGGGTTCAGCCAGCCCAGTAGCTTGTCTGTAGCAATGACAAATAGAAAACATTTAGGGAAAGCATTTAAAAAGCAGAAAATGCATGGAGTGATATTTCCCTTGGTGTATCCTTCTGGCTTCCAACAACCTAGGGATTTCATGAGTCACAGGCCGCATCCAGATGTATTGATTTTAATAGCTTCATCTTCTTACTTCCAGGCATTTTCAGTTTTGTATTTTCAATTTTCTTTAGGCTTATTTTTAGAGTGAGCTCTTGGGTAAAGAGGGGAGTACAACCTGCCTCTCTTCCAGTTTCTGAGACCAGATATGCACAAGCTGCATTGGGTCGCACCAGCTCCAGGAGGTGTGATGGGATGGATCTAGAAAATTAGGAATTCCCTTCTGGAAAGATCCAAGTACCTGACTGATTTGTTAAACTTCTCTTTTAGGAAGTCAGTGACCTGCTTCAAGCTCACACACTGAAGAGAAATGTTTTGTCTCTATGACAAGGTAACAGAAGTTCCATCACATAGTGGGGTATTTTGGATACCTGAAGTTCAGGTAAGCAATGGTTGCTTTTATTTCAAAATGTGATATTTTATTTGAAAATTTAATCAGCACTGTTACTTCATAGGTTTTCTGGTTTTTGTGGATTTTTCATGAGCTCTTCCAAAACTTTCTCTGCTGATAAACCTGTATGGATAATTAAAGGCTTTCATATAAATAATTTATTTTGAAGTTATTTGTTCTCCAGTTTAATTAACGTCTCAGTATGGAGTGGAAAGCGTGACACCTACCTGTACAAGAAATGGTTTTTTCCAAGTTCAGGAGCTGGTGTCATTGCACAAAGAGAAGGCAGGGACCATTTTAAATGCACAGAGGTTAGAAGAAGAAAGGAGACAAGACACCTTCTGAATTTTTGAGGAGAGAAATTACTTTAAGAGAAGAGCAGAAAGTGATGGTCTGAAAGGAGATGTAAGGTCACACTATCTTTCATCAGTTACTCTTTGGAGAAGACAAACCTGATAAGAAAAATACATTTGACTATAGTTCAGCTACATTTTACATTATGGCAATTTCTAATAACCTTTAAAACCAAGATCGGACTCATCATCTGACACAGGAATCCATCACAAAAAAATGCATCTAGTAGAGATAAAGCCCTATAGGCCCTTGAACGTGAGCAATGACAGCAGCAGGCAACACTGCTGATGGAGACAGCTCCCATCTGTGTGTCTGATCATTTGGAGGGGGTTTACAAGCCACCTGTGGTATAAATGCTACTGTTTAGAAATCTATGTTCCACACCAAAATATGTTTTTTAAAACAAAAAGACAAAAAAAATAAGCCTCAGCAAAATCTTAGGTTCTGCATAGTATTTCTTCTACTTGTATTACAACCCAGTTTTGTTTGTTACAGTTTTTAAATGGTTTTCCAAAGGTGGTATCCCTGCTCATCTAGATGTATGACTTGGTGTCATATTTCCTAGAAATCAAATTATAAGTAAATCGCTTAGAGAAATTATATTACTTATAGACTTTTTCTTCATGACAGATGAGAAACAGACCTGTTACTAGCCATATTCTAATTATAGCCTTAAAAAGATTTAGTAATATAATCTAAGATGGATATTGAATTACCTTTGCCTTGTCTTATGGTACCTGGGTCAGGAAGGTTGATTGGGGTTATAGCCTAGGCTGGGAAACCTTTATTTTACTGGTTATGTCATTAATTTCTTTTTCTTTTTTTAATACAGAAAAAGTAATTATGTTTTTATTTGATTTTGTTTCTAAATTAATTTTCCATCTCATCTGCTAAGGAAATGAGATGTGAAAACAGTTCCATACTGTGTATGAGCACATTAGTTGAGGAACATACTTTCAGGCTTAGTCGAGCTTACACTGTAGCAAGGCTACATTTATCTGTTTTTCCTAACAGATGAATAAAAAAACCTGTGTAAATATTATCTTTTTTTCATTAATAAAAAAATTTAAATACATAAAAGAGATAAATTTCAGTGTGGCATGTCAACTGTGAGTGCCCAGGAAGTCTCAAACTGTCAGTGACCCAGAAGGCTAAGCAGTACATCACTGAGATTTGGAAATGTTTCTTAGAATTTGCAAAATCCTCCGTCACATTACAAAGGTATACCCTCTGCACAGCTGAGAGGACTGGCTCACTGATCTGTGTCACACCTGAAACAATGAGATTCTGATTTTGACCTCACATCAATTTCACTTTACTGTAGCTGCAAAGACTCCAGCAGAATTATTTCAGAAATACACATGTGCAGTTGAAACTGATAGAGAGTCACAGCTCTCTAATATCACTGCATGAGCTCATCTTCATTATCTCCCACCTTTCTTCTCTATCCTCTCACTGCACTCAACAGTTGTCTCCGTTTCCTGAGACTACCTATTTATGATTTTCCAGTCAGGGTTTCCAGACATTTCTGTAAAGCCTATCTGAAATAATAACGGTATTCAGAGAGTGTCTAGACAAGGCAGAAGCAATTACTGAGCCAAGGCCCTTCCATGATCATGTATTGCCTACAAATTGCATAATAATAATTTGACTTCTCACTGGAATCTATTCCTGCTATTTTTCAGTCATGTGAGCGGCTTGTTGCCAGTCAAAAGCTGACAACAATCTAATCCATAGGACAATTTTGTAATTTTTTCTTGTACCCATAACATATCCATCTCAATCAGAGCATAGAGAGTTGCAGTATCTCTTCAGTGTTCTGAAATTTTATACAGCTTGCGTTGGCTGACCATCAATCCACACTTACTGCTCTCTGCACTTCCATCTGAGTATACATACTGGCGGTAGAGAATGAAACATTTGTATGCCTTACACATCACCCAAGCTGATGGATGCTTATTTTCTATATTTTGCTGCAATATCAAGTGTTTTCATTTTTCAGAATTTGTTCCAGAAAAACAGGTCATCTTTCAGAAATCTCTGCATGAACTAAAGAACAAAATCAAAACTCTATCTTGCAGTGGGATTCAAGGTTCTGTGTATTTTTTCTCATTTTGTAATCAACAACAATCCTGAGATGCTCAACAATGTTTCAGCTTTTCCATCATCCCAGTAAAGACCAGAGATTAGAACCCCCACCAGGGACAGGGAATAGCCATGCTCAAGAATTTTTGAACTCTTCAACTCCTATGCAGAAGGCTGCTACTTGGTAGCTGCAGCTGGTGTGGGCTGGTTGTAAATTTTGGTGATGCTCAGATTGAACAAAGTGACACATCCTGAATCCTCCTGCTAATGAGTAAACATGTGTCAGAACCACCACTTAGAAGGCTAATCATGCGTTGCACTTTACAAATAAGGTATTTAGACTGGAAAATGTGAGGCTTGGGGATCAAGAAAAAAGAGCTGGTACCAAAAAGAAGTGGTCTTGGAAAAGAGAAGGTGGGCTGAAAAGCAGAAGGTGAAGATCCAGGCTGCAGGAAAGATCCTGGAAGTGAGGGAAGATACTGGAGATCAGAGAGTTGTGTGGATACGAATACCAGGGATGTCCAGACCTTGGCCAGTGATACCAAAGTCTGGTATCCAAGAGCAGGGCATCAGTGGGAACTGACCCAACTTTCTGCATGACTTTCTGTTGTCCTGGAGAAGAAATTACCTCCCTGCGGGGAAGGCAAATCAGGATCTAGGGAACTTAGCACTGTGGGGCGGGAGGGAGTGTGTGAAATAATCAAGCAGGGTAAAAGCTCTCACCTTGCTGGTCCTTAAGTAAACCCCAGTATCCAGATCCCCCACGAACTGTGGTTTACTCTGTCTCACCTGGGACAACTCTCTACAGTCTATCCTCGCTTGCTTTCTACTCTCTGTCTTTCCTTCTACCTCTCAGCTAAATTCTCTATGAAAAAGCCTGCATTTCAAGAGTCTCCACCTCCTGCAAAGAGTTTGTTAAAAAAAAAATCCTAACTTTTTCTATGAAACAGTGAATCATTGTAAGAATTCTTTTATTTCCAAAATTAATTCAGAAATTTGTGCTGCCTTGGCATTACTGGCTGCAACCTTCTCTCTGTCTGGATCTATTACTTGCTCACTAATTGTTTCCAAGGAGCCCTAGATGACTGTGACAAAGGCAGCACTTCTCTTGAGCTTTAGGCCCACACACTTCATTGTTTCAATATAATAGACTTACTGTGTTCTTCTTCAGAAAGGTCATACAACACCGCCTGTAAGCGATCATCTCTCGTGTGCTGCAGTTGCTATTATTTTCCTCTTTATGAGCTGAACTGTGTGAATAATGTCAAGGGGAAATAGTCTATTCAAATTGTTAAATAAAATTAGCTAACTTGACACTTCATGATTGTAGAGGAATCTGGGGGGAAATGAAAGACCACAAGGAAGCAAAACTGCAGCTTGGTAATCTGGAAAAAATCTTACCCAGTACAAGCAAAACCTGCCAGGAGTTATACAAATGTCTGTGAAAAAAATTCAAAATTAATCCAAATAGCATAAACCTGATTTAACCATAACATTTTATTTCCAAGTGACCGTCTTCTTTGAGTCACCCAGCTGTCTGTCAGTCCTAGCCTTGTAAAGCTTTGATTGTCAAAGTACCTACCATATCTTGGAACATGGCAAAATTCTCAAAATTGTATTTACTTAAATTTCAAAAAAACCCTTTTCCATAATTTGAAATGTTTTGTATCCTGATTTGTGACAATATGCAATGTTGTGAGATTTAATACTTTTGTGAAATGCAAATGTGGCTTTTCTTCAAAAGTTACTGAATCAACCCTCTACAGGCTTTCATTGCAGCTGGATAAAGAATTTTCAAGGATGGAAAATTCAAGAAAAATGTGATTTCTGTCTTCTAAAACTACAAATTTGACTTCAGTTTCAGCAAGTCCTTTCAAATGAGGGAAAAGTGTTCAGAGCTGGTTTGGTAAAAGTATCAGAGAAGCAATTGGTGATATTCCCCTTTAATCTCCAACAATTAAGTAGCTCAAACAGTCACAGGCAGCAGGACACTCCTGGTTTGTATCCATGGTCTGTACAGCCCTTGGGAGGGTTTCAGCAAAGTTTTTGCTTCTCCTTCCTCTCACTCAGATGCATGGCTTGTTAGAGGCTTCAGAAACAGGTCTGTGCTCAGTCTCCCATGTCTTTTTCCAGAAATGCTTCTCCTCAGCCAGCTAGTCCCCAGCCGGTACTGATGCATGGAGTTATTCCTCTGAGGTGTGGAACTTCCAAATTCTTGTTTAACTATACGAGGTTTCTGTTCGCCCCACCTTCCAGTTTGTCAAGGTATCTGTGGATTGAAGTGCTGCTTGTTTTGGGGTACTGTGAAAGTCAGGCACCTCCACCCATACACATATAGCGCTGTATCACACATCTGGTGTTTGGGAAACTCAGGAGCTGCTCAGCCTGCTTCCAGCATTCGTGCCAAGGTCATTTGCTCAAATGAAGTAGAAAAAGTTCTGCAGACATGGCTGAGACTCCCTTACCACTGAACAAAGTTAGTTTATAGTATGGTTATTAATGCACCTTCCTGGAAAGAGTAACAGGGGCCAAGCCCCAGTCAAAGGAAAGAATTGCAGTGCTTGTGCCACAGTCTCATTCTGTAATCTGGCTGTCGGTTACAGAAAGGAATGGCAGGACCACCTCTTCCCTCTCTGCAAGTTCTGTGTGTGTATTTGGACCTTATTTTCCTACCTTTTCTTGTTTATCCCTGAAAAAAGAAACTTCATGTTGTGGTGTCAGCAGACTGTTTTGTTTGAAAACAAACAAACAAACAAAAATCTTTGCCTTGGTAAAGAGAATGAAATTGAAAAAATATACTTTTCATTAAAGTCTCATCCCAAATGATACTTTTTCACAACGAATTTTTGCCCAGACTAGCTTTAACACTTTCTCTAATCCCACACTTTATCTTACAGTTCAATTCTCTTAGTTTCAAAAACACTGAAAATGGAATCCATTACCATAACAATATTTAAGGGATTGAATCTTAAAGCAATATAACATGAGTGTTAATTAATTTTATGTAAAACTAATGAGCTACCTTTTCTTCTACACCACTCCAAACAATACAGCCCTGTCATCCAAGTCAGTATGCTAATCTGTGGGCAATTTTCTTGGAATTAGTATCGTTTAGTTTAGCTATTTTCTAGAAAACTCTTGCAGAGTTAAGTTCTCCTCCTAAACTCCTTCCAAACAAGTTAGTGCATGTTAACTGCACAAGATTTTTCAGACCCAGTTAGAAGATTAAATTTATTATCAGTTCCTATATAAATTTTAAAGTTGGCTTCAGTGTCACTGATTCAGAGACTCACTTTCAAGGACTCACTAAAAGCATACATCTCGGAAACAATTCAAGAAAGAGATGCACACACATTTCCTTGTGTTCTAACATCTATCACTTTTGTTATATAAAACAAAACAGCAGAAACTTTTTCTTCCTCCTCTTCCAGCACCATTTTTTCTAGTCATTTCCCTGACATGCTGAATCTACCTAAGACCTGGCTTCTGTATTTTGAGTGTTTTGTTGCTCTCCAAAGATTTTGTCCTCTGAAGAACTGGAGAACTCACATTGCCTTCTCTAGTTCTTACTGCCTAAAACCACTTTGAAATGTAAAAGTTAATAACTATGTACATTCTTTACAGATGTTTGTATACTTATAAAAAATTTAAGACTACAATTTTCGGAGAGGGCCATTACTCAGCAGTCCAAAGAAAACCTGGGCCCTCTTTCAACTATTTAACAATTGCCCCTTAATTCCTAGAAAGTCCTTGAAGACATTTTTATTTTTTTATCATATAATTAAAATACTCTTTTATGAATTAGACTTCATGAGGCAATAAAAAAAAAAATAAGAAAACACTATAAGAAAATAGTAATTTTCTTCTATTAATTTGTATTGAGAAGCCTTTACAGACAGTATCCCTCCCTGAATTAAATACAGTCTAGACATTATTTTGCTACCAAACCCAGTAAGCTTCATGATGGATTCTATCAAACAGGGAAAGATACTTTGACTAACCATCTTGAATCTGCATCTGAAAACTGAATACAATTAAGATACCTGGTAAGACATCTTGCAAAAACAAAAGTTTTACCTCTTATAAACAGTACACTGGCACAAGTCCTTCCAAAGAGAAATAAATGTAAAGGTTTTAGAAGAATCTCATTAATTTACTCATCAATGGTACCGTGAAGAAAAGTTTAACCTTCCAGGAAATTATTGGATTTGATCAAATCCATAACCCCTAAATACTCTCCCTCAGATATGTCCTTGGGAAATCTGAGTGGTTTGAAATATTAGAAATGTTTCACTGACTGTGCCAAATAACGGAAATGAGGAATCCACTGCAATACAACAGGTCTCATCTGACTAGGTTTAAGAATTCAATCAGAGCCTGAATAGGATCAAGGACAAACGTGTAAAGACTCCAACTAATAAATGAGTTAGTAAATGCCAGGTTGCTTCATTTTTAAGTAAAAGCATTCATCATTTTCAGAATACCTAGAATAAAATGGGCTGTTCATCCTGAAATTGGAACAACCTTTTTGCACCAGATCCATTGAATTTATTTTATTCAGAGAGCCGTAACTGGATTGGAGTATATTGGACTGACAGTTTTCATAGCTGACCTTCCTCATTTTCACTATTCTTACTTCTCTTCTTCAGTAGCATATTATGCCTCCTCAACACATGGGGCTGTGCTCTAGTAGAGCCAGCAGAAAATATTTCAGTGATATAAAGCTTTGCCAAAAAAAAACCCCAAACAACCACACACACCCCTTGCCAACAAGAATCTTATACGTGCTTCAAAGATTCCTGGTCTGGTCAAAAAGGTCCCCAGTGAAATGTCATAAGTGATGGATTTTGAGCACTCACTAGACCGAACCCATCACTTTCTGGTTTGTATGTGCTACTAAGTCAAAAGCCAGTGTCTGTAGCCATAGCTATCTACCAAGGACACCAAAGAAACCTCTTAAATATTTATAGGAAAAATTAAGCATGTAAGAAACTGAAAAATAAAATAATTTTGGGAAAAAACATCAAGGCATATGCAATGCAAGTATTAGCTGTATATCAAAGAGATGTGTGTAAAACAATTAAAATTCAATTAAGGAACCAAATTACCTTTTCAGCAAATTACAGGGTTTTAGGATTTCTGTTAAAAGTGCATTACAGATTGTTAGCAATTAATTGATGTCATTTAGTATTGATATGTAATTAAGTTCAAAAAGTAACTTTCATTTCCAGTTGAAAAGCTTTCCTGATTATGTTATGAAACTTAATCAGGTAGAGGAGCCACAAAGGCATTCCCCTCCCCCTCTTGACAAGCAGCAATCTATATTGTTTTAGTTTGACAGGCAATGGTTTATATCTACATAATTTTAAGCTAATTACTTATCTTGTCTTTTACATTATAAAAGCATGCTTTTAGTTGTATAATTTCTCCCAAGAAAAATTCTATCAAACTAAATTACAAGATGGAAATAGATGCATGAAACAGAATAGGTAGGTATAAGTTCTAAAACAAATACTGGGCAATTTATATTCACATTGCAATAACAGTCTAAGCTGAACATTATTCATTTCCTACTTCCAGCCTTTTTTATATTTTGAACTGGAGAAAAATGTGTTGGTAACCAGTATACCTGTAACATTGTTTATTTTCCTACTTCTAAATGCATCTTTTAAGAACTCTTGTCAAAATCCATTGTTGATTATGGCAGGAAATGTTGTGGGGTGCTGGTGGTTAAGAAGACAACCATGAGCCAGCACTGTACCCTCCTGGCAAAGATCTTCCTTCTTCATTCAGCACTGGTGAGGATGCATCTGAATTCTGGGTCCATTTCTGGGCTCTCCAGTACAAGAGACATGGACATACTGAAGTGAGCCCAGAAAAGAGCCACAGGGTGATAAAGAGACTAGAGCATCTCTCATGGCTGAGAGAGCTGGGACTGTTTAGCCTGGAGAACAGAAAATTTAGGGGGATCTTATCCACGTGCATAAATACAAAATGTTGGGGAGCAAAGAAGACTGAGTCAACTCTCCTCAGCGGTGACCAGTGAAAGACAGTAAGTAATGTGCACATGTCAAAACATAGGGGGAAAAAAAAAAAAAAACAACACAAAAAAGGGCAGTTGAACACTGGAATGAGTCACACAGAGATGCAGTGGAGTCTCCATCCTTGGAGATATTCAAACCAAACTGAACATGTTTCTGCACATCCTGTGCTCTGAGCACTGCGTGTGGACGAGATGATCTCCAGAAGTCCCTTTCAACCTCTGCTATTCTGTGATTCTGCAAATAAAAGTAATTTCCATTGTCTGAACACCACCAGTTGAGATGACTGTGATTGTTGCTATTGATTCCAAAAGGGCATGATCAGACCTAGCAGATGGGTTACTGGCCTTTTAATAACATGAGCGTGTTAATATACTGAATTCAAAGTTACAGAACAACATTTCTGTGCTTAATTATTTTGTTGTCTTAAAGGTCAACACAAAAATGGTCTGAAATAGTGAGAAAAACACACATCAGATTACAAATGATAGCTGTGAGTTAAAAGCCAGGGAATTGACCTGTCAGTAAATGGAAAGCTAATTATTTCTCAGAAAGTCTGTATGTGAATTAACCCGATATAAAATGAATGACAGATGCCCAAATTTACAGGAAGCAGAACATCAGCTTCAAGATATTCAGCTCTCGAGGCTGACTGTTCTACTATCTACTGTTCAGTTAAGGCAGTCTCTCCCCTAAAGGAAAATGTTTTCTTTTTTCCGAGACACCTTTTCTAAAGGAAGGGGAAGCTTTCAGCACCGAAACTACCATCAATAGCTCTGACTGCTAAGATCCATTTACTTTACTTGTTATAAACTTGCATTGCATGAAAATCAGATGGCTAAATGCAGTGGTTTACTGTGTTTCATATTTTCTCTGCAGCAAAGGACTGAAAGTCCAGGAGAGCGTGAGCATATTACAGAATGCAGTGCTGACCAGTCCTGTCTTTTGACTCCTTACCCGTTGAATTATCCTGTAAAACCTTTTTTCTATCAACTTTCCCTCTCCCCCACCTCAGAAATCTACATTAAACTCCTCTTGATCAAGGTCATGCTGATATGAGTGGATTAAGCTTTGACATTCAATCAGGGTGAGCAGTATCCCTTGGGCTGCAATATGCCTAAATTTAATTTACCATATGATCCTAAGAGTGAGACTTTTGAATTGCAGTCCACCTCCCTTGCTTCCAAACAGCTGACATTTCTGAACTTCTCATATATTTTGCCACATTACTTGGTATTTTTTTTCTCTAAGGGAGGACTCATGCCCTCACCCAGAAATTTAAGGTGCTTTTTTTCCCCATGGAGGGGAATACATGCAAGCAGGTACGTTTTAAGTATTTAACCTCAGTATCTCTACCACTATTAACAAGACAGCAAGTTTTGAAGATTTTGCAGATCAGCTCCTTGTCATGGTTTAACCCCTTACAGAAACTAAGGCCCACACAGCCACACACTCACTCCCCTCTGGTGGGTTGGAGAGAAAATCAGAAGAATAAATGTGAGAAAACACATGATTTGACATAAAGACAGTTTCAGCACAAATACAAAACATAGCTCCATACTAGCTCTATAAAGAATATTACAGAATCACAGAATCAACTAGTTTGGAAGGGATCTTCTAAGATCATCTAGTCCAACCAGTGGAAAAAAAAAAAAAACCCAAAAAAAAAAACCCCACAAACACCACACACACAAAAACCCCACAAAAAAAAAAACCCAAACCAAACCAAACAAACAAAATACCCAAACAAAAACAGCCCACACACCCCACCACACCCCAAAACACCACCAATCCACTACTACTAATACATATCCCCAAGCACTATTAACTCTACCCTAGCCAAAACCAGCACAAAAAATTAGCTATTGCTGATCGCGTGACAATCCAGAAAACCTGCTTAGGTGATCAAGAAGCCTTAACTGCTTAAGTTTCCACAAGATAATTTGCTGTTATGCATACCACGGGCACTTACACTGTCACGGAGCATGCAGGTATCTGCTGGCAATGCTAACAACTCAGTATGTAGGCTCAAAGCAAGACTGACACGCGATTATATCATTGAGTATGACACAACATATAACAGTTGTTACTTACATTTTTTTAAAAAAATGCAGCAGAATAATGGTGCTAGCGACCTTTCAAGTAACATCCTCATGATGAGATCCCCTACCCAGCAAGTGGGAGTACTGGGTTTTACCCACAAAGCTATTCAATAGATTGTAAACTTTGTGCATGTGAACTTTAAAATAACAAGTCTCTAATAGCTCTTAGTTTTGTTCCTCTCTGAGGATTTTGAGTGACAAAACCAAGAAATTAAAACAGTAGGATGAGAAGATATTTATATCAGAACGATTTAGAGGGCTTCTTTTCCACCCCCCTATTCATCACACTGGTCTCAAATAGTTCTTGCATCAAAACAGTGATAAACAAGAGTGGCTGACACTGGCAGAGCAGGAAAGCACAAAGAGATATCAGCATTGGCTGCCTCGACAGCTGGTATCTGCCGCTGCACTTAGAATGCAGACATGAGAAAAGCACCTTCACTGCATCCAAGCACCATGGTCTCCAGCACTGTGCATGTTCCTCAGCACTGTCTACAGCTGTGTAACGTATCAATTGTAACCCATGGCTAATGGTTAAAAAAGTCTGAGGAGAGGAGAGGAGAGAACAGTTGGAAAAACAAGATATTACTTTGTAAAAGGGGAACCCCCTACATTTAATCATTACTCTTGCTTTCCTCTCTATCCTTTTGATTGTTCTGTCTCGCATGCAACAAGGCCTCCAGAGACAACCGCTTTTTATATCTGAGATTGAAAATTCTAAATATAAAGCACTGTGACGGTTAGCTACAAGTGATGCAGTGCCATTACTTTTCAGTTTCATATACCTGTCCATATATCAACATATGACACAAACACCAAATCTCAGAACTGGCAGCACAACATTTGTCATGTTTATAGAGTCAGCTCATTAACATGGATTTAGTAATGAAAGGAAAGATCAAATTCATTTCTTTTCCGAGTAATACAGTCAATTTTATTTGTCTGTGCTGGTTTTGAAAGTAAGCTATCATAATGTATAGTCTTAATGAAAACTTTCTGTCCCGATTCCCTGTTGATGAAAATCTGAAACTTCTATCTGTGTTGAATTTAACAATAACTCCTTGTGGTAATACTTTATATTTTGACTTGATGTCCATAAAATGTCAGAAATTATATCTCTACACATTTATTCAACTCAATATTGTCCTTGACAAGAGACAACAAAGAACAAATGACTTATAGCTGAACATCTCAAAGAGAAAAATATAGATATTAGTAATTACAGATATCCAACCCACTTTATCTTGCTACAGCTAAGATTAGCTACATAAAGAAAAGAAAGAGAAAAGGAGGAGGACTTTTATTAAATAAGTACCAGCTTAGTTTCTCCCTTTCTCCTTACTTATTTATCTTGTAGGTCCATTCACTACTTACAGCCCACCATGCAAATACAGAAAAGCAGTGATTTCTTTCTGTTTGTTTTTTTTTCTCTAACCATCTCAGCAAGTAATCTTAGATGTGAATCTTAAAGCAACATCAAACAGAATTATGCATTTGCTCTTTTTTGGTGCAACATACTATACCTAAGGTGTCAAAAAGGGCTCAGCTAGACCTCACACTAGAAAGTTAATGGAAGCAATGGAGTTGGTCTAGACTTCATGCCAGATTTGAAGTGAGGAAACATTTTGATATCTGCAGATTTTTAAGAATCTGGATGTCAGTTATTTATCAGTGTTCACTTCTACTGTATTCGTAGAATCATAGAATGGTTTGGGTTGGAAGGGACCTTTAAAGGTCATCTGTTCCTGAAAAATAGATACTTCTCTTCCCATAGAATGGGATACACATGCTCATTTTGTTTTGTACATGACTGAGATTCAGAGTTTAAAACTGAATGTCTCAAAAATGTCATTAAATCAGAATGCTCAGTTTGCGAAGACTTGAGACTGACTTAATGAAGTAATTAGAATTTTAGATGACTTTACATTTAAGGGAGAGTTCCCACTGAAAACAGAAGCAGCTGGTCACCACTTCTGAAAATCAGATAGCAGGTGTGGATAGCTGGGTAACAACAACAACAAAAAAACAATCTTAGTATTAGCAACCATCTGTGAAAACTTTGGGTAACAAGCCTACCACTACATAGAAATAATGTGGAATCAACACGAACAGAATCCGTGACAGTCTGCTGTTTTGTCGATAAAAAAATATCCTTTCTCTGCTTTGCACTGTTCCCTTCTGAGGCCTGGGTTCATTCTTCAGTAAATAGAAAATTTGTCTGAAAATGCAGTTTTTGAGCGAAAAGAGTAAGAAAAGATTGAGAGTGAGTAGCATAAGAGGAGATTAAACAGGATACATCTTCACAGAATAGTAGTGTATACAGCATCAGATGAATGAAAAGAGGCTTTCAAATATAAGCCCTTTGACCCTTCCCTTAAAATAACTATCTGCTTTTGAAATTCTCCTATATGGAGAAAAAAACCCCACTTAAATATATTTAGTATGCTGATATGAAATCCTTTTTTTGCTTTGTTTTGTGTTTTGTCAGACTGGAATAATAATATTAACTGACTTTTGAAAAACTTTTCTGTTTATCTTCTGAAGCAATAGGGGAAAAAAAAACTGTATTACCAAAGCTGTATTTGCTGCTTTACTCATCATCTCCTTTTTAATGTCCGCTTTTAAAAGCTAGAGGCATCAAGCTTTTTAGCCATAAACTTTTGGTTCATCTCCAAAAAAACATTGTATTATACTCCCACGACACAAGGATTTATGTGAATAATATAGCATATGATTAAATAATCACAGACAGTATTGTAATGCAAATAAGAGAAAGACACAAATGGGTTGTTAATCATAATCACAGAATCTCAAACTGGTGCTAAGATCTTGATTGTTAGCGCAGCCAAGAATGAGAAACACACCTTCTCAGAGAGCAGTCTCATAGCACCATGGCCATTTCAAATGCACAGAGGGTATGGCAAACTAGTATGCATTTCTGAATATTTGTCATCAGTTTTTTTAAAAAAGCATCTTTGCAAAGGTATGCTTTAGAATAAACTAGATCACATTCATTTGGTCTGTCTCTTGATCCATGTACAGATACAAGAATATGAAATAAACTGACAACACAGCTATTGCAGCTTGCCCCAGAGAGGTTTTTTTCACAACAGTAGTAACCATATCTTTCCGGTTTTTCTACCAGAAAAACCTCAAGCAGACTGATCTCAGAGAAACCCGAGGGATGGGGTAACTAAACTAAAAACCCTCCTGAAGTTCAACAAGGTTAGTACAAGGTTCAGCACCAGTCAAGTTACCCCTTCCACTCTAGAAACAAGAACACCAAAACCTGATACAACCTCATATCACCTAAATCTAAGCCCATATATAGATATCTTCAATTAAAGCTAAGCAAGCCACGCCAAGGAAATCTAGAAGGATCCCGAGAGTTAATTAATCAAATTACCACTTGCATAGTAGTCACCTTTCCTAATGCCCTCCCTCCTGCTCTTCCCTGCTGCTGTGAGGTTTATAATCAGCAGCTGCCATTTGCTCTGTTTTTCAGCAGGACTGTGTCTCCCTTTCTCTCTGCCGCAGCCCCAGCAGTGAGGGCAGAGCCGCCTCCCTTCAGAGGGAGGGTGCCTTCTCTTGCAGGCTGGGCACAAGGGGTGGCAGGGCAGGTCTGTCCTCACACCCACCCTACCCCTGCCCTACGAACATGGAGAGACAGGCCAAAAGCGGGCTTCGTAGCCCTCACTGATGCCCTGTTGTCCTGTCTGGGATGGAGAAGGCTTCTCATACCTTGGGCCAAAACCTTCTATGTATCTATGCTGTATGGAAATCGACATAGATGGAAGGTCTGTTTCCTCTGTATCTCCCTCTGACTGATCACAGTAGCGCAAGAGAACTGTTTCTAACAGTTTCATGTAACCAGCCTAAAACAGAGATTGCCCAAAATACACTTCCTCACAGATATTAGCCTTTGTTGCTCCGTCCACACTGCAATGCTTACAGCAACTTGCTTCATTTCACATTACTTGCCCAGAGAAAAGAGGACTCACAAAATAATAGAACATGAATTTAAGAGACATAGTAAGGGCATAAGTTTAAATCTTCTCGTATGCACTGGTGGAGAGGTAAATTCAGAGTTTACAGGAAATTCTTTTGGTCCTACTCTGTCCCAGATGGATCTGTTCATAAAAGCTTGTGTCATGTTGTGTAAAATACAAGTGCTTTGAGCTTTGCACTCCACTTGAGAAATGCAATGCATTCCAAATGTCTAAGGTTAACACCACATACATCTTTTCTAGCCTGACGTATTCTTCTACTCATTAAAATGGAGAGTGACAAAGGACTCACATTGTGTATATATGCATCTGTGTAGACAGACATGCATCACATTTTAAGAAGTGTTATTTGAAACAGGACTGAGCAACTTTGCAAAACGCAACTACTGTCAATAACCCTGTACAGGAAAGGTTAAGAAGAAAAATTAAACATAGCAGTAATTGTATCTGTGTATTTTTTATTTTCTGCTATGCCCTGCATGGTTCAAAACTTGCCAGATTGTGACTGCAGCCTGCAGACACACCATTCTGTTCCACTGAAAGCTGCTCTGTCGGGCACTTCCTAATTCCCTTCTGAAAAATTTCTTTATAGAAAGAAGCACAAAATGCATGTCAGAAGAAGAATAAGCTACGCCCCTCTACCACTAACATAATATGTAACGGTACAGTAGAGTGTCAGGTGGAAAAACAAATATAAGTTTCAAAGACATTAAACAAAATTAAGGCTCCCATACACAAATAAAAATTATTTGGAAATAATTAAATGGCAGCATCATCAGACCAATTTCGATTATGGTGCTAATGATGGTGATAACTTGGTTTACCTGCTCCTAGATCACCCCACCGCTGAACAGTACTGCCCAGAATCTCTGGAGGTGCCTGATGTTTTATTTACATGTTGATGTAAATAGATTATCATGTAAATGATAATTTACATGTTGAAGTAAATAAATAATTACATGTTGATGTCAGCTCCTGCCTCTCTCACACCTTGCCATGCAAATAAAACATTTATCAAACTCACAGAGGGGCTTGAATAGCATTTGTTTGCTAAGAAATTATGTGCTTTAGGTAAGTAGTGCTTATTGAATCTTTACCTGGTGTGTATTGTACATCTTTCAGGACAGAACTGTCTTTCCAGATCAGCATGCCAGCTGTGATTGCCAATATTTTGCTTTTCATGCATGCTGCTATCCACGCGTTAGGCTCTTTCACACCAAGATTATTTTGCACCATTCAGGTAAAGTGGTGAAACAACAGCTGGAGGATTGTTTACTGCAGCCTTTATACTGTCAGGTTCATGTAATGACAGCTTTGTACAAGCGAGAAATGTTTGTCTAACATTACTAGTGACATCAATGAATGCACAGAAAACTCTCCCTTCCTCCTAAAAATACATAACTTGAAATCTCTAGGAGTTTTGCAATTTAGACATCCCATGCTGTTCTAGATCCTGTTCTCACCCTCTAAAACCCAACAAGATGTATCAGAGCTGGGTAGGATATTGAAATCACAATCAGAATAAGTAGATTTCACAGGAGAATGTTTCTTCTTTGTGTCAACTGTTCAACAGAAACTCCCTAGAAAACCAGTGTTCCCAGTGCCCTGGTCTGCTTGACCTGCTCCAGCCAGTGCTGGCTGCAAATGGAGAACTGAGTGTTCAGCAATACATAGACAAAAGGAATTTGTCTAGACCTTGTAAAAACATCTATCTGAAACATCAGAGAATATCTGTAAGAAAAGCAGTGCTGCTCAGCATCTCATAGTATAGTAGAAGGGTGGCACTGAAGTCTCTTTCATTTATTTTATGTGAATAACCATTTAATTCTTATTCATTCTTTCTTTTTTTCTTTTTTTTTGGGGGGGGTGGCACACATCATTATCTCATTCTAGGGTAATTTGAACTGTTACTAATCTACAACAGTAAAATACAGCTGTTTGTTGCGCCTGAGGCTCTACAGAAATATGAAAGTACTTTTTTTTTTTTTTTAAGAAGAAAAAGATTAATCCATATATGTAATAGAAGATTGAGCAGCAAATTGTATTGTTTGCAGCAATTAAGTCCACAACAAAAGCTAAATTATAACTATAACTGGGTCAAAAAAACAACGCAGAATTTACCCAGGACTCAGTTAAAAGAGAAATTATATGGTCCTGACTAGAGGCTACTGTCTGTGGACTATGGACAAATGATATCCATACCTTAGAAAAACCAAAATACTATGAGAAGATGGACCTGAATGGCATTTAGAAACATATGAAAGAACAGTATTGCTTGCATTACTTCACATTATCATGCAAAGATCAGCAGAGTGTGCACAGCACAGGTAAGACAACAACAGCACATTTAGCCAAACAGACGTCTTCAAAGATTCCATGGCTGGTGTCGCAACTGAGGAGAGTAATCCCTCTACAGTTGGATAGGCCTTGCATTGTTCAATAGTACTCAGCTCAAAACAAAGAATACATGAAGCCATGAATTGACAGTTTTACAGGTGTTAGCACAGACAGAAACAAAATCAGAAAATGGAAAATTAATTGATACAATTGTATCTTTTATAATTTGGGTTTTTTTCAATTGTAACTTTATCCCCCTAGGGGAGTGCATAGACTGAATGCATGAAAACAAAATGATAAATGGGAAATGACAGAATATACGATAGCACCAGTGAGAAATGTATCTATTATAGGAATGAAAGCACATCAAGCCATTGCTTTCTCTCAAGAAGTCACTGGAAGGCCAAAGCTTAAAATAGATAAGGAAGAATGTGAGGCTATCTTCTTCCTAATGGTGAAAGAACTGTCAGAAGACCATCAAAAGGGAGCTGAAAGATCAGCACCATAACTAAGAATCATAGAATCAAAGGATCATTTAGGTTGGAAGAGACCTTTAAGACCATTAACCTAACACTGCTACGTCCACATCCAAACCATGACCCTCAGCACCGCATCCACACATCTTTTAAATACTTCACGGGATAGTGACTCAACCCCTTCCCCTGGGTACCCTGTTCCAGTGCGTGAAAAGCCTTTTGATAGAAAAATTTTTCATAATATCCAATATCAGCCTCCACCAGCACAACCTGAGGCCATTTCCTCTTGTCCTACCACTTGTTACTTGGGACAACGAGACTGAACCCCACCTCGCTGCAACTTCCTTTCAGGTAGTTGTAGAGAGCATAGGGACGTTGACAGCTGGGTTTGGCTGACCTGGAGAAAAAACAACTGAAGGAAGGTTTAATTGCTATTTTTTACAGTATAGAGGGAAACTACAAAAAATGAAGCCAGACTCATCTCAAAGGTGCACAGCAAAAAGGCATGACTTACAGCAACATAACCTCAGTCTTGCTCTGAGGAAAACTTTCTTAAGGAGCATGGTTAAGCCCTAGAATAGGTTTCCATCCCTGGAGAATTTCAAAATTTAGCTGGACAAAGTCATGAAAAAGCTTATCTAAAGTTTTAAATTTGTCTTGCTTTGAGCAGAAAGTTAGACTAGATGGCATCCAAACATCCCTTGCAATATATTTTTGTATGATTTTGACTATTTTCAAAAATTTTCTATGATTCTATGTTTGTAAATAGCATTTATCATGCAAATTGAGTCTCAGGAGCCAAATTTTGGAATGCAAGTACAATCAAGTGAAAGTAAACCCCAATATTACAAATTACTGAAAAGATCTGCACACTAATAACCTTTTTATTTTATGATGCATCTGAGAATCTAACTTCAAGTTCATCTTGTAATAAAAAGCTTGTAATAAAACACAAACATACCAACATCTGAATTATGCAACAACAATTCATTAAAAACTTCAGACAAATCTTAGCTTTGTAAATTTTGCAACATTCTGTTGATCTTACTGTTGCTGCTGTAATAAAAATGGCATATACGACTACCCCTTATCTATCAAGTAGCTGGGATTCCTCATGCTTTTGAAGGATTATTTTTTTACTAAGTGTGCTATCTCATAAAGCTCCCTGAATACAATAAGAGGTTGATTGTGAGAGTCCTCTTTATTCATTATTAAATATTCCATTATGATTGGAGGGGTGATTTCGATCACTTGCTCTTAATTTTGCATATGAATTCATAGATGGAATTCTTGAACTTCAGAGGACAACGATGCTGAGAGATAGTTGCACATGCTTTAATATGGTTATACTGTTGCCACAGTGTTTTCAAAAGTCTCTCCCTACTCATCTGTGGAACAGACATACCCCTGTTGATTTTAATTCCGTGTTTCTGTATACGGCACTATTAAACTTGCTCCAGCCTCAGCAGGGTGTAACGGAAGTCAGGTTGACAATAGTCCTACACACTTTGGCTTGGGCATGGATTTTGTGTCTACTCGGGACAGAAGGCTGAGCAGTGAGACTGTGCAGACTGGGGTTTTTTTTCATCTGTTGCAGGACTGAACTTTCCAGACAGAGGGAATTTCAGTGTAATTATTTTTTTATGCAATCCTGTTATATAGAACAACTGTCCTTTCAGCACCAGCCACCAGCAAAAATCTGTGAATTATAACAGCCACATAATATAGGGAGCACACTTTCATCCCCCCACAAACACAGATGCTGGGACCAGCTCTTTATTGCATAAAATTATCCGTAGCAGAACGGTGAATGGGGCCTAACTAGCACCTACTACATAGATACTTAACCTCATCTCTTATGTGAAAAAAGACCTCCGTTTATTTGGTGCCCACAAGTGTAACCTGCCCTTCTGCTGCAGGGAAAACATACATATAGCTCTCTTTCTCTGAGAGTGAATATTCTCCATTTATGCTAGATGGCAGACAGGAAAGTGTTAGCAAAAAAAAAGCTTATTCTTATATAAACACAGGATAACATGAAGCAACAAGGGCCCTTGAGGAATGCCAACCCACTCTGGCGGGACAGTGATCTTGACAATACTGCCAGTTCCTCCCATACATTTCCTTGTCGCCATGAAAAAGCTGGATGTTGCAGAGTTTTTTCAACAATTCATGCAATTAATTGGCAACCAATAAAAAGTGGCTCTCACAAAATATATAGCATAAGTATCAACCAAGCCAAAACAGCAAGGGGGATATTTAGTGGATTTTCATAGAATCATAGAATGGTTTGGATTGGAATACTTTAAATATCAACTAGTCCAATGCCCCTGCAATGAGTGGGGACATCTTCAACTGGATCAGGTTGCCCTGTCCAATCTGACCTTGAATGTTTCCAGGGATGGTGCATCCACCATCTCTCTGGGCAACTTGTTCCAGTGTTTTACTACCCTCATTGTAAAAAATGTCTTCCTTATATCTACTCTTAATCTTCCCTCCTTTAGTTTAAAGCCATTATCCCTTTCTGGGCCTCAAGCTCACATTGTCGTCTCGTGTCCAGCTTTTCATCCACCAACACCCCCAAGACTTTCCCTGCAGGGCTTTGCTTTTTTTTTTTTCATTTTAGAGCACTTCACTATTCATCTCTGGGTCTTGTTTTACTCAAGACCTAAGTAAATTGTTTCAGAATATCTTAGCGTTTTCTTTCTCTACTTAGTCAAAACACGCTGAACAAAGCAATACACAATCAGCATTTATTTGCTTGTAATGTAATTATCAAAAATTACATGCTCTTTTTATCAAAAATATAGCACCTTATCCTTTATATTCATCATCTAAGCTTTTAGTTCATCTGGATTTTCTTTCTTAAAATCAAAAATCCCTTGTTACTAATCTTTTTGATAATATAACTAAAATTGAAACCTCCACATGAATTAAACCCTCTCAGTATCAGGCCATATTAATGCCAAAAAGTGAAAGAAAAAGATCTCATTTCACCATGGAACTTCTGAATTATAATATCCATGGAGAAAATAGCTCATCTACAACCTAAATTATGTACCATACAGAGATGTTTGGCAATCTTCACAAAGATACCTCAACAGGTATTAACTGACTAACTTGCTCAGAAATTTTTGCTGGCCTCTTAACTTTCTTCTGTGTCACCTTCATAAAACCACACAGGCCTTTCTGAAGTAAAAGTAAGAATTTGGTTAAAAATGGGTAAGGATGCATACTAAGATCCTTGTTTCATGAAGTTGCCGAACAGTATTTAAACTGTCTCCTTCCAAAGACAGAGAACAAGTTTCAGCAATCACAACAAGTGTTCAAAGTTATTCTTCTGATACACTCCCCAGACCTTTTTCTTCCCTTCCCTTTCTTATAACAATTATCAGTACTAGCCATTTTTAACCCAGCAGCTGAAATTTTGCAATATGTTTCTGTCTTCCATTTGCATGGGAAAGCCCACAAGGAGGATCCTCTGTAGAAGAATGATCTAAGGTTATTTGCACTGGTTCAACAGAGCACAGCAGAGAAACAGCAACCACTTTTTCGTATTTGAGACAGCACTTCGAATTTCAAGGTCAGAAGCCTTTTTTCTCCAGTTTTTTTTTTTTAAAAAAAACAACATTAATAATAGAGATGTTTCAATAACTTGGGGATAAGTGAAACACAAGTAAGGACATGAATGAAATAAAAGCCTGCTCTCATAGGTTCATTGATTTGTCTCAATCCAGTGTCCCCAAGAGCATGCTTGAAAATCACCCTACCAGGAAAACAGAACTTTTTGACAAAGGCAAATGTTGATCAAAGCCATTACCATGATCATAATAGCCACACTAAAACTAATAAAAGATTATTTAAATTCTGAATCCCTGAAGTATCTCATACTTTTAGCCGGTGCGGCTATCATGGATTCAAAATGCAAAACTGCTGGCATTCTTAATCACTGATAACTATGAGAATGCTGAAGCACAAAGTGGCAATTAAACTTTCTTTATGAGTTGCTCATACCACTCTAAAAAGACAAAAGCTAAATAATGGTGGACTGAAAGAGCACTGGGAAGATGCATAAGAAAAAGAGTTTCTGCCATTAGAAACCAACTGTTGATATAATCCAAAGCTTATGTTTTAAGGGAGAAAATATTGACACTTTGAGAAAAATGTTTGCTGATACACTGGGCAACACGTAACAAAATTCAGTTTTGCACTGAAGTAGAACACCTCCAAGGAACAGGTAAGCACCCTCATGACACTTTATCAGGACAGCCAGCAGATAAACATTCAGCTGATGCACACTGCTGGTCTCTGTTGACAGTCCCATGGGAAGACGACCTATATAGCTACTATATCTGGTGAAGGAAGTGTTAGGTGGAAGGAATAACCCTGAAATTGCAAAGACTGAAAATACAAAAACTAAAGTGTTAGTAAAAAAATCGCTCTGAGTTTGGTATGTGTTTTTTTCAATTTTCAAAAGTCCCCAGAGAAACTAAGGTGACAATGTAATTTCTAGGTAGTAACCAGGTGTCATGTATAGTGACGCTCCATAAATTTAACAAATTATAAATTTCTTCCTAAGAAATGCCTCAGTTTCCCTTCAAACCCTAGCGCAGTGTTTGTGGTGACAGGGAGCTTGACAGAGAACTTGTTACATTCCCTCATTTTTGCATCAGTACAAAACCTCTCCCAGCCAAGAAAAATCATAGATGTCTTTTTCTTTTAAATTAAAATAAAGGTTTCTATGAGGACTAACCTAGGAGGCTAAACAATATCCTTCCTCAGGAAATATTTGCTTTCACACTTTTTACCTGTTCTCTGAAAGCTGAGCTGAACTTTGCAGAGGAAGCTGCAAGTAGGGCAGACCCCACAGTTCTGACACATGTTGTTCTTTGACACCATGAACCAGGGTTCAGAAGTGTATTTCTGAAAGATAAGCATATAAAACATTTGTAGGTCTCCCAGAAGGATCATTCATGAGAACTGTAAGGAAGGCAGCCAACACATGCAATCTGGACTGACGTGTGTCAAATACTAATTCAAAAATAAGTAACTAACTCTCTGGTCCTCCTGCGTGAACTAAGTAAACCCACAGAGATACCTGTAATGAACTTAGGGACACAATTTTATAACAACAATGAGGAAAGAAAGGAAAAATACAATTTCTTTTTCTTCATTTTAATAAAATTTATTCCTCTTCTCCAATCATCTCTCTTACACCAAAACCAATCCTTTATAGACCATATGGTGAACACAACTATGAACCAAAGTCAGCTAAAAACTAGCTTTGATTTTTCTACACTGCTTTCAGTCAGACTCAGTTGTCTGAGGAGGTTACTACCTGATGACACTAATGCTTGTGGAGGCACAAGGACACAGCACGAGGGTGGGAATGAGAAATGGGAGATCATCTCTTTCAAAAGCAGCACCAATTTATGCCCACTTCAGTAGATCACAAGGTCACAGCTTGGGTGTATCTAGCCACTACAAGAAAACACATGGGATTTTCTTAAATTTTCTGTCATATGCTGTCATGGTTTAACTCCATCTGGAAATAAGGACCACATAGACATTCACTGACTGGGGGGGGGGGGGGGGGGGGGGGGGGGGGGGGGGGGGGGGGGGGGGGGGGGGGGGGGGGGGGGGGGGGGGGG
>JAOQGH010000023.1:66617654-66641994 GCA_025769975.1 Gallinago jamesoni
AAATTCACTGACACCCCCCCCGCCCCCCCCCCCCGAGTATGGTAGGGAGAAGAAGGAGAAAAAAAAAGCCCGTCCCAAGCAGTGGTCGCCAATTCCTGCTCTCAGCCAACCCCCATTTATATACTGAGCATGACTTCTATGGCATGGAATATTCTTTTGGCCAGCTTGTCCTGTCTATGTTCCCTCTCAGCTTCTATGGGAAGCTGAAAAAGCCCATGACTTAATATAAGCATTACTTAGCAATAACTAAAACAATGTTATTAACATTATTCTCATACTAAATCCAAAAGAGAGGAACTATGTGGAAGACAAATAACTCTATCCCAGATGAAATCAGGCCATATCCATACATTTCCAACAGTTTTGTCAAGCCTGAATGAAAGCTCTTTATCCCATTTTGTAGTTTTGTACTTTTTGTAATTGAAGATATACACTGTAGTGAACAACATGCTCAGCTATTTTTAAAAATTGTAACAAGCTCAGTTATTTTGTATGTTTGTAAAATATCAACTACAGGATTTTAGAGGTTGTTGGACATTTTATACAATTTAATTGATTGTTTATTCAGTCAATTCAAATTATTCAAATCTATTTTGCACTTTTTCATCAAACAATTTTCATTTCACATTTCCAGCAGAGTTATTCAGGGTTAAAAACATAATAAATGATATTGTTTCAGTTCCTCAACAGGATAAGCCTAGTTATAGTCAGAGGGAGGGTTAAAGTTCGAGATTCCTCAGTTTATGACAAGGTAGAAAGACTAATTTGATTAGTGACTGAACAAAACCTTCTCCGTCACTTATGTTTCATTGGTAGACTCAAGCAACCTGAAACTTCTTGGATTCTGACAGATTTATTGTCTGAATTGAAAGCTTAAATGAGATTTTCTCTCATTAACCTTGACATTAAGCAATTATGTGCACATGGACGGTTCTCAGGTTAAAAAGAGACAGGGACATCTCCTTTGCTTAACTGTTACATGGCAAGGTGGCTGGAAAAGTATTCTGTGAAACTGCCCTCCCTGTTATGTCAAGACATATTTCTTTCTCATTCCTTCAATGACATATAACAATAATGTTTACCAGCTTCAAATTGTTGTGCAAATGAGTACATGGACCATGTCGTCCTTGTCTTTGACCAATTTCTAATAGATTTCTGAAATCTTGTTTCCCTGTTTTACCAAGCAGTATTGCAGTTTACAAAAATACAGAGCTTTCATGTGGCCATGAGAACTTGAGAATCACCATGTACCATTCACAAGATTATGAGATTGTGACAGTAGATTGTGAAAATTATTTGACTGCTATTTTTTAATGTTTACATTGAGAACTGGATGGGCATATCAAGCTGGTGGTATATAGGTGATGGAGTAGCTATTATTTTAGCAACTATTTTAAATCAATACCAGCATCAACCCTAATTGCAACAAAACCACAGGCTAGAAGATCTCTAAAGCAGGATCGATCTTTGGATTCTCACACTGGGGTGCATTACATTTGAGAATTGTCATCTCCGTAGAAAGCTCCTAAGTGCATGTAAAAATCATTTAATTAGACCTGTTGTTTCATCTGTAAGGAGCAGGAACATACCAGACACCATGTTGTCATGGGTTAGTTTCTTTTTGCCTAACAAGAAAAAATAACAATGATCAAAGAAATATTTCTAAAGGAGCAAAAACATTGGGAAACACATTTCTTCAAATTCCAAAGCAAAAGTGCTTGGACAGGATAATCTGTTATGAATTAGGATGCTGTTTCCCAAATTTCTAGATGCCAAGCCATTGCCTGAACAGAGAAATCTGAAGAGAAGCAAGTTTATGGCACCTCAAACCTAGTCTGTTTTTAAAAGGGTACGGCCGGGCATATCTTCACCTTTTGAACAGTGCTGAGTGCTGAGACACTTCTTGTACTTGCAGTGTGTGCTGGGCTAATGCAGCTATCAGAGCCGAACACCCCACAATTCCCTCCCTGACGATGAGAACAAGTCTTGCAGAGCCAGGAGCTCTGCTGTTTAAGGCAAGGCAAGTCTCCAGCTCCTGAGTGATCTAGCAAGTGTGTCCTTTGGGCCTCAGTTAAAATAGAAAGCAGCTCTACACCAGGTAATATACTGCTGGTGGGACAGACAATGTCCTGTAAGAAAAACTGCAGTTACTTGGGAATGAAAACATTTCACAAAAAAGTGTCCAATCTCATTTTACTTTGGAGGCGAAGTGTCAAAACAAATCATTTCGGCTTGCTTGTTTCGATAACGTGCACAACACTGAAGTGTTTTGTTTAGATGCAGTAGAAATACTATAACTTTTGTGATATTAATGTTAATATAACAATATTCAAATATTAGATTAATAATTTCTACCTCATGAGAAATTTTAAACACCATTTTAGTGTTTATTAAATTCTTTCAAAATTTTAATATGATGCAGAATTTTAACATTCCACAGCAAATAAGCACAAATGAGTTTTGAACAATAAATTTCAGAGCATGACAGCCATTTTCTATCTATTTTTTGCATCAGATGGCATTCACAAATAAGCTGTTTAGTTTAAATATATAGTACTGATACAATGCATTGAGATCCTCAGATGCAAAATAGTGTAAAACAACAAAGCTGATCAAATTCCTGTGTATTATAAGAAATACCTAACTTAGAGTAACATCTAGAACAGTTGCATCCTACCAGAATTTCTCTGCAGGCATTATCTGCAGTAATAAAATCCTATTTTTTTCCCTAACTGTGTTATCCCCAACATCCAGATCACTCTTGCAGATGACAGCTGTCTGAAGAAGTAGCTTTACTTTGAACAGCCTTCTGCAGTGCTTGGCACCATTAGTTTGGGAGAAAAAAATCCTCCCTTTGGCAATCAATATGTTTTGTTTTATTGAATTTCTTATCTAATCACAGACACATTCTGTGCAGTTTAGGAAGGAGAAAAGGTTTTACTACCTGCCAAAGAATGAAATTATTCCTATGACTTTCTACTCTCACTTCATCGTTATTACTATCCTCAGGCATAAAGATGGGACAAAGCGGGGTGGGAGGGTGTGGGGGAGTTGGAAACAAGCAGGGGTCTAAAAGAACCCTATTGGAAATAAAATAAACGAAGTATTAAGTGATAGTCCTGGAATATAAATTTCATTTTTATTCAGTAACACATTTATCTGTATTAGTTAATAATAAATTATTAAAAATCCATCTGCTAAGATTGGGAAATAAAAGACTACATACAAATGCCATGGTAATTAGTTCTCAATTGCCATGTGTTAGTAATCGATTAGTATTTAATAAAAACTAATTGTTCTAGTGAAGTCTAGGCTTTTATTGGGTTGTAAATAAATAACATTTCAATACCAATTACATTAATTAATCTTTCCCCCAACGTTTCACTAATTCTGGATAACTCGGATTTTGGCTAATTCCTTTAGGAATCTATGCAGCAATAGGATTTTGTTCATTATTGTCTGCTTTGAAATTCCTTCCTTAATTCCATAGGTTTGTGTTCAATGAAATGTAGACAGTGAATTCATTTAAGGGTGCTACTTTGAAGGTACTTGTGTATCTTGAGATCTCTAAATCTCTCCAAAAGAATGTATTCTCAAAAAAAATACATAAATTTTGTTTCTTCTGTCTTCCCAAGTCTTACCTGCTTATTTTATGTTGTTTCTTCTATGCCCTTTCTCATGTCAGTCCTACATCACGTACAGTACTACAGATGCATATAAGGTAGAACTTTATAGTTCTCCTCTTTGTACTTAATCTACTAATAATTAATATTAAAGCTATGCTTCCATTTCAGTAAGGTAGATATGCGAGGGAATGGTCTGTGCGTGAAGAGCCTGAAGTTTATATTTGGTGCATTGCAACAACACAAGTAGGAGAGATTTGAGGGACCTCAAAACAGGCAGAAAAAAGACTTTTTATCAACTACTTCATGTTCCTCTATATATCTTACAGAAATGGAAAATCCTTTCCTTCGGAGGTTTAGTGGATAATCATGTCTTATCAAAAACTTCATGTGAAGTTAGGCAACCTTCTGGTGCATTACTAGCTGAATGTAATTCTTGCATATTTTAACTTTCACACACTATAACAAAACGCATGATTAAAAAGATGATCTGAATTGTTAGCCACAAATAAATGACTGTGTAATTCATTCAAAAGATATTGTTTTGAATACTCCCCTTAAAATTTTATCAAAATAAAATTGAAGAGAACTAACTTCCACAGATATCAAATGTTTGGAGGGAGGAAACCTGCAGTGATTTAAAATACAGTTTGACAAATCTCTTTCTTTCTAGATGGAAAAAAAAAAGCCTTTGATTGTCACCATGCCTGTATACAAGGGTACCAGAGATCCACCAGACTCTACGAAGTGTACTTGTGTACTTCCTACTTGTTTCTCTAGATCATCCCATTCAGAAAGAGGTTCTGGAGCTAAGCAATGTATGGTAGTGCACCCAGCCTCCTGCTTGACACTGTCAGCGAAGCTAACGCAGTAATGTTTTGTGTGTAAAGACACTACCATTTCAACTCCACCACTGGCATCAGTAGGACTAAACATGAGGACAGATACTGAGTTTTGAAGTATCCTTTCTCCAAAAACTTTTTGCAGAGCAGGTTTCAAGCTTTCTGCTTTACAGACAAGTGTAACTGCTTCACATCAACTGCATCACAACAGTCTAAAGAACTCACCATCAGGGTGAGAATTTTAGCTACTACAGCCAAGTCCAATACTGAGATATATTTCAATCTTCTTTCAGTGGGACAATAAGAAAACATAAAATACCATGCAAATGGTTCCAGGAAAGAATACATATAAAGAGAACTGTTTCATTCTTATTCTGGGTGGCTGGCAGTAACTAGTTTATCACAGTAGAATTTTAAAATAGGAAATATAAGTAAGCATTAAGGAAAGATATAACATATATATATGACTTATCTAAAAGGGTTCCAGCAAACCTTCATTTGTTTCATGGTTTGTTCTTTAGGCTGGTTGGTAGGTTTCACGCTGCTCAGCATCATTTAAAAACAATGTTAGGATGTGGATAAAGGTTTAATTTATGCATTTATTTCCTCTGGCAACCCAAGCAAACAGGTTGCTTCATATAACGTGATTACTGAATTTGCATGGATCTGATGGCTTTAGTATACAATATTGCATAACGTTAACCCATTTTCTAACAAAATCCGGCTGCAATAAGCTCTGCTGAGCTAGCTGAATGCATTACGAGAGCAAAGGAGTTGATAGTTCTGCTTTAGCATGGTACTGCCCTGCAATGTTTTGTATTTGTCATAAGAGGGGAAAATGTGCTTTGTAATTTTCTCCCTGAAAAGTAAAAAATCCTAAAGGGATTCTGGAGAAGATGAAGGGTTCCTTGCTTCAAAAAAAATATTTGTAGAACAAAACAGTCCTTCCTGACACAAAGTGAGCTCAAATGAAAGCTTAACCATCTTTCTCTCCATCTATGCAAATTTTAGGATATCCATTAAGATCTAACCCTTAGGTGATATTCTTTCAGTAGTGGCAATGAATTTGTTTTTCCCTCCAGAAAATGCCAAGGATCTTACTGCCTTTGAAAATATTCTTTGTGTGTCTCATGCACTTGAAAATGGTCAAAAGGATTCAAGTTATTAAATGGGACATGGAAAAACTAGACAGGAAAAAACTTTGCCCAGAGTTCCTTTCCTAGCAGTTTGGGATACAGAAAAACAGGCTAGAGATGTGTTCATCTTCTGCACCCAAACAAACAGGGCAGGCCATGAGAACATGGGAGCCAGAGACAAACCAGCTGAATTCTGAGAATCCCACAACCGCATTAGCAGTGTGGCATCTCATATATTGTACGATGTTTAAATAGACCTGACATCATGAAACAGCACCCTAACAACGTGCCAGTATAGTGTCTGGACTGAGGTTTTAGCTGTTAACCCAACCTTGCAAAGCAGAGGCACAAAGCTGTATTGTTACCTGCTGGCCCAGCCTGGTGGAACAACAGCGGGTGGATCGCCTAGTTGCTGCCTAATAAAAGCCTGTGGAAAAAAAATAAAATAAAATAAGCGAGACGGTAATTTATAGGCAGAATGATCTTTGCTTAGGAGAACCATCTGTCATTGAGTCAAGAATATATTTTTTTTCTCTGATAGATTTTGGCAACAGATTCTCAATGCCAGGCAGTGGTAGGCGTGAATCAACTTGTTGATGAATGGGATAGTTCAATGAAGCCATCCCTCCTGAGTGTTTAAACAAGCAACAAGACATTTCAGTGGATTAAAAGGAACAAAAGATACTCCGAATAAAACATCGTAATGATACTACACCTTGCTCTCCTATAAAGAGCAAAGCATGCTTTTCTCTCAATTGGAAATCAAAACAGACGTGAGAAGGAAACAGTTTCTAAACATCACCAAATTTATTGCCACATTTTCTAGATAAAAAAAAAATAGAATTGGTCAAAAGGGATATCTAATGAAGGAAAATTATTAAGATATTCAAAATCATGTAGGAAACCAACAGAAACATTTTCAGAAATATCATGGAGAAACTGATTACTCCTCAAAGAAAAACCAACAGACTGCATGCAAAGGAATTATTTCTTTACAAGTCACATGTACCTATGCAGTCTATTCGTACAAATAGTCACTGAGAAAAAATTTGGATTGACTGTAAAAAAGGACTGGACAATCATTACTAGTACGTATCGTATTTGTGAATATTGTCACTAGCAATGATAAGGAATAACAAAACAGTACATCAGAGATAGCATAAGCTGATCAAACCACGTCATGTTTAATTGCCTATGATTTCGTAAGAAGAAACTACCACATAAGCTTACAGCTATTTAATTTTACTTGGCAGTTGAGGCTTTTGCATGCCAGATGAAACTAATTAATAATTTCAAAATTAGCTCAGCAATCTTACATATTGTTCTTTATAAAGAAGAATATCTTTTATCTTCAAACAAGTACCAGCACTGCCAATGGTTTGACGATTTTCATAATGTGAATAAGCAGCTGGCCACTTCTAAATTTATAATGGCACCAACCCACCACATTTAAATGCAAAGATGAATCTCCTTTGAGTTTAAAAAGGTTTACAACTGGATTTTGGTTTGGTTCCATTGTCATCATGAGCCGATTATAGAGCTCAGTTCCAGGATCTGGAAAAACACATATTTAAAGATTTTCAGACATGTGCTCAGTATCTCTATCATCAATATGTGCAAGTGAGGCTGACCTTAGCATGCAGATACTTTCTGTATTAACATCCATTCTGTCTGGATGCCTCAAGCTTAGCTTTTGTCATGGGCTTCTTCAGATTTTGGTTGCTCATTCCTCCTCACCCCACCCTTTTTTCGCCCCTCTCTGTTTCTTTCATCATGGCTCCCTCTTTTGGGTAAGCTCAGTAAGTCAATTTCTATTTCCTTATTTTTCTACCAAAGAGTAAAACTAAAACTGGATGTGACCCGAGTCTATCTATTTCAACATCCTAATGGTCAATAGCTTCCGAAAGAGGAATGAGATGCTTCTATCATAAGTAGGTGTATAGGACAGTCTGTTGAAACAAGTCTCTTCGAAACAACCTGTATGTTAAAAAAAAAATAAAATGCTACGATGTTTTCAAATGAGATAGCATTTGCTGCTAAGGCTTACAACCCTTTGTTATGCACCAAAGAGAATTATTTTAGTTTTAGTAGCTTCTTATTTCTATGTCATGTGAAGAAAATATATCTTTTTACCAAGTTGAATCCACCACATTCAGTTCCTGCATTTCAACTCAGCCGAAAGTAACCCTCCCCAGCAGAATATGCCACAGCCCCATAAAAACCATTTGTTTAGTAACTCTAGTTATTCAAAATAGAGGGAGTCATATATTCAAAGGTATTCCAAGATTTAAGTCACAAGTCAAGTATTGGTCCTCAGCTTAAATTAGTATAACAGCTTTGAAATTGCTTTCAAATGTATCTAATGGTTTTATGTTCTGCTTGCTAGTTGCCCTAGAGGAAAATGGGAAAAAAAAGGTAAAATAAAACTAATGAGTTAATTTACTAATGTTTAATTTACTAATGTTTAATCAAGTATATCCGAGGTCAGTGAGGTGCTGTGAAGAGCAGGGCTTACCCTCTGCAAGATGCTAAATGCAGAAAATAATTTTTGAGAGATCAAGTCCCTTGTTTTACATGTCATCGTAAGTGTTTATGTCTGTCCATGCCTGGGAATGTCTCTAGTAAACAGTTATATTTGTGACCTGTAGGATAGTTAATGCTATAGGAGAGGGAGAAAAGTGACATTGACTGGCTTTTTCTGTCTCAACTACTTTAATTGGTCTTAACAATCGCATCCAGCATCACTGCAGAGAGCATCTCCTCATTACTGAACAGAGCAACTCCAACAGCTCTTTCACTGCCATTATGGCTTTGCTCCTTTGATAAATTCTAGGTCAGAAGTAGACATTTCCACACACAGAGCAAAAAGCCTCTAACTTTTCTTTCATAGCCCAAATCCCCAGCTGTCTATAAGGAGGGAACAGCAATCCCGGGGAGATGAAAGCCAACCTGAAGTGCATTTCCTCAGCCAGCAAGACAAAAAGTGGAGGGGAGCATGACCTGATCTGTGGTTGGGTTTGCTTTGTTCTCCTACTCTGAATTATCTCAGGTCTCATTTGGCTTATATGCTTCTTTGAACAAAACTTTCTTCTGCCAGCAGCTGAGAAAACCTTTGGAAACTTAGTCTTCAGACATATTTGTTCTCCTTGGGGAAAAAGGAAGATCTGGGAGATGGGGAAGGGCAGGCTGCTGCCATTGATCAATGGATCAACATGTACACAACACTCAGCCTCTGACCTACCCAACCAGAAAAACTTCAGAACAGGACTGAGCACCCAAAAGCCAACTCTCTAAGGTAAATTAACTATCTGAATCTTAGTAGTGGCCTTCCCTGTCAACTTCATAGATAAACTACATCAACAGGGTCACGTCAGAGTAACCTACTGCCTCTGCAGCAGAAAGCCCAGGGCAGGAGAAGGCTTCTTGCAGAGCAAAGCTATGGTACATCTCCAGACGGCTCATGCAGAACCACAGAGCTGGCGGGTAGGACTGTGCCCTTGCAGGGGCTCCCCAGGAGAGAAGCTGCTCCAGAGACCAGAGAAAAGGTGTCCTATCCAAATAATAACTGTCCCCACTCTCAGCCTTGCAGGAGGAGCAAGCGTGACCCTCTGTGGCTAGCTAACTGAATACTGACCAGGAAGCTCACAACCGTGAGAAGCTTAGCTTGCTGTGCATACAGCAGATAACACACCCTGCTGTGCACAGCCCCGAATGACTTGCTGTTTCTCATGCTCATTTTACCTGAGGTTACTTCAGGCGTTCAAAGCCTCTTCCCATTTTTGTTCACTCATAAGAGCTTTCCGCTTTTATGAAAAAGTACTATAAACATAAGATATTACCCCTTAAGGCTACATTATGATTTATCTAGCTGCCTCACCTTTTATTTCTAACACAGCTATTTCTTTTACAGCAGTTAATCTGACATTGATTTGCTTCAAAAGAGAGACAAAGAGAGAGAAAACATAAGACTTGCTACCAATATCACAACAGTTTGCACTACTCATCCCAGGTCCGCACAGTGCAGAAGAGCAGTCTCCTTGGTGGCTGTTCACTGCAGGCTTTGTCACCTCCCATCCACGCAGCTGCTGCAGCCCCGCACCAGCCGAGCTGCCCGATGGGTGCCACGGGACCTCCCACCCTGGGGATCTCACTGACCCCCCACTTCAGAGGGCAACCGCTGTCCTCGCCTGAGCCCATACCTGCAGGAATGGACTGCAAGGCTGGACTCTCCAGCCCACAGCTCTTGCACCATGCCGTTGGTACCACCAGTGCTCACTCTGCCATACCAGCACCCTGTCCTTGGCAAAGACAAAGACAATGGCAGTCCCAGCAACCCCGGATGCTTCCAGTGTCAAAGTTTCCCCAGACAGCCAAGTATCGGGATTTGGCAGGCTGTCTGGGCATCATGCAATGTTTCACCTCTTTGCTGTTATGAAGCCAGAGTTGCAGGAAACACCATCAGCCCTTCTTGGCCCTGCGTGGATGAATAAAAACTGAGAAGAGCTTGGCAGATGTTAACGCACAGTCATGAGAGGACAGCGGGAAGGAGTTCAGAGCCAGCTTAAATCTGAGTGAAAACAATACACCTCCCCATTACCAACCACTCAATACATCCTCCCCTCAGAAGAAAAGAAGCCCAAAACCACAGCCCAAAAAGCTTGTGTGTATCCAGGCATGAACTCAGACTACTGGAGGAGAGCTTTGGATGAGACAGAGGAGAAGTGATTCCAGGTTGGCTAAGATGGCATGTTTCCAGCTATACCTCAGGTTAGGAAGTTGTGAAACACCCCCTTGATGCTTGAAAACATGCAGAAATGTCCTTTAGATGGTTAAAGGAAAATGGATTTCAGCTGATATACTGCTATCATTTAAAAAAATTACATTTCCATGTCTATCTCTGCAGCATGGGATGCTGAGCTGCCAGAGCTCAGTATCTGTTCAGCAAGGTAGCCTGGTCCAAGCAGAGCACAGCAATATCACAGAGCTTGTGCTGCCAGGAACCAAATGGCTTTCCTAGAATTGCTGACTCCCCAAACCACTTCTCTTTCTTTCTTTCTTGCAGGAAGCATAGATGCTCCATCCTCAGCCTTTCAAACATTTCTGTCAGCTGTTCTTTCAAATTACAGGATGACCCTGACGAAACATGAATTCAATAAAACGTGATTTTTCACGTAAATAGCCAAGAACTAGAATAACGTGCCCCAATATTAGACACATTTAGAGAGCCTAGGGATTGGTATCAATATCAAGAGGCTGAAATAGCTATTTAAAAACAATAGTTTTAAACTCTACCAGCTTATAGCTATAAAAATTTTGGATTGTATGTTGTTTATTATATATGACATTTTGCCCAGGAAATGGAGAAGCAGGACTGGGAACCATATTTTTTTTTAAAAGATTACCTTCAGCATGCTGCAATATAGGTGTGCAGAGGAACCCTGTGTTTGTCAGCTGCAGTGACTATACTGCAGATTGCTTTTAGAGGAACAGCTTCCAGAAGGGAGGCACAAAGGGTATTGAATTTACCATTTCAATCTATGCTTTTTCAAGTATTAATTAAACTAACCAAGCCCCATTCAATTTCTAAAGGTGAACTGCAAGACTTTCTTTTTACCCCAAAAAACACAGTTACAAGCCAAAATAAGAATTTTGGGGAAAGCTATCAGGGTAGAAGTCCTGAGTGAAGAAATAATAAGGAAAATCTCCACCCCTGAAGAGCAGGTGGTCTCACTGAGGCACGTACTTAGGCCTTTCATGTCCTGTCTTCAAGCCCTTACTTTTCTAGGCACAGCTGACAGTGATTCTGAAATGCCAAGTATGCATGACCTTCCTTTCCCATGAAAATACGTGAAACCTGTCATCTTGATATAATATTTGAGGCTCAAAAGCTGTGACAGAAGTACAGTCTTACTCCAATCTAGTCACTGCAGAAATAATAAGACTGATATTTGAAAAAGTCCAAGCAATCCTGCATGGATTAAAAAAAAAAAAAAAAAAAGTTTCTGTATCTAGATAGAAGAGTAGTTGTAAGCATTTGAGATCATATGTTGTTCATTAAGTGGTATTAAGTTTTGGCAGGGAAAGTAGACACATCTCTGTGAACTGTATCTTTGAGTGCCTTAGATTCATGAGGACATAAAACTAGGGGCAGGGACATTGCAGAAATGAATGTTTATTAAACAGAGCTTGCTGGAGACTGAAAAAAAAAAAAAGAAAAAAGAATGAGTTTCAAGCACTTGAATGCATCTGTGCTCCCGCTGGGAATCAATGGCAGAGCTGCAAATAGATTCTAGGCATCTTGCCTCTCCATTACCAGCTCTAACGCTGGACTCATTCACTCCTAACCAAACACGCTGCTTGAAAGGCTTGTGCTTCAGTGAGTCCAAAAATTCACTTCTTCTCAAACTACGTCAGACTGTGGGACTGCAGTTATTATATTAAGAGAGAATGTGCTCTCCATGGGTGAAAAGGCCAGCAGCTGATTCCGTTAGTTATGCAGCTGGCTCCAGAGGATCCACTGATATGAGATGCAGACTGGTTTTTACTCATTTGCAGAGCATTTCTTTTTCCTTAAGCTGACCACCAAATTGCAGGATTTGAGATGCTTGCTGGAAAGAGTCAAATCCATTACCACTGAGGCATATATTTGCTATAAAAGCTAAAATTACAGTCTTCATGTTTAAACATCTGGTCACAACCCAGGAGGGATGTATCCCTGCTGGTCATGAAAAAGTAAATCTTAAATAAGTATAAGTTAATTGCCTGTAGTAATATGGAATCTTTGTAATCATTTGTGTTCAAGCATCTGAGTGGGTATTCATTAAGCTGTATTTTCAGGCATTTACAGAGATTATTTAACACATACATTACCAAAATAACTAGCTGCAAATTGGAAAAAATGTGCCCTACACACTGGCACTGTCATTTTATTCCACTCAATGTCACTGAATCAAGGGGCTAAATAATATATTCACAGACCAACATGAAAGGAGGAAGAGATAGGCAGTTTGAGCTTGTGCATCTCTATTCATGTGAGCACACACACTGCACCCACCCATGCCTAATTGGGTCACTTGCCTTGCCCTTTTCCAGCACACAAGACACACTGGGGTTTAAGATTTGACCTGTCCCCATTTTCTGTCCTATGGAAATTTTAGTACGTGACTTGGGGCAGGGGGAGGGAGGTAGGGGAAGAAAGAGAACACTCCAGGACTACTCTTCAGATTTCTATTTCCTTCTTTCACCTCCTTAGACCCTGGACATTTGTCCCTTGTTTCCATTTGCAGAAAAGTGCAGGTGAGAACCTACATTGAAAGGGGATTAGGAAGGTTACAGGGAGTCAACACCAGCAGAGCTGTCAGTTTGAGGACTGCAAGGAAAGCAGAGTTCTAAAGATTTCTTCATACTGCTGCCAAGCCTGGGACGCCAGAAACGTTAGTTTGTCCATGGTTTTATTTATCACTACATCACTGATCAATGCATATTAATAACTATGTCTTTTCAAGTTTCCACTCCTTAACCACCAACATGGAATGGAATCAAGCCATCTTGTTGCCAGACTTGCTACAGAAACTGAATGTCCTAAGCATCCATAGAGAATGTTTCAGAGGTTCAGTTACAGCAGTGTAAAATGATGCAAACTCAACCATCAACCAAAACCTAGAAATACCATCTCTGTTCTGAGTCAGGGAAAATGCTTTGTACATCTTTCTGAAAAAAAGCCTGCAGAAAGATATTAGCTTTGAAGTGTGACCTAAAGTTCAAGATACAGGACAAAGCAGGAGGAGACTTCTAATGGAATCTGTCTTCCCAGCATTTTGCACTTTTTTTTCCCTCTACGATTCTGTAGCTTGAATGCTTTCATCAATGATAGTCTGCAGTAAGATTTGTACAAAGGAAAAAAGTGTTTAATATAATAGGCCCTAAAACAAATAAATACATCTATATAAATGAAGAAGAATAGCTAACCATTTTTAGAAGAGAGAAAGAATGGGATATATTTTCAAATATGTCTACATGCAGAACGTGGTCATGGCAGAAACAGACTACAAGCTGCAACATTCTCAGTTACAAAAAACCCAAAAAAACCCACAAAAACATTTTATATCCTAGCACTTGAAATTTTTCAGTAATTATATGTGCAAACTATGGATCCAGCAGAGAGTTTCTTACAGTAGATGGGCTTTCAAAGACTTGCAAACAGAAGCAGAAAGCTGCAAGAAATGAATATGAAAAAATTGTCTTTCAGCTTCTAAAATGCAGAAACATTTCCTCAGATTACAGATATTTAATTGTTGTGCATGACAGTGTTTGATATCATCCGGTTACATTGGGTCATAGCCACACACAAGTCTTGAAAACCCAAGGATAATTTACCATGTGTATTTCTATACCATGAAATAAATGTACCAGCAGCCCCAAAGTAGTTCTACACTACTTAAGATAGTCAAGTATGGGATCTCCAATAAATAGAGGAAACAATATGAGTCATCTAACTATAAAGCTCCCAGTTTAGCTTTACTCCAGGGTTGATGTAAATCTACCTTAAGTATCTGGGGCATAGTACCATAGTGTAGATATTATTATCCCTGTTAAAACAACAAAACTAAATACATCCATTAGCAATACTGTAGATAGCTGTAATACATAGATAATTGTAATACATAGTTTGCTCACCCCAAGATTAATTCCAAATATTAAACCTTGTCTAGCTTATTTCATTCAATCTGTTTAGTATCTCTTGTTAAAGAGACAGTTCAAGCCTCTACTACACGCTTCCAGAAGGTTAAACAGTAAAAAAGCAGTAAAATAAAAAAACAGTATGTTCCAGACTTTCTTTTTCACTAGTCTAATCATTTCACATATTGTCCTTTATAAGGTTTAAAATATACTGCCACTTTAGACATGCAGATAGAAGGATGACTTTAAGTAGCAATAACAGCTATTAATTCCCAATCAACCTTCTACAGTGCAATTCTACTCCACCTGAAATATGTCAGCAGAGGAAAAGAGAAGACAAACAAGGTAATCCACCAGTTCTTTATATACGAAACACTGCGGACAGCCTCACAGCCAATAATAGATCCCTCTCAGCAAGTTCAGACATCATATTCACCTCTGACATTCACATCAGCAGAAGAAATTTCAAAAGTTGAGAAAAAACCCACGAGAGTACAGTTTCGTCATTTCGTGAAGGTATCTGTAGTGCTGCCCACTGCTTCTGTATCTGTCAAACAATGAAAATTTCCAGAAGGAGTGCAAAAATCTTAGGATCCAGATCCTCATCCCTGATCAGAAAGCCAATGAATTCTCTAGATGTGCTTTATATCAGGCAAAAGAGTGAGGGAGCATAACGCATGTACGGATTGTTGTAAATTAGATAAAAGCATAAAGTTAAAACACACATGCATTTAGTACACATATTGTCCTATCTTTAGATTTGAAATAAAGAATCTTCCAATCAACCGCATCAAGTCATATGGTAGGGGGAGAGATGACAGCACCACGCTACATCTAATAAAAGGTCCTACTTGTTGGGACACTGAGTACCTTTAATTCACAAGCCAAATAATTCACCTGTGAATGTTGATGGGATATAGATTTGATTTTCAAGATACAGGGCAAAAGACAACTCACTTGGGTCAGAACTACTGGTATGACTATGCACTGTATTCATTTTCTGGAATGGTGTTGTGTGCTAACACACACAGCGTTTCCAGGACTGATCCCATAAGCCCACAGTAAAACTGGACCTATTGAATTTACCCTACTGTTCTGCAAAGACTCAACAATCTCATCAAGTACCAGGGAAAAGACCAGGGTGCTTGGTTCTTTCCAGTCTCTATAAAAAGGCAAGGGACTACCTAACCATTAAAAGGCCAAGTGCAAACCTGATTTTCATTGGGTTTAGATTTAATTTTTTAAAAATCAAAATAAAATTCCACAATTCCTTTCCCATTGGCTGGCTGATTTAGCCCACCCTTATTTCCTTCTAGTTCCTAGAACAATCCTCCTTTCTGATTTGCAATTGTGTATCACTAGCTAGCAATTATTAAAATAGTATGCACGAAAGTAGCACTAGAGAACCATTTAGCATATTCTATAATCCTGTAAGAAAACTCATCAAGAGTTGACAAGGACCTGACTATAAAGACTACTATTCCTCCACAGAACAGCAGGAGTCGCCTCTGTAGGAACACAGTTTGAGAACTATTCCAGTAGCGAACAATTTTTTTTCAGGGTTAAAAGATTATATCTTCCCTTGTAAAATCAGCAGACATGTAAAAGAATCTGGCATGGACTTTCAGCTTATATCTTGAATTGTATAAATACTGAAATTCATAAATAGGAGATTACACATCTATCTAATTAGAGGCAATAAAGCAACAGTACTTTTCAGTCTGAAAAATGATGCAATAGTTTGAAAAATTGCTCTAGAAATAGATTTTTATTGTCTCACAATAATACAATTTCAAATATGTTCTCGCAACAGAGACAGATTCTTTGCCCCCACCAATTTATCTCAGAATATGAAAAATGAATTATTTTTAGCCCATCAACCCATGCCTGAAAACAAATAAAACAAAGGTAATGTAACAAGTAGAAAAGAATCAGGCATGTTTTCTGTGTCTGCACTGTTTTCACATGGCTGACATGAATAACTCTGGCCACCTGAAAGACTTGAGCTGAGAGTGATCAAGCTGTGCAGAATCCAACCAGACAAGAAAGCGGGATTTGAATGCAACATTTGAATGCTCCTTCTGATGGAGATATGCTTCATACAGAGAAAAAATAAACCAATGAACCACAAAAATCACATCTAGCTGTCTAAAGTTAAATGTTGAAATACATATTTTGGCAGTTGCTCTTTTCCAAGCTGCTGCAGCTATATCTGGGGATAACTAGGGGGATCTGAAATCCCCCTTCAATTTTGCATTAACTGTAGATACTTAAAACTCAGACCAAATATCTCCAGCTTCTAATTATGGAGTACAAAGACTAATTTAAAACACATTAATCTGAGATTTTTGGCTTGAGCCTACAGATGTACTTGAACTTCTGACTGCTTCTTCCACTTCAGTGCCTCATAAAACTACTTAGTCTGAATGTGTTTGAGGTCAGCTTCCCAACTGAAGCATTAACAAATTGCAAGATGGGCAATAAGAGCAGACAGAGCTTTTTCTGAGCTGACTCCAAATTACTTTTTCCATTGTCTGCCTGAAAGTTGTCAGTACTGTTGCACGAAGCAACATAGTCCAATGGCTTTTCTGTAAATCAATACAGAATATTTTAAGTCTTTAAGATCTCATACAAGTTCAGCTGAATTTTCTGAATGCTCCTATATGCGGCATTTTATGAAACATCTCCTTAGAGGACATTTCTGAAATCCCACTAGTTCTCAGCAAATAAATTCCATGATACCCATGTGATTTAAAGGTAACACACTGAGAAGACGTGGGACACGAAAAAAATACACTTAATTACAGTATTTTGGTGTTTAATGCATAGAGAATGATTGGCAGTCAAAAGAAAGCTTAAGGATTTTCACTTCAGCTGTGAAAGGACTGATATATGCTTGCAGTATTACAAAAGGAGCTGAAGCCTGCCAGCCAGACAATAGAGTGAAACCCAGTGCATGCTAACTAACAAAGATGCCTGGTGTGAAGGGATTGTATTAACTGCAAGAAAGCGTATTATACAGGTATATTTTCTTCCAGAACAATAAAATAACATTGTTACACTGTTCTTGGGATTGGAATAAAAATGAAATCTGCCAGGAAAAGAGCCCAGATTCCCTAAGGAGACTGTTCGTTTTCCAAAAGAAAGCAAGTTCTTTTTCTATAGAGTCATTTTCAGTGATCAGAAACTTTCCCACTGCTGGAATGGAACAGGGGACGGAAAACTCGGCATGTTTCTTTTCTTTGTATTAGTACTCTTTACACAGTTTTCTTATAACCCACGAGTTTAATACGTTCAATTAAGTACACCAAGCTATAGAATGACTTTAGGTAACAGCAGGGGAATATTTTTTAACTTGTGATACACCACACAAAATACGTGTCAAGCTTTACAATGATTCAGTTTTTGCAAGAACCTGCCCGTTAAAATGTTCTGTGTCAAATGAAGCTATTATTCTAGTCAACTTTTTCAAGCTTTCTTAAACTCAGAAGTACACCATATACGAACTTTGGGGTTTTCTGTTTGTTTTACACATGCTTGACTAAAAAAGAGCTCAGCTGTTGTTGCAGACACTTACAGGCATTCTGGTGTGCCTGTGCATTCCCATGTGGTGCTTGTCCTTATGCAGAGTGGTGTGGAGACGAGACAGACCCAAGAGCCAGGACTTCTCCAGCAGAAGTCCAGAAACCAATGCACTATGTAAGTATGGGGCGGTATTACTGTGTTATAATGCAGTGAAGCACCCTGCACTGGCAGAGAAAGGGCTGCAACACTTAATAGGTCTTTCCCGTCTCCAAGAACTATGTAAGAGGAGCACAACGAATCTGAAATAGCTTCGCCAACCCTGTGGCATTTACTTACCAGCTGGTTGTTAGGCTAAATCCCAAAGGGGTACTTTGAAGAGAATCTTGATTGGGTCCAGTTTGCTGCAATATTTGAAAACAAGAAGATGAAGTACTTAAGAGCAGAAGAAGAGCTGCAGCCATTAAGCAAAGAAGTTATAGCCACATTGTCCCTTTTCATTCCCCATCAATAACCGCATCTGACCATCATCTGCCTCTGTATCCAGTAGTCTCTATACTTAGAGTTGTACCTTGGTTGGAAATCCCAACCCAATGCAAAGCGTTAGCTTTTAAAGAGCTTCAGAGAGACCAAACGACAAGAATTATTAAAAAAAAAATCAAGGGCCTTATGCTTTTAAACACTGAAGTGTCTTTTTTATTTTTCTTTGGCAAACTGAAAAAATGTAAATTCTGAAAAAGCTGTCAAGAGAGCATCCAAAGGCCAAAATGCTTCACATGCTCATGAGTATGTAACGATCCTTCTTCCCAAGGACTAGAGCCTGAGCCCTGAAGCCACAATACTTTCCATGTATTGTGGGGTTTTTACCCTTATTATGTCGCATATTATTGATAGCTGCAGGCAAGGGTTTTTTTCCCTCTCACTCACTTGCTTCAGTTGTATCAGACGTCATGGTTAGCTTCTTTAATGGAGTGCTTGCAGATGAGGTTGTAAAAATCATTAGCCACGGTCGGCAGATGCTAGGTACTGCTAGGATGCTGTTCCAATAACTTCTTTTCTTTAATTAAAATTCTAAATAAATCATGAGGTTTTGCAAACACAAGCCTACAGTACTTGCATAAGATGAAAACTGTGCTGACTGCTAGCAGTCTTGATACAGCTCTTTAGCCTCCTATTTCCTCCACATTTTGTTTTATTGGTTTTTGTTGGGTTTTTTTCAATTTTTTTAAATCATGGCCTTCACACAAAATCCCCATATGCACTTCTTCAGAAGATCAATACCAGGAAAACATCTGTGGCTCTTCTTGGTGCACAAACAGATTTACTGTGTTTGGTTTGCTTTGCTTTGTTTTTACAAAGAATGCAACATGTCACATGTCACATAAAATCAATAGGCAACTGAATACAGGATATTTCCTTTACTCTTTACATAGAGTTTTAGTTGCTTTCTTGCAACTTTTCATCTAATGTGAAACAAGCATGTTTCACAAGCATTAAGTATGCACAGCAGAATAATATTTATTTGCCATAAAACCTGAATAAATTGAATCTTTTGCTCCTTGTTTCTATGGGAACAAGTTCTATTGAATAAACAGTCTTGGAATAATATTTTATTATTTCTAATTCTATTAATTACAATTCAATATGTCACATTAAAATAATTTCAGTTGTAATGAGAAACTTTAATACTGGTGAGAGCTTAAAATAATAGGCCAGTTGAGCTTAAAGTAATTTATGCTGCCTGTAATTTTTAGTTTTCATTGATACTAGAACTAATTATTGCACGTTTGCATTTGCACTCCTAATGGGGTGATGTTTTATTGTGGTATTAACAAAAGATATGAAATAATCGTGGTGAAAAGAGTAGGAAAATAGTTTTACCGATTTTCTGGGTGACAAAATCCCTCATTTTCCTATTTTCTGTATAACTATTATCTACCTTTTTTTTTTTTTTTGGCTAAAGTAACAGATAAACATCCAAAATATGATTTTTAACAGAAAATAAAAGAAATATTTTAATATAAAATAAAAGAAAAAAAAACTAGTATTGCAGCCCAGTCTACTGGTTAGCCTCTTATGGCTACTTAAAATCACTGGAGTTTCTCACAGAACATCTCAGACAGATCAGTGTGCACAAACGGGCTCCAAAAGGACACTATGATGTAATAGAAAAATTATTTTGAAGAGAATGCATCAGTGTTTAACCAAAATTAAATTTGTCAAGCACAGTCTGATATAAACAACAACAAAACCAAAACAAACCAAAAAGGGCATTTAATGAAGCATCATCCTGGAGAAGTTAAAACCAAGAATTCACTATTCTTTTTATGTATTACTGCATTGCTGCTGATCATCATACTGTTGTCGTCACATCTAACTACTCATACACAAAATATGAAAAGTCAGACAAAACTTTGGTTTTCAAAAATGAAAATTGTAACCCTATTCATCATTACCTAAATTTTCTTAATTATTTTGCAGCTATATGAAAATCTCAATTTCTTTAATCCCTTTTCACACCAGAAAGTCACCCAAATCATAACTTCAAAAAAAGTTAAAGATTAGATGGTGAGTCAGAAAAAGAAACAAATTCTTGACATAATATTCATCTGTTGTATCGAAATAGCAAAAGGAAATATGAAAACTGTGTGAAAATAACAATGTATTATTACTTTATCGAAGGCAACTTAACTATTTAAGCATTCTCATAACCACATTTGTTTCAAAAACACTGACCAACAAAGTTTTATTCATGTTCTCCAGTCATAGAACTCAAGATAACAGAAACAGAAATTTACTTTCTGGTATTTCATCTGCCACCACTCAAATCTCATAAATCTGTCAGAATTGATCATCTACATTAGAAATGTTTCAATAAGTTGTAAAAAAGCCATTGCAGGGATTTTCATTTAACAGCTGGAATACCTAATGAACTTGAGTAATGGATTTATAACTGTGGTGTGCTAAAGGATCAGGAGTCATTTTTATTCCTTACTTAAAGGAATTATTCACTATCCATAAATATTTAAAATAAACACACTAGAAAATGCAATATTTTGCATTTTGCAACATGTTGTGTAAACATCATGAGTCCAAACAAGAAAAAAATCTCATTATGAGGTTCTTTGTTCTGCTTTATTATTGCTGGTGATCCATGATACAGTCTGAAATGGAAGGATTTTTTTTTAAGTAGAATGACAATAATTCTTTTCAATATAGACCCAGGTTTGAGAGAGTGAAATCATTCTTTTTATTGTAGAGGAAATAGCGCTCTTCTTACCACAGACTAGTCCACATTTTATCCCAAAAATAGGTGAGAAAAAGATTTTTCATGCCATTTTGTAGACCTGGCACATTTAATTCAATGATGTTATTAGAAGCTGTATTTGTAATTTGTTCCAGGACCACATAACTGAAGCAATTATTTCAGTAAGGAGGGAAAGAACTTTTCCAGGAAAAAATTCCTGCAAGAAGTCCTAATGAACAGAAACGTTCTTATGTTCAAAGTTTTAGCTACAGTGAAGTTTGCAACAGAGGAGGATGCTCAAAGAGGAGAAAAGCCACTCAAGGCATTCATTTTGAAACAATTGAGTGAGGCACTTGTCACCACAGCAGGAAAGAAACAGAAAAGCACTTAAGCCACTGCCTGTACAAGTAATTTATTTAAGTAATCATCTCCAAAGCTATACAGGAAACAAAATGCAGAGGAAATAATTAATGAGAGTTCATTAATCTAAATTCCAGAAGTCACTATTTTAAAGGAAAGGGATACGTATTAAAAGTTCTTACAGTGCAACGATAGAAAATTAAATGTATCAGAAAATGTTTTCTAAAGTCAGCTAAAAATAACTTATGTTGGCACCTTAGCTAGGGTAAAAACTTCACAAAGTACAACTCAGCAGGCCAGAAATTGCATATGCTCAAGAATCCAAAGCATGTATTTGTGTCGCTGCTTTGACTGAAACAACCTTTTAGTTGAGGGCTTTACTAAATAACTAGTAATTATTTTAGAAGTTCTAGAGAATTTAGAAAATGCTTAATTCACTTACCATCTTTAAAACCAAAAGAACCTGTTCCTGGCAACTACCGTGGTTATATTTATCTTCTTCCTAGTAAAAGGCAAACACAACTATGTGAGAATGTTATGTAATACTTTAGAAAGCTGTAGTAAGGAATAGGACTACAGGAAATCAGCAAGGGAAAATAAAATGCTCAACAGGAATTCAGTTGAGAGAAGTAGTAGGGGACTAAAGAGAAATGAGCAATCAATAGAATAAGTGGTCAGATTAAGAGCAGGAGGGTATTGAGGAAGCAAAGACAGACAGTGAAAGGATAGGAAGCAAGGAAACAAGGTGCTGAAGGACAGAGTGGTAATGGGGAGGAGCTGATACTTGCATTTATTCACAAGGTTTTTGTTGTTATGGTTCTGAAGGCTGACTCTGAGAGCATACAGAACTCTTCAGTATGTACTTTTGATGTGGGCCAAGATACTCGGAAATGGGATGAGAAATCAGTGGCTAAATTCTTTATTTCCAGGCAAAAAAAAAAACCCTGCACTGCAAGCTCTTCCACTGCAGCAAGAGCATATGACAAGGACCACTACCACTGACCTCACCCTATTCCTGTGTTTCACTTCAAGAGCACAACCTTATCTGTGCATTCTTGTTTCAGACTGTGATGACACTTTTGAAGCAAACTTCTTAATCTTCCATCATGCTTTGTTTTGTACTGGAATTGGTCTTGCACTACACAAATTGGTCACTTTTCAGATGAAACAGGAAGATACAGGTCTGGTGCTGTCCTAACAAGCCCTAACTGCTAATACATCCATGAGACCAGATTAGAGCTGGTCTGAAGTAAAACCTCTGACAGACATGTAGGCTGGATTTGTGTCTGCAATACCAACGGGTTTGCTCTCCTGTTTCACTTCTACTGTTCTGTTTCACCAGCTTACGTAGATATTGCCCCAGAGGCACTTCCATTAACAAAACCCACATTATGGAATCAAACCTGCTGCCTGTGCCTTTGAAAATTAGGCAGGTTTTCTTTGATTTTCCTCATTTGACTTCATAAACCCTCCAGGTTGTCACTTGGTTAAAATTTTTATCTCATTATTTTCAGTAGGACAGACATTTTGAAGAGAAATCCACAAAATCATAAATTTTATTAATTTCACAGCTAGATTATTATGCATTGTTATGAATTTCATAGATAGATTTTATCTGAAATTTCATGTTCATGATACAAATACTTTACTTTCATATTTTAAAGGGAAAAGAATATTTTTTTATAATGCCTTATAAGAATCACCAAATGAAAATATGTGATCTATTTTAAAAAATCGCAAAACTGACAGACATAGCAGGCATCAATGGCATAACTTCTTTGACGTGGTTTTCAGTTGCTACTGTTTGTGAGTCACTGACACAACCAACAATTTCAATTATCATTACTAATCTAAAAATTTAATGAAGTCATAAAGTAATTCCTCTTTTCTATTTTACTTAACACCACCCGTTTTGAAGACCAACACAGGAAATTACAAAATAAATAATGAAACTAAATGACATTTTTAAAAAAATCATATTAATAAATTAAGAGAAGCTTTTTGTGCTTTGTTTTGTAGTTCCTTTCAAGCTCTTCATTTAATGCCATTTCTTCATCTTTGCTGTACCAGAGTTATATCAGAGGACGACCGAAAGATCAGATACAAGCTACATAGTTATATGTTGTTTTCACTGTCAAAACCAGAGATCTATTTTAATCTATTATCTTTATCCTGGCAAGACCCTCTCACCACAAAAGTTATCTACAGAAGCAAGGTTACAGTTGATAGCATATTCCCAGAATTCAGTTTTGTTGTATTTTTGGGGTATATATTTTGTGTTGGCATTAATACATTTTTAAGACAACACTGAAATATCCCTTTCCACTGTTCTCTCTCAAACAACACATTAAAGAAAGATTTTATTAACATTCAAAAACATAGCAAAGAAAAAGACTATGTTTAAAAACCATAGGTTTGGGAATGAAGATGTCTGCACAAGAAGTCATGTTCATGACTTGCTACAGTTTTTTGCAAAGACCCTGGGACAGACACTTTCAGTTCATGGTTGTCCTTTTTTTCTTGTCCAAAATGAATATATTGATTCCTCATAGTGATGCTGAAATACGTAACTCATCTTACAAAGTACTTCAGAGGGTTCTTCTAATGCAAAGAATCTAAATTAAATGCAAGGTCTCTCTCCCTCTCACACACACATGCAAAGACAGATCATCTTATTTTTAGTTAGTTACATTTGATCTGAATATTTATTGATGAAATCACAAGAACAATTTTAAAAAGCACATGACAAGGATTAGATATTATCCCCTATTTTTTTTTCACTTGATTACTTTTCACCATCCTCTCCTGCATTAATGAGTGCTTTGTCAATTCTTTACTCTCCAGACTAACACAAAATCACCTAGGTTGGAAGGGACCTTTTAAGATCATCTAGTCCAACCAATAAAAAACAAACAAACAAACAAACAAAAA
>JAOQGH010000023.1:66646817-66673531 GCA_025769975.1 Gallinago jamesoni
GCTTCAGCAGGGGAGTTGGACTAGATGATCTCTATGGTCCCTTCCAACTCTAAAAAATTCAGTGAAATTCAGTGAAAGAAGGCACATAAGAAATTTGCAGAAAGTATTAGCTGTCTAGTTCTTTTCATGGACTCTTCTCACTCACTGAAGATATCTTTATTTCCTCTTTCAACAGGAAGTATATTGGCTCTGACAAATCCCTGTTGAAATTCATCTGTCTTGGCTAGTTACTACCCTTTATATTCCCCAGTAATTTCTGAGAAGTGCTCTTAAAGCTCACTTCACCATTATCAGTAATTTTGATGCTGTATACAGAACATTCAGAACTAAAACCACATTAGCCATACCATTGACTATCCCATAGATAGAAAGTTAATGTTCATTCTTATATTGCTGGGATCTCTGTGCATCATTCAGTGTTTCCATCATGAGACAGAAATGTGCCATCTAAAGATGTACTTCATATTTTGTATGGCATTCTGCTCCATTAGCTTTCGTATGCTGAACTATATGTACTTCTATCTTCCTTGTGATTGCTAGGAAAAGGTCCTGTTGTCTTCAGGTGAGAATTGACACTTAAACCTTCCAAAGCAAGCATACCAAGTGAAAGTAAGAAATTCATATTTTAAACATCTCATACATAGAGATCCACAATGATCATTCATCTTTGTCTATTTAGAGAACTGATGAGACACTAAGAATCAAATTTGAGTGTTTGTTAATGATACATAGCTCTGTTTACCCTTCACATCATACAGCTATATCACCCTCATGAAATTAATCTACTTTTTGATGATGAGCTCATGGATGAAGAACAGCTGCTTGAAAATTAATCAGACCAAAATTAAGATTACACTGTGAAGTAGAAGAAAGCACAGTTTGCAAAAAGGCACATTCTTATCTATTTCATAAAGTGTAATCATGACTGATCCATTCTTAAGAATTTTCGATTCCTCATTGAGAGGAACTTTTCATTATATAGGAATATCCATGGAGAAGTAATTAATTGTGCACTCTACATTTGTCTAGGACACTCCATTATATTTTCCCTAAATGACTTGATTCTATGTCCGTCAGATATATTTACAAAGACTGCAACAACATAGTCTTGGAAGTAGACACAAAACAGAAGTCCAGAAACTGCAGCCAAGGTTGAAATCCAGCAGAAAACTTTTTAATTTCTGATAAGGACCAGAAGACTCACTCAGCTTTGCCTTTTAGTCTCCCTGCAGAACTTCCCATCATGATCAAGATCTTGGGTGACCAAAACTGATTTTCCTTAAAGTCTACCATGGTTAACAAGCTCAATGCTCTCTCTTGCCAGGTGAATAAAGGATTGTTGTTGGGCTAAACATTGTTTGGAGCTGGTCCAAAACTGTTTAAAGCCTTCTCAGAAGACCTAAGAACCAATGCAAGCCATGTTAACCTTATCCTGTTGTCTGCAAAACTAACTTCCTTGACCTTTAATTGTCTAATAAACACAGAACAGAACACATGTAAATGTAAAAAATATTTTCCTTTTTTTCATCTATACACAATTATCCCCCAGGAAAAGGCAGAATGAAAGAAAAAAAATAACCACACTGTATAAATTAACAGCTGTGAATTACTCATTTTTCTGACTATTAATAATAGTTTCATATGAAATAATAATTCCCTGTCCTGCACATTTGAAATAACCCATGAGGGTTTATGATTCAGGAATGACAGGATTGACTGCCCCCAAAGAATAGATTCTTATAGTTTATCATTCAAACATATCAGATGTATCAAAGTTTGACTTTGCAGATAGTGCGGTTTCTGCCATATACAATTCATGGTGTTTTAAAATAAACTAATATTTCACTTCTAAAATATGGAAGCAGCCTCTGATTTCTATTAACAGGAAGCAGCAAGCAGGCTCCTACTCATATTCTATATTTTTTGCTCACATCATAAAGCTTGGTGTGATTTTGTCACTATTGCCAACATGAAAGACTCAGATATATTTACAGGAAAATGAGTCAGTGATAATGGCTTTCAAAAAAAAAGTTAATTAAATATGAATGTTATTAAGTAGTATGCTTTTCATGAACTCAAAAAATGAAATAGTTGAAACTATTAGTAATGAGCCAGCTCTGAAATAATGAAAAAATGAGGCTGCTTGTATCTATTCATTTGCTTTGAGCCATCACTCAAAAAAAAAAAAAATCAGTCCAATAACATCCAGATCTAATAATAACACGCTATTTTATTTGTCTCCATTCATATTGCACCCAGGATTCTCCAAGCTCTTTTCAAACTTCTGCCTCTGCAGCCTCCCAGTTCTATTGCCTGCACAAGCTGGAGGCAGAGAAGGGCTCTGCCATCTCTCACTCAGCATTCAGCACCAGGATGGAGAAGAGAGAGGACAACACGGGTATAGACAATGCCAACTTTCTTTAGGAACCTGAGTTTTAACTGGCTGTATTAGAGAGGTGTGGCATAGGTAAGAGGGGCTTCTTCTGACCTGCCTGCATTATGCAGCTACCCATATACCAGGTAACATATGGCTTCAAACAAGAAAATTAATGTGCTATGCTTCCTTGAAAGAAATTGGGGGAAGAGGAGGGAGTGAAATAGAAAATGCCAAGGTATCTTGAAATTACTAAGATAATGAGTAGGGTTAATCTTACCAAAAATCGTTACTGTTGCCATTAAGAAATATACCATTACTTTTCGAGAACAAATTCAATATAGTACTAACTTGCAAGGCACAAAAATAGCTCAAAATGGATGTAAATCCTTTGCCATTATCATTAAATAAACTTCTCTAAAAAACCTAAAATCCTCTCCACAACCTGATAAAACACAAGCCTAATGTCTAGGTGATATGTTACATGAATCTGTCATCTTCAGTCAGAGAAGAGAAGAATTGCCTTCCAAATGTATACTTGCTGGCTGAACTGGCCTATTGAAGGACCTGCAACAAATTATGCATTTAATATGTTTAGTTTAGTCTTTAAAGACCAGAAAAGAGAAAGCTCGGCTAAGTGGATACAGAACTTGCACAGCAACACAGAGAATTATACTGATTTTATTCTGACTGACAGGCTCTGTATTACCCAGAAGACTGTAAAATAAAACCATTTCTAACTCGGGAACTGCCTGCTGAGATATATCATTTAACAAAACATTAAGCAGAAAGGAACAAAACTGTTCAGCATGAAAACTTTAGAATTAGCTAAGACAAGTTCAGGACAGAATTTAGTCATGGGATGAAAGTGGAAAGACATTAACTGTTACTAACTAATTGAATTTTTGTGCATTAAATAAAAATGAAAGATCTGATTGATGTTGTAAACGTAGCCCACTAAGTTAAGAAATTACTACAGTTATATCCTTTCAGAAACTATTTTATTCAAAATGAGGCTGAAGTTACAAGTCTGAAAAGTAAGTCTTAGTATCCTGTCAGAGATACTTTATTTCTCAAAAAGTCAACCGGAAAGAAACTAAGGTCCTGTGCTATAGAGCAAACTGCCTTGCCCATTTTTGGAAATGGTAGGACCAAATGTAGGACCAAAGACACAATAGTCATTGAGAACAGAGGCAAAGGAATGGAAAGGTATGGAGGACACCTTACATAATATTGCCTTGAAAAGGTAGCCTTCAAGAAATTTGCTTATTGACTGGTTTTGCTCACTATTTTAGATTTTGTTTTATTTCATTGCTTTCATTAATTTCATCAACAAAAAAAAATTTGATTAAGAAACTGGCCAACATCACAAAGCTGGGAAGATAATCTGTTCAAGAGAGAACCTGGGAAAAAACAGATGACCTTGAAACATCAAGAAACAGCAATTCAGTGGTAAAATAAAATACAAGGGCCTGATCTGAAGAAACAACAGGAATTTCTATCAGAAGGTGCAATTACATCAGCTAGAACTGAAAGAGAAGAGAAACACAAGTACCTCAGCTAATCACAGCAAGACCAATAACCAGCAAAGAGAAGCAGTTATGAAATTATTAAAAGATGTTTCACCAAGCTATGTCTCATTGAACTAGGTAAATCTAAATGTCATGTTTGCATCACAACTTGAAACCTAATTTAAAACACAGCTTTCACCACTCTTATTTAGATATAAGGAGCTGAAACTAGAACAGCTGTAGAGAATAAGTACTGGTATACCCTGAGCAATGACTAGCCCATCATATGAAGCGAGGTTAGATGAAATTTGTTTGTTTTCAGTTAGGTAAAAATTGAAGACCTGGAGAAATTTGTTATCTATAAGTCTGCAGTAAGCAACAAAGGAAAAGGAATGCCTTAATTTAGAGTACAAAAACCACATAATAGGATGTAATCTATTATGAAGAGATCAGAAAAATTCTAGATTCTAGCCTGTCAGGTAATGAAGGTTGGAACAGCCTTTTTAAAGGCTTCTCATCCATCATATGCTTATCATCCTTCAGTTTTAATTAAGTTAAATCCAATTAACTTGTACTACTATATACCAAATGACAGAAGGCTGAGGGCTTACAGAAATAGAGAAGAAGTTGACTACTGAACTCATTAAGTCTTGGTTCTTCTTTGCCATCAGTCAGCCTGGCAGAACCAGGACAGCATGAACCCTTAGTGCTGAGCTAGAACATACCTCTGACATTTCAACATCCAGAACATCTCCTTCTCTAAAGCAAGTGTCCTGATGCCATTTATATAAAGTAAAATTACACATAGAAAGTGTATTTTCATGTGCAACAATTAAAATGCATTTTCCCACCTGCAGTTATTGAAAATCCATAGAACACTACACAAAATCAGATTATGCATAGAGATCCAATTAAAAGCTGATAGATATTTACACAGCAAAGGAGCAAGCAAAAGAGGACCACATCCAAGCTTGAGTGTTGAGTCAGTATTTACTCATATGACTCCCAGAGTGACAGGATGTGCATGGAGAAACTCTCCTTCACCATCTAGCTCTGAGCTGAGAAATCAATGGAAATTGGGCCACATGCACAGTGAGATCCAAACATCACTACAGCTCAGGCTGTGCCTGGTAACTTTTCCTTGTTTCATTGAATGAAGTGCTTTTCCCTTGTACTAAGAGCCTGATCTGTTCAAATTAATCCCATTTGCAACAATAGTTCTAAAGAAACATTCTTCCCATCTGCATTTTATCTACTTGTCATATCATTTCATAGTCACACCTTACCCATATCAATTAACAGCAAGATACATTTCTTTCTTAGCTATACATGCCATCCTTATATCAATGCTTACTATTATATTACTGTTATTACATTTCAATATTCTACTTTTTTATTACTGAAAAGCAACATGAGTAAACAATCTATATTGATATGAGCTTATTTTCCTTTATACTCAACAAAAGAGATCATTCCTCATTCAGGTGAGTGGGTTAATGTCTATGTATCAACACAGCTAGAGTATAATTAAAGTAAGCAAACTTTTCAGGCCTAAACTCTTCTTTGCATATTTCTGCAAAGCTAGAGCAGTAGGGTCATTGTTCTGCAATTTTCTAGTGTATAAGATACATATTCTTCCTGAAAGTGTTCTTATATTTACAGTTTGTCTTATACACCGAAGCTATTACAGCAATTTTTGCCGCTGCCACCTAGGGCCACCATTAGTGGTGACAGAAACAGTGGTACAGCAGTAATGACTGGAACTAATTAATTTTTCTCATTTTGAAAGGTATGCCTGTGACATACAGCATTACAGGAATTACAGCAGCTAGGTTTGAGATGGAGTTTGTGAATATAATTCCCCATGAAAGGCACTATAAGACACAGCCATTTGACACATCAGAGGTTTAGCATAGAAGGTTTCTATCACTCCTTGTACTCACCAAACAGAAAGAATGCTTCATTGCAAAGAATGTTGCTTCATTGCACTTCCAGAAATAGAAAAACCCTGAAAAGCACAAAACAGAAAGACCCTGAATCAAGGACACTTTAACCTGCACCAAATACTTCTAAGCATCTGTCAGAGAAGTAGCATGTAAATGCAAATACTGCAATTGAACATGAAAAATTTACAATGCCCTCATGATCCACTAGCAGTCAGTAGAAAAAAAATAGTAGTGACACAAAGTTAAAAGCATGACAAACTTGTAAAACCTGAACATGTTTTTTAATTATTATTTTTTTTACACTCTCCTAGCATCAAATCCTGTATTCAGAAAGACAATGGAAGAAGTAGAACATAGGATCACAAGCAGAACACCAAAACTGTATTTAGAAAGATAATCACTGACTTCGGAATTCCTAAATGGCAATATGGTACATCTGAGCTTGTTAAAACGGGATGGAGCACTGACAAACTGCAAGGGGTTCAGTGAGCAGCCAACGAGCGCTACACATTGATACGGCTGTTCAGCTACTGCACTCGGGCACTCATTTACAATTCTTACCTGGAAAAGTGTTTAAGTGGAAACTTTATGCGTCCTGAAATCATGTGCTGGCATTTCATTGAGAAGAATCATTAAATCTAGTTAGGTTAAAAAAATATGGAGCAGAGGGTCAGAGAATACTTTTGGCAGATGAACACGACTGCCTTAGAGTGTGCAAAAGCAGTTACTGGAGAAATAATACAAGAATGTTTTGAAGCTAGTGAGTGTTTGATCTATTTCAATATCTTGAAAAATTGATTCATGTGGACTTGGATAGTGATAACATCATGTGATTTAAAAATAGCTAAAAGACCATGACAAATAAAAATGATATAAAGAAATGTATCAATTTGTGATAGCTCAGCCTCAGTGCTCGCATAGATAAGATTAGATCAGTATATTAGACTGAAAGATAAGAATATTCCAGCCATCAAAGGGGAGATGCAGTCGGTGACAATGCAATATTTATACCAGCATAACAGCACTTGAACAAATCCATGTTCTAACCTGCTTTCTGAATATTCAGAGCCCAGACAATCTAGAACTACCCGCAACAGGTCCCTCCATTTGAACTGACATCTGTATCTGCATCAGATTCCCAGAAGAATATGTTCTAAGGGCACCTCAATCAGTCCTGACTTTCAATGGAGAGGACACAAAACTGGGCTGTTTCTGTCATTCTTTCATCTTAATGGAATTCCTACATAATTTTGGCAATTGGGAAAGAGAATAATGTTGGTCATGAAAGGTTACAGATCATCAAAAATAACTCTTACAGAAGGATTAATGTATGAATTGAAGTAAAACTTGCCTTTTTCTCTACGTTTTTTGATTGGATTAAAGTAATGTTTCTTATTTATACATCAATAATCATATGTTCTCTACCGCTCATTTTGGTAATAAATATGCAAAAAATAAATAACAACAATATAAGAATAGCCTTTACAAATATTTGTTTAATTTCATAATGCATTCTTATGTTTTCATCAGTGTTACTCTATTATATTTTCTATTGACCATGAAAGTTTGTTGGTGGAGATGGGGTACTATTTAGAGAAAATTATTTAAGACCTTTATTGTATTCAGACCTCTTCGGTGCCAAAGATTACACGTTATCAACACAAAAAGAATCATTCTTCACCAGTATCAGGAAATATTCTTCTAAAATATCCTTATGTAACTAACCAACTGAGATACCAACTGCATTCCATTCTGTTGGTGACAGAATGTTTCCAGAAACAGCACCTTCAGTGCCTTTTTCTCTATAGCTAGACAGATGCTACTGCTACTAATACTGAGTATCTCCTTCCTAATTCAAATAGGCACATTGGTATAGAGAAGATTACCCCCAGGAAGAAAGAACACTCCAAAAAAGGTCTGCCTAATAACTAGCGGCAATATTTGAAAATAACATAAAATACATTAGAAATCAAACTGAAAGACAACACCATTTAGTTTCCTGAGTGACCTGTTACTTCATTAAGTTTCAGATTCTTTTGTCTACCCATCCTAAAAATACCAGATATTCTTTCTCAGAAGGAGTTTATGGAGTAGAGAGTAGTAACAAGGCTCTGGCCCACTGTGAGCCCAGCCTTGTGCACTAATTGCTAGGTCTTGTGTGTCTTCCTGCAGGGAGAAATTGTACTGTCAAAACCCCAAAACATTACAACTACTTCCTCCTATATTTTGAAAAGTCAAAGAGTCAACTGACTCTTCTTTGCATAATGTGCAACACAAAAGTAAGTACAGTTGCTGTACTGTTTCACACAGTGGCTGTCCCTTTTCCTACAAACCTTTCTGTTATATGCATTATTCAGTCTCAAAAGAAACTCTAAAAGAAAATGCAAAGATTCCTATCCTCACAAAGCATTTGAGTAGACGTGATGACAGGAAGTCACAGGGGAAGAACTAAGCAATTCTGAAATATGCTTTGGAGGGAGATCTTGTTAGAATGTGAAAATACAGTCCTATAAAAACTGGAATGTAGGGAGGTTTTATTTCATCTTACTCCATCTTTAATGAAATCAGATTGATATATTTTGTTAAAGACCAAAACAGTGTTTTGTAGTGGTTTAACTGCTTTGTTAAAGTGTAGATTGAACTTTGTCCATGCAACTTCAGTAAAACCCAATATAACACATACTACCATGCATGTTAAATAAAATATAATTACAAAAGTATATATTTGTACTGTTCATAATGTGATGGGAAATTACAAGTTAGAAGTATGCAGCAATAGATTAAAAAATTATTAAAATACAATCAAATAATCACTAGCTAAAATATTAGAGATTCCTGGGAAATCTTCTACAGTAAGAAATCCAAGATTTTGGAAGTCTAGATAGTCGAGATTTGGCTGTCTGGTGGGACAAGCCATTCACTCCTCTCACCTGCAAGATGTATGTATTGATTCTAACAAAATCCACCTGTTACAATAGAAAATCCTTCTATCAGATCAAATAAAAAGCAGGCACAATATCTGTTATAACCTGAAAATACTTGAAAATTAGAAACACTGAGACATTGAAAGGAAGAAAAAACACTTCAGAAGGCATATTTTTGCCATGCAGTTTTTAGTAGCTGTCTTCTGAGTGTGTTCTGCTTTCTGAATGTGAAGGCAGAAGAAAAAGGTTGGAAGATAAATATTGAGCAAAGGCAATATAAACAATTCAACAGATAGTTAAAGAAACTAATAATCTGAGAATTTTCATGAGCGCAAAACATGCTTTCTGGAAAGCTGAATCATTTTTACTTTTTGCTATGTGGTGTTAAATTTTAGTTTTATACCAAATACACAATTTTCTAGGTATTTAGAAAAAATCAGCCACAAAGAAACTGTATTAATCGTAGTACAATCAGCCTGATTTGTCTTAATATTGCTGCATTAGTAAAACCAGTAAAGCATGAGACCATAATGTAACCTAATTGGAATTTTGGTACATAAAATATTATTGTTCTTTACAATCTCATTCATACCTGTGTTACTGCCTTTATTTTCCAACAGTGAAACATTATCTTTGAGATCATGTTTGTCACTTTCCTAGAATTATCTATGACAAAAAGACATATGCTTTTTCTTTATTAGATATGTCTACTACATTGTACCACTAACTGTCTCCAATGGGTGTAGAACCCACCAATGGAAATTCAGAAACATTATTAAGACCCTAAGAGTCTCTCCATTGTGCCTATTTCTCTCTTTTCGTAGTCAAAGTTTTCCTTGCAAGAAGTGTTTTCTTTTTGGATGCTTGGTTTTCTAGGAAGGAGCTTTGTTGCTTGTAAATAGTGTGAGGTCTCCCTCTGTCATCTGGGTAGACAAACAGACACATCCAAAGCTGTTCTACCCCATCTGGCTGGGATGAATCACCATGTGAAAGCGCCACTCTTTTCACTGACTATTAGAGCTTACCCAGTCAGCTTTGACTGCCAGCTAAGATTAAGCAAGATAAATGTCATCCTTAATCTCTAGGCTACTCAACGTCCAATGCCTATACAGGAGATAACACCTACTAGTTCATAGATACACTGCAGTTGCTGTAAATTTTGTGGTGCTTTGCTAATGAGAAAACACACAGCACATTTCCTAACAGTGGCCAGAGTCCATATGCACCTCTGAAAAATTGCTGTAAAACCTATTCACACAACCAAGAACAAATTAGGATAATTTGTCTCAGCAACTTTGTACCTCTCCAGGCAGAAAAGACAACTCACAAATCGAAGAAATAATATAATTCCCTGAGTTATTTTTAAAATTATTGTGGATAACATTTATACTTCTGCCAGATTTCTTCTCTCTTGTGAAACAGAACGCTCTAGCTAACTGCAAAAAGTTTTGAATTTATTTTCAGTATAGATAAGCACACTGAACTTCTAATAATCTTTACAAAAATTTATCCAACCTTTTGAAGGCTTGATTTAGATCTCGCTTACACTGATTTGACCTTGTGTCATGCCTACTGAATGCAATAGCACTATTTCTGACTTAGGTTGGAATACATGAGATTCAGATCCCTGCAAATGGAAGCAGACACAATAGAAGAACTGCCTGTCTTTCATGATTCCCAGCACTTCTGACTGCAGCGGGAAACTTCTCGACAGCAACATCTCAAGGTGTCTTGGCACTTCCACTGTTGGCCAGCTCCCAAAGATTCAAGGGCTATAAAAACGAGAAAGGGAAAATGCATTGAAACCTCTCAGAACCTCCATAAAGTTTGTATCACATCTGGAAACTGGGCCATTTTTGTCAGAACACCTACAGATAAGGCAGAGTGAACAGAGCTGTTTAAATTCCCGACTGATTCTCTGTCTATAATTCTATTCTTGTACTCAAGTTTCTCTTCAGTCTATTGCAGAGTGCAAAATGATGTTTCATTTCAAGACGCATAGTGACTCAATGACCGGAGTTTAGCTCCTTGCTTTCAAAAGTGCTTTTATGCAATGGAGAAATGAAAGGTACTAAAATAAAATAATGTTATATTCTTTAAATCTGTCCACTTACGTTATTCTGAGGACTTGACCAGTCCCTCACATAATGTCTAAGAATTGACAGCAAGAAAGATTGTTCACTGTGCATCACAGAACTCTGAAGAAGCTCAGTTGTGTTACATTTCTCACCAGAGTCACAGTTAGATTCTTGTCAAGTATTTATGTAAAAGACAGAGCATCAGCTCTGGATAATCAACCAAACATTTGCATACAATTTTTTTCCAGCCAGCTACCTCTAGTTAATAGATAAAGTTTACTATTAAGCAATATAGTTTTCTTCCATTGCAATTTTCAGTGTAAAAGCAGCTTATTATAACTGCAGAAGCAAAAGGGAAAAAAAAAAACAAACTGTGTTTTCACTAAATTTCTATGAAATTCATGAATAACTAATTTAGTTCTCATTGGCTCTCCTTGCATACTTTCCATTCTCTATGTCTGTCACTGAACTATGAAAGCTGGTCCAGACTTTAACCGTTCAGAATCATGTTTGCAGAAGAAAGCACTATCTAACTTGATAAATACCTCTTCTCTTTTTCACATATTGGAAAAAATATTACAGAATTTGTTCCACTGCTTAAAATTGCAGGTCTAAATCTTCTTTCAAGCCAAGTAATGTTTTACCCATCCTAACATTCCAATGGACATTTCCATCTCCTTCTTTTGATTACTCACTGGAGATCATCTGACCACATGGCCAGTCAGTTCAAGGTTTGGCTGAAAACAAGAAGTAATAGTAGTAATAATGTATGTGTATATTCCAACCAAATCAACCATAAAATGCAACATAAATTTTGAAAACAAATTTTATTTTAAACATTCTTTCAGCTTAAACTAACTACAACATTCCTTGTAACCAATCTAACCTTGTATTACTAGAAAAATGAAAAAACATTTTTTCCTACGTTGCCTTTTTTAATTATCTCCTGGAAAGAAAACGTCATTCTCCTGGTCTTCTGTCCGGGTCTAGAGAAAGCAAACAAGCATTTTCACCCTGCACTGAGGACTTACAAAAAACAAGGAGTGAATTTTTACTCACAAAGCAGTCAGCAGACTGTTGTTGGGTTGGCAGAGCTGGTTTTTTGGGGTTTTTTTTGCGCTTACCAAAGACACATGCTGAAATTAGCTCACTCAGAACTAAAAGAAAATAAAAAAATGTTTCTACCCTTTCAGTTTTAGGAGCTTCAATCTCTTGGCTTCTTATCCAAGAGAATGGACAAAATCCCCAGTTATTTTGAGGGCAGCAAAATAACCACATTCAAGTACAAGAATTAAGTTGGCATAAAATTTTCATGAATATTCTGTCTAAAAGCTCTTTGCCTTTGTTTCCTGTTACAATTGAGCAAAATATTTAAATTTTTGACTTATCAAAACAGCTAATTGTTTTGGATGAATGAACAAGTGGAATTTTGCCTATATGTGTTAAAAAAATCCATGCCTGAATCCTTTTTCTGCTTTCCAGCCAAACAAAATAACAGAAAGAGGCCAACTATTCCAATTGGCATATTCTGAGTGCTGACAAATTTTCATGAGAGGAGACATCCCAAGCAGTGGACTAAATTCTTATGTTCCAAGTATAATTTTGAACCATTTACTTAAACCCAAATATCTCCAGATTGAAATGAGACCTCTGCTTTATCTCCTGGATCTTCATAATGTGGAAATGATTTTCATTCTGAAGCTAGTTTATGGAGGCATCTTAGCCAAGCCACCCAATTCTCTGCCTCGATTTATCCATTAACTTTTACATTTTTCCATTAAGAAAGTATAATTATGAAGTCATCTACCTTTACAGCTATTCATTTTTCCATGGGCAATTCTCAGTCTTTATCCTTCAGGTCTTCCTGGCATGCTGTCACTCCTTATCTTTCATGTGAACTATGCCTCAGCATCTTTTTGTGTAGCTCTCAGATCCTACCTATATTTCATCTTGATTTTCATGCTATAAGCCTCAAGTCACACACCAGCAATTATCACACAATATTGCTTCTATGCCATGTGGTTCTGACTTTCTTTTAAGCCCCTTAGAGCTGTCAAACCCTCTGGGAAGCAGAGATACAGCTTACAGCGACGTGGTGTGGGGACACCAAGAGAAGATATGGGATCACTGAAGAACAACTTCTTCCAGGCCTGCAGAGCAATTAGTATTCAACAGCGTTGCAGGCAACATGTTAAAACAAGAAATGTTATTCCACTGCAAAGAAGAAAGAACTGATGACTGCAAGAAACCATCTGTCTCTTCCTTCCCCCATCTCAGACACAGACATCCCTTTCCCTTTGCTTCCCCGACAGCCCCTTCCTCTTCAAAACAGAGTTTGGATCCTGTTCCCAGTGCTGACCCAGTCCAGATCTAGTGGATGTCCATTCTAGCTTTTCTAGTCCTTCATTTGTCTGGCCTTTCCAGAGATGTGACTTTGTGAAGGCTTGAGTGCTTATCCCTCTCTAACTGAAAGAAGCAAAGTCTGTTGGGTATATTAGCACAACTTCACAAGGTCCAGGAAGAGGGGACTCAGATTCTCCATGGATCATTAGTGCTTCTGAGGGCAGGAGACAGAAAATACAGTTAAACTCGGGGGAGGAGGGAACAAGGTAAAGATGCATGGTTTTAAGGGCAAGGGGTGATACCATTTTATCTCAAGTTTTGTGTCCCTTAGAGGGAGGGAGTGTCACTCTCCTTTAAAAGCAAAAGCAACTTTGCTGTACCTATGAAAGTTTCACAGATCAACCATAGGGAAGGGTTTAAAATTTATCTTATTGTTTCAGTTGAGCAATGCTTGCTAAAACCCCTCTGATTTTAAAACTTCAATGAGAAGAACTGCCTGGCTGCTTCAGTAGGCTAAACTGACAGGGGATGGATGAATGAAAAGTCTCACGCAAATTACAGATTTAAACATAAACAAGGATTAACAAGTATGCTTGTACACAGAAAAATCACATTCCACAATAGATTTTTACTTAATCCATGACTGACAGGAGATGCTGGGTCACTCCCTGTCACAATAGGAAACATCACATTCCAACCCAGAACGATATTTCCTCATACCCTCTGGTGGTAAAACTGCAGCTTAAAGGGCAACAGATCCCAGGCTTCTTTCCTAACCATGAAAAAAGGGTGGTGGTGTTCCTGTCTAACTCAAAGTGATTGCTTCAGCTCTATAAAAGCGTCTCAACATTTTATAACTTCTAGTTAAAAACCTCACTCAAGGATCTATTATTTTTTAGCTCCCACAGTCACAGAAAAGACTCATAAAGTAAATTTTATAGGCTCCTACTTCTAAAAGATTTTTTTTTAATAAAACCAAAATCATGGTTTCAAAAAATGTCAGGACTTTGACAGCTCTTGAGCACTTCCAGCTGGCAATACTGATGCTACCCTCTCCTTTTTCAGCTGAATCTACCAGCATTAGCTCTAAGCAATCAATTTGCTTACAGCTTTCAGACTTTGTTATGGTTAGGGGTAGGGCACTACTCCCTAGGTGTCCCGCTCCTTTCCTCCTACATCACCATCACCAGCCACCTAAAAAACGACTGCTGACAAGCACCAACAGCATTTGGCATGAGCCAAACAGACTCAGATAGGACTCAAACAGCCAAATAGGACTTTGCTGTAATCTTTGCTTAGGTATTATATCTTGTGTAAGTGTTGAACTAGGAGAACTGTGAGAGGGAGTCACAGGAGGTACCTGCACCTCTGTGAGCCCATCCTTTACAACACAGTACTGTAAGGTAGCAATGGCCTGGTATAAAAGGAGAAGGACTGAGAAAGGATTTTTTTTTCCCTGACCACCCCTTAATTCCCTAACAAAAATTTCACTTTTATCCATTTCATGCTTCCCCATCACTTTATTTTGCCTACAAAGCTGACAAGCCTTGAGTCAACTCTTCTGTTTGATATATATTTGTGTAACATCTTAATCTACGGAAGAGTGCAAGAATATTTTAACAAAATTGATTGAACAGATTATCAGTTGGTGGTCCTAGTGAGAGCAACACATTGAGCCTATATTAGAAAGGAAAGAGAAAATGTCAAAATTATCGTACTTGACATCAGGTTTCTACAAAATAATTCTTATTTCTGACAAAATCAGTAGGAAGCAAGTTGGCATATGCTGAATTAAAAGTAGTACTTGTTCCAATCCCCAAATCGTGTATTTATGTCCATGAAAAAAACGTTTTGAGAATTTTTCCAATGAGCATATAGGAAGATTTGATTAAAAACAACCACTTTTTCACACAAACAAGCAAAGAAACTTCATTACTTTGTTTAATTTATCAGAATTCCCCAAATCTCTGGTGGGTTTTAGAACACTTTCCTGACCAGGGGCAAAATATTCTTCAGCTCCTAACACCAAACCAAACATTTATAAATCCTGGACTATTGTTTTACCATTGACTGACACAGCTAACTTTTTATTTATTTAAATACTAACCTACCAATAAAATAAATAAAAAAAAAATAAAAGGAAATAAAATACTATCCTAGTGCACGTTCTATGAAGTTTGGCAAATTAACTTGCTATTTTCAAAAATAAAAATTTAAGTGGCAAAATGTTACTTGGTAATAAATCCATACAAAGCCTATAAAAATACCAGCTGTTCCTGACAAAACCTTGAAGCAAAATTAACACTTCTGTACAATTTTAGCAGCTGCAACCTCTAGGCAGTAGCTGATTTGATGACCAAAAATAGCTGTTATGCACATTTGATATTAACTGAAACAGGGAGGCTTCTGGCACTATATTTGCAGTTTGAATGCAAAGTAAGATGGCATACAGAGGTCAGGTCTTCTGAAGATACAAATTACAGAATGGCTGAGGGTGGAAAGGACCTCTGAAGATCTGGTCCAACCCTCCTGCTCAAGTAAGGTCACATAGAAACAGCTTCCCTGGACTCGGTCATGACAGTTTTTTAATATCTCTAATGATGTAGTCTCCACAACATTCCTGGGTAACCTATTCCAGTGCTAGGTCACCCTCACAGAAAAAAAGGCATTTCCCAGTGTTCAGAGGGAATCTCCTGTGTTTTGACTGCCTCTGGTCCTGTCACTGAGCACCACTGAAAAGAGCCTGGTTCTGTCCCCCTATTTTTAAATTGGCATCTACATTCAGAATAAGGTACACTGTGCTTGTGTCCATTCTGGAGGTCAGGCAAAATCTGTTTTCACGGTAGGTTCCTGTAATGAAGAGTTCTCATCGACATACACTTTTGGCTGCACTGAAGCATTGGCAATCATAATAAGCAGCAAGGGATGGGCAATTGGTTTGTCTAGGGTTTTTTTTCTAAATGAAGCACAAACTTCAGCTGAAATTCCCACCTAGAAGCATACTTAAATTTCTTACCATGGGAAACTGAAATCTAGTTCTGTGTATACTTTTAGAGTCTACTTATTTTTCCTTCTCTTCCAGCTCCTTTCTGTGACCTGGGGACACAGCAAGTCTGTCCTGAAAAACACAGAAATCAGCAGAATGGGTTATCTTTTCACATAAATTCTGCATTACCATTCTGCTAGAAGCTCCCTGTAACTGCAGCTCATACCCAGCTCTCTAAAAGGATGTCACTGTTAGGTACAATCTGCAGCTCCCAGCCATGTGACCACAAGACCACAAGGTGAATGTTACAGCCTCTTGCAGACCCCAAATGCTATCTTTTGCTAACACCACCTTTTTCCCTTGCCAACCAAACCTATGCCTAGTAAAATGTCAGGGTATCCACAGAACTAAAATGGCTAAACTAAATCTAAAATTTTCCACAAAACTCAACTGCTTATCTGAACAGGTTTTCGTATGACTGCCATAACATAGCCTCTACTACATGCAACACAGGCAATTTTCCGATAACAGAATTTCTTTGGAGCCATGCAAATGTCAGCAACCAGAACTGCTTTTCAGCTTTTTCCTTTTCTAAGAGCAGGATCCATAAAGAAGGAATCGGTGAGCTACTCCGGTGGCAAAGGACTACATTATCAATTGTCTCATTTAATTTAGAAGGAAACGATCAGAACCGCTTGCCTCAAGCTTTCTTGTCAGCATTTCTCCCTCTGACTTAGCCTGCTTCATTTTCTCCCTCTCTAGTAGTCCATTCAGTAAATGGAGTACTAGAACCTCACATTTATTTAGATTCTCAGTTTCCTATGAAAAAAAAAATGGCAAGCTGGTGCTAAATATCTTTGAGAGGCTGGCTCTTAAAGTCTGAATGTCCCGTTTGCTAACAAAGAAGAGAAACGTGAGCAAGCATCCCAATGGAAACCAGCAAATATTTGGCAGCAAACAAAGATTAAATTTTAGTAAGATTTCTCCTCTTGATCAACTGATACTGAGTGTTAATTTTGCAGTTACAGTAGCTAAACAAGCAGAACCAAATACCCTTTCTAATCATAATGAATTCAGCTATCCAAACATATGTTTACAGATAGATAGCCTTAGGGAGGAAAAGGCTCTAAAATTCTTTAGAGAGCTAAGCAAAAGACAATGCCCCTGGTGCAAAACAGCTTAGTTATTTTTCTTAGGCTTTTTAATACACAGCACATAAAGCAGTTGTTGCATCAACTTTACTGAAACTCTTTTAGGAATCACTGAACAAATCAAGCAGTTTTATTGTTCATAATAACAACTTGCTGAGGTAGCAGTGAAACAGAATCTGTCTCTCCCCGATCCGCTAAAGCCCTCTCAAAACAGTAAGCAAGGAAGGAAGGATGAAAAACTGAGTTTATGAACCACTTTTAAGACAAACATACATTGTTGTGTGATGTGTAACTTGTCAGCATTTCACAATGAAATGTCATCAACAATTTTCACAACACAAACAGGCTACATTTGCTTGGAGGAAGCAATTCCGGCATGGTCACCAGAGAGACCAGTACCAAATGAATTGGCTAGCAAGGAACAGGCTTCACTGAAAGTCCTGCAAACTGTCAACAAAAGCCTTACAGATGGCTTTTAAAATTACTTTAGGCAGATGCTCATTCTTAACTAGATGCTCATTAAACACACTATCAAATAATATCCATCTAGGAACGTGGCTTGTGTTACTCTGAATGCTAATGATGTTGCAGAGGAAGTCCCCTTTCCCTGCTCTGCTACTTCACGCTTTACTTAAGCTAACACATGCCAGGGCAGCTACATCTGCGAAATTGTATACCACTTATCAATTGATACCATTATTAAAATATTATAAACCAAATCCCACAGTGATCTTATCAATTTGTTGCTGGGCTTTACAGGTATGCCACATTCACCTGACTGAATGTTTGGGAGAGATAAATATGTATTTAATCACCCCACAAAATGATTTACAGGATAAAAAACATCTTACACCTACAGCATTTGAAATAAGAAATGCCAAGATGGTGCTGCATTTAACGTCCCAGAGGTTGCTGGCATAGAAAAAGCCATGCATGAATAAAGAGGGAAACATGCTACAGGGAAATGCAATAGGTTCTTTCTTTTTTTTTCCTTAGGCCAGTGGAAACTAATCAAGAGTCTGTGTTACTTTTACACATTTTTGGAGAGTATCACCAGAGAATTTAGGTTGGAAGAGGCTTGCTTAACACAGGAAAGAAGTTATATAGAAGTTGGTATCATACTCGTGGCTAAAATAAATTACTTCTCTGTCAGGCTTGACAAAGTGATAGTATAAATAACTTCCAAGGATAATTTGCTAACATTTGGCTAGTTGGCTTGATCCCGCAATTGGCACTGATAACCCAGTCTAATTCTCAGAAGAAGAATGGCATGTTTTAATTCTTAATTCCCGCTGCAGAAAATTGCAATCTATTGTAAGAACCAATGATTTACCATGGTAAAATATATCACTGTTGTACACATTGCAGAGTCTCAGTGTGGCTATCTGTATCATTGTCTCAGAATGTGCAGACCTGTATAAAATACAGTGGAGGAAATGGAGGCAAAATGTCAGTCCAAAACATACCAAAGCAAACTAAAGCACAAAATGAATCTTGGATTTACAGACAGTGTGATGCTCAGATTTTATTGAAATCTATTATATGGACTGACCCTTGCTGGTTGCCCTCTCGTTTCTCTTTATTTGCATTAAAACAGTAGCTCAGTCATGAAAAAAACAGTTCTCTGCATGTGAACGCGTGAAGATTACTACTGCTGCGGCTTTGAAAACAACGTGCTTGTCCAAAGGAGATTGCTGCAGCACCAGCATCATGTACTTTATACACTTATTGTCACATGTTGCTTTCTGCCCTACCATCTGTAGTCACCTGTCACTCTCCCCATTTTGAAATCTAAATCTTCCTCAGCTGTTGCTGTGGCTGCTTTCTCTAGCACGGCTGATAAAACTAAGAGTGACAAATAGCACCCCGATGGTTGGACATGCCCCAGGGAGAAGAAAGACTCAAACAAAGGGAAACAGACTTATTTAGTGCCCTTCTTGTTGACAACTGTCAATTCAAAAGCCTCATGTTTATATTCATTGCTGACTACCTCACAGCAACCTTTCCTTGACTACCTGCTAGCTGAATGACACTCTCTCAAAGGTATCCAACAGAAGCAGTTATAAATATTTTAATCAATACAGGATTTTCCTGGAAAAAGAGTATATTACTTAAGAACTGCAAGCAGAACACAACACACAAACAAAAAATCAACTGCCTGTTGTACAACAGCCATTTTTTTCCTCCTATTCACACTGAAGGGAGAAGTGGTCCTATAAGCAGAGGAACAGAGGCATGAGCCAAGCATGTGACCCCGCAAAGGTCCCTCACCAGCATTGGTAGCAGAAGAACCTTTTTGCAGCATCCTCTGCAAGGCTTAAGGTCTCAACCACTTAAGTATCACAAAAGCTTTGAAGCAGTGATGGACAATAGATCTGGTGACTCAGTCCAAACAGTCACATCAGTGCTGTCTCCATCCAAACTAACTGATGCGACGCTATAAAAGAGGGAGGCAGGGGTGACCTTCGAACAATGTTACTAACATTCTCAAAGCTCTGATTCATGCCTAGTACTCATTGTTGCATATACTTTAGGGGACAAAACAGCTTGAATTTCATTTTTCAAAACCTGAAAATGCAGTTGTATGTAAAGAAGAGATTTAGAACAGAGCAAAAGTTTTGTTGGGCAGCAAGAAGCTCCATCTATTCTCCTTTTTAGACTTTTTCTGTATTCCTTCTCCTAATGCTATAGAGCTTGACGGGGGTGATCCCTCAGTTGTTTCACGAATAAGTTGTCAGCATTACCATGAATAAGAAAGGAAAAAATGAACTATGCAATTTCTGTCTGTGTATATATATATATATGTGTATCTATAAATAAATATGTATATATTCATAAAGCCCTTACCTAAGGAATACACTATACCTCACATGCAGTAAAAGTAGTGAATAAAAGAATGAAAAATAACAGATGCTAGATACTCAGCCTCTAAGATGATGAAGGTAGATAAAAGTCTGCATAGAATAAAATATCATAGAACAGCAGAAGTCTGTGACATGGAATGAGAAGCAGCTACCTGTGAAAACAACCAGACCTTGATGAAATAGACAGTGGGTCTGCTACTGATGCTAAATTTAACCCACGGTAGGTATAAAATCTAAGACTACTATTTTTACAATTCCTAAAAGCATGTTGGATATTTTCCAGGACAGATAGAAAGATATGGACCATGACCTGAATAGTTTTCAGAGACTTGGTATGACAAGATCACCACCAGCATAAAGGGGATAAATTAAAAGAATGTGAATGGAATATTATAGCTGTGGTGGTAGGCATCACAAAAAGGCAAGAAATTTAAGATGCTAGCTTTCCAGAGCAATATCAGCTTTGCTGTGTTACACAGCCTATATATGTTACATATATAATATATATTATTATATATTACATAAACCACAACATGCTAACATCTACACTTCACAAATTAAGAAGAAACTCAGATGCAGCTTTTGCCTAATGTAGAAAAACAAAGTCACTTTTGAACTCAGTGGAATTGAGATTAAGAACCTCATCCAGCAATTCATGTATTGACATGTTCCATAGAAAAAGATATGAGAAAACAGATCTGGTAACTTAATTTGCAAAGAGAAAACTTAGTGGAAACCAGCAAGCACTAAATACAAATTCTATTGATAGGTTGAATACTGTTTTTTAAGGCTCTTCATTCTTGAACCCATCATGACCATTCACAAGGTCCTTATTTTACGTTTCTACATGAAGTGAAATTCTCTAGAAACATCTTCATGAACAAAAAATTTGTTAGATAAACACTTCAGCCAATAATGAGAAGACAGAGTTGCTGTCAGAAGAGAATATTCAGCCACCCAGCAACCTGGCTGAAATAAAAAACATCTAAAATGGAGTAAAAGGTCTCAATTACCTGTCTTTTGTGTGGTGGCTACTGGAGGTAACTTTAAATGAGCATGGCACAGGCATACCTACAAATTAGCAGAAGCAGTAGCTTATTCTATTGTTTAGATCATATATAATACCAACGGAATGAATGGATTTAAACTTTAGTAATGCCTTTGTGATGACGGAGACAACATGACACCCTGCACAAATTATTTCAGACAAACAGCAGTCATTAATATTTTAGAAATTCAAGAGACGCGTAAGACTATCACAAGGACAAAGCTACAAAATAATGAGGTTATTAAAGAAAGGTTGCAGTTACAGGGATAAACAAAGTACAGCTGACAGGAACGAGTTCAACAGCTAATACAAAGGCATTAGCAGAAATTCTGCTATAATCTGGCTATAAAGGCTTGTTAAAAAAATTACAAGAGTATTCGAATGCCATAAATTCCACCAAAAGGAGATTATTGCTATGCTATTGTAGTTACAGAAGGAACTGGCTTTTCAAATAAGCCCGCAGAAACCTATTTCACAACAGGTAAACAGATTTATATGAAAGCCTTTCAAGCTATGAGGATATAAAACTTTACAAGCAAAATACAAAGATAAGAGGGAGAAGATGGGATTGAGAACAGAAGGAAAGAAAGCCAACTTTAGCCTCTGCCAGAGGAAATAATGTACAAATTAAAAGAATTGCAATTTGCGTAAATAAATAACCATTTCTTGCCAGATCCCTCCTTTTACCTCATTTTATTCACAACCTCCAGTTCACCTGACCTCTATTTGCTTCTACTGCACTTAAATTCAAAATCCACTTCCTTACAACTTAGTTTCCCCATTACAAGATTTCTGAGCACATTTATGCACTTGTAGAAAACCTCTATACGGGAGCCTTAGGACATTCATAATTTTCCCCCAAACAATAATAACAATAAAAAATAATCATAGTAACCATCAGTAGCAAGTACTTGGCCAAGATCACAGCTCAGCAAATGCTTCATTTTTTTATTTAGATCCTAAATGGGAAGTGGGCAGAGAAAATGTAGAGTAAAACTTGACTGTTTACTGCTTGAGGTATATGTAGCAAAAGAAAGCAACAGAAATAGCGAAGATGAGGGCACTGCCCAGACGTTGATGGACAGCAGAGCACTTGCTTTGGGCACCCATTTTGTTCTACTGAACATCCAGCCTTTAATTCTTCCCTTCCCTGAAAAGATTGAAACTATGTCACCAAGCATCAGGGAGGGACAGTTTGCAGTGTCTCCTTTCCACCTTTGCACAAGGAACTTAAATATTCACTGAGCCATAGAAAGGAATGACATTATAATCTAGTGGCAACAGCAATGCAGTATGCTCCTGTTCCTTCTGTCCCTTTCAAAATAGAGATTATAAAGTTTGAGAAGTTAATCTTTGCAACGTATTGCATTGTTCCCTGGGTGCTGATAGAATTGCTATAGGAAGGCAGGCAAATGACAAACCTGGAAAGGTTCCCAAAGCAGCACAATTAGAGAAACAAGAAATAACAGATCATTGTGTCACTTTCTTGCCATTGTTAACAATGCACTAATGCTCCTGTGAGTTCACAGGAGTTTAAAATAAAGGCCTTTACAGTAGCTTTCAGAGACATTGTTTCACAGGGAGCTTCATCTTGTTTTTCATATGCCTGAACTATGCCTATCTAGTCAGGGAACCAGATTAAGTCAGATTAAATGACAACCCAGGCAAGATCCAGATCTGTCCTTCAAGCTCAGATTTTCAAAAGACTTATAAATGTTTAAATGTTAAATTTTTTTGTGTTTTTAGAATGTCCCACTTTACACAAGGCAGACCAAAAATCTGGTTATTCTAGTGGCTTTTTCTCTGTGTTTCTGTATTAACAAAAAAAATGTGGCTGGTACAATTTTCAAAACACTCTTCTTCTATCATTGTCAGTGAGAACTGTCTGGAAGGGAAGCTAGTATAGTTCCAAGTTTTTGGGAAATGTGTTCCCAAAAAACTCCAGTGTTATTTTCAGGAAGGTAGAATTCATATCATTCACTGTGAAGTTCTGAATTATAGGAAGCAAACAAAATAATAGAATTTTGCATAGCTGTGCCATGTATCCACTAGAGTATTGCAAGATTTATGTAACAGTAATGGCAGAATTTAGGACCTATTTAATTTATTGAGGTTTGGGTATTTTGAAAAAAGGTCAAGGTCTGACTTGGTTATTCAGAATGAGAATTCCTTTGAAAACCAAGTTCATACAAACTGTAAAGATTCTTAATTATCAGAACCAGTTTAGAAAGGGGAATTGACTGTCACTGTGAAAAGCTAAGGTCTTTCGGAAATGTGCAATTATAATCAAATCAGGGATACAAGATGTTGTATAAGGACTAGGGAAAAACATCTTTGAAGATGTTACAGTACCTTTTCTATAAATTAGAAGTGTAATTTCATCTGGATTAACATGTAATCCATTCCAAACAGGACAATATAGAATTTGGTGGGATTCAAGGAAGGACAGTATGAATTGTCCACCTGGACACAATTCAATGAAGACAGACTAAGGAGACTCTAGGATGAATTACAGCAAGGAAAGAGCAATATTTATTAAAATTAGTAATATGGGGAAGATAGCTTAGTGGCTTCTCTCAGAGTAACCTAGGATAGCACTTAAAATAAAAATGAAGCTAATTAAAAAGCAATTTAGTATTTTTTTTGCAATCCAGCATTTTGAAAATAATTTACACAAGTATTTATGGACATCAAGAATTTAGAAAGATTCAAGGAACACCTGAATATTCGCATAAACAACAAGAGTAGTCCAAGTAATCAGAGCTGTTGGAAAACATTTGCTTTTGCAAAGGATAGGAGGTTTAATGGAAGCTTAATGACCCAACTGCCATTTCCCAGTCTATGCTGGAAAACTGCACTAGAAGCATCCAAATAAACAAATATTCTAAATAAAAAGTGAAAAATAGAAGTCAAAGAGTGAGGAACACAGTGAAGAAAAATCACTCTGTCACACATACAGTTCTTGTGTGTAACTCAGCATTTCTTAGTTTTGCTTGAACAAAGGAGTGGCTTTCAGAGGTTCAGACTAGCACTCAAGAAGTTATTTGTTTAGCTCTCAGCCCAAATTATTTATGCCAACCCTGACATATTTCTGTTTTATAGACTGATTATAAAAGATGCTCTGAACTAGCATAACAATTTCACTACCTCTCAGATGGCAATAGCTGATACCTGAAAAAGAGGATCTAAAATAAGCGATATATACAGAAAGTTAGTAAAATGAGATAGGCAATTTGGACAGTGTTTACATTAGAATTATGTATCTTACAACAAATATGCTAGAAATAGATATGAAATCTAAGAAATTAACCATTAAAGGATAAGCCTTAAAAAAATTTAGGATTTAGTAAACCGAGGTCAAAGTCTGGAGTAACACAAGTGAACAGTCACTGATGAAGGGGAAGTGAGTTTATTCACATTACTCATATTTACTTACATGTGTGATCTATATGACCTTGACAGATGACCACTGAACACAAATCTCCACTTCTAAAGAGATGGTATTCTGTACGTTAGAAAATAAAAGTAAAAGGATAAATAAAGAAAAAACACAATGCTGAAGTAGCCGTCCTACTAGCTACACACAAAAAACCCTAGCTAAAAAAAACCAAACTCATCTGGTCTCCTTAAAAATCTAAGGTGCTTTTAAAAAGCCTTGCCTTGTCTCAAAACACATATAATGTCTCGCTTCCCCTGTTCCCCTGACTCCCCATGTCACCTCCTTTCACAGAATCTGCAGGGATAACAACATCTTTGGCTCTCCTGTGACAAATACGCATGATATTAGCCAGTGGGTTTAAAGATTGTAAAGAAACTAACACCCTCACACATGTATATAAGGTATATCCAAATATACGTATGTACACAAAAATAGACAAGTTTGTTTCCTTGGAAAACAGTGGTCTATGTTCACCACTTTCAAAAAAATAAACCCTCTCAATGTATGGTACTGATTTTGCTCTTGGGACGTGAATTGAGGGGCAGAGATAGGGGTTTTCAGGAGCGCATTTTCCATGGTATATTTCTCTCTATTCCCAAGAAATAGTCACCTAATGATTTCAGTACTTAGTTTTGTAACTTCCACTATATTTGAAGAACCTTTTCTGTCTGCTGTTCATATCCTCATAACAGCATCACGGGAAAATTATGTAAGCCCAAAGCACAGCCTACAATCATATCCAAGGCCATTTTCATCTTCTGAAGAAGACTTAAAAATGAAATTCAACATTCTCCTATTTTAATATTCTATTCCCTGACACTGATTTATTTATTTGCTTTGATGACTCCAGAAAGCCCTCCTGTAATTGAGGAGTGTAATAAATATCTCAGCAATTCTGAGATGATATCCTTTTCTGAGGTTGTCGTTATTTCATGGTAACACCCTTCCAGATCCCCTGTAAAGATGTTACTAAAAATGTTAGTGATGCACACGAACTGCATCTGTATGATACATTGCCTTCTAGAAATACAGGTAAAAAGTCCCTAATTTTTAACATATTATCATTTCTACTCTGTACAGTTCTTGTATTTCAATATATTCTAGACATAAATAAACTTTGTACATAAAGAACAAAATTTGGTTTGCATTGGTGCAAATACTGTCTTCTTATTTTTTTCATCTACTTTTAACAGAAATAAGATCATTTTCTTTTGTTCTGAAAAGACTACCTGATGCTATCTACGTTTACTTGAACAGAATGTTCCATAAATCATTCATAATAAAGCCAAGGAAATTACAGAACTTTGAAGTATGAAATGTAAGTTTAGCAACAGTGTGTGTTGAATGTTAAGGTATCGGTCCAGTACATCTTCATACCAACTCATAAGAAATAAGTGATGGAAATGGATTCTTTTCTGGTACAGAGGAACTGTGGATCAGTATTATACCAGCCACTCTAGAGTTTTAACACATTTTTTTTTCCCCCCATCTACTCTGTCTAACTCTGTTTCACTGAATTAGCCTCTAAAGGAGAAATTTCAGATTAAAACCTAGTGAGGAAAATAAATAAATATGCTCATTGTTTACATAGCAATATATTAACCTGCATACTCTGGGGCATTATGACTGTTGAATGCGAGCAACAAAGAACTTCCAGCAGATGCCAGGGAAACTCATAAAGTCATCTTAGAAAAGGATAATAAAAGTGTAGTTAGAGTAAACAGACTTAGTATCCTTAGTGATACAGGATAAATCACAACATGAAAAATTGAAATAATGATTGCAAGACTACAGTACGGTCATTATTTGTAGACAATGCAGAAAAATCAACAGTGAGACAGTCAAAATGTCACAGTGATAGCATTAGAGGTCATTAAGACCTTCCACGATACTGCATATATTTTTGAAATGTCATATAGAAACTTGAGAGATGCATGAGAGTTCATTCTTTATTTTACATCAACAATTTCTCATTGATCTGCTTGAGGGTCGGAAGGCTTTACAGAGGGATCTAGACAGGTTGGATCATTGGGCCAAGGCCAATGGGATG
>JAOQGH010000023.1:66673631-66739704 GCA_025769975.1 Gallinago jamesoni
GGCCAAGATCATTGGTTTGTGCTGGGGTGTTGTGCGTGGGGTTGTGAGTGTGGGGTTTAGTTGGTGGGTGGTTTTTTGGTTTTTTTTTGTTTGTTGTTTGTTTTTGTGTGGTTTTTTTGTTGTTGTTGTTTGTTGGTTTTGTGGGTTGTTTTGTTTTGTTTTGGTTTTTTTTTATGTGGTTGGACTCGATGATCTCAAAGGTCCCTTCCAACCACTAAGATTCTGTGATTCTGTGATTTAAGTTAACTTTGTTAATGATGACAGTAAAATGTTCCTAGGCCTGTATAATTAAGGTATATTTCTCTGACTCCTTACATCCCTGAAGCTGTTTGCTCCAGATTCAGATGGTGTGAACATTTTGGTCTGATAAGGCAAGACACTTCAAAACATTCTTAGGTTGGGATTTATGAGTAGCAGATTAACTAACTAAAAGTTAGGAGGAAAATATTTAAAATATCATTTTATTTTGAAAATCCCTGATAGCCTTTAAAATAACATCTAGTCTATTTACTTTTTTTTTTATGGTGAACAAGTTAATTAGCTTTTTCTGGGCATATAAATACTAGCTGTACACAAAAAACTCACGGGTTTTCTTTCTGTGCTGTGGTGTGATTTTCACCTAATCCTGATTGCTATCTAGAAACCCTCAGAATATGAACTCAGTCTTTTAAAAAACATATTTAGCTCCCCCTTACACTTTGCTTTATAAATGCAGAAAGAAGGAAACAAAAATAAATAACAACAATGATAAACTATGATAAAAACAATTCACTAAAGATAAGATGCCCTACTCATCTTCCAATAAGTATTAGTTTTATTTTTTAAGGAACTATGCTTAGTTAAATATTTGCCACAATCCCATTTGAAATTCTTAAAGAAAGGATTATGGAAACCATCTTGGGCTTAAGATCATGGTACTGACACATACTTCAATAATGACTTCAATCCATTTCCTTCCAAGGATCTCTCGTCGGACATCTGCTACAGGTTGCAAAACATCTGCTTACAGCTCTATTGCCTGTTGTTACAAAGCCTGAATTAATATTGAAGTAACACTAGAAGACACTACTTTTTGATACAACTGCACAAGTAAAACAAATTAAGAAGTCATTATTAAGGTTAATGCTGTTTCTAGAGGTTCCTTTGGTTTTTGTTTTTTGTTTTTTGTTGTTTTTTTTTTTAAATTCATAAACTTCAGAATTTGAAACCTTCTTTCTGGACATATTTGAGATTAACATAATGAAGTTTTAATAATTTGATGGTCATCTTACTAGATCTTTAATTCTATTATATAGTAGCATAATAGAAAACAGTCAATAGGATCAGGAAGGCAAATTACATCCATCCAGTAACTACTCATCCAGCTGTTTGCTAGCTTAAGAAAATAAAACTTTAGAGAAGTCACAGTACTCTGCTTAAGGAAATAGTTTTTTATTTATGCTTAAAATCAATGAAGTTTACTAGAAAATACTTGCACAACTCAATCCAGATTCATAAACTTACTGTAAGTCTGAAGCAGTTATGCTATACCCTACATAAAATACTAAACATTAAAAGCTGGCCTTAAGTGCAAAAGTGATTCCCATTGTCAAACACTGCATTTCTGGATTCTGGACCTTGTTTCTAACATCCAAACTAGTAGACCATGAAGCCAAACAAAATTTCAGAGCTGACACACACTTGACTAGGCTCAGCCCATTGAAACTGCAGAAACACCTATGCTTACCATTGCTCCACACCCGTAAATCACTGAGATGAAAGGAGAGCCATTCTTTTTAAGTCTATAGGAACAAGCAGCCAAATTTATGCATATCCCTTCATAACTTCAGACATTTCCTACTGCCAGAACTTTTGGTTTTCTTAAACATGACTTGCGGTTGGAATTTAGGCACCACGGCCCTTTGTTTTCTCCAGGATTTATTTTTTTATATAATTTATTTTCTTTTTGTACCATGCAGCATCTTTGTAACTGTATAAAGCCTTTATATCTCTTTCATTGACATAAGAAGCATTTCTCTCCATTTTCTCCAAAGCTGCTAAAATTTATTAGGGAATGAAGGAGGACTGTAAAAAGTCAAGACCCACTAGATTAATTCTGATTCAACATTTACTGAGTCCTCATGAAAGATCAGTTCTTCAGCTCCAAAGTGTTCTAGTCACAGGTAAGTAGCAACTTGGTTTTTTTCTTCAACATTGTTCTCAACGTCCAGATGCACAACAACAAAGTGGCAGAATTTTCAGAAGCAAAGATTTTGTTTGCTTATTTATGGACTAGAAGAAAATACTGCTTTGACAACATAGTAGCTCAAACCTTGCCCAGGCTTACACCTGGTGTAAACTTTTGACCAAGGCATTACCCACAGCGTGCATACATATCCCATATTTGCTTTTGAATTTTGATTAATTCAAAACTTACTGCTCAGCATCCTACATTTCTGATATTTCAAAGTGGTTGGGCCTTAACCAAATATAATCCTTTGGCTCTGACGAACCAGCCAGCAGAAATCCCCAGCCCACCCCTGCTCTGTGACTAAGAGATCCTGAATCACTGCTGGGAGGGCTGACAGCAGCCACACCAGAAAGCCTGAACTGCTGCACTGAAAGAGCAAGCTGCCTACTAATAAAAATAACATTTGGGGGTTTTTTTCTCGTGACAGCTGCCAGAGTACAAATCTAAGTATTTTACACTTCCTTTTTCAACTAAATTAAGCCAGGCAGGTGCTTCATACACCATGGGAACTCCAGAACAAATCCAGACAAACAGCAGTAGAAGCCAGTCTTTCAAAAGGTACAATACAAAGAGAAAACAAAAAAAATAATAAAAAAAAAAGTATGCTGTAACAATGAATTCTCTAGAGGAGCTCGCTACCCTGGTTACACGTCAGAAGGTAGACTCAGTAACTACTGAATTGCAAAATACCATATTTTTTTTTCTTAGTTTTCACGTTATTAGGTGGCAATCCATGACATCTTTATCACATTCATATGTAATGAAAAACGCATATTTTGTGGGTGACAATGGCAATACGCAGGTCTCGTTACAGTTTCAGGATAAGTTATTTCTCTCCATTGTACAGCTCTGTGACATTGACTCAGCTTTCTTAATAACACCTTAAATTCTACTGTCCTTCAGAAAGAAACGCATCTAGCTACTTCCAGCTTAGCTATAAATTTCTAACCAACTTGCAAATTACTATGAGTTACAGTAATTTTAAACCAGCAAGGTAAATATTTTGGAATGGTTCCTGAAGTGCATGACTGCTTCCTCAGCTGAAATGCAACCTGTCAGTCAGTGCACAAGGGAAGAGTAAACCTTGAAAGTCTTTCAGAAGCTAGAAATCCATTTTTAGAAGATGCTCAGGATGCTCGTGCTTCACCACCAGTGTAACAAACCTCTGACCCTACTGTAAATATGCTGCTGCTTTGATTTTTCCCTGCTGCCTCTCACCTCACATTAGTCATCTGCATCAGAGTAAAATGAGTGCAAACAACCATTTTTTCATTTTGATTTGTAATGATCCAATCTGCTACACCTGTTTTGCACAATCATGAGGGGCTATACAAAGTATTGAAGCCTTGGAGAACCTATACCTCAAGCATCAAAGGGATCTGGGCTTATAATTCCAAGGTCTGTATATAAACCACAAGCATGATTCAACACCTAAGCATTATGAGCGACCTGGAAAAAGTTCTAAGAGAGCACATCTTATGTGTCCTACAGTTGAACACATAAACTAAGTTGAAAATTAACAAGAAAAACTACAGAAGTTTTGCTTGTATAATGTGTACACAGGTTACAGTTTTGTTTATAATTATCATTTTTTGACCATGTATAAACAGGTATCTCCTACCTACAGTGACACTTGTGACCTTTACCCTTGAGTTGGCTGGCTTACTAAACAACATATATTGCAGCTTTCATTGCTTCTACTGTGATCCATCTACAGCTTCAAACTTGGTTGCCATTGTGGTCACCATCTCTCTGGCAAAGCTAACACGACTTTGCACCAAAGGCACACCTTCTTCCCCTGGAAACCGTGTCTGCCTGGTAAGAGGGGAAGGAGTGGAAAGGGCCCACCATAATTTTAGGTGCCAATCAGAGGAGATGGGCTGGCACCTCTACTCTGCATGGAATGTACAAGGAGCCTGCTGTGATGAACCTAACTCTGGCAACTCATTTCAATTTCTGAAGTTCAGCAGCATGAATTTGCTTCTCTTTCTCCTCCCATCACCATCATGTTATCTCAGGGCACTGTTTGATTTTTGTTTGATTTTTCGTTTCTCAGAAATTAATTCCCATAACAGAAAGAATAAAACACCTCAGCAAAGAAGCACTGCAAGGCAGCTGGGCCAGCCTAAGACCTAGGGTTTCCTACAAAAATTATTAGTACCTTTCCACCTTGATAAATCTCCCACTAGACTTAGGCTCCTACCCTGAGGCACTGGGAGCCTAAAAATATCCCAGCTCTTGCTTGAAATAATGAATTATTATGCGGAATGTAGGCAGCAATTGTTTAAAATGTGAACTGCCATAGGAGTTGGTTAACTTTTGTTTAATCTCAGAACTGCCTTTGGAACCTCAAAAAAGATTCAGAGTGGACCGTTCACACTTATCAAATTACAGGGTCTTTACGAATTTCAGCCCAGTCGTTTTGAGTATAGAAAGGAAAGCAAGCTAATAAAATTTTGGCTTCTGTTCAGCGTTCACTAGATCTACCATGAAAAAACCCCACAGCTAAGTCAGTTAATCATTGACAAAGTAGCAGCTCCACTTTGGAGCCAGGAGGTTGGTGAGGTAAGAGGCAAGCAGAAGATAGGCATGCCTGCTGCTGGAAGAGAGCACGTAATGGGGTGGCAGCACAAAGAGCAGCTCCAGAGAAGGATTGTTTACTGCTTGTGCTACCCAGAGGAAGGAAGCCCTGCTCTGGAAAGAGAGACCCAAGAGGAAGTCTGAAGAGATAGAACATGAAAAGGGATCAAGGCATTTATTTAAATGAGGTTCAGCAAGTCTCCAGGCAGCAGCAGTGATGCCAGGACTTTTTCCCCCCGTGTCAGACTATAAATCAGTGCCTGGCAGGCTAGCAGCTGAAAATATGTCTCAAAGGGATGCTATCAACACAGAACCAGGAGATCTCAGAGAGAAACACAATATCTGGCTTATAGGTAATGGCTCTGTTGTAAAAGATGGGCTACTTATGCATACTCTCTTGACCCAGAGCTTTGCAAGGATTTTATTCAGGTGGGAAAAGCTGTTTTTTAATCTTTACTTCCATGCCCTGAAGGTTGTTGGAAATCCTCTTTGCAGAGAAAGTCTTAGCTGTAACCAAGGAGTTCTCAGATTTAGGGGCAGATGAACAAACATGTATTTCAACTGCTTCCTGCGGGTCAGCAGGGGAGGGCAGCCTACCAGAGGTTGGTCACAGACCATTCTCTTTTATACAGAGAAAATATTTTTCATAAGAGCAAAGAAAGAAATAGCATGATAATAATAACCAGGAGCCTCAGCTGATGGTACTCACTCTAGATACAAGGCAAATGGCTTCCGCAAACCTCAGAAAGTCATGAAACAAACCCAGAAAGTGATTACCTGCTGAGCCTGTTTGAACCAGAAGTATCCATTAGCTTGAGAATTTCTTCAGATTCCTTTACTTTAACTCCCATGCCAAAACAGATCTAGGAGCTGTCATCATATGCTGATAGCATTTATTTATTCATTGCTGTTTCTTTCTACTGACACAGATGCCACTGCAATTTGGAGAAAGTGGGGGTTTTTTCTTTCTTTTCGTGCCATATATAAAACTAAAACTAATATTCTAGAACTCAGCAGCTTGTGTTGGAGATGCTTCTCTTACTACAACAGACTCTGTAATGACAAAAAGCCAGAATCTGAATTTGAGTTACAGAATTTTACATGTATACAGAATAAATTCCTGTTGTTAAATATATTCTTGCCCCCATGAAAAGTAAACTACTAAAGAGAAGCACATTGACGTTTTAAATAAAAGATGATTTATACCCTTCCTGCCCCTCTAACCCCCACAGACACACATATATATTGTGAGTACTTAGGCTCACATTTTTGAAAAGTAGTGTCAGCCAAGACATAAAAGAGGACATTAATTAGACAGAGGTAGATAATGCAGTAACAGAAATGTTTTTAAGTGTCAGTGTCCTTTATAAGATTCCAATAAAAACTTATTTGTAATACCGTGTACAACCCTTATCTCTCAGGGGCAATAAAAATTAATTCAATCTGGAACAGATACAGGAAAGGACTTCTAAGATGTTCAGGGAAATGGAGAGCCAAATGTTAATAAAGACTAAACAAAGACTAGCTCATACAGAGAAATGAAGGCTAAGAGTAGATATTAAAGCTCTCTATTAATACATCAAAAGGTAAACAGAATGGACGGAAAATAGACTATTCAAAATTAAAGACAGTGTTGACACAAAAGCAAATGGTTATAAAGTGACCATGAATAAATTTCAACCAAAGGTGAGAAGTTTTCTAAATATCAAAGGAACAGAGCTTTGGAAGGCTCTGAGACAGCAGAGAGGGAAAACACCTTAATTGAGTGTAAGATGGAGCTCAACAGATTTGTCCAATAGCAGCGGCAAGTTAGATTAAATCACACAGACACTTCTGTTCTATACCCCCTTTTTTCAGAACAGAAGCTGAAAAAATTTGTATATATTTGCACATAAGATATGCAAGAACTAATTTTTCACTTCTACAAGAGCAGCAATTCACATTCACATCTTCAAAAGAAATCACAGTACAAACTACAAAAATCTATACAATTGCTAATATTCAAGTACTCCCAGATTAAGCCCCAGATTAATTCCCATTTTAAATCAATTGATGCTATTTCTGAGATCACAGAGTTCTAGCACTTTGAGTTATTTTTTGTTCTATCATCTAAAGCCATAGGTAAACTCTTCAAGCTGAAGTGGTAAATGATTCCTGTTTGATTCAACCTTGCAGGATGAATGTACAGCTGCTCAATAATTCATTTTTTTTCATTTGATTTCATTGATTTATTTTTAAATGCTGCACTGCTGAGGTTGATTAAAATGTGTACCAGCATCAGTGAATTGCTGACAATCCTTAGGTAACCAGGGACTATTTATATATCCAATTAGGAAGCCAGATTTAAATAAGACATCTGGAGATAGCAAGTATCCAGAGGGAAAGGTATATCCTTAACTTCCATTTGGAAATTACTAAAAAGCAAGAAAATACGCTAAATATACCCTTTTTTAAGGACTTCGGAGAGCCTATTCTGAAAATGATAGCTTTTAGATATTTTCTATCATCATTGGGAAAAGAAAGACAAGAGCCACTGATTTTGCACATATACACAGATTGGGGGGGGAAATTACAAAATGATTTGTCAGGATTGGAGCATAAGCAGGTATATTCCAAGGTTTGAAGCAAATTTTCCTTCAGAGGCTTCAGCAGCAGTATTTCATATATTTCACTGGTCTGGTTTGGGCATTTGCTTTGCTTTTGAAGAAGCTCAGCTACCAGTTCTGTAATTTCATCTTCATTAAAAGCGTAAGTGGGAATAGTGAAAACAATGTTACAGTGACGCAGCATGATGGCCATTGATGTAACAGGAATAACAGAAGCTTTCACTTCTGCAAAAAAGTTCAGGTCTCATTACTAACTTTCGAGAACTGATATGTTTTCTCTTTTGGTGGAAGAGGGTCTTCAGAGGGTGAGGGAGAAAGGAAGGAGTTAAAAAGGTCCAGATCCTGGTCACCTACAAAGTTAATATTTCTTTGGAAAGGTGAGCAAAAGACATTTCCTCTGGAGAAAGGAAAATCTAACATAGCATCAAAGGGTATGACCTGCTTTCTGCAAATATCTGGAATTTTCACCTTCTAAATATCTTGATATCAAAGCATCCTACAATCCTGAGTACGACCTTGATTTCTCCCTTTGACATCTCTCTGAAACACTGAGCATTTTGCTATGAATGCCAAGCTTCCAGTTTGAGAAGAGAGAGTCACTTATTGGAGTGAGATGTGCGAAGCAAACATTCTGGGGAGCTTTTTGAAGCAATTTCTATTCTGCAAGTGCCTGTAATTGAGGGGGCTAGAGTTTAATGTCCCCTTCTGAAGTCTCTGTTCCTTATTAACCACTTATTTGTTATCAGCAGCTTGTACAGAAAGCTGACTTCAATGATGTTGTTGATTCACATCATTTGGCCCAAAATAGAAGAAAGACTTTGTTAGCAATTATGTTGTTTGTAGGTTTTAAGTGTAAGTTCCAGGCTTGAAGGAAATGAATTAAAAAAGACAATAAAAAGTAAACGGACCTTTAAGTTCCAAGTCTTTATACTCCAAGAATGCTAATATACAATGTTTGGTACCTAAATGCATACCACTTAGTTTTAGTATAATTTATATAAGTATAATTGAGAAATTCTGAACTCGAATTTAATAGATGCCTGATTTTCAAAAACATCCATGAATTTTCATTATTATCTGACCAGCTCCTTTGGGCACCATTTTGTCAGATCGTTATCCAGCCTGTAAACCGTCTCACAGCTAGGCTGAAAAGCTCGTCCCCTCCAGCTCCTGCCTCTAAAGCAGCATTCTGTATCTTTCTCCGTCATACACAATCCCATTATTTTCAAATTTATTTTCTGCTTCTCATGTAATTTTAAATTCATTTATTTCCTGTTTTACTGTGAACACTGCAAACACAGCAGTTTTGCAATATTTTGTGATACTGAGCCTTTTCAAGTCTTCTGTTGATGTCACCACACATTATCAACAAAATCAGCTCCAGTTGTTTACCCTTCTACACTTCTTGTGAAAAACAATACATAAATAGATTACACTTATAACACATTTCCCATCAAGAGGTGTGCGTTACAACATAAAATTGGTAATGGGGTTTTGTCTTTTACTTCCTTTAAAGCTTGGGTTAACCAATTTAGAGCCATCAGTGCCTCCTACTAAGAGTTTAGTTTTCAAAACTCCCTACTTTTTTGTTTGTTTAGATATTATCACTAACTCATTAAGTAACCAAAACTCAAAGTCCTCAAAGATGGTGACTTTCTGCAGGGCCCACAGGTTCTTTCCACGCTGGCTCACTTGTTTGCATCCTTGTTGAGTTCTGACTGTCCTGAAGGTACGCAACATGCGCCTATATTGATACGAGCAAACCAGCAGTGCCAGGACTCAGTCCCTGGCCCAGAGGATCAAAGCCCAGACTGCCAAGGTCCCTGTTATTAAACTTGCAGTTTCCAAATGTGTAGCAAGGTTGAAGGGCAGAGGGAGACCTCTTTCCTGGGGCTGGTCTGTCTGGTGGTGCTCAGCCACGACCAAAAGCTGTGAGGGACCATCTATCAGTTCTACAGGTAAGTAGAATCATAGAATCATCTAGGCCAGAAGGGACCTCCAAAGGCCATCTAGTCCGACCCCCCCGCAGTCAGCAGGGACACCCCCAACTAGACCAGGCTGCCCAAGGCCTTGTCGAGCCTCACCTTGAATGTCTCCAGGGAAGGGGCCTCAACCACCTCCCTGGGCAACCTGTTCCAGTGCTCCACCACCCTCATTGGAAAGAACTTATTCCTAATATCCAATCTAAATCTGCTCTTCTACAGTTTAAAGCCATTAGCCCTTGTTCTGTCATTGCCGGCCTTTGTAAACAGACTGTCTCCAGCCCTCCTGTAGCCCCCTCAGGTACTGGAAGGCCGCTGTTAGGTCTCCCCGGAGCCTCCTCTTCTCCAAGCCTTTTCAATTTACAAGCAGGGACATTGCCAGTAAATCAAAGGAATTTTAGCACAACTAAACAGAGATCTACCATTCATGTCTTATCCAAATATATTGGATTAACTCATTTTAAAGATTATTAAATCATTGGCTGTCCAGACAATAGGGCTGAAACAAGTTAACAGCAGCAGTTTCCAACAGATTCAATAAATATGTATAGGATGCACTTCCACAAAAAAAGGGGGTGAACACAGGAGCCAGGTATAAAATTCCTCTAATGCTATTCATTTCTATGAAGATGTGTACTTTTTTGTTTCTGTTAATTACTACCCTTGTGAAATCTACTATGAAGTATCTCCTACTGAAATATTTCCATAAAAGTTAAATTAAAAAAGGATTTGAGGGAGAGCTTTCAAGAATTGGAATTTTCTCTGTCTCAGTGTAAGGATTTAGTTGTTTGCTTGGCTCTCTTCTCACTTTTTGTTGGTTATAAAAACCTTAAACGCCCACCCAGTAAGACATGTTACATTATTAACCACCTGAGTAGGGAAAACGTGGTTTCAAACAACACACGCCAGACAGCTGCCCAAACCAGAAAAACAGCCACCTCATCGGTTACTTACAAAGGGATTAGGAATTTGAGAGCAAGACTATGGTCCAGTGAATAAAGGGGTAAACAAGAGACAATCAAACCTAGGCTGTCTTTCAGTCTCTGCCTCTGACTCACTCTGAGACTTCAGATAATTCCCTTAACCTCTCTACCCTTCAGTTCCTTCATCTTTAAAGTATAAATAACAAGTTCTCTGTAAAGTATGTAGAAGCGCATGAGTAAAAAACACATTGGTAGAATCATCATAGCAGTTACTGATTGTAGTACTGCAACTTTTGCATTCTTTCATGAACACTAGAAAAAAAAAATCAAAGTTCACAAGCCAGTTTGAACAAGAAAATGTAAACAACCCAGTAATTTGCATACAGCTGGTTTTCTTTCAACATATACAGTACGCTGATATAAGCTGATAAATTTTCAGATGCAGTCATTAGTTTGTATTCCAAAACTTCCTCATTTCAGTGCCTTTCTCACCACATTCTTTATAGTAGAAGTGTAAAGTACATAGTATTTAGTGTACAACACCATGTAAATAAAACATCCTACACTATTTTTACCTAGGATACTTCGCTTCTAGTGCTCTGCAGCTTGCAGGTTGAACACTATGTATCAAGTTGGACAGAAACAACTTTTAGATTAAAATGGATTAAAATAATCTGCCATATAATAAAGATTTTTCTGAAGTTTTTTTTTTAGTAGAAATTATACATTAAGACCCCAAAAGAATTCAGGCAGTGAAAATGTTCCATTTGGGGAACAGAACGTCTGAACCCATCACTACACCCCCCCTTTTTTTTTTTTTTTTTTTTTGCATCTGAGAAGGTATTTGAATTTGTGCCACATGCATTCCAGATTAATGCTCAGGAAGCATCTAATAATTTGGAGGTTGATCGGTCATGGTTCAAGCAGAAATTCCAACCAGACTATAATGGTTTTGCCCACATAGTAGGTACTTGCAAATAGAAATCATTCTTAATTAATCAGTCCTTTCTGACAATGAAAATATAACTTTCCTTTGAAAAGTCCTTGCCTGCCTCTAACCAGTCAATACAGTTAATCTTCATAGCATCAAAGGAGCAATGTATCTGCTGGCCAGGTATTCATGTGAATGTTTTTGTATACTCACCTACAGGTAATGAGAATATATTATCCACTTCACCGCACCAGTACTACAGCTTCATCTTCCTTGATGCCACAGGTTCACACAGTGTACGGTCTCCTAATATGACCCTGGTTTCCTTTATTTGCCTTCAATTAGAGCAGGGAAAAATATTTATTTTTTTGTATCAATTTTTTTTTGGTTGATATTTTCTGGAAAGGGTCAGCATTATTCACTAAAACCATTTCAGCATGAAACAGTCAGCTTTTCACATCACTCTGCTTCTATTTGTAAATATATTTCTTTTTATTAACTTCAATAATTTTTCCAAAGAAAAATTTCTTTCAGATCACAAAGAACAAATACAAAATAAAGTGTAAAAAGTAAGTGTATTTCACTGACAAAACTGAGAACTTTTATTTTTGAACTCATGAGAAGTCATATTCCTCTTTTTATTCTTTCAGAGACCCCAAAAGTCATTTACTCATATAGCTTTAAGTTCCACATAGTCATTATTTCCTTAGATCTCATTTCTGTCTCTTCCAGATTTTGAGAATTCTCTCCAATTTTCCTTTCTGCCTTAGATATAACTTATCTCATCATAAACTTAACTATCATCCTTCTGCAGACTTTTCAAAGATCTACCTTAATTCTGTAGACATATCTTATGCAATTCTATACACAATCTTGTATATCTGATCTAATAACTGGTTTCATATCAAGCTTAACATGGCTATAAAAAAATCCATCAGCATTTTTCTGCAAACCTTCATCACTACATTATCTCTCAACATCCATGGGTATGTCCTATGTTGTGTATAAATAAAGCATCCTCTTCAAAATGAACCTGTTTAGTCCCGACATTAACATCATTGCTACTTGTTACAGTTTCTACCTGCATACATATTTAACTACAGAGAGGCAACCCTTCCATCTCCAATCTCCACCAAAATTCAAATGCTGCAGACTTTTCATGTAGCTTTTATCTTATTCCTAGTTATTTATCATGCTTGGCATTCATTTCTCCTGATTCTCACATCCCTCTGAATCACTTTCTCAGCTCTGCCATTTACTGCATTGTACATCAGGTATTTACTGTCTCTCTGTAGGCTCTTCACAAGTTCGCTTGATCCTCCCAATTATCTCATATTCCGTTTCAAGAAGTTAACTCCAATCAGCCTATTGGATAGCTTCCATTTTCAAACATACTTTTCTTTCCGATAATTCTTTTCCCTCTTAAAAAGAATTTACTGAATCATCCAAGAAACTCCTTCATTATTCTCCTCCAGATTGTTCCTAAAGTCTTTTCTTTGATGTGACACTAGGCTGTTGATGCATTAAAATCACAGTCTGTCATGCTGAATAACATTCATGTGTGGTGATTAATTTTAGCTTTATTTAGCATCCCTGGTATTCTGCAAAGATAATAAAGTGACAAAGATAAGCTAAGTTTACATTTGCACTAAAATCAACAAATCCACATCCATCTTTGTATACTTTTGCATAACTCTAGTGGCAGAACATACAGGAGGCTAATAGGAAGCAGAAATAGCCTTCTGTATTCAAACGCAAAATTGCATTCCAAATTTGACAGACAACTATTGATAATCAGGCATGTACACTTGGTTGCCTTCTTTTTCCAGCCTTGTAAAGCAACACCAGAAGTCACCAGGCTATCGATGTTCAATTACTAGCATTCTCCGGGAGATTCCCAGGACGAAAGTAGTGTCACAATTGCTTTAGCTCTCTTTCACACTGTGCTTGTTCATGCCATTAGAGAGATGTCTTTGAGAAGAAAGTATCAGAGTATACAGCAAATTCTAAAACTGTCCAGGAAAGGTGGGTTTATTTTCTGTGTCCTCTCACAGCAGAGACCTGCAAAATGGCCGAAAAAGGCAGAATGATTCAGCTCCAGCATGTGGATGTGACCAAGTAAGATGTCAATTTTGTAGTGCCTTCCTTTCCTGTGAGCAGTATATACCCCTTATTGTTCCCTTTGAGTCTATATCAGAGCTAGCCTTCAGCAACAGAGCAACGGAGTTGACTATAAAGTAAGAAAAAAATATAACAACAACTACAAAAATTGTTTCACATTCATCCGAAAACGCATTGGCATTAAAGCGGCACTGCTTCAGCAGACAGGACCTCCCAGAGTGTTCAAGATAACTGGCAAAAACCATGAATAAGAGCCTCCAAAAGAAATAGAAGAGCGAACAATAAATTTCAAAATATCAACAAGACCATAGAGGAATCAACACAAATCAGAGAATTTATTATTAACCAACCTAACTGAGAGTTGAGTGGATAACTGGGCTTACCTTCTGTGTGAGAAGGGCAAAAAAGGGAACTTGCTTTCCCAGCTGTGTGGTAAACTTGAGACGTAAAGTTAAAGTAACAACAGACCAAAAAATGTTGCAACAAATTACTTTAAAAGGACTATTATAGCACTATCTGACAAAGCTTACAGTATGTGCTCCAAGGCTTATAAATATATACCATCTTTAAGTTAGATCCAGCAACACAATCTCTATCTTTTTCCATCAGCATTCTCCAGAAATATAGGAAATTCTTTCTATAGTTATTCGTAAAAAAGGACCAACCAATGACAAAACTGGGAAAATAATGGTATCTTTCCAGACAGCTAGTAAATCATCAGACAGCAACAATACAATTAAAAAAAAAAAGGCAAAAAAAAATCAAAAAAAAAAAATCTACAACACACCCAAAAGTTAAACTGTCTTGCAGAAACTTGCTTTGGAAAAAGTCAGAAAAATTCCACAGCAAACTACAGGCATAAAGGTAAATCATAAATGCAGCAAACTTTTGCATTAGAAAATGCAAAAGCTTGTTCCATCCAAATAATATTAATCCAGAAATCTGCCCTAAAATCTTCACTATTTCATTCTGGGAAATCAGTGTGTTTTAGCTTTCTCATGCATACACATTTTTTCATACCTAACTCCAACAGCTTTCATCTACCAGCTCAACCTTACCATAATCACAGCCAAAGCAAATATTTAACTGACATCAAAATAGTAATAACCTTCTTGAGCTCAGAAGACCAAGGGCAGTTATTGTGAGATATCCACAATGCATACCTCAAAGGAGGAGGAAAGCAAGTCAATTTAAATAAATTAGAAGCCAAGGAGAAGTGGAATGTTGTCACCATAGCAGAGATTCCTTCACACTCTCCTACGGTCTTGTGCCAGAGCTTCCACTTTTGCAAACGGTAACATGTATTTGCACTAACTTGACACATTGCCTCACATAAAAACCACAAAGCCATTACAAAAGGTACTTGTGCCTGTTTGCAGCTGGAGGGCAAGAATTACATTTGTCAGTTACAGGCAGCAACAAAATGACCACCCTGGGCAATTCTCCAGGTAAAACAAATCTCCATAGCCAGAATAATTCAGTTCTGCCTTCCTACTCTACAGGTACTATTAAAATATTCCTCAAGGAGGAATGATTTCTCCCACAGAAGAACATGCAAAATCTCCTCAAAACACAACAAATCTTTAGATGTCAACTACTTTTTCTCTTCTGATCATGTAATGAGCTGTGCTGCAGTCCACATGCATATCAAGGTGAAGTTTCCCAGACACATTCCTCTGGCAGCAAAACAGGATCATCCTTTAAATACAGGCATCTAAAATGAAGCCTAGTACATATCCTCCCTTGAGGACCAATGCAGGGGAAATATTCCTGCCAACAGCAAATTAGTGACTTTTAATGGCAGATGAGTAACTCTGAGTTCCACCATATTTGTTCCAACTTTCATTGTCTAGGTGCAAGCTCTTAATAGTCCAGTCCAAGAAGCAAGGAAAATACAAAGAGATTCTGATAACTAACAGATAAAGACAGGTCCTTGCACTTCCAGCTATTTTCAGTAAATTGTGACTTCCAGGTGACTGTAGGAACAAATGCAACTTGCCATCATCCATTCTGTCATCACTGTCAGGTTTTTTTCATCTCAGCTGAAAAATATTCCAGTATTTTCCCCAATTTTTTTTACCAGAACTGTGGTCCATTTACCAGTTTTCCATGCCTAAAGTATAGCTTACCTAACTGAAATCAATATTACCCCTGGTATCAACATCACATGAGAAAAAAAATAAATTAAACAATGCAATTTTCAACAACATTATTTACTTTTGTTAGTGTTACTCATGAGAGCAGGAAGAAGCACATAATGGTAAAGAACAGGGAGGCCCTAGTAGGGGTGTGGGAGAGACACTTGGTTGTTAGGACTTGCCCAAAGCTACCTGTGAATTTTGATGACTGAAGATTTAACTGTTTAGGTTGAACTGCCTCTGAAGGGTCTGTTCACCCTTTACATACACTTTGTCCTCCCAGAAAGCGGTCACTAAAGACAGTTTCATTTAGCTTCCACAGTGTCATCCACCTGAATATAGCTTAGTGCATAGTTCTAAGATGGAGGTGAGTTGAGCAGGAAGGGGAAGAAAGAGAAGAAGGAAACAGAGGGAAGGAAAATACCTCTGTATTTTCCCTCTTTCCTGAGCCAACTGTTTTGGAAAGAAACCTGAAAATGTGAGATGTAAAAACCCATAGAGGAAACTGGCAAATACAGTCCAGAAAACATCATATCAGTAAGATGTGACATATTTAACAACAGCAACAGAAGTGAAGGGGATCAAATATGGTTTTAATTTTTTAAAAGCACATGAAGAGTCTATCCATCCCCAGGAAGAATAGAGAGATTTACAACCACAGCTCATCTGAGGAAATCAGAGAACCCAAATGTATTTGTACAGGAGTCACTACATTCTAAATAATCTATCCTGTATGCCTGTCATATTTATATGTGAAAGTATTTGAATTTCTAACCCTTAAATTTGACTGGTGTTTTTTCTAAGGAATAAGAAGTTGGTTGCTCATCCCTGAGTGTACATGTGTTTGTCACTGGCCTAGAGTACTCACAACATATCTGTGCATTGGTTGTTTTTCATGCTGACCTGCCATGCTTCTTACTGGCAAAAGAAGTGCTAGAAATTATTCAGTAAGCTGCACTCCATGCCTGTGAACAACAGACTTTTATTCAGTCCTTCATTCTGGTGACATAATTTAAAAGAACAAATTAAACTAGACTCTGGGATATATTCACGTGTATACTAGAGTGGCTAGTGCCTCTCTTTATCCCAAAGGATTTTAAGCTGAGGTCTTCCTTTACTTTGATGGCCATTCTAATAGTCTTTAAGGGGAAAAAACCCATTCTTTATCCTTTCTCTTTACTGAATTGTCCAAATGACCCAAGGTCTATACGATGACTCAAGGAGCTTTAATTCTCTGCTTTTCCCTTTCCCTCTGGAAGAAAAGATATGAGACAATCAAAGAGCAGGCCACAATACCCTCTGTATTGCCTCTATAACGTGGCAAGAGGCACCCACTAACTTTTAAATCCTCTCAATACGTCCCAGTAAATGGTTAGACATGATTCCCTGTGGCTGGCTGCATTCACCAGTTAGATTAGATTTGTTTCCTCAGAAGAAGCTTGTGCAAAGCATTGATCAGCCTCATTTTGACTTGACTCTAACAGGGGCACTTGAAATTGAAAAATAGTGCAAACATATTCTATCAAAGCAAAAGATCAAGATCTGGATTACAGAGTCAGGAACAGGATGGCAAAAGATAAAAACTAGTACAGTGCAATTCTTGGGTTAAATTTGTCTAATGCAATTGCTCCTTAGCTAGCCAGGTAACTCCCCGTGAGGCAATCTAAGATGTCTCTTTACCACCTACACACATTCTGTCTTTCAAGTGCTACTACACATAGCTGAAACCAATTCATACCCCCCAAAAATGCATATTCAAGTCTTCCTCTTTAAAATTTTGAAGCTTTTCTTGCTACACTGACTGGTTTTCCCATCTAGCCTTCCACAGAAGAAGAACTAAACTACAGCTTCTTGAGCCTATGGGCAACTTTCAGTCTAGGCTCACTGGAGACAGCATCACCTTTTGCATGATCATAGTTCATTAGGCTGCCAATTTTCCATTTTTCCCCCTGTTTTGACTAGGAAGTAAGTTGATTAGATGGCTGGCTAACCAGACAAGGTATTGTTCCTTATAATAAAATTCGTTCCTTGCAACAGAAAAAAAAAAAAGAAAAAAAAAAAGAAAAAAAGAAGATATAAACTACCAGCTGTCATCATACTCCATTGACTTTTTGCAGAGACCCAATAATACAGATTCTAGACTTAACAAGGATGCCCCGTCCCTGGAAGTGTTCAAGGCCAGGCTGGATGGGGCTTTGAGGAAGCTGCTCTAGTGGGAGGTGTCCGTGCCCATGGCAGGGGGGTTGGAACTCAATGATCTTTAAGGTCCCTTCCAACTCAAACGATTCTATGACTCTATGATTAAGGCAGAGGTGTATACTCCACCCTCAAAGGTGTTGTCAGTTTTGTCAGAATTCATCATCTCAACTGAGTAGGTTGAAAGTCTTGTTATGGAAATCAGAGGCCCTCCATTCCCACTAGTTGCTGGGGTAGAAAGCTAGGAGGCAGTCCATCCTTGCAGTTAAGGTGGTGGTTGTTGGTTCCAGCCAGAGGTGCCTGGGCGCAAGTGACAGACTTAGCATTCTTGCAGCTATAGGTACTTCTGCTGGTTTAGAAAAGAAGCTGCTGCCTGTTCAGGTCTACCTGTTTTCATGTCTATCTGAGGTTGAGGAGGATATGGAGGAGAGCAACCCTCCAGAGGCTGACAAGCAGGGACCATGACAAGGTCCCACTCAGCAGAGCAAGCTCTCCCCCAGGCTGACAAAGTGCAGGGCAGGGAGGTGAAATCTCCACACTGTGCCAGGCTCTGTCCTCAAAATTGTATTTGAATATTATAAAGTTCAAACACCTCGCTTTTCTCTTTGGCTGTGACCCCATTTGCAGTCACTCCTCTTCTGTCAGACTTCACTGTGAAGCACATGTCTTATAATAGTGGGAAGGGTCAGGTGATAATCCCACTTATCCTGACACAGCTTCACCTAAGGTCATGACTCCTCTCTGGAAACTGCTGACAATCAGTAAGTAAGGCTTATGGTTACTCGTTGATCAGTGACAGCACAAGAGATCATTTAAGGGAGTACATTGCATTTGTGCACTGAAAATACAATGTACAGGGTGTGAGGGAGAAAAAGGCATCTAGGTAAAGATTACTGCACAATGTGAACACCCAAATGGGATGACCCAGGCTTATAATTCTGCCTCTGGCACTCATGGATTTTTCAGTGGTTGGGCTTTCAAACTTAATTCTTTCTTTTTTGTTGCCATTTTGTGTGGGAGAAATAATAGTAGAAAAACAACTCCTAGAAAATACTAAGTTGAGAGAGAATGCAATTACAGTCTACACACACGCACAGGATTGCAGATTCCAAAAAGATACATCTTGAGAAAAAATTAAATAAAATATGTACATTCTCTCAATGTGATTCTGTGCCATTCTCCCTCTCAGAGATGGTATCAATCTTGCAGATTAACTGCTACTCATTCAGCTACATCCTCAAAGGGATTGTGGTTTCTTTCATAAATGATTCAGGCAGCAACAGTACACAAACTTAACTCCTTCATAAGGAAGGAACAGCAACTTGATAATTTGGTTTAGATGAACGCATCTTGCTCCCTGTTACTCAATAGTGCTTATAGTAACTGCACAGAGACTGGGAGACAGGTCTCCCAGGTGAGTGCTGCAGCTCAACTCCTTGTTTTGATCGCTTCCACAGGCTGAGAACTACCAAGTTTTAACAAGGAGAAAGGACTGACCTCAGCAAAACCCACCAGCAGTCAGTGATACAAGCAAAGAACAAAGTATCTTTCTGTGTGAGTCTGGAGAAATTTTGCCCATCTGCCTTTAAAATTTGAGACCAAGGAGAGCGCAAAGTGAAACTCTATAACCCCTTAGGTGTCAAGTCCACATTGCACACCTGGGAAAGAGAATCTGAGACATGCTGCACAGGAGAGCTATAAGGGAACACAGAAGTGACAAGGGAAAGAGCAGGGGCAAGACTGAGACAGCAAGGGACCATAACCCAAGAGGGATAAGGATGACTTGTTGCTAGGCTCTGAAGGAGAACAGAATCATCTTCTGACAGCAGAAAAAAAACCTAAAATTTACACCAGAACTAAGGAAAGGTAGTGACTATAGGCTTTGTTGTAAAAGTTGACAAGTCCTTGACTTGAACTGTTGCAGCCGAGGAAGATGTATGAGCTATGTGCCTAAGGCAAGAACCAATACAGATAGGAAGTGGGGATGAAGAAGGCACAGAAAAGTCCCGTGGTTGCCCTTCACATTGGAACAAATGATCTGCAAGATTCCTCTTGAAACACAGTCCGCAATAGCTCTGCCTGCTAGAGATGAAGATCAAAGCAAGATGATCTACATGATAAATCTTTCTGTCCCCAGTGGGGAGAAGGCATGGAATCAACAAGAAAATGAGGGTTAACAAATGAATTAATGTAATATGTTATTTGCATCTGAGGAAGATTTCAGATATGAAATCCTTGGGTGGAATTAATGGGAAGCAGTCTCTTGACAGAGAGATTTCCTCCTCAATCACAATTTACATGCCAGGATCAAGTTTCATGTGATTTAAAGTAAATAAAATGGGGAGAAGAACTTTTAAGAGACAGGTCTGAAATCTGTGCCATCAGTCAACATGTAAGAAGAGGAAAGTATAACAGATATAGAAATATTACAGATTAATTAATGCCTGGGAGCAGAAGAAGGGAAAAAGAAAATACAAGAGAAAAGACACACACTGAAGGAAGTGGTGAAGTTGGCAAGACAAAATAGCTAATATGATATAATTAGAAAAGTCAGAAGAGGAGAGACACAAGTGCCCCAAGTCTACACATAAAAGCAAATGGAGACACTTGAATTTGATAAAATACACGCAAGCAAATACCCTAAGACTCAGCAAGTAGCAGAGTAACAGGAAGGGTTGATCAGGATAAAACATTGATTCAAAGAGAGGGGAAAAATTTAAAGGAACTTAACTGTACAATTAGTCAATAAAGTAAAGGCTCTGTCTGAAAGACAGATCCAGCCATTCCCATAAAAAGCTAAGATCTGAGAAAACATCTGCAATTAATGATTTTCATAAGGAAAAGGCTTTAGGTAAGCTGAAATGTGAAAGTTTGAGAGAACTTTTGAACCAGAGAATTTGCGAAAGAGCACATAGTTTGTGGCAAAGCATCTCCTCAGGTAGAGTCACAAGAGCTCTATATCAATAAGAAAATAGTAAAAGAAAAACTGGGAAAACTTAAATAAGAAATATTGGTAAATAGTTTGATCATTAAAAAAAACTACAACAAGCTTACACATGCTTCTACACAGACAAATTAAGAAACAAGATGGTAGAACCACAATACTTAGTTCAATACAGTAGTCACATTGGAAACTTAGAGGAAAACCAGTGGAACATTATTCCATTGCATGTGAAGTATTGGAAAAAGCTACTGAATAAATAAGTGTAACTATACATTATAAGTCTTTATAATTTACATTATAAAGCCTTAATATGAAGTACAAGTTAACAAAAAATCTGCACCTACAATAAGGTAGAACTCCTGTGGACTGACATTTTAGACCTCACTAGGAGGAGTTCAGTAACGGGGGTATGACGACTGGATAGCAATAGTAACCAACGTACTGAAAGAGATTTGTCAGGCTGTGAAGGAAGAAGACAGTAATAAAAGGCCTCTATACTATCTTCCTCAAGAAATTGTTAGTGAAAATGCAATGTTAGGGTTGATAACATAATATATTTTTATATATTTTTAATGTTTAATGGTTCAGACACTCAGGAAACCCCTAATCTTTACTTATTTGACCAGCACACAAACGTAAGTTCAAATACAGCAGAGTCATTTTGACCTTCTCAGGATCTGAGTCGGCATTCAGAAAAACCATGTGCTACACTTGTGCCTAACTTGAGATAGTGTAACTGACTTTCTGAGACTGACGGAATTTTCTGGCTCAAAAGCTTAGGACAAAGACACTCTGGCTTTGAAAAGTTCATTTGTATTACTCATAAAATTAAGAATGTACGCTTTTTATGAAGAAAGCATATTAGTATGAGCCAGCAGCATACAGGAAACACACTCTAATGAGTTCCTAGATATATCTTTTGTAGGAATAAAAAGAAAGAGTGCAAACACTAATGAAATCTTGCATCAGAGCTTGTTTGAACAGCTAAACCAAGAATAAATCTCAGTAGCCAATGAACGACATAGTAAAGAGTTCTGGTACGTTATATCAAACAGAAATATTACAAAGGAGGTGGTGTGATTAGTCATTAAATTGAAAGTGTGTAAGGCCCAATCTGACCTGCTGGTATTATAAACCAGATATCTTATATCTAGTAGTTTATAGTGACAGTAAAATGTGAGTTATGGTTTAAACGTTTTAGTTCCCAATCTTGACTTTTAAGCCTGCAGAGTAGACAATCCAACACTTCCCAAAATCATATTTCACAGTTTAATCATCCTTAATCTTAATGATTCGCACTTTATTTTCAGCTGAAATGTCACTAGTTCTGCCTTCCAGCTGTTGGTTCTCGTTACGCAGCTCCCTGGCAGATTCAAGAGCTCTGTAGTACCCAGTAACTTCTTCCCATGAAAATACTTATCCATATTGATCACATTACATGTAAATCATCTTTTGGATGACCATTGCTCTCTCTCTGTCTCTCTTTGTTCTGACGTTATCTTCAGCCTCCATACTGTGTCCGTTGATTTCTTCTGTGTTCTCAACCTTTCAGCTCGCATTTTTAAATATTAATTCATCTCATTTTATTTTAGCTGTCTACAAGCTGGGCATCTAGCCTATGCAAGTCTGCAAGCTCCCTCTATAGTTCACAGAGCACAGAAGGCAGATCCAGAGAGCAATTGATCCTAACCTCTTAGATACCTCTCTCTGGATCAGATAACCATAGTTTGAATGCAACTCTCTCTCCACGGACTACAGCAAGGCTGAATTTCAGTTAAATCAATTCAAAATTATATTCAAACTCTGGTATCAATTGTTTTCACGGCATTTAGGCATGTACTTTACCAGGACTGCATGTGGTAGTCGAGTCACCCCACGCTTCTTGCTACCCATACTTGCACGTCTGTCCTCCTCTGCAGTATTATAACAGAGAAGCTGATGTTGATTTCCTTCATACTCTGTGACCTCTATATCTTTTTTGGAATCCTCTTCCAGATTGCAACTTCTCCGCTGTAATCTATAATATAAATCGATCTATAAATAATATAATAGATTTATATTTATATATAAATATAATCTAAATCTATATTTAGACCTAACATCTCCTGGAAAAAATAAAGATCACTCTGCAAGCTGTATCGCTATTGCCATGATCCAAATAGTCTTGCATCTCAGCTGCGCCTCTTTAAAATTCCTATTTTGGAGCTTGAATGAAACAATCCCAAGCTTTACAGGTAAGTGACACCTTTGATACTAGCTAAAAATTTGCTTGTAAAGATGTAATAACTCAGCACATTCCTTCATAGCCAAGACCTAAAAACTCAGGTAGTTTTATTGATTCCACCCTTCAAAACAACCATAAATTTTAGAATCCCTAACTTTGTTTTGTAACAGAACATCAGCTTATCTCAGAAGGAAATTCATAAAACTGTGTCAATTCTGAAATGTGCAAGATTATATAGAGAGAAATAACAGTTATTGTAGATACACTTATCCCTAAATCCTTGCATTTTCAAGATCCTAGCAAAATTAGGCAGCAAGATGTTAGGAAAAACTGACTTATGATATGAATCAAGGGAAACCTTACCATAACAGCTTAGAGATATTCCAAAAGCACCAACTATGAAATACAACAGTTGAACTAGATCTTTGAATTAGTGACTTTACAAACAGTCCACCCTGAACCACCTTCAATACATTGCAGTTATTCTAAAGCTGCAAATGAGCTTTGCTTCAATCACTTTTATGTATTATTTAGGAGAGCATAAAAAATTGTTCTAAAATCAGGAAAAACATCCAAGAAAATAAGGCCTGTATGTATTTTTTTACATAATATTTGAAAATACATCTGTATGTTTACTATGTTCTATAAAGAAAACTGAAGGATAACAAAAATGAATGAGTTAAGAAGAAAAAAATCAAGCTATAAGAAGTGAAATAACAATCCATACTAAAGCCTGCAAGGCAGAAGAAAAGCTAAGCAAAGCTACAAGCTGCATTTTCAGGCAGCAGACATTACTACAGCTGCACCCAGAAACACACCTCTGAGCAACCAGATCTAGTTGAAGATGTCCCTGCTCATTGCAGGGGAGGTTGGACTAGATGCCCTTTTAAGGTCCCTTCCAACCTAAGCTTTTCTATGATTCCTTATGTGCAGCAGCCAGTATCAGCACTGCACTGCCGAGCTTTGCTAGTCCTTGGTTACACGGGTATTCCTTTGAAAAGAGATTATATGGGCCCATTAGGAGGAGTGGGACGATGTTCCTCCCCTGGGGAAGCCACTGAGAAAGGTTCCAGAGATTCAAGAGGTGGCATGGGGGAAAAAGGACACAGCTTGTGCAAACCCAGACAGCGAGGAGGAGTTGGGAGCAGCCAGGCAGGCTGCCCTACAAGCAGAACCTCAGTAGTGGTGCTGCAATGCAAAGTTGCTGAAATAGTTGAAGCCAAGCATAGAAGCCAAGGGTCACCTGTGCAGAGAAAGTGGGCAGGCAAAGAACTGTAGGTTCTGCTTCCCCCTGTTCTGCTTTCTCTAGCCAATATGAATTTTATGCGTTTAAAAAATAGTTATTTTTTTAGCTTTTCAATCAGATCATATGGGAGTGGGGGACGCTGTGTTTTAAATCTGCTGGTCTTTAGGGAGATGTTCACTCTAGTAGACGATGCAAACATCTGCACTTCAATGCCCTGGGCAACCCATGGCCTGGTTGTGCTGCAGATGCACTAGTGCAACCTCTAGTCCATTCTTACCTCTGAAACAAGCTCTAGAAACCAGCCCAAGACTGGCATCCAGCTGCTCTGAGCACAAGGAGAGAAGAGACCTGGCAACTCTTCCTACTTTCTTCTTGCACAGTAAGATTAAATGGGTGCTTGCCAGGATCCATCCCTTTCCCCACCCACATCACTCCAAGTAACTCCTGTCTCTGGTGAAGGGAGGCTGTGGTTTAGCTGGCCCTCGAAGCAGCAGCACTAGCACTATGCAAGGAACAGAACACAAGTAGAAATGAGAAGCGAGGGGCAGCAGGAACTCCAGTAACCATCTTCACTGGTGAAGAAAAAGATTGCAAAACCATACCGTGAAGTAAAACAGTATATAACAGTTTGATAATACTAGGCTGAATCTGAGGAGTTAGAGGTAGCTTTTTGTTCCAAAAGTTATGGTCACAGAATCATATCACTACTATGCCTCAGCAAGTGCACTGATGTTCATGTCGCAAAATGCAGAAATGAAACAAGACATCCAGATAACGTGTTCTCCCTGTGAGAGAAAGGAAAAAAAAAATCACCACCACCACACAAAACTGAAAGAACAGCAAGTTTTAAAAGATACATTAAATAATGTGGAACTGCAAATGCAATTTCTTTTTTCATCGTAAGTGGGTTTCTGAGACCTGCAAAAACTCAGTCACATTAGTAGCATGAATAGCCGTAGTATTTTTGATGAGTCAACACACCATTAGCCTCTCATGGTCATCTTGCCCCCAGCATTTGAAAAAAAATGCATTTATTTTCATATGCAAAACAACAGTCTAAAGGTATTCGTCAACATCCAATCTGCAAGATATTCAAATTCAGTGAGAAATGAAAATATTGTAATTTCTTATTTTGAATGTCCAATATGAAATGAATTGACTTGAAATGAATTCAAATGAATTCCACCGATTTGGATTAATTTATTGCTTGCAAGACAGAAAGACAGTGTCCTTACAGTGCAAATGAATAGTTATAACTAATTTTTGCTAGTTTGTTAATGGAAAACAGCAATTTTAAGCTAAAAACAAAAAATGAAGTTTGTCTATATTCCAAATATAAAAATAACAGAAAGATAGAAAATTAAGTAGCTATTTCCTTTTCCCTGGGCCATCATGGGAGTGATAGTCTTCTAGGAGAAAAAGTATAATACTACAGTAACTCTGAGTGATCTAGGAAACGTGTTAAAGGCCTCCCAATGAAATCCAGCTCAAACTCTATGTCAGATATCACTGCAGTGCAGACTGGGGAATGAGAAGAGAACATGGGTTCTCACTGGGGAGCTCTAAGGTGGATGTGGTGAATCCTCCAAAGAGACCAAGTTTACAGGTGTACTGTTTCAATATTAAAACAAAGAAAGCTGAAACGTGTTTACTATGCCGTGACAGTGCAGCACCTGGCAAGGTGCCTTTCTGGGACAGAGGGCCTGGAACCACCTGGTTCAGCAAAATGAGAACAAGTTAAATCTTGTATTTGGCAAAAAGGATGCTAATCCCCTTCAGAAAACATTTGTTTCTTCCCTCCTTTCATCCACAAAGCCTTTCTGGAAAGTGAAGGAAGAATGCCAGATGTAAAACTCTCTAAAGCCTATTATCCAGTACATTAACTTTTATCAAGTTATTAAAACAAACTCTTAATAAAGGTGCTGTATTTCTACTAAAGTTGTAAAGAGAGACAAAGTGAAATCCTCCAACCTCTTTGCAATACAAAAGTATTCATCAAATGAATCATCAACGAAGCTGTACTTCATAGGTGTGCCTGGGCTTATTTTAGCAGCAGTCTCCCTCTCGCCCATAATCATCTTCCTTACACTAAAATAACAATGTTCCAGTAGCACAGAATAAAGATTCACTAAGGCTTCTTTTGTCTTTTCTTAAGTTGCAATCTTTGCTATCTGCTTTGCGTTTCATTGTGGGTTATTGCGGGATGGGAGTGAAACTTGTCAGTTGTCAACCTCACAGTGTCGGCAGCCTGGAAATGCACATGCTGCTAACTAGCAATTACTCACACGTCAGTCTTACATCTGAGCAAGCACAGGCATCTCGGCAAAGACTTCAGAACTTCAGTTTCAGCTCCCGGTACACGCTATTAATGACAAAATACAAATCAGGGAAAGAAATGCTTTTTCAAATGCAGGCATTCAGCCTGAGAGATTACCATTCGCTTTACTATAGCTGCAATCAAGGAACTTGGGAATGTGCTGATTTACATGGGACCCTACTGGCATTGCCGAGACTCCAGATGGTACTTGGCCAATCACGAAATCAAAATGTGATTTTTCAGAGAAATGGGGTGCGCTGTTCCAGTGCTCATACATGATATTTGTATGCAAATGTAAGAGAGATTACTGCCACTAGTGACTACTTGCCAAGTCACTCGATTCAGATTGTCACTTTTTTCTCCTAAGATGAAGGTTTTATTTCTCACAAGCAAGGTGGGTTTTCTTTCCAAATGTGTTGACAAAAAGACATACTAGCCTATCTTCTGTTGAAAGAAAACTTGCAGGAGATTTGCTGTCATGTACAATATTTTTACATTTTTCTCACAAACTAGTTCTACATTCTGTAACAAATCTTGCTATATTTGTCTCATTTTACATCTTCTTTCTTTTTGTGGTTGAGCAATAGAAACATTGAATGGTAAGAGCACCACCATTGTTAATTTGACTGAAAATACTGGAGTTACCAAAATAGAAACCCACTTTCATGCAGTTTTAGCTTATTGTCTGAAGTTACTATGGCAGCAGGCAAAACTATGTGCAGTGAAATAAACATTCATGAGCATCAATTATTTCAATTCATGCAACTTTAAAAGAAGAATAATATTTGCTATTAAGCTAGCCATATTATTTCTCTGAAAAGTTGAGAACTTTTTTCCCCAAAAACCTTACTCCTAGTTAGTCACTCTTTCAGTATCGTCTCTCCAACATTTTACAGATTAGTTACCTCCCAGTGGAACTACTTAAAAAATAATCTGATATTAGAGAATTTGTAAAGATTTTTTTTCCTACTTCTTGTTACTTTGATTCCTGATTGCACAGTCAAGCATGGTAAAATTTGTCATCCATAATGAGATAGAGTTATTAGAAATATTAACTGTCTCCAGTACTCGAACATCTACTTTGAGTTAATGAATTATACCAGACACTTAGACTGCTTATATTAATCCATGTTTTGCCATGACCACTTGAGGATCATGTGACAGAAAATAAACCTTGAGATATTTCTTGGCCTAGCTTCGTATCCTAACAGTCATACCCTCATGAAATACCCCAGAAAAAAACAATGGGGTGAAGAACAGACGTTTGTACTTTCCTGCCTGTTACCAAGCAAAGGCTAGACTTAATGTTGTGGAAAATCCACAAAGGTCTCTAAGCAAGAGTCAATCTGAGGACACCCTATGCTCCCCTGGGATAAAAGGCTGTCCAGAAAGTCACTCCACGATGCTGCACATGCACTAGTGCAAAAGTAACTCCAAGGAGTAAGCTCTACTTGGCAGCTCGATCTCTTCTTAATGACAATCACATAAGACTTGGACAGTCATCTGCACATTCTTGGCTAAGAATGCCCTCCTCAACATTCACAATTTAGGAACATATGGGCTCCCTTGTCAGCTTACACTCATGCCCCTCTGTTCAGATGGCATGGAGTCTGCCCACAAGTCAGTCAGATGGTTGCTCTAGGGTACACGTAGCATGCAGTAACGGGTTTAGAAGAGCAGCCTGCACAATACTTGAAATGCGTTTTCTGCTGCAGGATGCCTCTCATCTATACCAATAGTCAAGCACTGGCTCCACATGCCTCCTTACACTTGATCAAAGCTGTTTGAATGTATTTGCCAGAAAAGAAAAGGAAGCTACTAGGTGAGCACTCTCATTGATTGCAGGAAACAGGCCTGCCTGAGTAACAGAAACACAAAAAGAAACACTTACTCAAGAAGCACAGTCTTGGCTAAACGTGCAAATTTAATGTACAAAGTGGCCAAGGGGAATATACAGAACCACAACTGGGTAATTCAGTAAAAAATACCTAGAAACTTCATTTCATTTTTGCTTTTATCTTTCACCATTGCTGGGAAAACAGGTATAAGTAACAGCAAAGAAGATTGTCTAACAGGCAGTCAACTCCTAGACAAAAGCATGTAAACCTCACAGCACATTAGCATTGAGAATGTAGGAACTTATATTTCATATAACAAGTTTGGACTTGTTTTTAGATTTTGCAGTAGTTCCTCCCTAGAAATACCCCTCAGGCACATCAGTAACTGACAGGGTCACACATTGAGTTTTGCTTGGGTGGCCCAGGGCATCTAGGAAGAAGATTCAAGTCTTCCAGGATATTGAACACAAAGTTAGTTTTCAACACCTGTATGGTAGCACCCCATGGAAGAAAAGCCCTACTGTCCCCAAAGAGAAGATGTGGCAAGCAGATAGGGAAATCAGGTAAAGACACAATCTGTTTTCCTATATGTAGCAATGTGGCATCCCAGAAGATTGCACCAGAAAGGTTTTCTAGAACAGACTGCCATATACATACAGCAGGACTGCACGCCCAGGATAGAAACTATACATTTGTATCTGAGCAGAGACTGGTCCTTTCTTTACTCCAGGTCAAACTTTACTATAGCTGCTGCTCTTTCCTTCTGTTTAAATAGGACAGCAGACCAGGGATACTTTTGACAAAAGAAAAAGCTCATATTTTCCCCTAGTATTTTTGTAAATTAGAAGAGGTTTTTTCAGATGGTACTTTTCTAATTCCCCTTAAAAAGTTTCTACATATACATGCCAATTCATGAAACTGTTTGTTAATCCCACTGGCTGACAAGTTCTAGCAAGGGGAGACATTCAGGAAGAAGTATGAGCTGCAGATGAAAAACTGTTCTCAAATTATTCCCATTCTGAAGATTGTTTATCCAAACTACTTTAGGGAATGCCTTCTAGTAATTAATATACTTACAAAAAACATGATGAGTTTGCACACTTCAGTCACCAGAAATGGATTAAACTAGTAGTTAATATTGTTTGAAATGTCTAATCAGAAATCCTCTAAAATGCCGCTTTTCAGTTCTATTTCAGTAGAGACTAAATTAGGAGACAGCTGAACCACTTAATGAAAGTAAATCCACAAATAAGAACAAATCCAAAGAAATTAATTCTTCAGTAAGCAGTGGTGATTTATCCAAGTCTAATACAATTAATACTACTCAAATAACATAAAGCATTTCACTCAAATATTTGTTTATATTATTTAGGTAATTCACACTACCACCTTTATTTCTGTTCTATAAATCCCTGAGTAGCAAAGCTTTATCTAGAAGTTTAGTGGCAAGTGAATTGCAGTCTGTTCTACCTGTTCTACAATCATAAGTGAAAACCAATTTTAAAATATGCTCATAAAGTAGCATAAACATAGAATACCTTCAAGGAAATTTTTAAATTATTGCAGAAAAAAAATAGTTGTGCACACCATGGTATTAACTTATTGGTCTCTGTTTTGCTGAGCTCATTTTCCCGTGTGTTCCTAGCTTTTCTTAGCAAATAAGGGAACAACAGACTGTGCCATAATAATTGTGGTCAGAATTATGGGTTAACATGATCTTTTCTCAATAGCAAGCTTGAAATAAATCCTACTGATTTATGTTAGTTTTCTTCTTGGGTTTAGAAAGTCATATCAGATTAAAGTGTAAGTGGAATGCTTCAGTAAAAAAGTGTTCACCTCTTTTCTAGCTCTTAAAGTGTTCCTCTTCAAGAGCAGAAGAAATTATAGCACTATAAAATGCATGAAAGACACAGCTCACTACATTTGGCCTTGGATCTCACGCATCTGTAGAAGAACGACAAATGAATCTGCTTTTTTCATTTATATCCTGGAAAAAGAAGGAAAAAATCCACAAAAGAAGCCCTTACTTTTCATGCATAGGCCCAACATCAAATGTAGTGGTTCTCAATCCACTTGGCCTTGCCTTCTACAGCCTATGATTACCTAGGAGGAGGCACAAAGACACCAAGCCTGAATAGGGTGTCATACAATTGACCAAAATTCAATATATACTCCAGGATAAAACCCATAATTTAAACAAGAATACAGGACCATACATAAGTAAGACTGACCTCAATAAAGCCAGATGTCTCAGACAGACAAAATTACAATGACAGATTGTCTACTGATTGCCCAACATTAATAAATTCTAAACGCACTTTTCTGCATTAATGTTATGAAAAACAAAAAAAAGGAAGGTACTTTCACATACTAAAAGATTCCATCAGGTGAATTACTCTTTTGGACATTCAAGAACAAATACCACAGATGTAATAGGAACAGATTCTGGAATATTTTTTTCATCCTGCTTGCTTACAGTAATTACTGTATGCAAATCTAAGGCTTTTCTCTTGCAGATAAGCAAATCTAGTAATGAAGAGGATTGCCTAGAGTTTGTCCTACCATTGAACTCTGCATTTTTGAACAAAATCCTAAAAATTTCTGCACCATTAAGCTTAACCTTCATTCTCTTGACCCTTGACAGAGTAGAAATCAGTGATATTATTAAATGCCTATTTACCTGCCAATGTTGCAGTTAGTTCATAAATTGTGGCAAACACAATATCCTGTTCTATTTATGTCTTTGTGTTGTGCCCTTTGTTGTAATACCTGAGCATGTCTGCCCAGGCACCAACTTTTAGAATAGCTGATAGTTATACTGAAGAAAAGAGCTGGAAAAAACAGGAGAGGAAGAGGGCTGGTTGCAGTATTCCAGTGATAAATTCTACCAGATAAACTAGTTTGGTGTCATGAAGAAATATCTGTTTACGAGTGATTTTAGTGAAACAAAGAGTTTCAGTTGCTGTTCAAGATGACAAATACGTCCCATCTGTTCGATCAAAGGGCAGTATGACAGAAAACATGAAGATAACAACAGAAAGGAGCTACTCATAAAGAAACAATGTGGGAAGGGTGAAAAGTGTTCAGAAAGGTATAGATTTCCAGTTTAATTTCTGGAATCAACGTTTGTGAAATCCAGCTCTAATCTGTAATCCTACTTTAGGATGCCACAAATCATGGGTAGCAGAAGAAAGCACTCTGCATTTTCCAAAAATATTCTCTTTAGTTTATTTTTCTCTCATGGGTTCAAGTTCCTCTTCCAATGCAAAAGGCCTAAGTAAAGAACTTCAAATGTGATGCAAAACAGGAGCAAAGGAAATTCAAATCAAAGTGCTCAGAATGTTATGCTCGTTATTACAAGTCCAATTCCCCACTCTGCTGTGTTAGCTTTTCACACCACCCCAAGCATTGATTCGCTCGGGCATAACATTAGTCTAACAGGTGAGAGGAACGAGTACTGAGAAGCAGTATGAATTTCTGAATTATTTTAAATACTTCTGAATTTCAATTTCCATTTCAGACCTAATTAGGTTATTAGTCGCTGGTTTGGTTTTTTTCAGGGAGGACCTGAATAGGTAATCTGAGCACAATCCATGTCCTCACTTTTATATGTATACATACACACACATTGTATAGCGCTTAAGCATTTGGTACACATAGTACAGAAAATCCACACAGGTTTCAAACCACATCAAACAATGAACGTAATCAAACTTTGTGCATCACATTCACTGCTGATACCTGCTATTTCACAGTCCCAGGTGAAGGCTAATGGAGAAAAGTTTACATCAGCCAAGAAGGATCCCTGTGGTATGCGTGGTGACTCCCTGCCCAGTCAACAGAGCATACTTTGAACTTTCCAAAATGCCAGTGGTCGAGGAGCTCAGTACACAGAGCCAGCTGGCACAGCACCTGTGAAACAAGGTGAGCTTAAAGGGCCACATATATATAGAATTAAATAGAGACAGAGAGCAGAGAATGGGAGATTTGTAATAAAATTACTCAATGCTGGAAAATAATAAAAAATATTTTAGACACTACTCTGGATCCAAAACTCAGAGCATTTAAAGATGCCAGCTCTCCCAGATGCAATCTGGGAGAAAAACAGATGGGCGACCAAGACATAAGTCTATTTTATTGAAGTCAGATCAGCAGTGCTTACCCAATCTAAAAAGCCAAAAGGATCTGCTCCCTCCCCCATCTCTACAAAGGAAAAGCAATGCATGAAGAAATGCTATTTTTAGACAGCACTTGCACTGGGATATATCTAACAGTTCCATCTAAATACATGTTATCCAGGCAGTGCAAAGATGAATACTGGGATGCAGTACAGTGATTGAAAATTTAGGCATGCAGGTGTGCTTTCTGAGCAAAACTCCAAATAATCTATGAAATGGCTTTTGAGAAAAAAATTATGAAAACTCTATTGGTCACATCCATTGGAAGTGGACAGTAGAGATGTATAGACGTCTCTATACACATAGACGTATATATATGTAGAGACGTGTGCTAAGGATTGGTTCTACGTTCATAGGAACAGAAACTACAACAAACAACTTTGTATAGCAGTAATACAGTAAGTGGCCTTCCAATTAGCGTGTATACACTGTTTCAGTGTGTGTGTAATTCTATACACCAACAACTGACACCTTCACTGTAAGGCCACAGTCCTCCAGGAGTCTGTTCTTTACTTTGACATGTGAAGCAAAGGATTCAAAAATTCAAACAATATTTCCGACTGCATAATACTAACCTACAGGAAGATCGGTTACTCCTGTGGAGCTCAACTTGTCAGAGCATCCCACCGAAAATACAGAAATTGTCCTCTAGCACCATTTGACTAATGGAGTCTGTCTCATCTCTCAATAGAAAAATGGAGTGAGGCAACAAGGCTAGGAACATGAACCCCCCCAGCGCCTGCGCAGGAGACATTGAGAAGCTGAAACAGTGTAATGGAGGGGCAGCCTGGGACTGCCACATAATGAGTCCTGATGGAAGGAAAGAAAACCTTTTGCATTTCCGTACAATTAGGGTTGCTGCAGAGTGGAATTGATTATGTGGATCTGATCAGCAAAGTTATTCAGCCTGGAACTGCACAATCCACAGAATAACATCTTATGAATAAGGTCTTGTGTCAAGGCTTGCGATTAGCATTCTGTTAGGGATTGATTTGATTAAGTTAATTCTTATAACTGGAATAAACACAGGCTTCGGAAAAAATGAAACCATGTGGGAAATCCCTTGCACTGCCACAGTAACTCTTGTTCTTAATACATTCAAAACATGACACTAATTTATCTAAAACTGGATTTTTTGTCCTCATGTAGCTAAGTAGAAAAGAGCCATTCTGCAAAAGCACAGCCGATAGACCAGAGAAATCCTTTCTATCACACTCAAATCTTAAAAGCATTTGTCCTTGAATGCAACAGGGGATGGTGATGCTCTAAGTTGAATGGAGTTGTGTGCAAACGCCCACATCAATAAAAAAGGTTTGTACACTGTTAAACAGAGTCCTTAGAGGTAAGCTAATTAGTGAACTAGAGAGTTTTAAAACTCTCAAGTGCCATCTTTGAACTGAAAAAAAGATATCTACTAATGAAGTCCCCTGTGGGTTAACAGTCTAGATTTGGCAGCACACATACCGCTATAGCTGAATTTCAACTAGGTTGGTACACAGATAGCAATAAGAAAAGTTGTATTTCAGGACAGAAAAAGAGATGGATATGTATATAATATGCCCAGTGACCAATATCTCTCTTCACAATTACAAGTGTTTAAGCTGTAAGGTGACAAAGAGCAATCTAAACATCCTGTGACTGAAAGGGAAGTGGCAAGTGAGATACACATTTATGGATGATTGGTTTCAAGCAATACCTGAGAAGTCTCTCACCCACATAAAACGTAACAGAATTTATTGTTATGAAAGTGGTATAAGTATATATTTTCAGTGTATTGCACAGTAACAGATATGATTTCTTCTGGGGCTTAATGAATTCTGTAAAAAGTCTTTTTTTGCTGTGTTGTTTAGCATAAAATATTCAGGCTTACAACTAAACATGGATTAGAATCTTGAATGTAATAAAAAATTTTAAGTAGAGTAAATATTCTATTTGGAGCTCCGTATAGATTTTATAATTGTCCTAATCTTGACAATAAGAGAAGGACTGTATCTGAAACTGTTACTTATACCATAGTAGGAAAACATGATTTATCACACTGAAACTAAAAAGCTAGGTATGTGAGCCCCATTATTTAATTAACACGATACTTTCATATGGTATTACGATTCCTTCTCTCTCTTTCACTAAAAAGCCTGGAAATTACACAAAAGTGGCTTTGGGGAAAAATCAAAACAAATCAAGCTCTGAAGTTATCAGCTTCCAAGAACTTGTCACAAGTTAGAAACACAGACAGGAAACAGATCTGGCTTGAAAACAGCAGAAGTTGGGTTTTTTTATTCTCCAGGAGTAGCATCAAGACTTTCAAAGCTGCTGTCAGAATGGCCAGGGCAGTCAGAAGAAAAGGATGCAGAAGAGCCCCCAGAAAGGCAGCTCTGATAAACAGCAGGATTAGTATGCTCAGGCATTCTATGAAAAGAGGATTACATTCCTCATCTCTTACCTAGGAAGAGCCTTCCAAGCACACACACTTCACATTACCTTTGCCTTGCAGGTTGAAGGCTGACACCGCATTGACCTGTGGCTTTGCAGTAGAAAAGGGAAGGAAGTGCTCCCAGGCCCTCTTAGAGAGCACTTAGAGACCTGGTTTCCACATTCTGTGAGCAATTTTATTCTTCGTTTCATTATCCCTCGTTTAAATCAAGCTTGAAGTTTCTGGTTTTGTTTGGTTTTGGTAGCAACACACTTTTTCTTTTTGAACTAAGTTAACGTTGCCTTGCTGACATGTCTATTCTTTTATTTGCCAGAAGGGACTAGCTTCAAAGGAACATTTCTGTTTATTCAATCCCCATCTTTTGGCAGTTTTACTGGTATTTACTGAATACTTTAAGGGAAGCAGAAAGCTTTTGGGATGTGATAAAGTCATCTGGGAAGAGGGGAAAGAGACTGATATATAATTTGCCACAAAACAGAAGAGTTTCATAGCAAACTATTAAAAAAATATATAATGTAAATATAAACCAAAAGTAGAGATGCCACAGGGTCACTGTAAGCATCTTCATCCGTAGATAAAAGCCTAGGTTAAAGATGGACAGTTTCGACCTCCTGTTGCTTGGTTAACTGTTCTTGTGATGCCTTTGGAGGGTGTAATGTACATTATCATCTCTCTTTTCTGTAAATCAATCATGCTTACACTTCTTAGAGCTCCAAATTATTTATTAGTTCTTTACTAGACACTGTCTCAGAACAGACACTTTTTCTAGGTAGCTTCTGAATTATTTGCTGCTTAGAGTGGTTGGAACTAATCCCACTATTTTCACCACAGGACATTTTAAAGAAAAAACAAAACCAAAAAACACTCCTTTGTAGCTGCAAAAGTGTTAAGCTGTATTCAGCAAACAAAGTTGCACTGCAGAGCTACCGAGGGATCACGTCTTTGTATTAATGCAATCAAGAAAAAAAAAAAAGGGGGGGAACCACATATTCTATATGCAAATAGAGGCTAAAAAAAAAAAACCACTTATCTGCTGTGCTAGAGAGAAAAACTTGTCCCCAAAGTAGGCAAACTGAAAGGATCTATTCATAGTGCCTTCTCATAAGCTTGTTTTAAATTTATTCAGCTTTGTTATTTCCGACATAGAGCAGTGTAAAGAGACAAAGATCAGGTTACAAATGCCTGGAGGCAGGGAAAGGAGAAGGCAGGAAGGCAGACATTTTTTATATTCCTCTTCTACATTAAAAAAAAAAACAAACCTATATTGCTCAGAATAAAGTCAGCTTTATCCAGCATCCTGTCTGACAGTGGACAGTAACAGATGTGTCAGAAACAGAGGGCAATAAACATTAATACTCTCAGCTTCTAGAAATCTATGGCTTAAGGTCTTCGTAAGCCACTGTTTACATCTTTGAGTTTAATAACTTGTGATGGATTCTTTGTTGTTATTCCATGAATTTATTCAGTGATTTTTAACCTGTTTCAGCAAGGATTTTCTTTCTTTGCTGCAAACTAGTTGCTTTGTTATTCCCCCCGATCCTTTTACAGTGAAGAAAAGAAGAGCAAACACCAAGCCATAGGTACATCCCAGACCTATTCACCTCCATATTGATGGCTTTTATGCGATCTTCATTCTTTTCCCATATATTCCCTGCCATTGCACAGCCGAGTACCAAACTGACAGTCAATGAACCTACCCATGGTGATGCAAGGATCTATTTTCTGAGGAGCGTGACTAATTTTGAAACAATACTAGGCTAAGTAAGTTTGTCTCTCTCTCAAGATTACTATGCGATATGTCATTACCCATGAAAGGTGTTCCAAGCAAAGAAATATTACAAAGCCAATTATTATTGCAAGTCTGTCATTTCTTTGGAAAGGCCCTAAAACTTGTTAACAGGCTGGAAGCATGAACCTGTTGTATTTTCATGCATGCAAACAGTACTTCAGGTAGCTCACATCCACGCTCACAAACCAGGCATTTGAAAAGCAATCATGGGCTAATGCAGATTTTCACATAGCCTGCAGGAAACCTGAGAAGCAGGGTGAAGGAATCAGTTGCAAGCATTCCTAAACTAGGAAGGGAGGGATGGGATGGTGATTGACTTGAATTGTCTGGAGAGAAAAAAAAGAGGAGGAAGGCTACAAATGTGCAGCTAGGCTGCCGCAGGTCTTCCTCTTCGATTATTTGCTCTTACCTGTTACTCTTGTTGCCACTCAACACAGGACCAGGGGGAATCTAATAATTCATTTTCTCATTGAGGATATTTTAGAGGGAGAAGGGGTTCTCCTGGTAATTTAAATACTTCATAGGTATTTATTCTTCTGTAGGTACAGTTATTTCTCTGTAGACACTCCAGAGATATAACCTGATCATATTAGAGAGAAGAAAACGCACAGCAATAAGAGAGGAGACATGCAGCAATAAGAGAGAAGGAGAAAAGGGACATAAAAGCCTTTCTAGATAACTTATGCATTCAAGATTTTGGGAGCCAAATCAACTAATGAAATAATGTAGAAAACTCAGGCACAATGTCTCCATAGCGATCAGCAAACAGGCCATACATTTGTTCATTCCTGGTTTCTAGCTCCTTACATGTCTCCCCAACTGGATGTTTTTACTTGGTTCAACATCTGCTTTAAAAAACACAACTGCTTCTTTTTTTAAGACATTCCCAGAATAGAAATGTCAAATGTAAACATCTACAGAATCTCTAAGCCTTCTTTTATTTTGAACTTTTGCATAGCACTCATGAGATTACTTCCAGACTGAAACGAATTCTGAACTATGCTATTATGTTTTTCATCTCCTGACACAGACTTCGAAATTCACAGCTCATTAGAACCTTCTGACTACTTAATAAACAAAGCTTTTTGTATTATCACTATTATTGCCTAATTAAAATATATCTAATTTCAGGGCTTTATTACATAACATAAAGCTTCTGCTGCAAGTTTGAGCAAAAAATACTTCCGCTAGTTGCATAGTTCTGCTATAAGCTGGCACAAGCCAAACTACAAATAAATAACATCAATTACTCCTCTGTAAAAAAAAATCTAGAGAAAAATAAGTTTTAAGCTCAGCTTTACAGAAAAAACACTTCAGTCTACACCTTCACAGCATAAGAAAGTGATAATTCTATTTTTAACACCTCATGATATCTGAATGGGCTTCTTGTAAAATCAGGGGTCACTTTTATAATTTGAGACTGTATTACTATTATTTGTTTTAGGAAGAATATGTTATGTGTCACAATTTAAAACCAACCCCAATAAAAACTTTTCTAAATCGCATCATCACAGAAGCCACTGGCACAATGCAAGCCTTGTACTCTGCAGGCGTATCTACCCACACTCTGCCTGCACTGTAAGGGCAGAAGAATGATTTCTGTGGTATGTTGAACATGCTTCTTAGTTGCAGTGGGTGTGTCAAGAAAGACAACTGACTACAACAAATGATACCCAGCAATACTTCTCACACACTATATATGTCAGAGTCTCTGGGGGGAGAAAGAGAGAAGGGAGCCAGCAGGTCACCAGCTAAAGAGTGAGGTGGAAGGTGAGTACCTGGCAATTGCATGAGGAGACACAGAGAGGATGATAAAAGTAGCAAACACTTCTTTGTCAAAGGCAAAACCCAAACCAGCTCGGGAGGAGGGGACTCAGAGAAAGATGTGACCACCTAACCTATACTTGCAGTGTGTTCATCTGAACACTGATTTCCACTTCTGTGTCACCCCCTAAGGCTTGGACTGCTTCCATCAATGTCACTGGGATAAATTCACAGCTATGACATATCACAGCAAAACTGTCTCTTTTAATGCAGCGGAGCTGGGTGCCACAGCGCCACGTCAACACAGTGCTCCTAGTCACACTGCAATGACTGGGCCAGACCAAAAATCACTATGATTGACATTGCTCTTCACCATAAAAGATACAGGTCATGACATTTACACGACAGAAAGGACAAGGGGCCAGATCTATAAACACAGCAATTCTCAACAGTAAGCATTTACGAGTCCAGGTAGCCCTGCTGCCTGTGGAGCCTCATCCCATCACAGCTGAGGTGTCCAGGTGCTTGTAGGAGGGAACTGGGCTCTTGAGCATACTCAATGACATACTTAATTTGAATGCAAATTAGCATAATTATCTTTCGGGGGGCAGGGGGGGAGAAAAAAGCAGCAATGGGAGGCAGAACAGAAATACAAGGTATTTATAGGCAATGCTCTCCCTGCCCAACATTCCAACGTTCCAGCAGACAAGTCCTTGCTTTCCTATGTGCTTCGGATTGCCTGAGTTGCAGGCAGCTCTGTCCACTCTGCCTGATTCCCAGGAAATCCTTTCTTCCCTCTCCAGAAGGTCTATGCATGCCCTCACAAGAGTAGACCCCAGCCCCAGCAACAGCTGCTGCCAATGTCAAGTCCCTCCTGTCCTCACCCAAGCAAGGTGCCCAGGCAGGCACAGCCACCCTCCCACTTCAGACACTTCCACCATGCTCTTCTCAAAGATACAGCTGAGCACAGCAGCAAAACCTGAACAATGATGACCACAAAAAGTGACAGAAGAATACAGCAGAACAATGAAAGAACTGGAGAAGGGCAAACAGGATCATCCAATAGATGCCATGAATCAGGAGAAATAAGATGGATATGTATAAACAATGACTGCAATGGAGAAAGGTTCAGTCTTTCATCTTCTTTCCCAACATAAAAATTAAAGGGCAATAAATGGCAATAATAAATTATGAATTTAAAACAGAGATGGTTCCTCACAGGTGTAATTCAGCTGTGTTGTAGATAACAATGAAGATTACCTGGATTTGAAAAGGAACAAAAAAGAATTCTTGGATGAAAAAAAAAAAATCTATTTAGCAGCACTGAATATTAGGTGGTATTTGTGACTTGGAAGCTACAGAACTCACAGATCAGTGGTTGCTTGGAGAATATTTGGATAAAATATCACCATATGCGTGTGTGTCTCTTGTAATTTTCTCTACATTTCAGTGACAGGATCAGTGGTAACCATAAGAGCCAGGAAACTAAGATAAAGCCAAGCCCATGGTCCCATGGAAAAGGAACTTTTGTTTATGGAAGTGTTTTTTTTTTTAAAAAACGTTATACATGAAAACCCAGACGCACTGGATACATTAGCCTGACTGCAAATAGGAGGGTGTCATGTGTCCCTGCTCAGAGAGCACCAGCATAGCTCTCTCTTGAAGGTAAGCATTGACACTAGTAAGTTTTGCGCTATAAAAAAATAGATCTATTCTTTTCCATTACAGGCAATCGCTGTTCTTTGGAATGAACCTGAATCCTGCTTGGATTTTTATTAAATAACCATGGAGGAATGTGGAAGAAATCAAAAAGCTTGACTCTAAGGTCACTGTCAGAGTGGGACAAGAAGGAAGCATTAAATGATTATTTAATTAATAATACAAAAGTGGAAAGAAGGAAGCCAAATAACACTTTTATGGTGTCTGGGAAACTTAAACACAAGACCTCGTATCATGAGGATCTGCAAAAAGGCAACTTAAGGGATCAAGAAGAAAAGTAAAGGAAACAAAGAAATATCAGTCTTGGGAGAGTTTTTGTTTCTTTGTTAGGATATTAGAACTGACTGCGTTATGAAACTTTAGTTATTTATGAGTTTAATTTTCTTTGTAATAGAATGTATAAAGATGCAGAAATCTTTACATTAGAGAAGGAAAGACAACAATACCTGCACAAAACAGCATCAACCACACCAGCACAGCAACTCCTCCCTTCACACAGAGTGGGACTTTTGATTTCAAGAGTAATTTTAATTTTTAAATTGTCCAAGCATTTTTTTCCACTGTATTTACATCTATCCTTAGTAAAATAAGGTCCTTATTGTGCTTAAACTATTCCTTTCCTCTTTTTCCCTTGGGCTTCTATATTACTGATGATGATTTCCTTTTTACATCTCTCTCTGATAATACCTTAATCAGTAAGGAGGGTCTTGCCAAATAGGTTCAGGCTGCTACATTTCTACATTCCTCCAATCAGGAGGAATTTATTCCCAGATTGTAGCCTGGTCAGTTTACAAGCTGTTAACAGACCAAAAAAAGCCACAATTATTTCCCAGAGGAAAATAGATAGCAGTTGGCACTGCTGGTTTCTGACTAAGGAATTTGAAGATCAAGACTTTGTACCTGAAATACTGAAGTACTTGAATAAATTCTTCTGGAACTTCACAACCAGGATTCATTTTTTTCCAAGATCACATATGCCAATTTTCTCGGTGGAGTTAATTTTAAACTGACCTTTTAGCACTAGGTCAGTTCCAAATGTCTTCATATTTAAACTTCAAAATGTCTTCTTAGAGGGTTGCTAAGGAGGCTGCCTATTGGTTTTGGCCTGGGGAGGTCTTTCCATGCATACACTTTGACTCTTTGTGATGTCAGATACTAGGTTGTCTTTGAATGCTTTGTTCTTTAAACATTTTCCTGCCCATCATTTTTATAACTTTCCTGTTTATTTATTAATTTTCTTCGCTTTGTTTTCATTTCTGCAGCTTTCTGCACTTTATTATTAGTATTTACAAAGACTTAATGCTGGAAAATATGCATGATTGCTGGATTACGCAAACAGAAAAACCAAGCAGTGCACACAATTAAAATCCTCATCTAACTGTTATTACAAAGCAGACAGATGAAGTTTTCAAGTGCTGCTCACCACTTCATCACCTTGACAATTGCTGTGCTAGCCTAATTAAAAGAGGGACAAATCAGAAATATTAGAATTAATGTCAGCACTTTGACAAAAGAGGCGAGTTTCACTGCCATCACATTTCCCAAGGTTGGCGGTGGTGTAACACTACAGCACCCTGCAACACCAGCACAATCTCAGAAGAAACAGCCTGTAGTACCTTCCCTCAGCCCATGTAAAATTGCAGACTAAAGATCCTTTGGATGTTTCATTACAGGGAACAGTAAATAAAGCCAAATAAAGGAAAACTCCTGTTCACATTACGCAGCCTTTTAGGAACAACAAGGCCCAAAACTGTCATACTGTGTAAGTCATGAGTTCTGCAACTCTTAATTTTAAAATTATGTATGACATTCCTGTCAAAACATGTCCCTCTACAACCTGAATAATTGTGAGCCGGAAAAACACGATGTTTAACTCATAGAGAGAAACTAAATGGAAAATTTAGACTTCCATTTAGCAGTAAATAACATTAAAAGAAGTAGCATAGAGCACAGGCCAAATAAGCAAGAAACAAAGCTCCATGAAGCAACGCAGTGGATTGATTCGTTAGGTTTGGGCACCAGCAGAGCTTGGTTCACACCCCATCTTGAGTTAGAAGTAAAAATAAAAGCAGCCACCTCAGCTTTAGCCTTCCGATAATATCAAAAAACCTTCAGTTGTGTTCTCGTATGGAGAAAGTGGCAAAGATCATAGGCAGCTGTATTAAGATGCCAACAGGAAACCAAGGTGACAAGGTTTTTTTGTGCAAGGGTAACAATGGGAGGCTAAAACAGCCTTTTTCATAGAAACGGAGATATATACAGTTGGAACCAACTGGAAGAGGTAATCCCTGCCCCTGGGACATTGGTACAACACTTCCATGATTTTGTAACACCTCCAAAAAAAGGGGTACTTTCTGGTGACCACTGCTGTACCCAGTAGAGCCAAACTGGTAAGATACATACATTTTTTTCCTCACTATCTGCCTAGTTGCAGCCATGTCTTTTATCAAACATACACTTCAACAAATACAGAATTTACAATAAAAATATTTTTAAAATGCAGGAATCTGCTGATACACAGTATTAGTAAGTCTGACTGAAGATGCAACTCCATGATAGAAATAACGTGATGCATGAAAAGGAGGCCTGGCTTCTTTTGATGGCAAGACCAGAATATTCTGACTTAAAGTGCTTGTGAAGCAAATGTAAGGCATGACAAAGTTTGTGCTTCTCCTCGTGCTGCCAGTGAACAGCAAGAAATCAGAACTCTTGGGAGGAGTAAAGAGATACTCAAGGAAAAGATCTAGGAAAGTGGCCAGTGACAATCACTTCTGAGGGCACTGATCATTTTTAGACCCCACTGTGGCTGTACAAATTGTGTTTTTAATTTGATTACACCCTAGAAATACTGAAACATAAGACTGTACATACTGGGCCTGACTTTCAAAATCGGTTTGTCTAGATTGTCAAAATTTCTCATGCAAATCAGTTACCTTCAGAAAGAGATGCTTGCCTGTACAATTGCCTGAAAATTGCCTAATCTGCATAGAAAAATAAACACAATTCCTGATTCAGTAGAGGAATATCAGTGCACATTCACTTCCAGCAATCAGCTTTGCTGCATCAGTAACTGACCTCCTCCTCCCCAAGGGTTTCCACTGCATTTCCTACTTCTTACAGATCTAACAGCAGAAATGCTTTGTTCTTTGCTTTACCTCTCTAATTTTGGTTCCTATGTGTAACAAAGGAGCTACAAAATATTATGTAAGAAGTAATAGGGGAGATGATTATACTTATAAAACAATGGACAACTTTTCCAAAAGTTTGACTCCGTGGTTCTACTTAAACTGGCAAAGTAGCCATGATGATCCAATCTGGTACCATCAGAGGCTGTCACGTTGTATCCACATGAATATTCTTTTACCAGGAATCTTTTTTTGCCTTAATTAGGGCAGCAATGAAAGCCTCTTCCTATTACTAGCGTTAAACATTTTCAACTCAAGACCAATAAAACAAGGAGATGCATTGGAGAACTTTAATCTTGGTGCAGCAGGACAAATCACTTTCAGCTGCTGGGCTGGAACGGTGAGCACATCACCTGGTAGAAACCGAAAATATGCAGGAAACGAGCAATATTGGCTTGGACAAAGCATTAAAAAAAAAAAAAACAACAAACTTTCCCAAAGACATAGGTGAATCTACCTTCATTTCACAGCCTCCTTCACTTCAGGAGAATATATTTGAGCAAGACAGAGCTGGAAACAGAAACAAACATCCTTATTTGAAAAGGTTTGCAACATTGGAAACGAACACCAGAGCCAAATCCCTGCTGCCTGCAGGAAGACTCAAGTGAAAAGCCTGCTTGTTCCTGCCAACTAAAATTCATGGTTTTCTTTCGTAATCCTAACAAATTTGGTTCCAGGTATGTTATATAGTGTTTTGCTGCCTCTGGGTCTCTAAGGAATAGGAAGCTAAACACCTCACCTTTACCAAGTACAACATTTATTACAACTATTTCACATCTTTAAACTTAGTCCCTTAAGAGTGCTTTAAAAGGGGAGAGAAAAAATGATAAGACCAGACAAAATCCCAGGAGAACCATTTAAGAGGTGTATTAAATGCACTTGAAACAGTATTTCAGATGCATTGCCTAAGAAGGATACATTAATTCCTGAACATTCCTCCAGGAGGTTCCCAAGACCTTGTATGGGAAGGAACTTCCTTTGGTTTCTTTTTAATGCAACTTCAGTAATATTGCATGCCCATCAGTATCTCGGTGTTTTGTTACATGTGGTCTGTAAGGGAGTGAGAATACCAGGAATTCTCTTCCTCTTATTTCTGTGATTCCTTTGCTATTGTGTCTGTACGACCACTCTTCCTATCTGAAATCACAAAAACAGAAAGAGTACAGCACCACAAAAAGACCCACAAGTTAGAAGGCGTATACCTCTGCAGCAGTTTTTAAATGTTTTGAGGTATCTTGAAAAATGTGTAAATCAAGAGAAAAACAGAAGAAATACCATTTAGATAAAACAGCCAAGAATAGCCATTTGAACTACAAGGTCACAATATTTTCTGTAAAGTGAATTAGGGAACAGCAATATGCTTTTTTACATCTGTTGGAAATACATTCAATATTTCTGGTTAGACTGTAAAAACAGAAGTACCAACCTTATATGTATCAGGAAAAAGATTGTTCAGAACAGAATACCACCTCCATTCAGCTCTAAATGGCTAACAGCAGGAGCTTAGGATACGCATAAGAATCAATGTATTATTCAAGTCAATTGTTTTTCTAGAAAAGTTTTGAAAGTATGCTGCACGTCCTACTACATCACAAGCATAAATTTCAGTTTTACTATATCTTAAAGTGTGCCAAAACATTTCTTGTAGGCATATTAACTGTATACATTCCCAGAAAACAGCATTTATTCAATTACAGCACAAAATACTATCTGAACAGGTTTCTTCCCCTTTCCTCCATGTTGGCTGAGATTCGTAGATAGTCTCGCAGTATGGTAAAGAAATATGTTCAATTCTTCACTTAAAGATGACTGTAAATTGTTTAATGCATAAACCAAAGTTTATGCAATTCCTTTAACAATCAAAGGAAACATCTAGGATATTCAACATTTTAATTGAGACTAAACTCAAATCACAAGTTTTTCCACCCACACAATACCTGAAAAAGACTGTGTCCTTGAGATCAGTGCCCTCTGGGTTTGTGCTGGCACGCAATCAAAATTCTCATTTACTTCTAGCACTTAATTTAAAAATAAAGGTATGAATTCTAGCATTTAATAATTTTCTTCTTCTGATTACTCATAAATCTTTATATTATTCATTCTTAATCAGCTTCAGAAAGTTAGAACATTTTATGCACAATTGTCTCTCTTACTTCAATAAAAAAGAATCAATGCGCCTTTTCATTCTCTTTTGTCTATTTGCTGTTCCAGTTCTTCTGCCCCCTCATGTGTTTTTATTAAACTTTGCTTTATTTCTGAGATTGAGTTCACAAGCTTAGCAAATGATGAGGCTGCCTCTTGTTTCAATTCCTTTTCAATTCCTTCCTAAATTAGCTGACAGCCTGCTGGGGTGCTAGAGTGGACCACTACGTCTTTGTCCTGCTGTTGTTAGGTTGCTCATTCTTGCATTTCTTTGAATTAAACAGTAAAAGTTTGCCCACTAATCATGTTGTTTCCTTAATTATATCGTTGTCTCAGCTTTTCCCTGATGACTACCACCTTTAAATAAGACATGGGGTTCAATTTTTAAGGCTTATACACAGGTCAAACACTTATATGCCTTTGGCCTTTGAAGTTCTGCTGGATCCATTTGATGTTGTGTCAAGTCATATAAACCTGGGCTGTCTATAGAAAGGAATACTCATGTTACCCCACGAATGGAGAATTCCAGCATCTGAGACAAACTTTTTTTGGATCCCACTGTGCAATACTATGCTACTATTTAGTGTAATGACACAAGTTCATGGTCTCATGGCTTGGAGAATGTGTAGGAAACATCACACATTCAAACACAAAGGTCAGTCACAGATCTCTTACCCTGTCCCTCAGACGCCAGCAGGGAACTGGAGTTTTCATGGCAACTAGAGGGCTTTCATGCTCCCCCTCTACAGCCAAAGTGTTTCTCACTTCTGCTGATGTATGAACAACATTTGTCCTCCTCTGGGGTAGGAAGATAGAAGACCACCATAAACGTTACCTGCAGGCTCATTAGTTCACCCAGGCAGGAAAGTCTGCCTCAAAAGCTGAATTTGCAGTCAACAGTGCCTGTCATCTGCTCCAGTTACAAACACTTTGGAAGAAGAATCCCTAGAATTTCCTTAAAATTAGCATGTAGACTAAATGACAGTGGAAAGAGAGAATAACCAGATCCAAAAGTTTTCTTAGCCAAACTGTTCAACAAGAGAGAAAGAGAAGAAAGTCACAGAAGCACTTACCAGATTTATTTTTTTATTATCATAGTGGTTGCTTGCCATTGTTTTCTCTCACTATCCTCTTCAGAGCTAAGAAATTACTGGGCCAAATTGCTTTAGTCAGAAATGGGTTGCAGTGCCTTTATCAATCTGCCACTCCTTTCCTTCATTCTTCTATTTATCAATTGAACTTTTCTCGCCCAAAGCAAGTCAAGAAATCTTGCCTCATATCTAATCTTTTGTGGAGCTGCAATCACTTTTAAAGATGCTTCCTGATCTGCTGTCTGTTTTGCATGTAAAGGGATTTTCCTGATTCATTCTACATGTAGAGGTTTTGCAAGATGTGAATGCAGAAAAAGAATGTGACTTGGAACAGTGTTTCAGAGGGAGCTGAGTGGCTGCTGGGCCTGGATTGTCCAACATACAGGGCAATGGGCCCATTCAAAATGGTTTGTGATTGGCTTTTTTTTCTAGAGTAGTGCAGGAAAATACAGTTAACTTACATAACATATACTGGTTTATTCACTTGCTTAAATTTCAAATCACACTGTAGTTTATCTTCTGCTTTTGAAGCGGTACAATCAAGGTTTTTGTGTGCCATCATTCTTCCTTGCCCACAGTGGGGTACCTGGTGTTCTGACATATGCTATGCTGAGTGCTTCCATCTTAGGAACATGGAGGTTTCTCCTTTGTTCCAGCTCTTCCATCATGCTACGGTTGGACTCTTGTCTGCCTCTTTAAATGCTCAGACAATTGACACATCGGAGAAAACAAAGTAAATTTCTGACTAATAGGTACTGTAACAGCGTAATTGTCTCATGGCAGGAAAATTTACTTCTTGTCCAAACAAGTACAAAGTTATAGAAAAGCAAAACCTGCCAAGAGGAAAACCTGAGGTTCTCTCTTCCACAAAAAGCATTTGGAGGGCAGGAGAAGGATCATCATCAGCTATTTCAAGCTGAAATAGCCTCAGCTATTTCAAGGGGCTAGAAGAATATTTTTGGTCTTTTATCATGGACTCATTTAGTCATCCAGAAGAAATTTCTGATATTCCTTAAGTTGCTTCTTCCCTCAAGTCAGTTCAGATAACCTACTGTCTTGTACCTGAAGTCCTTATATTAGCTGAAGGTAGACCCATGACCTATGATCAGAATAGAGCATCCTTAAGACTTGCTGCTTGGAGTTCATTCAGAGATACTGTCAAAAGAAGAGGAGGGTTTTGTTATCTTCTATGTGGTAGGCCTAATGGTTAAAACACCTACCAAAGAAATGGGAGATCTAATCACAAAACAGCCCTTCGCAGATGAAAAGAATACTGAAGAAGGAGGTTTTGAATCACAATCATTGAGTCTCCAGGAATACAAGATTCACAGGACCAGACAATGAACAAATTAAATGGAGTATAAATCTGTCCTAGGATTTACAAGTTGAAGATGACAGAGCAGGTCTCCTGGCTCTCTTCCAGAATATTTCTTGACTTTATCCAGTGCGTATGTAATTTAAAATGCATAAACTTTCCTAAGAAAACAGATGAAAAGATGCTAAATGTAGAATTACTCTCATAACTTCTACACCACTAGGTAATGAAGGAAGTAGTAAAAGTAACAGTTCTAAATGTGCATCCATTGTGAATTTAGAAGATTTTCTCCTTAGAAGGAACAAACAACAGGCAGTGTAATTATCTTGCTGAGAAAGATTCTTTAGTAAAGTAAAACAAGTGCAGAAGACAAAAGGTGGATATTATTGAGACAAGCATTATTTTTCAGAAATTTTCTGTGACCAAATTTAACAAAAATCTTTAAAAAGTGACAGTAAGAAAAAATTAAAAACTAATAATTTTAGAGAAATTCTTAATCATGCTGTTCAGATACTACAAATCCTCACTAGGACACGTAATTTTGTAATATTTCAAGTGGAAAGCTGAAGAATAAAGGAATGCAAATATTTTTCAAATTCCCTGATTTCATTCCTGTATCTTCAACTCGGTAAATAAATAAACATTTGATGCATAAATTATTCTTTATTGGGCAAAAAAAAAATGTTACTGTCAGCAAGGAGCAACGCACGCTGCTAGTAGAGAAATGACAGAAGGCATTATACTAAAGGGGTGCAATGTGACCAACTTGAAACAGTCCTCCGGGGAACGAAATAGGCTAGTGCACATCCACAGATGAAAAGTTAGGAAAACATCAGAGACTGCTCGACATGAGCTTTCAACAGCAAAGCCGTGCCCCTCCAAGATAGACTGGAGCTCTCCATTACACCATATGTTCTTTTTTGTGAGCCAAAATTTTGTTCACATCACTGAAGTTTCGCACAAATAAGACTGAAACAAATACATGCGGCCCACAGATCTCAAAGAAAAGAGTTTTGCTCCACACTTGAAAACAAAACAAAAAAACCACATAGTATGTACAAGATAGAAAGGTTCTTTGATAGTTCTGCCTGTTGAATTCTGAATGCATGTTTTAAACTGCTAAGGAATATGCATGTTTTGAATTGCTAAGGAATACATTTTCAGACACTAACAATAGTAAGCTGCTAGTTAGAAACCAGGATAATTAATTTAGAAGGCATAGAAGTATCTTGCTAAAAAAGTAAACAACAGGTTCAACAGGTTACAAGACCTGTAACAAAAATACATGTTACATTTTCAAATCTAAAAAACATTCTAGAAAGGCAGCATGCTCTTCTCTTATTTCATAACACCCAGGTTACATTGAAGATAAATAATGAAATCTAAAGCAGGACATTTTTGAAATAATTTACATAGTACTCCCATGATAAATGAAGATCAAGTAGAATAATTAATCATCCTTTCTGAGCCAACAGAGATAGGACCAGCCACAAAGACATTCAGGCATAATAAAGAACTAAGTCTAGCTGGTTTTATCAGGAAATTCACAGTCTACTTAGAGAAAATGTTGCCTTTAGTCATGTCATGAATAATAATGAGAACTACAACATGATAAATAATCACACTCATTGGCATAAAGGAAGACCCAGTTATTACTAAATGTTATAGGGGGATTTACTTAGTATAGGTTTGTTTAGACAGTCTCACCTCCTCATTGAGGTAGCCAATATGCCCAAGGAACCCTAAAATGACAGTGGCTAAGGGAAACTGTGGAGAGAGACAGATCATCAGCCCCTGGACCTATACAGCTCCTTATCTCATATCAATTATGCGCAAGGTTTTCAAGAGACTGGGAAGGAAAATTACCATTTTCTTAAACTTAAACTTCAGTTATACCTTCTTAACCATTCTTTTTAATTCTTCTGAATTGCTTCTGTGTAAGCAATTGCTTCTGTGCAGTTTGGTACTTAAAGTTCTGTCTTCCCTCATATCTTCTAAAACAAAAGGTCCACCATAAGACCAGGATAAAACATAATGATACAACTGCCTCCTGTCCATTTTTTACACAGCTCAATAACAAACACTTGAAAAAAGAGTTTCAAAAAGAGATGCTGCTCCTCTGTTCCAGCTTCAACTGAAGCAGTACGTCTTCCTGGGACATAAACACTGCCTTGTCATCACCTCTAGAGTCCCTCAGTTGTTTTGCAGAATCTGCTGGTGTTCTTGGCCAGTTTCAGAACCTTCATCCATTTACTTTGAAGCTTTCTCATACCCTAGAGTGCCCCTGTATTTTGATATTTTCCAATTTATAACTTTGACAACAGACACGGAGAGTGTTTTCATTTGCAAAACTAAGTAAAAAATAAGTTAAAAGGCATCAGGTTGCCCCTATAAAAACACCTTTATCTGACAAACTGAAAAAAATTATGGTGGTCTAAAGAAAGATTTTGGGGTTTATTTAGTTATGATTTTCTATCACTGTTTTTCTCAATTTATTTATATTCCTTGACACTGACAGAAGGACTGTCTTCAATGCTTGTTTCTGGATGAAATCTGAAGGATAAGAAAAAAATCACTTCAGATGATTTACTTCAGTGAGTTCTTACCAACATAAATGGCAGACGTTTTAACCCCTTGAAACATCATATAGTCTCTATTTCTAACCAATTTATGAGTGGCTACACAGAAAATGTAAAAAGGACATAGGATCCCTATTCTAAACCCAGAATACGTTAGCTTGTCAGAGGTCCATTGTGATAGATGAATGATATTTTGGGTGTTTTTCTTGCAAGCAAACACATGTAACAGTATATATACCAACAGACACTGCAAAATAATCCAGAAAGAGGATAAGCATACAGGACTTTCTGTTTCTGGTACTCTAACTGCTGTTTCATTTAGTTTATTGAACCATCAAATTAGTTTAATTAAAGGTGACTAATATATTATACTTTTCCAAGAATTAATTTGGATTCCCAAATATATTTCAAATTAACTTTCCCTTACTTTACCAGTTTCACTTCACTTACTTTTTCAGTAATCATTTGGTATAACAATATATTTTATACTAGGTAATGCTTATGTATATTTTGTGTTTACTTTAAACCTACTACAAGAACAAAACCATTTCTGCAACTCTAAATTTTTAATCATATCAGGATACTAATTCCTGCCAATAGCAGATGTATTCATAAAACCCAAAGATATTATTTGCCCACCAATTATTATAAAATTGATTATTTCATTCCTCAATTAACAAAGGAAAAGATAGAAGGTAATATTAAAAGAAATCTGGACTTATGGATAGCCCTATATAAAATTATAAGCAGAATAATTGTCACTATCAATTTCAGTTTAGTTTCTAAATGAGAATAATTCTGATATATCTCATGAAATTTTTCTATAAGAATAGTCCCTAATTCAATATTTTTACCAGCATGTATAATGCGATCATGCCTCAGTAAATTAAAAGCTTTGGCCAGGCCTATAGCTATTACAGCCAATTTATCATTACCACATTATTATTAATAATGTAAAGATATTGCCTCTCTTGCAACCTGGAACTGCTATGAAATATTTTGATATTATAAGCAGGATAGCCAAAATCTTGACGTACAACTCTCTCCTAATAGAAAGGGTAGTTACGTATGTGCAATTGGAAACCTCCAGTGTCAGGGACAAGAATAGCTTCATCTCCTTGAAGATACCAGAGAAATTGTTAAATATTTAAATTAATGCTTCTCTACACTTTCTGTGGGCATCATTTAAAAGTGCCCTGGGAATCTTTATCTTTGATCACTTCATATACTGATTGTTGGGGGTTTTTTTAACAAAATTAGAACACTCATTACTAAGCAGTTATCTATGAAAATAACATTTTCCCTTTGCACTGTATACTGGCACTTCCAAAATGCCTTCTTAAGGGTCAAGGTCTTTCACAGGTAGAGGACATATACAAAAAATGTTAAGGACAAACTAAATAAAAGTTATCCTATGCCTTTTTAGTATCATCTCTCTTCTTAGTGATGGACCTTTTGTGTGATAAATGTTTTTTAAATTGCCATTTGCAAACATAAATAACATAAGCCAAAGGTAAAGGCAGTAATGCCTCTTATTATATTTCTAGCACTCATAGCTATGGGCTGCTGTTCAAACATTCATCTACCATTCATCTTTATTTGTGGTGAATTTGTAATGAACATTAGAAATTCCTTTTTCAAGCTGACCATTGAAAAGGTACTTCTTTGAGAACTGCAAATTATGTGATGGCAACCCTGTTCAGACTTTTTCATATTGTGTAATTGTGATTCATCAGAGGTCTGTTCATTTGGACTGTGTGTTTAATTCCAGCTCAGTATGTATACTGGTATTTCTTCTAACTGGGTGAATAGAGGGCATATCTACAGGATGAACATTCGTATCTTAAGCATGTCAGCAGGATATCCTTGCAGCAAAAGTTTGGTGCATACTGGGTCACATTAGCCAGCAGGTCATGGGAATCAATCCTTCTGCACTGTTGTGTCCAGTCTGGGGTTCAACAGCACAAGACAGATGTCAGTATACAAGAGCAAGTCCACTAAAGGCCACTAAACTGGTAAGGGGGCTGGGACACATGACAGCTAAGGAGAGGCTGGGGGAACTGGGCTTGTTCAGCATTTAGAGGAGAAGGCTTCAGGGAGGGATCCTATTACTGTCTACAATTACCTAATGGGAAGACATAGACAAGAAAATCTTAGACTCTGGAAGGTGCACAGCAACAAAATGAGAGGCAACAGACAAGCTGGAACAAAGAAATTCCAACTACATAGCAGAATATTTCTATTCTTCACAACCACCAAGAGTGATTGTGACAGTGCAACCCCCCCACCACACACACTTCAGGTCACTTAGTACTTGGCATAATTTCCCTCCCAACCTGGGCTACAATGAACAATACAGAACAATACAATGGACCAGAACATAACTTAACGGTCTAACATGAAAGAAAGAAAAGGTAGAGAGCAACAGACCAGAACACAATAGTGTGCCTGGTCCCCATGGCTCCTATTTTTCCAAGATAGTAACTATAATCAATCACTCCTGACAACATACGGATCATGGCCACAGAGGGCAAGGAATACCAGGACTCCAAGATCTAGCAACGGCTAGGCTTGCATAACCAGTGGAAATTACTGGAACATTCCATTGTCCAAGCTTGGCTGGAGTGGAAAAGTACCGGACAAAAGTCAATTATCCTGGTCCTATAAGTAGTGATTCTAGTAAAGACACTTTGAGTTCTTCTGTGTCACAGCAGGTTGTATTCAGTATCTCCCCTGAGTTGAGACACCACTCAGGCTGCCAGGATGAGAGAATCTCTCACACCTCAACTACTGCCCATTGAGGAACACCGAGACATCATGAATATTTACCCTAAATTCAAGTAAGGGAAACCTGACTATAGACTAGCCTCTCTTCCATCCACATCTCCAATGTTTTTGTGATATATATACACACGTTAACTCCATGGATGTGGATGGTCTTCGATCAATCCATCCACACATAAGACTTTAAAGTGGTACCTGTTGATTTGAAGTCAGTCACTGTTAAGAAATCCCTGATTTTAGCAACCAGAGACCGGTACGCCTCTGTGTGTGTGCGCTCGCTCATAAGTATAGGTATTAATTTGAGATCTGTGCTTTTATCCACATGTATATATATTGATTTGTGATAACTTATAGTAAGTCAATGTGAATCTTACCATTTTCAAATTTGTAACTAAGTCACTGTTCAGCTATTTTGTTCACTGACTTTGTAAACCTCTAAACCGGTCAATGATTAAGTGCTGCTAAAATTCAACCTCACAATCTACCTTACATCATTAATAAATTTTGAATCACTGCTAAATCATAAACATGCCAAAATATTTCCATTCACAACAGTGACCAAATACTGGAACTTGCTGCTCAGAGAAGTTAAGGAATCGCCATCCCTGACAACATTCAGAACTTTATTGGACACAAAGTTGAGGAACTTGCTTTAGCTGGCCCTGCTGTGCACATTATCTGCGTTTGACTAGGTAATCCCCTGAAGCCCCTCCCAATTTAGACTGCTCTGTGAGTCTGTGAAGTGCAGACTGCTGCATTCATACACACACCAATGAGGGTGCAGTCACTTTGCCACAGTTTGTGAGAGTTTAAACAGCTTCTGGGCTGGAGCCAGCACACATCTCACCATTTGGGCAGGGTTCCAGATGCCCAGAAAATGGGCAAAAAAGCTAGCAGGTAGCTGTCTGCTCCTGCCTGCACAGACGTGGCCCACAGGGAACAAAGTATCAATTATGTTCTTGATGAAGAGATATAACCCATCTCTTTCAAACATTACTCATGATGAAAAAGACATCCTCTTGCCAGTTGACTGGTTTCATACTCCAATGAAATATTACCACACCTCCCCACATTACTTGGTATGGCAGGCTTAGTCCCTACCTCTGCGTTTCACATGGTACCTGCACACTCTTCACTTTCCCTTTTTATTTTTTACTCTGTGAGTACCAGCTTGATCTCTCCTCCAGAAGAGGATATTTCTGTCTCGGGTCAGGTAAATGCTACCTATAACTTAACTTCAGCCACCAAGCTAAAGTTCCCCAGAGAGAAAAAGTCTACTCCAGAGGGCGATTCATCCCCACTTATCTTGGAAACAAGACTGATAAGTATCTGAACAAATGCAAATCTCAGATATGCACTCTTTAGACACTAAAGATAGCTGTTTTAATTTGTAAAGCATTCAGTGAGACCCAGAACAGAGAAGCCTAGAGATTTTTGGAACAACTTAGAGTAATTTAATTAGTGTGACCTGCAGAAGGCAACACCAGGAGTAGGAGAAAAAGCAGCTTTACAGAACTGGTTTCACATATGTAACGGGAAGGGAAAACAGACATACGATGAAAATAATTCTGATCTCTGAAACTAGTTACAGTTTTGTAGATGAGAGCACCTTACACAAGTATGCTCTTGCAAAAGGTACAGTACTCCTGTAATATTCCCATTACAAAGTCTCCTTCAAAGAACTTAAACCCAGGAATCTAATTCAGAAAAGAAAAAAAAACACTTCTCTTTTGCTCCTTTTCCAAAACCCTGCACCAGTATCAATGCAGTTTTCACAATTGTGACAAAGCTGTTTTGCCAGTCTCACAGACGAGGCCACACAGCAGCATGAAGAGCCTTTTATTACCACATACAGTACTGAACTTCTCCTGGCTAAAGAAACCCACAGAGCTGTTGAGACAAGAGCAGGTCTCAAAAGCTGTAAATGGAGCTTGTATGGCTGCAATGCAAAGCAACCACCCTGTAAAAGGAAAAATCAAACCTCTCCATTTGAAGAACGCCAGCAGACAATTTTACATTATATTCGCACTTTGCTATCTCACAGGTCTTCTATTCTTCCTTCTAGCATCATCTCTGAAGAGTCAAGTTGTGTCAATTAATTTCAGATCAAGACAAAGAGTGTGCCAACAGCCTGCAGCTCCTGCCAAGCCCTCGCTGCATGACAAGGAGCCCACTGATCCAGGAGGTGCTCCAGCAGCAGCTCTCCGGGCAGCTGACAGGCGTCAGCCCATAGAGCAGGCATGCAGGGCAGACTGGAGAGGGAAACGCTCCTATCAATGTCAGCCGAGTCACCAGGGTGCCCGAGCAAACAAAAGAGGCATGTTAGAAACTGTCCTGGCTAGACAAGTGTAAAGCAGTTTCTTTGAGGGATGACAGGAAACCAGCTTTCTTTGGAGACAGAGGACAAAAGGAGAATCTGCTTCTCATCTTATTCTCCTCCTGTGCGAAAGAGGGAAGATAAACTCATTACTTCACATATTTCTCAACGCACCTGTAAATAAAGACTACCATTAGCACTTTTCACCAGACATTATCTGTGTGTCAAAACTGTTTAGGGTATGACTTGATATCCTCTTCTTCAGAGAGCACACAAGCAAGAAAAAGCTGCCTTTGATTTATTAAAGATGAACTATCAGTACTGTAAAAGGCAGAACGGGAGTACACATGCACAACCTAAGAGCAGGGTAGGATGAATGCCACCTTCACATTCACGTATAAAGATTAGTCCACAGCCTTTCCTGTTTATTAGCCTGTCAACATTCATGCAGCCCCAGTACATCTACACTGATATTTTTTGAGAAGTTTACTTCTGTGTTATTTGCCCATGATTGCACCAATTTAGGTGCAGAATGCTTCCTTGGCCTCATGCAGTGGATTGACTTGGGATTTAGATTTTGGGGATAAATAGCATATGAAAAGGAGGATGTGAAAAAAAGACTATTTTTTAGTTAAATGAATGACAGGGTGAGATTAACTAGAGCAAGGGAAAAATAAACTATGAGAGACAGGAGGATAAAGCCCAGTGCCTGGCACCACAGCACTTCCAAACCATGATCAGCTCAGAATTCAGTTCTGGATCCCTAGGGTTGCCAGGGGGCTGAGCAGCCAGAGCTGTGCCAGGGCTGCACTGGAGCTGGTGGAACTGTCACCTTCAAATTACTGAATTTAGTTCTCAGCTGACAGTGAACAGGACAACAGAGTATCACCTCCCACAGTATATCCCAGTCATTCCTCTACAGAGGCCACTAACAGGTATGCCACCCATCTTGGGGGGACATAGCACACTGCAGCGATTGAGCAGGTGATATCTATGTGCATTCCACTGCTCCCCCTTTTAATTGCCATATGTGGGGTGTCTTAAGTAACTCCTGAGAGCTGATGCTGATCTGGTGCTGTAAGGTACTGCTGTGCTAAAGATGCCATCGGTATCTCAGATAAAGAAATTTTGACCAGGCTGAGAGGTGCTGGAGCTCCACTGTGCTCTACCAGCTCCTACCTCCCATCACAATCTAACATCCAGAATTATCCTACCAGCCAAAGCAGTTCTCCTCAAAAGAGCAGGAGATGGCTTTAGGTTGTGATATGTGGACAATGGAAATAGTCAGACCTACTTCTTCACATGAAGAGATACTTGAAACACTACCATTTCATATTCACAGCAAACAAAACAGGAGAAAAGAAAAATAAAGAAAAACCTGGTGCAAGATTTTCTTTTATGCTGCTTATGTCCCCAAACCAAGGCTGTTCTTTCATACAGTTGTCAGAGGATTCTCAGTTTCTAACTCAACCAACCTGAAATAATCTCCAGAAGCTCAGCAAGAGCTCACTGCAGAAGACAGTTTTTGGACGGTTTTGTTGTTGTTGCTGACTTGTGTGGTTTTTTTCCATGCAGCACATTATGAAGTGCATATTATTAGCACCCAGGGTCCCCTGGTCCCATTCTGTCCTGCTGCTCCTAGGAGCCATGTGCTCTCGCTTTCAGTTGCTGCACAGAAGCAAATATTTGCTCATTTTGGTGTCTGCCAGCCTCCATATGTTTCCCCATGGCAGGGGCATGGGCTTGTCAGCAATGGCAGCACCTGCCAGGCTAAAAAGCCATTCAGGGAAAAAGAGTTGAACATGAGGAATGCAGTTTGAGGCTGAAACAGCCACCAGTAGATCTGTCCAGCTGTCTGTGTTGCCTGCAAGCAGGGTTACTGGCGGGCATGGTGACATCCTGCCCTCCTGCATCAACATTTCATGTGGTTCAAGCTCCAGCCTAACCCTCATGGAACCTGGGGGCAGCTCTGGCAGAGACCAGCTCCACCACAGCTCTCCCTGGCTTTCCCTTTCTAAATAACCACCATCAGGCTGTTATATGCCTCATGCCAAATGGCACCGTGCTGCAGCAAAAGGGGCCACGATCCTGTCAAAAGCACAGCAGCCACTATAATCTGCCCTTCCAGTGCTTTTTATCTGCCATTCTGTCAGGTAGGCAGAAGGAACCAATGTACTTTGAAATCTGGCAACCAATTACACAGCTCCAGTATAATTCTGATTTAAATACATTTTTGAGGTACGTGGCAGTGCTCGTGACACTTCCTGCCCCCAGATCTGCCCGCCAGATCTACCTCCTGTGTTACTGCCCACAGACTGGTACTCAGCTTTCCATCCCACCCCATTCTTCAACAAGCAAGAAAATGAACTAGCACGGCACACAACACAGCAGAGCACCAAAGGGCGCCAGGAAAAAAAGTCACACACATTGCTGCCCAGCAGACAGTTTGAGACCACACAAAGTTCAATATGGGAAGTCTTCTGGTGATCCAGGAGTGCTCTGCCCTCAAAGCCAGTCTCTGATATGCAGTGGAGTCACCCTTGGCTCAAACCAAATGATTAGCTATAGCAATAGAGAGTCTGTGGGTACAAGCCACCTTTACTCCATTTCCTTCATGAGGGCATCAGGCTGGTGCGAAAAACCCCTGGAGCAAGGGAAATGGAGACAGAGCCATTTCCAAGCTGTCTCTGCTAGATGGTCTTCTGTGAAACCCTGTGGAAATTTGAAAACTGTTACCTGCCAGTAACAAATTGGCTCTTCTTGCAGGCACCAACTGTATCATATCAGGTGTCTCCAGCCCAAAGCATGGAAACTTGCTGTGTCAGCACATCTGTAGTCGTGTTTTGGCAGGAAAGTGTGGGTTCTGGAAGAAATTAGCAATAATGGTGCTCAGCTTTAGACCATCTGAACTCAACACAGACATTCAGCCTACATTAACAACATAACCCAAGCTCAACAGGGACAAAATCTCTTCCAAAGCTACCAGCACTACTTGCTTTTTCTGTGCAAAGCGTAATGCATTCTGCCTGTCCTCAAAGCTTGCATATCAAGACCACTTTCTACCCAGGTATTCTACCGGGGTTTTGTTGCCTCTATGTTTGAATGTGTCTCTCTCCAGCTCCCAACTATGTGTTGATACCATAGTTTTCTGTATAACGCCTCTAACTTCTGTTTTTTTCCATTTCAAAATATGTTTCTCATATTACACTGTCAAAAACATAACCTCTTCTGCCTCAACCACGGCAAGAATTTTCTGTCCAGTCTTACCTACAGGACTTCAGGGTTTGACCTCTCCAGTCTTATCACCCCTCCCTTCATCGATCCTCCCTCCTTTTCTCGCACGCTGAGCATCACCCAGCTACCTTGATCTCTCACAGCACTGTTCTCTGCCACAACCCTCCGTGGACTGGGAGTGTCAGAACTGAAATACAGACTCCTGTTCTGCTCATAGTACAAATGTCACAAAATCCCTGCAAAATCTGTCAGCTACAGACACTTCCACATCTCTTTACACTCTGATCCTCCCACTTGGAAGGAGCATAAGGCCTTGCAAAAGGCAAGCACTGAAAACCTGAGTTGCCTGTCCTTTGCAAAGTGCCAGAAACCTGCCACAGGCTCAGGGGGCTCTTACAGAACAGCAGAGCATCAGCAGCTCCAGCTGGTAATTCTGGCTTGTGGCTTGTGCTGCTCCTTTTGTGGAAGTCTTGTTACTGAAAGGGGATGGGCCAGCCCGAGCCCACACCCCAGCAGAAGAGCTGAGTAGCTGGGGCTGAAATAACTGAAAGAGAGAGCAGTGCTAATTGCACAGGGGTGTCCCAGCCTTTTGCCTCTACTGGGGCTCCCTCCAGCACATTTCAGCCCTGCTACCCACCATGGAGCCCTTCTGGATCACAGTATAAGACTCATCCAACACAGTGAGGAGTTGATCACTCTATCTGCTCCAAGAGGCATCTTTCAGGCTGGCCCCTCTCTCGTACTTTGCTCAGACAGGCTGTCTCCTACCAACTGCGTGTGAAATCTGGAGTATGTGGAAGACAGGGTGACTGCGAGTGTAGGGGGAATAAAAGTTTTGCAACTATTACAGAGAAACAAAGCTTTCAGAAATATGAAAAAGAAAATACAGGCAAACAAAGCTTGCTACTGAATATTTAACTCAATGATACAAATTTAACTCTCAGAGCTGTGATCAGAGCCTCCATATTAAAAGGCCGTATGCAGATGCTAAATAGACAATTAGAGCATGAACGGTAACTCTCAGGAACATCTGCATTCACAGCAAAAGCAAATATCAAATACTGAACTTTGAAACAGCCAGCTAACTAAGGCTGCTTACCAAAATAGGGGAAAATGCAGACACAGAAAAAAAAAGGCAATGTAACAGTAAATTTCTTGGCATAAATTCTAATGACTTTTCCTCCTCTCTTCCACTCCCATTAAAGCCACATCTCCCTCTATTAGGTCTTTGGGTTGCTCTTTAACTCATGCAATAATCTCAAGGAGAATTTCGGCAGAACTTGAAAACCCTGAACTTTCCAGGAGAAAAAGCTTCATTCAATACTTTGCCGTGCCTAGTAACAATAATCCAGATGACATCAAGAATTCAGCTTGTGCAGGAAGCATGGGGTTGTAATGTTTGCAACTTCTCTTGTTGATCTTCCAAATTATCTTTTTTAGAATATATTTTTTAAAGCTCTTTAAGCTTTTAAGTTTTCCTGACAGAACAGCCAGCCTAATCATGCTGAGCATTTCTATGCAATCACTCTTTGTCCTGATGTTTCTTGGTACTTTTATTCAAGATTCTTCTTCATCATCACAGAAGGTAGCTAATGAATGGTATTACACATTTATAGCTCACAGACACAATCGAGAGCTGTTTCTATGTTTTTGCTACCAGCCATTGTAAATAACTCAAGTAACTCTCCAACAATCAATATTACAGCAAAGTTGTGTCGAGGGAGAGAAAAACCGGCCTGTTCATTCCAACTCCTTGGGTTGTGTTCACCTTCTCAGGAACTGCCCCAAGCTTTCTGTCTCACTTCCCCACTTATGAACAGCATGTACCTTGTATGATGTTGAAAGCCTTGTATGACAGTCTGAAAAAGTAGATAAAGAGCAATGATAACAGGTAAACCATGAATATTTAGTGAGAAAATACCAGACTAAGCTGGTATACCAAAGCTTTGCTCCTCTATTGGTCTGCAAGGACTCCAGCAAGAATTTTAGCATCCTTACCTTCAGCATTGATATATCTTAAGGGGGAATATTTTCAGTATCTCAGTGTACTATACAGATGGCTTCCATGAACCTAAAGATATCAGCAAAACTCTTCCTCAGATACAGAAGTAATAGGTATTGCCATACAATTTTATTTTAGTCGTTACAACAGACAAACTCCTAACCTGGGGAAGCAGACCCTTCCCTAAAATCAGCTTTGTATTCTAGACTCTCACCTTTGTCTGTCTGGATTAGACTTCAGAACTCATTTGTTTTCTTTGTATAACTAGCAAAATATGAAGTTTTTGCAGGCTAATACAATAGTGAATCCAAATCAAAAAACGTTTTCCACCGTCTTGTATTTTTGACATAGCTGTGCCACAGCACAAAATCAATCTTCTAAGTTTTCTGAAGCTTTCCAAGTTTTGGAGGGCTGTTCTTTTTCACTTACCAGCTCAAACTTCCCAAAATTATTATTACTACTACTATTAATGTGAGGCAGATGATAACTCTTTTTACTAACCATTAGCAATTACATGATGGCATGTTTTTAAGTAAGACACCTCTAAATGCAACATTGCCCAGTCCTGGTAAACACAGGTTGGCATTTCTACCTCCTTGCATTTCTACCTCAGGAGATACTAACCTCATCTAAGTATCAGGTAAAATTTCTGCTTTAACTATCCTCTACTTAAGTAAAGTATGGGCAAGTCTTCCTGATTGTCTCCAAAGAATAGAAGAAACAGATAACTTAGTAAAATATTGTGTCTTACGAAAAAAGGTTTAAAATAGTGTTACAGAATATGGGTTTAATTGGTGTGGATTTGTGATTTTTGCAGAATGCTTAAGGAAGCCAGAGATTTCCCTAGGGACATAAGACATATCAAAGCTTTGGGTTTATTTATACAAAGGAATTTAACTTATCCTATAGGCACAGCCAACAATATTCCAGAATTGTCCACTGAGGTCTCTAGTAAGGAAAAGTGAAGGTTTTCCAGCAAACTGTATTTCAACTGAAAATGAAGTTTTCACCTGAAGATAAAATTGTTACAGGTGTCCCTGTTCCCAAAACCACTAAGAAAACCTCACACTCTAAAATGAAGAAGCAGCTTTCTGGAGTGTTTCATTAAGGCTCAGATCAATGGTAAACATATCCTGGTGAACAACTGCAGTGCTGGATATGTCCACCCTGCAGATAGATCCACCCTCTAACTGGTGTTTGTCTGTCAGCAACCTACAGCAGCTGTGTGACTCCCCCAGTGCGTGGTGATGGCCAGTAAAGGAGAGCAGTCATAATAAACACAGTCTTATGATAGAACAGGACTCTGTTCTGGAGCAAAAGCTCCAAAGATGCAGGTTTTATAGCATTGAACCAAATACAGGTCAATGATGACATCACCTGAACAAAAAGGTCTGAACAAGTTCAAATGTCTGAATGTATCAGTTAAGTTGGGTGGCCAAACTAGTTCATTATAATTTCTCAAAACAGAAATGGCTACAAATTAAGAGTTATGTTCAGCAACATTTCATCCAAAATTTTACACAATCATTACATATGTGCTAACTGTAAATGAAGTATTAAACTCAGCTCTTTCAGCAGGTGGCAGACTATATCATCACTAGTAATGCAACCCACCTAACAGATCTTAAGAGTTGGTCCGCAGTCCAGTTAGACCAGGATACCAAAGACGTTAGTGTGCCAAACTAAGGCCTTATTTCCACATAAATTCTGTGTTGACCTCTGAATTCTTTTGAAAATGTGACCCTGAAATAATAGTTGAAAACCTAGCTTTGAACCTTTTAAAAAACATTGTCTTACAAGACTCAGGTTTTATGGTAAACATCATGTATACAACACCTTTACAATACAAATTTCTTAATTTTCTACCAGTCTAGACATAAGTGGAAAAGAGACACTTAGGCTGGGTCATGTTGAAAATAAAGGAATTTCTGTCAGTGCCTCAACTTGATGGAGTTGAGTGATAAATCTCAAAAATTATGGACACCATTTTAAGTCTTTCTACTGCATCTTTACACTAAGCTCTAAATAGAGCTCTTTTCATAGCTAATATGACTTTTTCCCTACAGATTCTGTGGCTAAAATAACACCAGAACAGTGTTAAAAATTATTTCATATGAATGAGGCTGAGAATAAAATTGGAGTACACAGCAGCTTTTTTAGCATCAGGTGATTAACTCCACGGATAAGTGTTCAGGTATGTCAGAAACACACAAACATTATGAAGCATTTCTTTAAAGACATAATTACAATAACCACTACTTTTCCACTGATTCTAAACCAGAAAAAAATCCAGATTGCTGCTGGTGTATAATTGCTGTATTGTGTTTCCTGCTGTCTTCAGTAGGTTTTCATCATTTAAAGTATTTGTTAAAAGTTTAAGAAATGCAGTGATTCTTTTCCATGGCATGATCCAAGTGAAAACTGCATGAGCTCTTTGAAAACAAAAAAAAAAATCTATTTTAGTCCTTACTCGCTAACATATAACAGAACACTTAGCAAAGAAATGTTGCATTAGTATTCTTTCTTAGTCAGTGTTAAAGAAAAAAAAAATTAACAGAATGGATTAATGAGGATGTACTAAGCTATAAATACTAGGTATCAGCCCATGTTTCACATGGGGGACTGAACGTTTCCCTTTGTTTACAATTCTGCCTTCTCATTTATCTGAAATAATGTTGGTACCAAACCACCAATCCCAATTGTTAATAACTGACAGAAGGCTGTTTATGACCAGTGCCTCATTTTTTTTTTAGTTTCAGATTTTTTTTTCCCAAGATTCAAGGAACTTCTGTATTAGTTAAAGAATAAAAACCATTTTATTTCTATGGCTTTCTCCCTTTTCCTCAAATAAGATTGGAAATATGGCTTGTAGATACTCTGTTACTGCTTTATTTTCTAATGCATCATATCACATTGGATTATAGGGGGGTATCACTCAAATTAAATTTACTCCTGAGAGATGCAATAACTTTCAATCAAACCACAGGTACTCAGCGTCCTTCAGGAACAGCCCTATAACGCAGAATGAATGAATGAGGGTGAGCACAAGCACTGTAAGACTACAGAGATCCAATCAACTGGAAATTACCACTGCTGGATGCAAATAGTTACAGTCTTAGAAAAACTATTTTGATTAGCTGAATAACTTGCAAATTATGTGCAATACCAGGAAAAGCATTTCTGAGAAAGCAGTTCCTCAGAAATGGTCCTGTGATGAAACAGCTGCTTTCCAGATCCAGGTTCAAATTGTCACATTCAGAAATGCCTGAGTACTGGCTTAACGTTATTACACTAGGCATTAAGAATAATAAATAATTTGGAAATAATCCTTAGCAAAACATACATAGCTTTCCTATTAGGCAGTTCCCAAGCTCCTGGCTGGCTGCCTCTCACCCACTACATCTAGATGCAAGGAAAGCTCGTAAATAGGAAAAGTGGAGAGGTGCAAAAAGCCAGAGTCCAGAACCCACTCCAAGAGAGAAACCCTTTGTGATTAAGTGTGCCTGCACATGGGCTAAAGCTCATCCCACCAACCACTCCAAATACCCATTTCAGGGTCCTTCCAAGAGCAAGATGTATTTTGAAGTCATCACTACTGCTGACCCCAAATCACATGTCGATGAAGAAAGAAATCCCTGGGTTCCAAAACCTTCTGATAGCACTTGGAGTCCACCTTGTCTAAAGGGTCTGTTTAACTCTTAAACTGAAGGGGCCTTCTTGCTTATTAAGATGCTCATCATTCATGAGTTTGTCTCAGCCAGTCACACATACAAATTAAAGCAACTGTGAAAGTTTCAGCTGCAAAGCTGTAGAGAAATAGCACGCTGAAGAAGCTGTATTCTAAAGTTGAGATAAGATCACTGGAGGAGAGAGTCAGAAAACTCTTGTTTGAGGAACTGAAGGTATTTTCAGAAAATACTTCATCCCAACCTAATACTTAGAAAACATATGCTCAGTGATCCCATGTTATGCACTTAATAGTTTATGCTCAGACTCTGGGATTGAGCGATGTTTTAACTGCTTGTGCAAATTGTCATTTTCCTAGGATGAGACCATTATGAACCTTCATATTTGTCCTCTGAAAAAACAGACCATCATATCCCATCTAAAAAGAAAAGGAAATCATCATATCCTGATATAAATCACAGTGTCTGCAAAATGGAGAATTTCAAGGCAAAACACAAAATGTCCATTATCTGGTGGGTTCCATTCTTTTAGTGCTGCTTTGTCACACAGGAAGATATCTATCACTTCTTTGGATGTTTTTCTCCTGAGTCAAGTGCCTGGTGAGATATTTAATGCTTTCATTATTCTCAGCTTAAAAAATTGCTTCCTATATTCTTTTCTGTATCTGTTGATACTCAATTTTTTTCATCTGTGCTGGAAAAAAACAGTCCTGATTGGCATTCTGTGCAAATTAAATTCTTATTGGCTTGTATTACATATTTGACTACTGCTCTTCTAAGCTCTACTAATTTTTTTCTTAGATCCTTTTAGCCCTAAATCAATTTCTTTTCCCTGAAAAAAAAAATTAAAAAACACCATACTTCATGTAGCAATAAGTTTATAGATCTAAATACGAGTCAGGAAAAGCTGAAATTAGGAATTATTCTTTATTGTTTAGACTAGATGCGACCTAAAAATTCTATTAAAAATTGACACAGTTACTCTTTAGAAGGGATCCATATCCCTGGTGCCACAAATATTAGGAGCCTTTGAGAAACTTGTATGTATGAATAATTCTATATGCAAAACTATGCCATAGAATTTGCTGGAAATAAACATTCATGTGTGAAGTTAGAGCTACTCAGGAATGTAAATTTACTTATATGCATCATTGATTGCAGGCCAGGAAGATAATGGTACATATTCCAGTTCATATAATGTCAACTTGCTCATCTAGCACATATTTTATAGTTCAGTACAGTATACCTGGGTTACTTTTGACAAGAAAAAAAGTATTTGAATCATAATTAGTCAGCTCAAAATTAACAAGTGTTGCAAGACGGCACTGGTTTCTGTTGCTCTGAAGTTGGTGTTTGATTATATCATAAAATAGCTGCTGTCTCAGAGGCTTAGATTTTTATCGAACTAGTTTCTGTAAAAACAAACACAACTCACCTCCCTACAGTAAATCCTGGAGAATTCAGCAGGATACACAGAGAATAGGCTTATGGAAGACATAAGCCAAAAGGCTGCCTAATCTGATACAGCCCTCTGATTACTATCCTTTAGTAATTATGCAAGTGGGAAGCGATGAAGTC